>OZ059800.1:4920348-6120348 GCA_964057025.1 Standfussiana lucernea
CTCGTGCTGCCGGGCCCGCCCGCCGGACGGACAGTCTTCGCTGTCTAAGGAGTACAAACGAATAGAGGTAGTAGCTAATTGTGTTATTATTAAAAGCTTTCCAAGGTCTTTAGTGGATCTAAACAGACTGGGGCGCAAGTCAAACATAAACTACGATTCGTGCCACCATATGTCAGGAAATAATGATCATTTTGTTCCTCTTTCAACATCGACAAAATATACTGGTTTTACCGTACCTTACCATTTATGCCAAACAGTGACACCACTAAAATTACTCTCAGCCTCATCTGCTTTCATCTTACCAAAGACCATTAAAAATTACACTGTTTTTGAAAAAAGCTACAAAAGGACCGCTTATTATAGGGTCTAACATTCATGTTCCCCAAAAACTAACATGATGGTGTCACTTACTTTGATAGCACTGAACTCGGAAGCAGCCTGTGCCGTATAAGCCTGCAGTTTAATGTCATAGCTGGTGTCAGGCGAAAGGTGTGTCAGCAGTAGCGCCCGCGGTTCTCCCGACGTCGTCACCTTCTCATAGGCACCGGCTGATGATACCGCGCGGTAGTACACGTAGAAACCTTCCGCTTCTACCTCTCCGCCGCTTGTCCACTGAGGAAAAGGGTAAGATTATAGAAGCATACCAGAAACTGCTGAAGTGTAAGTTGATGATAATTGGTCAAGTCAACAGAGATCTACAATATGATTAAAAGATAAGGGAGTCAAGCGTAGCATCAGAAAATATCTAATAGATTATAATAAAAAACGAATACAAAATGCATTAGAAAAGATCCGATCACTGAAAATTGCTAAACAAGGAATCACCAAACACAAATCGTGGATCACATGTCTAACAGACAACAGATTCGTTAAACAATTTAACAGGGATAAGGTTCTAGAGATTTGCACAAATTTTTCATTAAGATTTAAAAAAAAAACTGTATTCCGATACATCAAAAACACAACCCAGCTATTCGTGTTCGTGTTGTGAAAATATATCACCTATATCAGAAGTAGAGGTCCGAGAAGCATTAAGCACATTAAAATTATAACCGCTCCTGCGGCGAAGATGGTGTCAGCACCAAAGCCCGTAAGATCCCTCAAGAGGTTAAGAATGGGTGAACCATCGCTCCTCTTTTACCTTACAAAACTGTTCAACGACATTCTTCGTACCAGTAATCATCCACCAAATTTTTGCCATTCCAATATTATACTTTTCCATAAGAAAGGCGATAAATCCGACATCAATCATTATCAAATAGTAGAGAAATACCAAGAATATAAAACTCTTTTGTATCTTGCATTTGTCGACTATTCTAAAGCCTTTGACAGCATCACACATTCTGTAATATTTAATGCCTTTACAAAACTACAGATAGAACCTACCTACCGTTTTGCTGATGTTATTGTCCTTTTCTCCCCCACAGCCACAGGACTAGATGCAAGCCTTGAGGTTGGACTGAAGATGAACATGTCGAAGACCAAGCTCATGACCAACAGCTCCAAGAGTATCATACATGTAGGCGGGGAGAATATAAAATATGTCCAAGAATATATCTACTTGGGCCAAGTAATCTCTTTCCAGGCAAGGCAAGATAAAGAAATTGCAAGACGGACATAAAATGCCTGGAAGAGTTACTGGTCCATGAAGTCTTAGGTTTTAGTTGTGGTTTTAGGGCACTCTGCCCATGGCTCTGAAGCGAAAGCTAATGTACATGTGTATTCTCCCCATCTTAACCAACGGTGCACAAACTTGGTCTTTGACTAACATCCAAAAGTCCAAACTAGGTTTGCCAACGTGCTATGGAGCGCAGTATCTTAGGTGTAAAATTAACAGATCATGTTCGAAACCTACACTGCGCTCCAAAACGCAAATCGTTGACGTGGCTCAAAAGGCTGCCCAACTTAACTGGGACTAGGCAGGACATGTCTGTCGCTTGCCGAACGAGCTGTGAGCCCGTAAAGCTCAGGATTGGTGCCCTGAAACAGTGACACGGGGTCGCGGCAGATGGCGGGACGAACTGGATGTCTTCCTTGAGAATTGGAAAGAAGTAGCACAGAATCGTGACCGTTGGAAGGAATGGAGGGAGGCCTTTGTCTAGCAGTGGGACAGTACGGGCTAGCTATAATAATAAAATGCAGCTGCAGGTATGCGGAGGAATGAGGAAAATGTCGTGAGAAAAATTTTGAGTATGAATATGGCTATAAGAATAGAGGAAGAGCAAAGAAACGATGGAGGGTGTGTGTAAAGGATGTGTATGGCTAGAAAGGAGGTGTCTGCTGAAATGGCGAGTAACAGAGAAGTATGAAAGAAGAAGACATGTTGTACCGACCTCAAATAAATTGGTATAAGGGCAGGAGAATGATGACGATGATGATGATGACAGATACGCTGCTGGGGAGCCGCCGCTTCTAATTTCACACACTAGGAAGTGGCATACGGTAGAGCGAGTGTTTTGTGAGCTGCCTTATAACGTACAAGAAGTGCTTCTTAGCGTACGAATAAAAACCATTTTGTATTTTACCTTACAGTGAAAGTGCGAAGTCCTTTTCGCCGAGCTCGTTGTCCTGATTTGAGTATAGTAGTTGCTATGCGGTAGAAGCGTCTAAGTGTTTAGTTAGATACTCACAGTCCACTCCAGCTGTATAGAAGTAGATGACACGGGTACTGCGCGAGTTAGTACAGGTGCACGAGGCGCCTTGAACCCGCCGCGCTGCAGGTGGAAGCGCGCGCTGCTCTTGCCGAGCTTGTTATCCTGATTCGAGTACACTGCGGCTATGCGGAACCTGTGGGAGGATTTTGGAAATCAGAAACCACAGATATTATGTAGGTGTCTACAAAGTGCAACCTAAATAACTAATTCTGTGCTGTTCCTTACATTTGTGATCACTTAGAACGACTAAAATGAAACAGTAATTTAAACATTATAGGCGGATTTTGCATTATCAGGCGACAATGTTCCCACTGCTGGGCCACAGGCCTCCTCTCAATGAGAGAGCCTGTAATCCCACACACGGGCCCAGTTCGAATTTTTTGGTTCTCAGACACCGACATGGTTTCCGCTCGCTCGATGTTTTCCTTCGACGTTTTGAAAGCAGTGGCGATGAAATAAATTAAGCTGACTAAAAATGAAAGCATTTCAGCTGTGTCATAATCATCTAAACAATATTCTGGGTATAAATCAAACGCCACACTCCACCGACCGTTTTATGTAGATGCAAATTTTCAAGTTGAATCAGGATAACGCAATTTAGAGATGCAATTTCTATGATATACCTACCTCCTAGAGTATCCAATACTACACTTTCTGAATCCTACGTAAAACCGTAGTTTAATATGCAGGGCTGACCCTTCGACTATGGCAGGTAGGTACTTACTTGTAATATTTCCCTGGAGTCAGTCCGTCGATCTGGTAGGAATGTATGTAAGCTGGTATGTCTTGGTTGGCGGTGTTCCATTGGACGTTGCTTGAGTTGCTCACCTCTCTGTATTGTACCTTTAACAAATATTTTAATTATTAATTAAATTCAGAAGTTCTTATCGTAAATCATCATCATTTAACCCTTCATAAACGGTTATGATAGGTACAATGTTGATATGCTCTAGTGGGTGTAGTAATTAGTGTCATGTTTATTTCCTGCCTCATACATTCATAACACGGTCATAGTATGGTACGGTGTAGTGGGCAGACTCCTTAAGACCTATGGTTAGACCTAAATAGGTAAACCTCGCGTCTGTTGGACTCACTAAAAACAGTAAGTAGGTTCCTGTAGCTTCTCTTAAGAAGACGTAGGCACGTCGGTTCCGCAAGCAAGTTGGTAATGTTATTAGCTTCAAGAAGTACTATGATCCTTCCCTTCCCAAGAACTACTTGTAAAAAAATAACACAGATTGAAATGAAGCCCGGCTATCCTCACAAAGTGCTTTTATTAAATCCTTAGTTTCTCGAAGAACAGAATTAAAACGAAAGCCAATTTGCCATCGTTAATTCCAATGAGTACTCTCGACAGACGGGCTACGGTCCACGGCTAGACCACAAAAACTTGCAGCTCGTATAAAATGCTAACTTTTGTCCGCATTTCTGTCTGTACGGCACGGGCGACGGACCAAAAGCAACGACTTAAACCGTTACTTCAGTCCCCTTTGAGCATTTTATACAAGGAAATACGAGTTTTCAAGAAAATAATTATGAATGGGGTTGTGTATCTTGTTTGTGTTGAACTGTCTTAGTTAAAAGGCTTGTATTTTCTCGTGGGTCATAAAATGGGATTGAAAATAACTAGCACATGAAATGGTGAGACGGAAAGCCATGCCAAGATCTTATCAAAACGCACCGAATAACGTTTCTTTTTGTATAAAATTTACCTGGTCGGGGTAAAGACCGCAAATCTACAAATTGGTGTAGTCACCGTGTATCATGTGGATTTTACAAATACTATGGAAAATCACAATGTCATTTAGATACTAAGCTTTATTTGTGCTTAAATGCTTATTAAAAGATAGGCTTACCTTGAAGAACCGTATAGTTAATCCTTGGTTATCGTGTGACCACGACACCATGACGCTTTCGTCATTCAATCTGGTGACGTTTGGTCTCGATGGAGGAATCATTACAGCTGAAACAAAACCTTGGTCACTACTACTGGATCCATTTAGACTTCTTTTAAACATATCTTGATTGAATTAATATTTGTACGCTGTTGACGCAAAACATAGAGATCTCGGAACGTTATATTTAATTTTACATCTTTTATACCTACATAGATATGTTTAGCAAATAAAAAACATTGACTTCGATTTCTAATCATACCTTTATGTTTTCTTGGGTTCTTTCTGCTGTGTCTTTTGGGTGGCTGAATGGAGTACCTAGTCTTTGGAACTTCAACTTGATAGTCCTGTGCAAGTAAACAATATTCGATTAATATGCATAGATTACATACCAATGTACGAAAATCTCGATAACAGTTTGCGCACGCAGAAACACTAATAAACGATGACCAAAATGATTTGGTAAGTTATACATTCGTTGTATTTGTGCAGGATAATATAAATTGCTTGTTTATTGTTTTCCAAAAATAACACGATTTACGTAATAGTAATTAGTATTAATTGCCAAACTGTAGAACACTGGCGGTTATTTATTATTTGACCTGTGACCCGGTCGGCATTTAATCTTAGATGACCCCTTATTACCTGGTCGGATATCTGCAGCGGCACGACAGTGAGCATGCCGGCGCCGTACGCGCAGCCGAGCGCGTTGCACGCGAAGCACTGCACGATGCCTGCGTGACGCTTCTCCACGTGCTCGATGTAAAGGTCCGTGTCTAATGATTTAATGAATAACAATTCATGTTTTAGGCATATTGACATTTATATAAGGGTCACGGAAGACTCGGGCGTAGTCGAATCCTTAGTGTTCTTAGTGCTCAGGTTAACGATCACCAAATCTGAAGAAGTCCGACGACCCAGACAGATGTATATTCTATCAGCGAAAACTATGATGGAAAAGTCAGGTATGTATGTGCTAAATTGACTTAAGCTACGGTAAAGCTTATGTCAACCCTATCGAAAGTCCATAGAAGTACAAAAAGCTTCGGAAACGATTACTATTCGTCACTTTACTCGATTGCAAGCGCAACTTTAAAGTTTCATAACTTTTTAATTTCTAGAGATATTTTGATGATTTTCTTATCATTTAAACTATTCAACTAAATAAAAATAGTAAACTTTCCATTGTATAATAAAAAAAAATATTAAACAATATTATTTCGCAGGTTTATCATTCTCAGACTCAAAATATATATAAACACATATTATTTACTGTAATGTACGGATGAAATTGAAACAAAAACACCAGAGATAAACAGAGAGATCAATCTTGCATAGACACATAAATGGTCCACATTTGAATCTCATTTTTAACAGAAATGCAACAGGTCTCAATATTTATGTTCGTCACGGCCGAATAAAATTACCCAACAAATTCACAGAGGCAACAAATTATTGATTCATGAGGTGTCATGCAAAAGTTGACAGAAATATTTACTACATTCAATTTTTATGTTATCAACACTGACAATTGTAACACTGTTTCAGACAGAAGGTATATAAGACTAGACAAATTGGCAATCGCTTTCTAACCGTTTCAGGTGCTTTCAACCAGATTGACATAGCTTTTCCGTAGATATGACAATCTAAAACCATTTTAAACTTGTCCACCATCAGAATGTCACTTTGTCTGGGCCTTTAAGATTCCAAACGAAAATCATTAAGTACTCACTGTTAGCCCTAACGCCCTTCTCATTCTTCAGCACCTCAGCATTAAGCACCCAGTAGACGCGCGGAGCTGGTTGTCCGTAGCTGGTCCCGCAGGTGGCGTGCGCCGTGCCGCCCTCGTTGGGGGTGGACACGGACACGTTGCCGTCCCAGTGCGGCGCCTGCAGGGCTATGACCTTCCACGAGCGACGGATCCCGTTGGCCGAACAGGAGTATACGCCCTAAGAAATGAGGACATCATTTGGTTATCATCTTTCAACATTTCCCTGACGTTAACTTAATTTATTCGGGTTCGGTGCAGCAATCCGCAGCTCGTCTTCTTTCTATTTGAATAAAATTCGATATGAAGACGATTAAGAATAAACTATGATCTGATGTTATCAGACGATACAGTTGCACGATCTATTCCGGTCTGAAAGATCCGAATTTCCCTACAATTCAAAAGATCCAGACATTGGAAGTAACGCCAAGTACGTAAGTATTATGGACTGAAAGAAAAATATATAGAGATAGATTAAAATATATTTATTTTGTAAAAACATGAGTGAACGTATACAGTATACACTATACAGGGTAATATTATAGTAATTAGATACTTATTCCTTTCTGGACAAGGCTTACAGATATCCCGTTTACTGCTGTTACTCCACTAAATTAATCTCCAAAAACAACCTACTTTAGTATTGTGATCAAGATTGTGGTTATTTACGTAATTGGATCTTTGTGGAAGAAAAATAAATAATCAGTACTGTTACTATCAATTCTCAAGTAACTTTCTACGTTACTCGTAATATATTAACGTACGTAGTCGACCACATTAAAACGAAAGTCTAAATATGATGAATCTTTTCAATCCTATTGAACCAAAAAGTTAAGGCCTTAGGTCATCTTAACACAACTCGAAAGAAAAAGCTGCCGTTTACACACAAACAACTTTTATTTATATTACAAGAAGATGGCACTACTGAAAATCCTTTCAAAGTCCCTTTCTACTCTCTCAAAGACTCGAAACACAATGCGACGCAAACACAAAAAATATTAAACACAATATTATAAATAAAACGCTTTTACATTTTATAATCTTTGAGATGGGAAATCTTTTTCACAAAACATTAAAAAAGCAATCTTAAAGACTCTGTATTATGTGTAAAAAGGCTGTCTTTATGCGCCGAGGTCCAGTTAAAAAATAACATGAATGAAAAGCTTATGCGGAGTAAGCAGTTAGTAACTGGTAAGGTTGACTGGTAGAAAATGCCTATGGCATTAAGTCCGCCTCTGTACATTGTGCTTGAAGTGTTAAATAAATAAATAACTGGTATAACTCTCGATTACTGAATGGCACCTAAGAGCTTGTATTTTATTTCTGCATCAATGGGATTGGGCAACCCCTAGTCAATCTAGTGATGTCTTCTAGACTGCATTTGCGTCGACTGCACCAGACAACGATCAGCAAACGTGTAGGCATTGCACCGGATCTAACAACTCTCCCTATTTTCACTAGATGATCCAAATCCGAGGAGGTGCCGGTTAGGGCATGCGAAACCCGGTTTCGCGCTCATAGTAAAACCCGGTTTTTACCGGATTTCACTATGGGACCGAAACCGGGTTGCAATTCCCTAGTGCCAGTACGGTGCTTATGTGGGCACTGCAATATGGATTTTCATAGAAATAATGGTGAATGTCTCGAGTTGGGGCGATCCTGATCTGGCGCAGTACCTACGTGAACTAACCAATCAAACTACTAATCCACCGATCCAATCCAATCCGACCAATTTTTTATAAATCACCTGAACACTGCTACAGTCTACAAAATTATCTAGAATTCACAGTAAGTAATAACTAACCTCATTAGCCGGAGTAAAAGCCGACACCATCAGCATGTGCTCGTTAGCATACGACTTCAACTCTCCTTCTCCCACCAAACTCCAGGTTATCTTCGGAGGAGGAGTGCTGACGGCTCCACACCATAGACGGAGCACCCCATTGGGTTTCACTGGCATCGTCAGAACTCCCTCATCGTCTATGACTCCTACGTAGTCGTCTGATTCAAGGAATCTGAAAATTTCAAACGAATTAGTATTTTCGATTAGGTAGGTACAAGATTAAAATAAAGAGTTGTGGGACCCATTCCAACCCAACGAAAAAGTAATATAACGTATCATCACGCCTGTAATACGCGAAAGGTTGAGCAGAGATGTATGTACATACAAGTGAGGAACGTGTAAAAAATGTATTGAAGAATAAAACATTCTGAACTATACAACTGGACAAATTATACTTTATTGCGCAAATTTGAAGGCGTTTGGAGTGGGAAGAGTCTGAGTGGAGACATAACATCTATGAAAAGTTTTTCTCAAATGAATACCAAAATATTTATTGTACATTTAAATACCTTCAGCACGTGAGAAGATATGTTTATTAATAAAAGTTCAGTGAACTTTTACTTAGGAACCTTTAACAAGGTGGTACTAAACTTAGTTTGTAATATACGATACTTATATTTCGCGATCATCCAAAGTCCAAATTCAAATTAAACGGAAGGCAAAGTTTCCGAACCCCAACTATCAGTACACGCGATCGGACTAGTCTCGACATTTTGCGGTTTTTGGTTATCGGTACCGCTTGAATCCTACTAAAGGTCTTGTGGTCTCAGACGCTTGAAACTCAGGATGGTACTAGTACCCGGGCGTTATAGCACATCCTGTTTTGTAAGGAAGCTGTCATACGACAAGTCATCATTACTGACAGGTACGTCATTAATGCATGATGTTCTACAAAGCCAAACTTTTTTACAATCATATGCCTATCCAATCATCCACAAAACTAAGGAATAGAGCCACAGATATAGATATCTAGATAATGCAAATATCACAATCCGTATGAAAACCAATCGTGCCATTTTTTGACTACCTACAATGACGTTATAAGCACTATTTAGTTACCTACTATACAAAATAGACTACGTTTTTTGTTCTCTAAATGTCTAAAATTAACTGTTTGAGTTGTAACGTAGTTGTTTTAGACAAATTAGCTTGCTGACAGTAGCCACGTTAAGCATAAAATGCTTAAGCCGGGACGCGAAGTAGATGCTCTTGCGGTACCTAAAGATATCTATATCTGTGAGTATATCTATATCCTTTCAGGATTATACATATACATATTATATGCCAATAGATTGCTACTGATAGTAGATTACTTTTAAGCAAGCGTGCACCATCGTCGACCAGTTTTTAATTTCCCATCAGGCAAAACAGTATTAAAAACGTACCAATAGGAATTTAAAACTCGATAGGCCACATTAAGGACATAACTTGATCTACAGTACTGACCTGACTTCCCTACTCCCTTCCCGCTGGACCTTCAAGTGCGTCTTCTGTGCTATTTCCAGAGCGTCCCCACTGAGCTCATTGGTAGCTCTGCAACTGTATGTACCACTGTCTTCAGCCGTCGCGTTATGTATCACTAGCACGCCGTGGGGAGTTTCTAGTTGCTTTCTCTTGCCCTGGAAGAAGATATCTGGTTAAGAGTGAAATATCTGGTTATGACAGTCGAAGATCAGGTTAGGACAGTCAACGTTCTGGATACGAAAACATATAAGGTTTGTGATCCACACTTTTGTTAAAACAAGTGAAAGCGTGATGGCAGAATCCCATGATCCAATTTTTTTTTTCTTTTTGAGACAAGCCCGCCACTCTGTTTCCAAACCACTGCAACTCCTGAAAGCCAAAGTCAACAGTGGCGACCACCAGAAAAGCGCCGAGACAATGAAGCTCGACGAAGTTCCAGGGAAACAATTTAACTGTTTTGGATCCTGCATTCGCAACGAAATTGATCAGAAAATAATAGCGGAGGAATAGGAAAAACATAATTTCTATTTCTATTATTACGCTATGTAAACCGGGAAGGCTGCAGATAGGGTACTGCCTATGTCAACGTCGACCTACAATGGCTGGTGGACAGCCCGCTTCCACTCACAGGAAGGAAGCTTGAGCCACACCAGTAGAAACAATACAAACTGATTATTTTATATCGGCTTATTGTATTTAAACATATAGAAAAACACACCTAAGTAGATAGGAGCTTATGAAGCTTCCCTTAACCGGAAAACAATAAAGTTCCTATAAAATAATGTAAAGATAATATTTGACGCGTTCAGTGTGTATATGTTTGCCGGAGACTTTCAGGAGTGTTTTCCAACAGCGCATATCTTGCGTCGACGTGGTTATCAAATTTATTAACTACAATCGACCTTGCTGACTCAATCGATTCTAATAATTCGGCATGTCTTGATTTACTATCGAGCATGCAGCTGCAACTGCCCAGAAACTATGTATTATCGAATAAAACCTTGTTCCTTCTTAGTATTTGTTAAAACAGATCCATAATGATCTAAAAACCAAGTCACCATCTTCAACCTAGCATTTCCCAACTAAACTACATAATATTTTGGGAAGACCTTAACGTAGTTCGAGTCTAACCGGATGCAACTGCTGCTATACCAATATTTTACATGGAAGGACTGCCTACTTATATGACTTCCACAACCCAGTTACTGGGTATTGCAACACCCCTTGGTAAGACGGGTTGTCAGACTTTCGAGCCGAAACGACTGTCAAAGATCTACAAATGACTGCCACAACATGCTTTCCAAGGCACAAGCTCGTCAGGATCAATAAATAGGTTTGGGGCCGTTCAAGTATTACGTAAGCACTATAGGGGGGCGAGGAGGGGGTCATTGCTTTGCTTATTTTTGATGCCATGGGGGGTGCGGGGGAATTTTGATGGTGATTACGTCAGCAGTAATTATTTACTTTTTACACATATGGCAACCCACACATTGTCTATGCTTGAAAACGAAATGCATTTTCGAGGATTCCTACAAATAATGAATACGTTCAGGTACACGCTTAGAACTGAGTAGGGGAATTACCGCGCGCTATTCACTTGTCTAAATTTTTACCATCAATTTATTGTTAAGTTTCGATACGATTGACGATTTGACGTTACAGTCCTCTATTCCAAACCTATTCCTTATTTCTAGACTTCTTATAACTGCTGTTCATTAATCAATCAATTGTACCAATGTTTACGGGGTAAGAGCTTTGCTTACTTTTGCTGACGAGGGAGAAGGGTGGGTTAATAATTGCAAAAAATCTGCTTACGTAATACTTGAACGGCCCCTTTCAACAGTTTAAAGTAGTTATGCTGCCCAAACATGGACTATGTGAGCTTAAAATAAACCCTCTTAAAAGAGGATACAAAACGAACTTCGTTAAAAATATTCGCATATCGATTCACCATTCAAAGCGACCACAAGTATACTGAAACATGCTTTGATTCTGTGAGATACAGGCTAAGCTGAAACTTTGTTTTTCAACTATTCACAAACCAGCGTAATAGCCTTCTTTGCTATCGGATTTCTTTTAATATATAAGCTTTTGTGTCTGTATTATGTTTGTCAGATGTTTATGTCCGTAACAAATTGGGCTTACACTGTTTTAGTGTTGTGTAGAGCTCAAAAGGCTATACAGTTTTTTTGTCACGTTGATTTAAATAAGTATGGGTTATATTGATGACATCAGACGGCCAAATAATTATGAATTCACCTACCGAATGTGGTAATCACACGTTTAATCTTCAAAATCCTTTTTAGAACATGTCTGGCTTTGTTTTGCATTACAAATCCATTTGTGATGCATATATATTATATAATAATAAGGTATATCAAAGTACACGTATTCTGTAGTCAGAGATTTATAATTTACCCATAACTTACTATGTTCAGTCAAACCAAACAAGCATTACTTTAGACGAAATATCACAATTTCTTAAGCTTTGTCTTACACATATTCCTGTCTGTATCGGGCACTTGGTTTCAAAGCTGTGTGACAATGCCAAAAACAATGCTCAGTCAAACTTCTTGCTATGTAACGTTTAAGGAGCGTACACACCAAAGCAGCCGACAGTATGCGGCATGTCACCTGGACACGTGCAAAAGTTGCTGTTGGAGGCTGCAACGCGTACACTCCATTATTGATCTCTCACCTTAGATCCTTCCTTCCACCACGTGAGCACAGCCGGTGGTTCCGAAGTCGGCTCCTTACAGTGCAGTATCACAGTGTTCTGCAGCGGAGCGATGATGACTCGCTCCTCCGCCGTGATCTTATTCGGCGAGTTGATCAGCCTCGCCACCGTCAGACGGGCAGGAACGGACATCAGACTGATAGCGCCGTACCATACAACGCACTGGAACAAGAAAAGAAAACGAAACATAATTATCAACATTGAATCAATTATTTACATTTCATATCATTAAAACCCTTCAAAATGTTATGATATGAAACGATCTGTTGAAGTGGAACTGGGCGGGTCACATCTACAGGATGCATGAGGACAGATGGGCCAGGATCGTCGCACAATAGGTGCCTGAAGACGAGCGTCATCGCCGAGGAATGCAAATAAAGGTATAAATATGAAATTAAAAGACCTAAATTCCTAGTCGTCACGCAAGCTTGACGATTTGGACTCATTCTAGTCGGACGGATATGGTGAAGACTTTTGCCCGGTAGTGGAAAAATGCAAGTTTGCCACGATTGTGGAAGTAACTCCAATTCCCATGTAATCGGAAGTCCCGAAAAAGACAGAGATATAGTGAGAGCAGTGTTAGCCCGGTCGTGATTTACATATTACACGTCAATAAATACTGCCTGACTTATTTTATTTAATGCTATGGTCACAAATCTACATTCCGGGCTGTTTGAGAAAGCTTTCGTACAGAAAAGTCCAATAACAATACTCAATCTGGTTATTAAACCCTGGATATCGATTCAATAACTGCAAAATGTTTGTCTGTCGATGTTGTACGATTCGTAGTTTTAATCAAAAAGTGTTGATTCACTCCCGACTTACTTTTTTAGTTCGGCAATAGAGTGAGTAATTGCGAAGTGGAACATATCAAACGGAGTACGATGCTATTTGTTAATTGATCGTACTTTTTTCCAACATCATTCCCACTACTCTAATCGCTGTAACCCCATCAATTCGATTTTAAACAATGTTTCTAGAGATCTAATTTATTTTTAGGTTTTTTATGTCTAACTTGTTTACCCCAAGAGTTAAGCAGAGGTACCTAGTTTATAGTTCATCCATATTTTTAGTTATCTTTAAGACCCATTGGTCCAAATCCAGACTCCGGGCTATTACTGAGAAATCCCTTATGCCTTATGGAAAAACGAAGTCTTTATTATTTTCATAAACAATTTCAATATAAAGAAGAGAGATATGTACATCTGATTTAATAAATTATTGATTCTCCGCTTCTAAGAGGAAAGGCTAGCGGCGCTTAGCCCATACAAACGTATTCCCCTGTTTTCTTCCTGGAAAATAAAACAAGAGCAAATATTTTTTTACCATGTAATCTACATCCATCCTTATCATTTCTCTATGTCTCTTTTTTTTTATTTCTCTGTGCAATTTATGGAAAAATCGAAATTTATTTTCCAGGAAGACAGAGACAAACGTATTTCACGTTTGTATGGGCTAAGCGCCACTAGCCGTTCCTCTTAACAATCGACTTCCAATACAGTAATGCCTCGTAAATTGCCATAATCATGGGACTAATCGCTATATAATCCACCACAGGTGTACCAGGCCCACTACTCACTATTCCCCGTGGTTTATCCTTAGTCACCTCTTACGACACCCATGGGGGTTCGGCGTAGTCATCCGTAACAACCACCACATGGGGACGATTTGAAATCTTGTTTGATATATTGCCTTTTAATGTGAACAGGTTTTGGCGACATTTAGAGATCCGGGTGGGGTGGGTAGGGAACTTAATTATTTGGATCTGTTTAATTTTTGCGGCTGATGCATGCGAACAATCCAAATTGTTACTATTAAAACAACAAAACTAGAAAGGTGACTGATACCTTTAAGCGATAACAATGATGGATTGTCTGAATCGTGTTGGATTGACATCAGCCATCGCTTGTGAATATCCTGATTAAGTCGTTGTAGATATACGAAATGCTTAGAAAGTGATTGATTAAGGACTAGATCCTCTGATCTCTTGTCTAGGAATAGGTTCATGAATCGGCCATGGTGATGATCTTTAAATGAGAAAGAATCCTTTGTTCTGCAGTGGACACTCATGTTGATATTATTTGCAGGTGACAACACTTGAGGATGGACACTCCCGAAGATGACACCTTTACGAACCGAATCATGGAGCAGATTATGTCAGTGGGTGGACTTCGAATATTGTCAATTTTCAAGTTCATATCTAATCTAGGTATACTAATATTATAAAGCTGAACAGTTTCTTTGTTCGGTTGAACGCGCTAATCTCAGAAACTACTAGTTCGAATTGTAAAATTATTTTAGTGTTGGATAGCCGATTTATCAAGGAAGGCTATATATAGGCTATATAATATCACGCTGCGACCAGTAGGACCAGAGCATCAATAAAATGTTACGTAATTAAAGTTGCGTGGGTCAGCCAGTAATAATATTGTAACATACATACCTGATACCAAGTAGTTTCCATATCCATCCTTACTTCTATCTCCATCTTAGTGCTTCTTCCCGGCAGTCCAGGTATGATCTTCTTGCCGTCTCCCTCTTCCACCTCCGTCCAAGTATCGCCGTCCCTGTCTGGCTTCCACCTCCATACGAACCGCTCTCCTGGCACGTTGACTTCGCACTCGAATGTCACTCTGTCTCCGAGAGGGGCTATCACCGACTCGGGGTACTTTGTGAACCTCATCTCGAGTTCTGGAAAGTGAAGTAAATGGTACAATTAAGAATAAGAATACTTAATTTATTTTTTAAAGTAGGTTTACAAAAAGTCTGACAACCAGTCTTACTAAGGGGTATCGTATTACCCAGTACTAACTGGGTTGTGGAGGTCAGATAGGCAGTCTCTTCATGTAAAATACTGGTATTTAGCTGTATCTGATTAGACTAAAAGATGACTTCAGCATAGTTGGGAAAAGGCTAGGCAGATGATGATGTTTACAAAAACTACATTTCGCCACAGTAGTATTATTCCCCATACTAATAAATATACTAACTAATACAAAATATTTTTTTGGCAAATGGATCATATTATTATTATAAGTAGTGGCTGCGTTATGTAGTACTAGGGAGTGACAATAATCGACACTGTATTTGCTTGAACCGATCACGTATCACCACATTTGTCGCATTTGAAACTAAACCGAAACTTTTCGCGTTTTCGAATGGACATTAAGCTCTTTCTGAAAGGTTCATACAGATTTCGCGTCCATAAGTGTGGATAGTTCCTTTATCCTAGGTGCTCGAAGCAGAAACAAGGGTCTTATAAATGCGTTTTCAATCTTAGAAACGATTTTGAAAGATAGAAAGAAAATACATTTATTGAAACCTATACTAATATTATAAATGCGGAAGTTTGGATGGATGGATGTTTGTTACTCAATCACGCCAGAACGGCTGCACGGATCTGGAAGAAATTTGGCACAGAGATAGACTATAGTTTGGAATAGCACATAGGATACTTTTTATCCCGGTAAGACGATCCCGTGGGTCAATTATCGAACTTCACGCGGGGGAAGCCGCTAGCATAAGCTAGTATCCAATATGCCAGTCATTTTAACAGCGTATTAGTCTCCATATCCCTTAAATCGAAACGCGGCAATTCAGAATACAAGCAGAAAATATGTGCGAAAGTAAACTGTAGTAAACTCCTTTTCACAAGGAGCTAGCACTTTCAAGCAGATTTTAAAAATATTATATTTTACTCACAATATTTTAAAAGAAAGCAGATAGTTCACTTCATAAAATAATAACTCTGCAAGCGAAGCTGCATCTATGTCGTGAATGAAGTATATAGAGTAAGAGCAAGAAGAATTTCTGGAGAGGATATCGAAAACCGGTCAAAGCGAACATTAAAACGGAAAATGGAGCGTGACAAAAGCACGAACATACCTACAATATACAATATGTTATTTCAAGTTAAGGTAATGACGAGAACTAAAGCCATTACAGTATGAGAAGAAATTGCGTTTGAAAGCAGCTTTGACGGCTTCAACGGTGCATTTCCGTCATACTATCAAATTAGCTTATTGCGCTTCGCACAAGTTTGAAATAAGTTCTAAGTAACAAGTTCGAAATTTAACTGCAGTAAGAACCACAGATATTGTCTTTTGAACGAACGGGGAAGACTACTCAAGAAGTTTGTAAACTGAAGTTTCAAAAATCGAACAAACATTTTCACATCATTCATCAAAAATCGATATAATCAATACACAAAAATAAATGTAATCAGTAATTCTCAAAATCAAAAGGAACACAATTAGATTTTTTTTATTTGCATACCAAAAGACTGGCCATAACAATAAAAAAAGAAATCTTGCCGTCCTTGATACCTTGTTACCCACACATTTCGATCTCGGATGACGCATCCAACTCCAGCGGAAAAAGCTCATAATAATGAACCCTGCAGACCAATTACGACCTTATATTATGCATCAATAAGTTCATATTGAAATGCATTCAGTAATTGAGATGTTACATTTTATTTTTCTTTGCTGTCGGGCACCAATTTATGTGATTTCAGTCCCGTCAGTCATTGACCGTAACTTTATGGAGAATTTTTAAAATTTCATCTCGTTGCCGAGTGAATAAAAATGTTGTATGGATGTTTTGTAAAGGTGATTTTGTGTTGAAATGCTCGTGGTTATAGTTATTTCATGGTTATTTAACCGTTTAGGGTATAAACATGTGCTTGGGCATCTAATTCTATAGGAACTATCCTAATAGCGACGTTTGTTTTGTAAGACCTCTTATACGGTCTCGGTATATATTTTGGGACAAACTTTCAAACATCTAAACTGACCTTAGAAAGGTTTTCACCAGCACTTAGAACTTTTTAAAGTGCGGCGAAGGCTCTCGTGTTTTCCACCTGTAAATCCACTGCTTACTTGATCGCATAGGTATTTTTTTATTATACAATAATAACAGCCAGCCTCTACGTACGCTATAAAAGATGATTACATCCTCCCTCAAGCTTTATTATATTTTTAATTAATTATAATCTTACATACTTAATTATAGCTTCGTTAGCAAAATCAGATTTATAGCTCATGAATTAAACTGAATAAAATTAAAAGACGGTGATGGAGATGTGTATCTCAATACTTAAAGTGTGTTTCTCGTCTTGAATATACTATACTACATCCTAGATCCTATTTATTTTAATTTATACAACAAATAAACTTGCAGTTATCTCGAGGTACTTTTGGTTATAACCCGCCGCTTGGTATTTTCTTAGCTATTTGCATACGTCCTACATAAAAGCAAATTCTGTTGAAACGCATTTCAAACATCGACAAGTCGACATCATTGACAAATGGTAGATATGCATCAAACGCCATAGGGAAACGCAACTAGCGATGTTCACATGCATTCCGTTTTCAAACCGGTGCGTAGAACCATCACTACGAAATATTATTGGCTCTGGAATTGCCAATCACTGGTTAGTATGGTAACCGCGAAGATCTTTTGAGGAACGAACAAAACCTCATTTGTATGGACCTATTTATATTCGTCAGTACAATTGAATAAATCTGCATTTTGTGAAAGAAAGACAGTGCATACGTTCATCCCGTATTACTAAAAATATCTGAATATTGAATTTTAGCTACACTTTTCAAACTGAGAACTTCAAACAATGTATGAATATGTTGCAGGATAATTGGAAAAAATGTTTCGTTGAAAAAAACGATTTTCACCAATCATACCGCGGTCACATACACATTTAAAATCAAGCTCATCAGCAAAGGAAAGCAACTATACAACCAAATGAAAGCATCAGAGATCGCGTTCGAATCGTGTCCGTAAATAATAAGCGAACTTATTAATGCACATTGCATTTCACATCGTGCGGTCGTTTAATTGACTGGAATGTATTATGATATTGCATTTTTAATAATTATCATGCAAGCAGAATACATTCAGGCTTTCATATTAAACATTGATCTCAATAAAGATATGTGGCAAATGCACTGACATTTTGAATCGGCAAGTATTTATATTATCCTCAGAATTTTTGGGTTTTCCCGGACTTGTGTTATTAAGGTTCATTTTGTTTCGCATTAAAGTGACCATAGCTAGTTTTGAAACTTCAAAACATACTGGATGATCTAGTCGTACTGGTTCCCTTAGAAGAAAATAACACCTATTAATTTGTCAGGTATCGATTGCTGTCTTCTAACCATCCGTCTAGCTTTAAAGCCAGAAACCCTAGTTCCGGAATTTTGAAACTAATTACATGCAATATGGTTAAGTGTTCCTAGGTATTATCGCTCATAGCTAGATTTTACTGTTATTATTAAACCCCTAGCCAAAACAATATATACGGGCATTCAATGTAAACACGAGCAGGAGAACAACAACGTATTCTCGGAAACAAACGTCAACAATTTCTGAACTTGACGCAAAACGTCAAACACTCCGGTGTTGGACGTCTAATCAACTGCTAGTGACCAAATCCAATTTCTGAACGAGCCGTTTCGAATCAAAGCTAGTTCTGGCCGCTGGTCGGGAATGGACGGAAATAGAAGAAAAAAATATAACAAATCCTAAACGAGTAGGTGGTACTAATGACTTCACACAAATACTTGGACAATATAATGACTAGCAAGCGTAAAATTTGTTCGGCACACACCCACACAAACTTTCTCAAAACTTTTTTGGGATCCCTTCGATACGGGATGGACTTATCTTTTGTAAAATAAAAACTGCCTAGACGGGATTATCATGAAAAGTTCTGTGTTTTGCGTAAACACAAATAAAGTACATACATTGCCTATTCAACCGTACTATTATTTTGTTTACATATGAACAAAATTCAATGTGCGCAAATAACAAGCCTAGTTATATAGGTAGATACATGTTTTCATTTCAATTTATTTTGAATGAACAAAAAAATAACATGTAACATTTGCATTATTTGCCTTCTCTACCGAACAACAAATTTATTTTTCTGTAAATTCAAAACTGCAAGTATTTATGATAAAAGTAAAAAAAAAATATCTTTGGCATAAATGGCCTCTCTGAAAGCTTCACTTAGACAAAATATAAATAGGGACTTAGAACTCGGCACTGAGATACAGAAAGAATAGTGAATATTACGGACAGAACCCGTAATCTCTGAGCATTTTTTTTGTCCTTTTGCCGCCATAAGCTGGTGTCGTTGTGTGCGTAGCTACCTGCGGTATCCGGGAGCTTGTCCTGACTGTTACAATTCCAAAATAGAAAAAAAAATCTTATCGTTTTACACCTCGTACATCACCATTCATCTTCCTTTTCACGCCATACAAGGCCTTTCTAAGCACGCAATGATAGTAAAAAGGAATTAACTTTAAGATTTCCTCTGATCAAGTTGAAATAGGTAAGTGGCGCGGAGCGGGGACTGGCGCGCTCCAATATATTGTTTAGAATTTAAGCGATATTTCTGTATGTTATTCAAGTTAACATGCATTTAACATAATTATTAAAATCTATTTTGTTAAATTTTTGATGTAGGTGAACTTTCTAATATGTTAGTAGATATTAACGCTCTAACTATCACTATTCCAGGCTAAACTTCTATAAAGTTATGGAATATTGCAAACTAATTTCGTCTGCTTGTGATTATATTTTGCGAAAACAACATTAAGGCTCACTTGCACCAGAAATCATACGATTAGCGGTAAACGAATTCAAAACATCGTTCGTACTGCCAAGCAGTTGAGGATAATAGAGACAATGATGTGTAAAATAAGTTTAGCGTTAAACGCATTTAATGATCTCTGGTGGAAGCAGGCGGGCCTGAATTTTTATAAATGAAATATTACATTCCTATCAGCAGGTCTGAAGTTTCTGCCTAACTTCGTGGTAAAAAGGCGTGACTTTATGTGTGTCTGTCAAATATACTCACGTGCTATCGCTGGCACGAACATTGCCAGCAGCAGCTGTAGATGCAACGGCGCCGCCATATTGGCAACCTGAAAAAAAGGGTACAGATTAAAAATAACGCAATAGTGTATTGTTTTTTTTTTACAGCAGATATTGCAAAGTCAAACACAGTAGTTGTTCCTGGACTTTTTAACGTTTTGCAATGCTTAGGTATGAATAAGGAGGGAATATATTATTATTTCCTTTATTTATTTTTCTTACTTACTTATTTACATTTTTAAATATTCCTATAAAAAAAAAAAACATTTAAAAATATAAAAAATAGTAGCCCACCGGTATCGGGAACAGGGTCCAAGCTACCGGCGGTCAGGGCTCCAGAGAGAGGAACCTCCTAACAATACGAGCCGTGTCCAGGAGTACCGCTTTCTGAATCAAGCCCTTGATCCAGCCGCCTAACGAGAGCCTCCTCAGGTATTGGTCGAGGCTCTTGGCAATTAAGCCATGCGCTGAAACGACTATCGGCACAATGATCGCCGTGTCCACTTCCCACATGTTGACAACCTCGCGAGCCAAGTCAAGATACTTGATTTGTTTATCTTTCTCGGCTTTCACGAGGTTCCCGTCATGCGGGACCGTTATGTCAACAATCATTGCGCGCCGCTCTGATCGATCCACCACCACTATGTCAGGCTTGTTGGCCACAATAGTCCTGTCAGTGATGATGGATTGATCCCAGTACAGTGTGATATTGCCATTTTCGAGAACTGGGTCGGGCACATACCTATAGTACGGCACTTCCGATTCCACAAGGTTGTATTTTAGAGCAAGTTGCTGATGGATAATCCTGGCTACAAGGTTGTGTCTATGCAAGTACTCACCGTTAGCTAGACGAGAACACCCGGAGATAATGTGACGAATTGATTCGCCCGGACGGTGGCATGCCCGACAGAATATATTTATTATTAATTAGTTTGAATGCATAGTTTTTTATAACTGGACCATATATCATGACTATTATTCGTTACCATTCAAAAAAAATCGTGTGATTCATTATTGCATCTTAAAAACGTAACCATTAAGATCTCAATCGTTCCGATTAGTCACACAAATACAGGTTGTTAGTTCATAATCAACGAATTAGGGCCAACTTCGTAATTATAATTATACACTGCGAGTCCCATGTTCGACTTCATCGTCGGTATAATCAAAGAGTAGGTATCCATTCCAAGGTGTATCCATTCCATGGTGTGTCCCTCTCAAATAGAGACAAGCCCTATGTCCAATCTTGGCAACGTTATATACAGTGTGTTTGGTTAACGGTTACCAATACTTTATTGAGATATAATAAAAAAATGTGTACAATTTCGTAATCTTCTATTTTTAGGCTCTTTTTGCTTATTTTTCAGGAAAATTTATTTACTGATTGCTTGCAATATCACTTCATTTGCACGTCTCTCTTAGATTCAAATATATTTGACAGCATAAAAGCAATGCAGCAAGACTAAGAAAATAAAAAAATAAACATTGGGGATGCCAACATCATCATCTGCATAGCCTTTTCCCAACTGTGTTGGGGTTGGCTTCCAGTCTAATCGGATGCAGCTTAATACCAGTATTTTGCATGCAGCGACTGCCAACACCTATCTGTAAAAATAGGTTCCAAGCAGTAACTTATAATATACAATATGTTTGGTTAACGGTGACCGATACTTTAAGGGCATATTATGAACTCATTTCTATCGACAAATACACGTCGTTTATAAATATTCATAACCCAACACCCTGCGAAAGGCAGCCATTTTGTTTTTTTATTCGGCTGATCTAGGATATGTTCAATGAAATGCCAATATCTTTACTCAATTATTTACTCTTAAAAGAAAACACATTTTTTATTCACCACGATACCTCACCGCTATACACCAGCCCCAAACAAAATTCAGCTGCAAACAAATTCACACAATAGGCCGACTACAAATAAATATAACATTTGTGGACTAAAGTAGATCGTTCTCCAGATAAACTGGAAAAAGTAGTGCCAAAATATGCGTCATGTTAACGTGGGCGTTGTTTTTTCTTGGATGCAAATCTCACATGACACTCTTTTTAATGCGCGCATAAATTCGAAAGACGAACCGACATCAAAGTCAGCGTGATAACAACAATAAATAAAGTCTCAGATAAAACTTTAATGTCCTATAAATTAAAAAGGTGTGAAAATAACCAGAAATTACTTTTTATTATTTTTGTTTCACGGATTTACTTAAAGAATCTAACTATTAACCTAAATACGACATTTAAGTACCGTGTTACTGCTCGATATAAAAGTAAACCTGTACTTTTGTTATTAGTAGCTTTATTCTCTTCAGAGGATATAGAGTAGAGCTCTTAGCGTAGAATTCCTGCTTTTATCTCGCTGAACTAAATTGAACATTATCTATCCTACAGTTATAGGACAGTCAAGTTAAATTGTTTTCGAACGCTCCCAACATAAAGACTGCTTTCAATTTGTAATTAATAGGAAAATGTTCATATGAACCAAGAATATTATTTTGAATTGCAAAGTTCGAAACGCATTTCCAAAGCAAAAGCACTTCTTCACTCGGCCTATGTATTTCTGTCATCATAACCCACGTGAAAAAGCAAAACACAATTTTAAAATTAGAACGTTGTTGAAATCGGAAACCGACGCGTGCCAATAAACCAAAATAATACGTTAATAACGCGCTAACCGCTACAGACCGTTATTTATAAACAAAAAATAACCACTAAACTACAATGTATCTTTTATTGCATTCCTCCAATACATTCTTGATTGATCGTTCGTTAACAAGAATGTGTTGTTAAATCATCTCAGCATCACGAGATCAAACGTCAATATCTTAGAATATTTGCATATCAACACACGGACTCGATCATAAAATAGCCATTATCACATTTATGAATAAAACACTGGGACACTAATCTATGGTAATTATTAATTTATAGACTGCCCGCCACGATGTTTTGTAGACTATTTATCACAAAATTGACATTAAGTCGCTGGTAATGGCGGTAGTATATCGTAATCATCTAGTAATAACCAGTGAAGAAATCGCCGATCGATAACCACTTGATATTGCTGGCTAATGGCCAGCTAATAACGTTAATAGATGTTAACTCTAACGTTATAGCTCGGGTTATGGAGCCGCCAACATTATTTTATAAAAGTAATCACAGTTTCGCCGCAAACTAACACGATACTGTCTAGTCCTGACTTTCTTTTTCGTGGCGTTACCCCACGCTTGTTAGTGGTAAAAGAACTTTTTTTCTAAAGTTAATTTGCTGGCAACTAAAAAAAAAGCAAGTATCAAATGCATTTTTTTCTTTCCGCCAATTGGGAGGAACATCTCCATAGCACTCATAGGTATTACCTTTTCCAAATGCTTTTATGTAAAGTAGCCTGAATGGGGCAGTAGCGTAGTGCTTGGCTAAATTTTCTCATCCTGGAAAGTTCGCCGTATGTTATAGCAGTGAGTTCGAAACTATCGAATAAATACACTGGGTCTATTTGAATTGAACTTCGAACACCTAGTTTGATTATACTATGGAATATTCAAGTTCTATATTGGTTAGACATCAGACTGACGAATACTTCGTTACCATTTCAATATGTTCATAAATGAGGGTGTGTCCGCAGTCATACATGCAAAGTGAACAATGGAATACCTACCGATGTAACAAAATAAAATCATGTCGCTGGCTTATCACTTGTAGCAGACAAACCGCTTGCTAAACAATGTAATAGCCAAACATTAAGTACATCATAATAATGCATAGTGCACGCAACCTGAATGATCCTCCATAACACGAATAAAATGTAAGTAATATGCAGTTACCATATCAGATTATTGAACAGCCCAAGCCCAAGAAATCGTCTCATTCATTACAGATTCAGGGCACGCTAGAGGTGCTACCAGTTGTATCGGATACTAAATAACAAGAATTGGCTCATACATGTGTGACTAACGATTCCTAGAAAAGGGATCACTCGTACAATGTGGGTGAACATGGTAGACATTTATTATTGTTTTTGTCCGGACAAAAAATGCTTCCTCGTTTTGTTTTTAGGCGGAAGTAGGAATCTGAATTTTTTTACCCTAATTTCATGGAAATTGAATTCGAGAAAGAAGTGGCTGGCGTGGCATATCCAGCTTAACTGAAAACTTTCAGTAAAATGATCTAATCAGTGGGTTGCAACTTTGCTATTCATTGAATTGCTTCCTTAGTAGAACACCCTTAGGGACACCATGTACAACCTGCTCCAAAACACCATAAGCAGCCCTGCGATACGTGCTGACCTATAACTGGCCATCGACAGTAAAAAACTACCGATACAAAAGAAATAAAAAGAGGAAACTGTCAAAACACCAGAAGATTTTTTTTCTGTTAAACAACTTGTGTGAAACGAACCATTTCGTCTGCCAAATAGCCACTACAGATTCGGACTACTCATGTTATAATAACCTGCTTTTCAGAGATTTTTCATTCATTCATTTCTGTATGTATTGGGCCAATGCATCCGGGTGTGGATGAATGAATTGAGTTAAAAGCAGGTCATTAAAATATTCTTTAATCAGTGCCACTTTGGCCATCCTTAAATGTGGTCACAATAACAAAGTATCGAACACATCATCAACAGCGATGGAATTCACATTAAAAGGTACAAATATCGCCACAACTAATCAAATTGGAAAACTAAATGGTGAATTATTTAAATCAAACGTCATAGGTTTTGCTTATCGCAAATATAATATAATATATTTTTAGCTGAATACATAGGGTACCGCAAATTCTAGTTTATTACAAATACGGTACCTAATTGAAATTGCAGCATCCGTTTTCAACATAACTAGTAACTACCCATTTAGCGATAGTTTACGCTAGTACGCTTCCTATGTATTTAGCTATATATGCTAGATAGTTAATTGTAATCATAGTACGTTGGTATATAATAGGAATTCTGTAACAGTATTCTGTGTTATCATAATATACCAAATAAACGGTACAAACAAAACATTCAGGAAGAAATCGTATTCCAGTTTGATGCCCTCTTTTTTCTTCATAGAGAATTTCGCTTCTACTGGAAAAGATTCAGCTGTTTCAACTGTTGGAAGAACTACGAGAAAACAGAGTAAACGGGTTATTTTAAATGGTATTTCTATCACTGTAGATAACTGAATTTATAACGATTTACATTCTAAGTAATTGTTCTACTAGCTCTTTAGATAATCTAATCATCCAATTTAAAATTTCCAAAGCACTTGTAAAGATGGCATTGGTGAATCTTCATTTTTCTTAGAAAACAAAAGGATGATTCTTCGGAAAATGTAGGAACTTTATTGGCCGAAAATAATGCCATTAGTCAAACAAAAGAATGTCGGTACTGTTTTTTTTTTAATATTCGCCAAAAAAACCAACTTACAAACGCCCAACTTCTTTACTCTCATAAAGAAGGTTTCAAACTCATTATTCATCCTACAAAAGTAGAATAAAACCTCTTTGGTAGTCACGGTCAATGTATGACTGTATTTCCTGTGAAGCGCCTCGCTATGCCGTCAAGCAGCATTACTCCACCGGACACTTTTTATAACCTGACCATCATTCAGGATTCCAGTACTAAAGTCACTGGCAACCAAACAGGTGTGGGCAATTTTATCGATGTTGACTGTTGAGCTTTTTATTTGTTTTTTTAGTAGCCGTGTGAGCAGATCTGAAAGGATAACGATGGTCAATGTTTGAGCGATTTGAGTTGCTAACCGATTTTAAAAAAAGAACACGACATATTGCGCTGGTCGTGTTTTTATTGGCTTGCATTAGGTACTGTGCTTAGGTGTGAACTTGGATGCTGAACAAACACGCACATAGGTGAGAAGCCAGACCCTATGTGCGTGTTTTCATACATATTGATATGTATGAAGGGATCGTAATCATTTTCATGCGATATTGTGAAAATGGAGCACCTTTTAAAGTCAGAATTGCACAATAATTCTGATAAATTTTCTGAAAAGTACTGCCACCGCTTTTGTTTTAATAAACACAAAAACCAATCAACCAACATTTTACGTTTAATGTTCTTGTTAATATGGAACGTAAATATTTAATTAAAATAATGCTAAAGTAGCTATTTTAGATGCAATTCAATTTACGTAAGTATAAAATGCTCTAAAGCTCGCACCAATTACACTTCAGAATTTTCAACGATGTAAATACAGATTTACGTAATGAAAATCTAGTTTAAGTATTTTATCGAGTACCTAATCTAGCTTGAAAGTTGCTTTTCTGACTTTTTACTATTTATCTAGAAAGAATTTGATTTAAAAGCCTTTACAGTAGGATGCTTTAAAACGAGGGTAACGGGAGGTGATTTTTTTCGTCGCAACCGTCGACTTGCATTTATGATGTATGAACGTGGACCCAGCAAAAGGAGTAAGTACCTATGTAAAAGATCGAAGCAGGTGACGTTCAGTAGTTTCGGCCTACCTCCCATGGGGCAAGGCGTGTGGTTATATAAGGTGGAAGGGACAACGACGCTAAAACTTTTACTACGTATTCAGTACATCTTTCTGAACAACCCCCCACATAATATATTTCATGGGTACTTAAAAAAAATCTGCTGTTTCATACATTTTGAACATGCAGGTATTGCTTTTTTGTAGGAAACAGCTGTTTTTACCCGACGAAAAATTGATGACCAGAATGATGTACTTTCCCAACCTAACCATGTATTCTCCTTCATGCATGACGAAACATAAGTAGAACTATTGCTTAAGTATCATTTGGTAACCGTTGCAGCTGCAAAGCTTCAAGTTACCTGCAAGTTCAGACAATGAGTTATGTGTCTTTTAACTTATATCTGACTAAAAATAGGCTGTGAATGCTTGTGGATTTGTGAAACTTTGAATAGTACATCCACATGTCGCAAATGTATGTTTAAGTCCCACGTAATAGGCGGCGAGCCTGTTGCCATCAAACGGGCATAATTCCAGACTCCGTGGCTGCTACTAAGAAATTCCTCATGGAAAAATCCAATAACACTTTTCCCGACTCCGAAACCCAGGACCTCATGCAATAGTAGCGCTTGCGATCACTCCACTCCTCATCATTTTCGAAGTACTCCAACCCCCCAAAGATTTCCCAGAAAGATATGTAGATATAAAAATACCCTGAAAAGTCGAAAGTCGGCAGAAGTCAGTATATTGGCGTTTACATACATAGAGTGCTTATATATAACATAACTGGTAAAGTGAAATGAAAAGTGTAAACATAGTGTCACAGTGTGTCGGAGTCACGGCCAGCTTACTTGCTTTGACACTTCACGTGATGTTGTGGACACATTAGATACCGTAGGAATGAATGTGTCAATATTTACTACGAAATGTACTAAAAATACTGAACTTTAAGTCTAGAAATAGAATATTTGGTAAACAAAGTTTTTTTTTTACGATAATATCTAGAATGCTATGTAGCTATGGTGCATTGCATCCGACTTTGCAACTCCTGCATCCTAATCGCGGAACACACTGTCAATCACAATTTTAAAGGCAAGGAAAAATTCCTGATTCAGTACCTTATTAAAAAAAAAACTGAATGTTGATGACATGAAAAAACAAACACCTCGCTTTTCTACCTAGAAGCTACCTCCTTACTGAGACACAGATAAAAAGAGAGCATATCTAAGTGATACGTCGACATTGAACCTAACTCAAGAAAATCCACAATCAAACTAATAAAACCGAACTATCGCAAATGTATCAAAATATTCAATGATGTAACCCTCCAATCAATTCGACAGTTAACGTCCAACATTCATTGTTTATTAAATCAACAATTAGAAATGCTAAATACAATCCTAAACAAGACATCGGAGTAAATGACAGGAGCTCTCAATCAAAACAAACGAGGCACTTCGATAGTGACACATTAATCGTGGAGTTAACATATCATTACAGTTAGGAGTGTTTGCATTACTATGCCAGGCATGTCCTGCCGAGGACATCGTCTACGCAACGTCGGTGTTGTCAACAATGTGATTATATTAAGCTACATTTTTTAAATTCTGGCACCAGTCTTACCAAGGGGTATCGTCTCATCCAGTAACTGGGATGTGGAGGCCAGATAGGCAGTAAAATACTGGTGTTCAGGTATATCTAGTTAGATTGGAAGCCGACCACAACACAGTTGGGAAACAAAGCTAGTAATGATGACGATTTGTTAAAAAAAACTCTCACATTTATAAAAGCTACAAACGAATCGAAACGAAATATTACTTTCGTATCTTAGGCCCAAAACAAAATACCCTTTATATTACTTTTTCCGTATCGATTTCAGGCTACGTTTATTTCAATGCGAATGTACTCAATATTCCAGAAGCTGAATCATTCTTTAACACCAAGCAATATTCGTAAACGTACCAAATAGTAAACAGCCTAAAATATTCATCAGTCCATTCGCACTGCATATCATTACAGATTCATGAATGCAGATACCAACCCATAAAGGAAAGCTCGCATGTCTTACACCATTAATAATTAATTGTCCAACAATTTAGGACTGGCCATTTTCTTGTCAGTTCGAATGTTTGAATATAGAAACTATAAACTGTCGCGTAATATGGCAACACCGACGCGTACACCGCTGACGTTTCCTCGCTAAATTCAAATCATTTTGGACATGGTTTAGTGCTTCCTCGACAGGCGTGCGCGTCGCATTAGGATTATTGAAATGCGGATTTATGGCCATCTAATTGACGGCTGCCGGTCCTCCGTCACTTTGTCACTACATACCTTTATCTGACGTCATTGTAAGCCTTAGATTAAGGATGTAACGTTTTTCTATTCGCGGTGTGTACGAAAACAGGAAAGAGGCCCGTTGTGTTTTAAATGAAGCAATTAAACGTTACAATGTTGTAGTAAGGTAAAGCTGATTGGCAAGAATGTCGTCCATGATCGAATGGCACGATTTTCACAATTTGTTTTCAAAGCGAACTAAGGATGATAAAGTAATGTTCGTAGCAAATTAAACTTAGATTTCAGAAAGCTTCGATCTAACGAACTAAATCAGATAAAAACCAATAAAGACGTTTGAAATATAAATTGTTAGAGAAAGTAAAAGGAACGAATGGTCGTAGAAAACTAAGTCTAACCTATCACGATGAAACACAACGGTTTCTCTCAGAACTTGGAAGCTTTTTGAAGATATTGCTTCAAATATAATCTGGCTGTGTGTTTTAAGATTGGCTTTCTACTCGTTGATATTATGATATTTATGCGATGAGCAACTACCAAGGCACCAACCACAATCAATGCATACTTTCTACTATTGACAAGAAAATTTCACGAATGGTTCCCAGATGCCAGCCCAGACAACAACCTATGAACCTAGCCACGAGTAACTCATGATAAGCTCATACATTATGAACTTTGAAACCGATCAGCATAAACCTCTCCCTTATTATATGATTATAATCATCTGTCGAAGTAAATCTTCCTCGTCTTGATCGAACAATAACTTCCTTTTATCGCGACGTTACCAGATAACTTTTAAGTGATGGATAAACTTTGTAATATAATCTGTTTTATTCACACAGCGAGAATTTGGGAATCACGCCAGCTGGTTTTACTCATGGCGTGCCCTGTGGCTTCTTTACCCTCCAAAATTGTCACAAATTTCCATTTTCTTTGTAAACAAATGACCTTATTTTAATTCTACCTTCGAAATACTTGAAGCCAGCTGCATGTATAATTGAGGAAAAGGGACGCAAACCATAAAACGTTCACAATAAACTAAAAGAAAAAGGTTTAATCTTTATTTGTGTGCATTCAAGCCATACATTTACTTTAGTATTTTTTAATCGGAGCTCCGTTTATTGCAGCCATCAAACTTGCTGCTTGCATACTTTTAAAGGCAGGGTAAGTCAAGTCAATGAAACTGAAGGGACCTTTAAAATCGTTATAAAACTGGAACCTTTTATTCCCGTCACACATCACGGGAGTGTTAAAGGGATAGTAGACAGACATCATTGTTTTCAATAAATGCGTCGTAAAGTATTGTATGGACCCGCATACCACACAGTACGTGCGACCATAAAATTATTGCTTTTATTTCTTTGGGATCATGAGCTTTTCATCACGTTTTAGGACAATGGTTAAGGAGATAACACACTTTACAGTTAAAATTTGTTAGAGTAATTAACAATATGATGGCAGAAGTAGAAGAACATGAGTATCAAAATCATTACTATATGACACGATTCGGTTGAATAAGTAAGGACAAAATGTGCAAGCAGCTCTGAACACCGGACTCTCACAGATAATGTAGATGCTGAAATGTCTATCAGACTACCAGTTTGACTAAACCTTTAGTCCGATAAATCCAGAAAGATTTGAATATCGAATGTGAGAAACAGCTAAAGACAAAACAATTGAGCATTTTAATGGCATCTTCTCGTGTTAGCCTCATCAAATTACAATGTTCTCAGAAAGCAATGTCTACGCATAGTAATTTATTTAAGTATTCCCAAATCGTTACGATAGATTCGAACGTTTATCGGTTTAACGGCAACTTGGTAAACTGGTGCGTATCTGCCTTTAGGGCGCGTTTACTTTTAGGGTCAACGCGCACTTGAAACTTAAATATACATGGTGTAACGTAAAGATGCAAAGTTTTACCAAGGATGTAGATGATAACATGTTATGTAAGTACATGATTATGATAATATATATGTAGTTTCACTTCTCAATGTACGTACTAGGCGTCGCACATAATTTTTAGAGCTGTGGAAATGAAAATTACAAAATTCTGATTGGTTGTGAAACGATATGTGTACTTATATAATGAACCTACTTAGACAATAAAAGTAACTGTAACTGGTTTATTTGAAATAAATGCTTTGTACTAATCATGTCAATGTACTTTGTACAATCAGACTTATAAAAAGTAAACTTAAGTTTGTACATGATTGTAGCTGATATTTTACCTTGATTTGCCAATAATTTGGATCTTGCCTGATCAACAATAAGTAAATTGACTCATGTTAAGTTTGATACTAACTAAGAGCTTGACCTGAAACTATAGGCCGACTTAAACATCAATTTATACTTAGTACATCGCGTTGGGGCTTACTGTGTACATATGTAGATAGTTAGTACTTTCTAGTTTAGACGGCAAAGCTCTATCTACTACTAGCCTATTTAAACATTCTAATTAAGGCATACAGGCAGTGAAAGTAGCCAATTTTACATACTATTTCTAAGTTCACAATTTAAGACATTATGATGCAAGTGTGGAAAGATTATCATTTGCAATCTAGGCAGGATTGCAGGTCAAGCCGAAATGCAATTTTCTAACTCGACCGCTTTCAAGCAAACAATGTAAACGCTCTCCTAATACGAATTAAACTCGCGATATGAACCTCTCATAATGTTTGCGGTGTATGTTTATTACGTGTAGTTTCTGACACCGACAGTAGTAAGTACGGCGTATATTCTACTATATTACGTTAACGAGACACTTTGTTATATAGCCGAGGCTTTTCTCCTTTATTATTGCAAGTTTTAAGCCGAATTAATATGGGTTGGTGATGTTATCATTTTGTGGTACTGCCTCTGTTAGAACACGACTTTACGTAATTTCTGAAAGTGAACCTTGGAGTATTCAAGAAAGTAAAATGGCTCACAGTAGAAAAGAACAAGATATTAAAAGAAATTGCGTGATATTCGCGAATTTAACGCACTACTTGACAATTTCCAGGTAGAACTTTTGCAAACATTGTAACTCTGCTTAACCCCTTTTAATAAGCAGACAAAATTCACGTTAAGTGTTCGTAAATGCTGCGTGAAAACTACTAACAAATATAATGTGGCAATACAGGAGCGCTATCAGCAAACGACGTACAAAATTGCCCTGAAAAGCACTAGACTAGAAAATTAAGCTTTATCGCCAACACTCTGAAAATTAACACTTGCCGAGCGAAACGGAAAGTTCTGAAACACTCTCATAAAGGCAATATGCCTAAAACGTTGCTTAGTTAGCTAGGTACTGGAGAACTTGGATAGGTAGCATACTAGCTTGGATTGGTGTAAATAATGCTGTCATCATCAACCTCTTAATCGAAATAAGTCCAAAGGTTAGGGTTTTGGGCATTGGCACCAAGCATCACCACAATGGCACTACATCAGATTGGAATAATATGCTTAATCCCATTATAATAAGAGGTCACTTTAACGAAAAATACGACCCTTGGACGTTGTTTCGAACACCAGCCCGATATGTAACAATACAAGGTAATTTTAAAGATAATTTACGCCCTATCTTATCATCCGCAGTTACATCGAACAGCTGTAAGATAATAATCACCACATTTGGCAAAAGATCGGTTAATCCAAAAACACGTTACTCCGTCTACCCATCACTTGACATAAATTCTGCAGTAAGAGCAGCCTCTTCTGAGCAGTAAACAACAAAGAGTTTAATCTCGACTTTATTCTACATTGTTATCTTTGTATCGTTTTTCCGTGAATTCTTAAAGGTCCGATTGTTTAAAGGAACTCGCGTTGCCCTCCTTGCTAATGAGAATTGAGAACACGGTCGTTTTCTTCTTATTAAAATAACGAAAGTTTCTTGTTTTACAAGGTTCTACATGTAGCGAATATCGTTTGAACCCGGTAACCCCAGAAACTAGATGTTTGCAGTTCTGTGCCATGTTTAGTAATGTCAAGGGTGTTTATGTCCACGAAGGAACTTTCTTTGCTGACCTGGTGACAACGTGGAGACTTATCCTGGTATCTATAGTCAAGTTAAAGTAATTACTTATGCAAACATTTTTATGCAAGCGAGTAGAATTAAAACGAAGTAAGAACCGTCAAAGAAAGCAAAGCTAAGATTTCTAACTTTTGACAGTTCTTAACTTCAAGCAATTACTAAACTACATAATAAAAATTATATCTTAAATAATGACTTTTAATCAAGTAGACACCTTAACTTGTTTATAGATACATGTGTTAGACTAGGTAAAAAATATATATAAAATGTTTAAGGACACAGAGAACGCCTTTTCTTGGGTCTACTTGATTGGATGTCTAAACAATAAATACAAATAAAACTAATCCGAAGCTAGGGTCAGATTCCGATCGCAATAATCGATCTAATGAGCGGATACAGAAACAACAGGCATCACATGTAGCTACTAAACAATTATCAGCTGTAAAAAGAACTATAAATAATAATGGATTGCTGAAGGGAGTCGTGCAGCTCGATACGAATCTCTACTTAATACATCCACCTGTCGACGCCACACTCACTAGGGACGCAATTTCCGGTACTTATTGTTAAGCGGAAGGCTACAGTAGCTGAACACATTGACAATTCACACAAGATGGATAGTTCGGATAAATAGAAAATACTGGGAGCTGTAATTGAATGGAGAGCACCTGCCTGTTTCTTTCATTAGTCAAAGTTACTATCTCAAATCTTTGCTACTTTCCGAATGGTTTACATGTCACTAGCTTTTGATGCCATGCAATACATTCACAAAGCAATTTCATCATGTTGAATCCATCTGCCGCTATCTAGAAAGCCGTATTGAGTATATTATTGCTATCTAGTTTTGACTACAATTCCGATACCATATTTTAATTGTAAAAATGCTATGTACCATTTGTTGTGAGAAACTCGTGACATTCCGTGTCCCAACCTTCAACCGTAACGACTATTCTTTGTACAAGTCTCTGATAGAGATCCAGTAATGTCCGACCGGTGACCCAGTCACGAGGACATACCATAGAAATGATACAAACGATAAAACAGCAGCAGTTAATGAACCGGGTCAGTACTCATTATCGAAGAACAAACCCGAGCAACTCAACAAACATACGTCACTACAACAAGCACATTGTCAGCTTATCAAATGTTAATTAAATTGTTTATACTACATTCAAGACTCATTTTTATCTTTCCACGAGATTGAATATACAACAAGAACTCCTTTTATTTGCACTTTCTATTACTTGCGACGGAAGGTAGCTACACCGACTGCAACAAAGGGGGAATTTTCCAGGAATTTGCTGCCGGTTTTACACCTCTGCTCTGGTATGTCATGTATAATACCTTCTATTTATTTTAGCTCTTTTCTCTGAGACATAGCCACGTTTCTGCACCTTTGTATGGGTAATTTAAGCTGTTTGAATTATTGAAACCACATGCGGCGAGGTACTCTCGATGCTAATGTGGATTCGCGTATTCGAGAGCTTTGGACCTGAAGCTGCAAAATACACAATCATTTAAATATCGGTGTTTATTGCACCGACGTTATTATCTCAAACATATGTCGAGAGAAGGCTCGTATACTGAAGTCTGTAGTGAGCAGCCACTCAACCAAATCGAAAATGTTTCATCTAAAACAGAAACTAATACTGGAGAAACTTTACGGATAGTGTACACAGTTCGACTAATATCCTGGAGGGCATTTCAAACAGCGGATCGGTTAAAACGGAACACTTCCTCATTTTGTCACTTGCCCATTTCTACTCGTTGCTCTCTAAGTGCATCGATCACCATGTGTACAATTCGTTGTAGGGTTGTCACTTTTAGACATCCTAAAGAAGTTCTGTAATGAATTTGCCACTGCTGAGTAATGCCAAAGTTCACTAAATCGATTCGATGTAAGCTCCATAAACTAGACGCAGCCATGTAGTTATTCATTAGGTCATTTGCAGATGGGTCTCATCATCCACATTCCTAAACCTTAAAAATGCTTTCTACTGAAGTCACAAAATAAAGTGGTAAAGCTGGTCCTTACACCCAAAAAACGTAGGACCAAAACCACTACGCCAGCCCTAAATGCGTTGTGGGTAATACGAACTGGGCAAGTACCCGGAACTATACGGTGTGTGGTCCCGGGAGGGGGGCGCGGAAATCGATGACATGCGATCCAATTTCAAAACAAACGCTTTTGGACACTGGCTGTATTGATTTGTAAACCATAGACCAGCAATAATTTTAGAAGATTTTAAATATTTGAGGGAATTGTGTTTATTGAAGAGGGCTTCTTTGGAGGTCACGGTTGACATAATATTTTTGGACATGGAGGATGCTTTAACTTGAACTTATATAAAGTAAGAAGGTACTTTGTAAACACTTTGTACGGTGCTTTTTGAATCATTGAGTTTATAATAGGTCTTTTTTTAATTTCATTTTAAGGACATTAAGGTTTTTTATAGCCACCAGTTTTGAAAGGATGAATAAAATTATAGCTTACTATGACCTTCACAGTCACTTCCCATCAGGTAGGTATCAGCAAGTCTTCAAATGAATCCAATAATATTTTATTAAATTACGAAGCGTTATTATTATCTCCTTCATGCACGTAATCTAATTTTGAAACAGCACGCGTTTCATAAATTAATAGAGATATAACAAGATTGTCTAACTAAGTAACAAGACTAATAAAAGCATTTTCAACAAATAATTGGTAGACGCTTGAGAAACAATAATCGTTCAGACAAAACTGGCTGGTTGTGGAAATAATAGGGTACGTGTAGCTTAGAGATTTTGTCTACTACCTCGTTTTATTGGCCCTTGAGGTCGCAAGCGTGGCTTCTGAGGAATCCTCCACAAACTAATATTTAGTTATTTATTTACTAGAATGTTACTGAGACTTCAAAACGTATGTAAATTAAGTGGTTTATGTAGATGTTGGGGAGTACCTAACTAGTTATTTTCCCCAAACTTACTAGAGCAACATTAACTAATTAATGTTGAAAACAAATCCCTACTGAACATCATCTAGTTGTTTCTAAAATAATATATTATGTGGTTGGTTTTTCGGCAACGCAACTTTTACATATTTCTCACTTTTGAATGGCAGATATTTCAATGACTTAACATTAAGAACATTGAACTTTGATAATGTTTTTAATGCCATAGTCTTAGAGAGATTTATTTCCAATCCCACCTTAACACTAGCTAAATGCAAAGTTTCCATCTTGTGCTGTAGCTGGGTGCTGGACTCTGATAGCACCACTAAGTCATCTGCGAATCTTAAGTGACTTAAGTATTCGCCATTTATATACAGGCCTTACTTACTCCAGTCTATCTTGCTGATGATGATAATGTGAGAATGACCAATAGGTGGAGAAGATAAATAATAATTAAGTGAGTGCCACTCGAATATACCGATACAATACATCTATCTGGGGAAGCAAGTCAGTTGTAATCGGAAAAATAACGAACTAGAATTAAAAAGAAGAATACCACAAACGTGGAATAAACATTGGAGTTAGAAGGAAATTTTTAAAAGTAATTTTCCTATGACCATTAAAACGAAAGTTATGAACTCCAGCCGCCTACCATGCTTGACTTACGGTTGCCAGACGTGGAAATTCACTTCAAAAATAAAAAATCAAATCACTACTTGTCAACGAGGAGCGCAGCTAGGGATTGCAATCCCGCAAAACGGGATCCGGCATTCCCGCGGGATCCCGCTCCTCTTATTAATCTGCGGGATCCCGCACCTTCAAAACGCGGATCCGCGGATCCCGTAAATTTAAATTTACCGCTAAAACTTTCTTGAAGTTTTGCGTAAGAAAGCGAGTGGCTCGAGCACGACGTTGCCGTTTCGCACAGTGGCGGGGGCTGGCAGGCGGCTTCGTGTCAGTTCGTGACGTTTGTGTCAGTCAGTTTCACATAGACTCACCGTGCGCTTCGCGCGTCGTTTCTGTATGTGACAGACATACAACATAATTTTAAATAAGATAAAGTATTAATTTTTCGATCTTATAGCCCTATAAGATCAAAAAATTAATACTTTATCTTACATTTATGTACAAACGGGGCAAAAAGTTGAGCTACTGTGAATAATTTCAAATATGCGGGATCCCGCGGGATCCAGCGCGGGATTGATCAATCCCGCATATCAATCCCGCGGGATTGAGTGAGCTGCGGGATTGCAATCCCTAAGCGCAGCATACTTAAAATAAAGAAGCTAGACAAAATACGACACACAAAAATAAGGTCAATAACCAAAGCAACAAATGCATTGAATTATGCACTCAAGTGGAAATGAGCTGGCCATGTCGCGACGCTTAAAGATCCGAGATGCACCATAAAAGTGACATTTTGGGAAGGTCCTCCAGGTAAAAGGAGCAGAGGAAGACCATTGACACGTTGGGACGAAGAAATCACAAGGAGAACCGGTCCAAACTGGACACAGCACAGGACAGAGACAATTGGGCATCTTTGGAGTTCTGGGGTTCCCGCAAATAATGTTTATTAATAAATACTTTAATATTCTTTGTAAAGAGTTCTCATTTGACCCATTTACCACCAAATCCTACTCTGCATGCACTCGGCTGATCGCTGACTTTTTTAAAAGCGCGTAGTGCTTTCATGTTTTTATTTTTTCTCTTTCCTGTGTGATTAGTGCCTAACCTAGTGTCAGAGTGTTTACCGTGCTATTGTACCTTATTTTAATGCTTTTTACTATTTTTTGTTATTGTGCTTATTAGTGATCATAAGATTTCTACAACTCTTACTGTTTTTGCTAGTGAGAACCTGCAATTAGCTCTGTGTTCCATATGCAATTGTTATCCATTTGTTATAGCTGTTGGTTTTCCTACTTATAAATAAATATATAAATAAATAACCAACTTAGGTATTATGTTAGATAATTTACTAGTTAATAAAATAAGTAAAACAGTAGTACAGTTTATTTAATTTATTAATGTTCTCAATGCTCGTACTTAATGCTGAAACAGTTCCTTTCCTAACCTGGAAGTCTTAAAACAGATTCTGGACCCAAGTTGGCCAAAGGAAGAAAGGCCTGCTCAGGGGGGTTACCATGGTCTGTTAGTGCAGGAATGTTTTAGTACTATTCCGAGAGTGGGTAAGAGATGGCGCTAGACAGCTGTCTAGCGCTGTCACTTTCCCAACCCACCAGGTCTCCATCTGTAGAAGGCTCCGCCCTTGAGTTTATATGTCGTGCTGTTGCACAGACTATGGGCATTACATATCATGCTCAGCGTGTCCTGTCGTTTTCTCGCTTCAGAAACAGATGTACGCTACTCAATGCACCAAACTTTTGAGCCGAATTAAGTTACATTGCCATCGATACACAAAGAGTCACTTCCTTTTCTTTCCTTTCCATTTGAATCATCAAATTTACAACCTAGGTTATCAATTTTGTATATTAATTGCAGTACACCACTGACTACCCCCCCTTTTTTCTATTTCATTTTCGTACAGTCCATCCAAAGGTTGTCTGGAAGAGATCGCTATCAGCGATAAGACCGCCATTGTAACCATAAAATTATCAATTTTTGTAAAACCGTTCTGTATCAATTTTGGTGTACAATAAAGTATATTCTATTCTATTTTATCAAGTTACTTTCCACGTAGGCAGGTATAACACGCCAACGTTTGCTTCAGGTTACAGCTTCCTACTCTCAGCTCAGATTATATCACTTTTCTCAGCCCATTGTTTATCTTGTTGTGTTGTGAAGGGCGTAGATGTCAAGCTCTGATAAAAATAACCTTAATAATGGGAAGAAAGCTAGCTGTGTCGTAGGGAAGGTACCTTTCACTGGCACAATTGTTTTAACAAAACGGGCTTACGGCAAGGTCTGGCCTCCACCTTATTTTACACAACGCAACGGTGAGAAATTATTGTGTGCTAGAATGCAAGAACGAGGTGATCTTTTTCTTGGCTTTGTTTTCTGTTTATTCAGATCCACGTTCCATGTCCACCCATTTATCAATTTCTGTCGCAATGCTAAGGAATGTTGTAAATTTTTCGTTTCTGCTCCTCTATTTTCAAGAAAGTGTTCTTTTTATAAAAACATGTTTTTCTCCATTAAAGAAATGAATTCGCAAAGCTTATTCAGACAAAAGTCTATTTTCCACCTGAAGCCCTAGGTAGCTAAGTACAAAGCCCTGAAGTAACAAAAAAGCCGTCTTTATTGTTATGAACACGGATATCCTCATTCACAGATACTTCGCGCTGTATTTTTACGTCCATTTCTTTTATGTATCCGTCCTGTAATTTTATGTATACAGAGCCTATTTTGAATAATAAGTCTATACAGTTTACGTAATCGCTACTTGGATGTAAAATTATCAAGCGAATGTTTTCGGAATAGGCGCGCAGCCGTTTTGCAGGCAACAATGTAATGATAATGATCTTAAAAGAACATAAACGTAGAGAGAAGAATTACAAAGATTTACATAGTGTTTTTATGACAGGTGTTTATATTTTCCTTCGTATTTTATTTTCGTGCTTGCGACTGAAGTGGTTTTTAGTCGAGGCTTTTCGAGACATACTTAGCGTGGCAAGAGAAAAGCTATAATTTTGAACAAACGAGGGTTTTAGGTATTGTTACTTACGACATTAATTATAGTTTGTCGCACAATAGTTGAGGGCTAAATGAAGAAAGCCTATTTTTGGAAACAATACAAGCATACGACTTAGGAAGGTCAAAAGCATCTATAATTGAACTGGTAATAACATGATAACGTTAATAACAAACGAGTACTTAATTAACATTGTAATAGTTGCTAAAGATAAAGATCGAAATGAGTTTCAGTATTAATATGTATATATGCTTTAAGTCCATTTGCGCTCTTGAGTATGTTTTGTTGTAAAAACGTAAAATTGTATTCAATTTATTTTTTAATTTGTTCGAAGATTTGTTAAGAGTGTCTCTGCATTGTCAAATCTGTACTTTTACGTACCTAAGGACTAGATTCGTCCTTGCTAAGATATTTTAATCCTGTAGAAATCGACAAGTAAGATTGCTAAGCCTCTAACATTTCTTCAGGAGACCTATGTCTCGCTCGAGACTGGTTTAATCTCAGATGATTGATTGGTTTAAACTGTGAGGCACTGAGCTAACGAAGAAACGAAATAGAATTGATGAATCTCTCTATCTTTTGTGAAAATTAATTTCGAAATCTATTTTCACAAGATTAACTTGCTCTGTCGTCTATTCTGGAAAGAGTAAGCAGCGGTCTAAGTATATTACCTAAGTACTAGGTAGTCACAATTACATAAGTACATTTTCTCCAGTTATAGGTATTTCACAAGTAAATCACAAGTAATAGTGGGCTATCCTTATCCCGTCATCGGACACAAATCCAGACTCAGTACTGCAACTTAGAAATTTTTTACTCAATCTGGAGATTATATGACCTCAAGCTCAGCTGTCTTTTCTTAACTATGCTGGGTTCGGCTTCCAGCCTAACCGACGGCAGCTGAATATAAGTTAGTGTTACATGGAGCAACTGCCTATCCGACCTGAACAGCCCAGATCCTGGGTAACACGATACCAAGGCAGTCAGTAAGTAATATATGAATAACAAAATGTAAATATATAAATAATAACAAAATAACATACCTACTAATTTATTTCAATTCAAACATCAACAAAAAAGCTCCTTTATACATGGTTATTAAAGCGCGCGTGAGGTCAAGCACCTACTTAATACACGTTTGTAAGACCACCATGAAAATTAATAGGAAATAGATGTCGATAACTTTGATAAAGGCCGTTTTTGCACTAACCATTGTTTTAAGTGCGGCACGTGCTTGAGAGACTGCACGTGGTTCATTAACGAGATTGGGGTAATTTGTAGGGGAATGAGGGTCGTAGGATGTAGCACCGGGATTCGGTGCAAAAGTTCTTGATCCTGAAGGGACCAATTTCTGAAAAGTGATTGGGAACGGCTGGACATATGTATTTTCTTCTAGAAAGCGGGTGGGAAGATTGATTTATTTTGTAGATGGCATTATGTATTGTAGACGTAGATAAATTTAACTGACTAAATTAGGACTAGACCTCGGTTACTGTCAACACAGTCTCAATTCAGTTTCAAATATTAAGTCATTTAGGTATATTTTGCTGAAACATTTAATTTATTCACTAATTTATTTGCATCTCACGTACGTGCCTATAACTAATCAAAATATAATTATTCATCTCAATGACATTTTAACTAGTCAACTGCGCCTATAAAGACCAAGTCATAAGCTGTACCGAAAATGAACTAGCTTTAATGAACCTACCTAACTCCCTAACTCGTTATAGGTAGTCGTTATTAATAACTGCAAGATATTAACAGCCATGACGTGTTTAAATAAGTCCTGTCCATGTTCGAATAAATTAGATCACTGGTCATAAAAACTAGGAATTGCATCCTTCAACTTGAACATTAAGGCTTGCGCCTCGAAAGACCAGTTTTTGTACATACTTTGATTGGAGTCGGCCAACCAATGTTTATAAAAGTAATTTTAAATACCTACGGGTATAGTTTTTTGTTATAAAGGTATTTTGAGCTCATAAAATGTTTTTAATTGTTTCTAATAGCAGCGAGGAGGTTGGGCACATTTTTCAGTCAACAAAAAATCATTTTTTTGCGACTAAGCAAACTTATTTAAAGATCAAAAGTTCTAGAGTAAGGAATTGAAAAGCATAATTTTAGAAACTAACTAAAACGCTTTGTTGAAAAGCTATAACGTTTAAAAAAAGAAACGTGTCCAGCTTTTAACCTAACCACATCCATCGTCGACTTCTATGAAACCAAATGTCAAACGCACACCCATTTTCCAATAAAAATAAATAAAAAGCATCCTCGCAAAAGATGAAAGGCAGCAGACATTTTATTTTCTACTTACAAAACTGGGCCGAACACTGGTAAATGGTCAAAGGTTTCCTTGATGCTAAATAGGTAGCAAGATACTGATATCTATTTTCCTTTATGGACACTTCCCCTTTTCCTGTGTTCTCACAGAAAACAAATTACTTTGTTTTTTTTTCCAATGTGCTGTGGCAAAAGCTACCTACATGCAACAATTTTCCTCATTGAAAAAGTCCACCTTACATTACTATTTATAAATTCAGTTATGGACCTAATCTGAGCCGTAAAACATTATATTTTATTGATACAAAAATACAGCGGATGTTGCTCTGGCTACACAAGACGAATGTTCTTGTACGGAGGCAGTTGAATCACATTAATAAAATGTGAAATCCCTCCGTTCTATGGCGTCTCTGTGGTGTACACTGGTTTCAAATAACCCGTTTATCTCGCGGCTAATGTTTGTGGAGTATAACAGAGAAATGGAGCGTCAAGGCACACAGACCGTTCAGTTAGTACATTCTTATTAACCTTTTAACTACACTGTTATATTGAAATCGTGCCCCTGGCGTCGTAAGTAGGCGTTCAGAACGTTGATTTATGCCTTAATGATAATAGTGAAGGGAACCGCTCGTGGGATATATTATAAATAGTAGGTAATATATTCCTAAAATACGTGTGACATGGCAAAATTTTAGACACCAATTAAAATTGTGAACATGGAAATTGACGTGTTGTGGAGATCAGCCGAGCGGAGGAATGCGGGACTAGCAGTGCGGCGTGCGGGCTACAATGACGCAGAAAACTATGTATGGATAGCTAGCCTTGAATAATACCAGTAGGTAGAAGCCCTAACTAGGTTTGTAGATTATTTTTGACAAACTCTCAACCACGATGATGTATTGCACGTAGTTATTTTAAATACAGCTGCTGTATCCATGCTAATACTGGAAGATTTTTTAGTTACACCTCACCGCATACTTTATTTCCATTATTTTGCTGTATCAAGATAAATCATGGCTTATGTTTAATCAATGTCTGCATTTTTTTTATAAGTCATTCAAAGATCTATTTGTGAAAGACGCTATGTCTCAGAAATCACGTACGCATATTCTTATCAAGTGTGTTCGTCGTAATTTATCAACGTACCTACCTACTTTATTACTGGTTACGGCTCCACAATATTGGGATCAAGCGCCCAATCAAAATGATAAAAATAACCCTTACATCACTGATCATTTAGATTTATTTTCCGGTATCTTTTTATGTGGACGGAATGACGTGAACGTTCCGAATGGAAAAAAGTTTTTCTTAGTCCGTGCCTACTCCAAAAAATCATAGTCAACCAACGTTTCAAATTATCACTATTTTTGGGTATCTAAGCAAACTTAATTACAAGTCTGGGTTATAATCAATATACAAAATAATATTTTAAAACCTTATAATCTTCATCTTCATCTTCTTCTTCTTCAAGAAAGAAGAAGACCACGATCGAGAGAACAAGGTGAAAATATTTGCAAATCTTTGGAAGAGTAGTTTCCAAGCCACACTGCTGATACCTAGATACCTATACATAATACGAGGTTTTATTTTCGGACGTCGTTAATCAAACAATTAGGCTTTTGATCCAAGTTGCAATGGATGAAATGACCACACAAAAATCATCGTAATATTGATTACAGGCGTAATGATTTTAATAATTGCTTTGCAAAATATCGAAATACCAATTAATATGGAAGCTGTAATGAATACATACCAGCATAAAAAAAGGAATGATGTTGTTCGGACATATCGGATAAACTATTACATAGGCAGACGATTCCATAAAAGCTACCTTTTCTAAGAAGTTATTAACAAGCGAATCCAAATGACATCGTTTTTTAAATTTCCAAAAAAAACATACAGCACGTAATACAATCGGGCTCAATTCAATCTTTTCGTTCAGAAAAGTTTAGATATAAATAAAAAAAAGCTTTTCAAGAGTTTCAAGTATCATTTCACGAACGTAAAGTTCAGTACAATATTCTGGCGAAAACACCGCAGTTGGAATTGGGCGTACGAAGCGTTTGTGCAATTATATTCTAGTGTACCCGAAATTATTACAAATAAAGCAAAGAATGCACTCGCAAAACATCTAGGTTATCAAAATAAGTTGGCAAGCAGCCAGATGATATTTTTGTATAACATTGAGGATCCAAAATTTTACGTCTGAAATATTTTGCATTTTGAGATCTACAGTTGTATCAGCCAAATTAGGTCGTATGTCGACGAATGGAACTGTCCAAAGAGATAATTACGCAGAAAGTGATACTACAGAGTCTAAATAATTAACGAGACAGCAGAATCACAGCAGCAGCCCTATCAAGGCATTGACCTAGACAACAATCTAGACGAGAGCAACGACATACAGATTAATATAAGAGTTACTTTCAGTAGGGAGGAATGCAGGAATGCAATCGACCATCAGAAGCAGTTAACGATTTATAACGCAAACTACAGCACTATTAATCATACCTACCGCTGAGACAACCATCCATCAAAAGAGGTGCTTAATACGAGAAAATTTAAATGACATGACTCAAGATGGCTCGATAATGTGCATCGAAACTGTCCGGTCTACCTACGATTTTAACACTGATTTCGTAACGGAAGATCTTCGGCTTAAAATACCTGTTCTTAGCCGTCCAAAATCAAAGGGCCTAAACTTGGAGATGTTAATAATGACGCGGTACGTGATGTCCGGAAATTAAAGCCGTATTCTCATCTCGAACAAGACGTAAGCCGCTCGGGACTATTAAATAGATAGTATCTAATTGAAGGGATGACGGGAACCGGGAATGAATTCAACGCAATTAAATTAATCACATGATTAGGACATCGAAATGTTACAGAGTCCGGAAATGAAGAAATTACAAGAACATTATTACCTTACGAAATCATAACACAGCTTCAGAACGTTCGGAGTCAAAATGTCCAATTCACAAAATGTCCAACGGTGTCAAAATGTCCTATTTCCAAAATGTCCAATCTATGAGAATGTGGTAAAGTTCAATAACTCATCATACCGCTTATTTAATACTTAGACAAACAATAAATACAAAATACTGAAAGAATGAAAAATGTTTTATTTTTAAGTTACAAATTGACGTTGACGTTGACGGGACGTTGGACATTTTGGGATTTGGACATTTTGACACCGTTGGACATTTTGAGAATTAGACATTTTGACCCCGAACGCTTCAGAAGACAAAAGAAAAAACGATCATGGCATGGCATTCACACCCAAAACTTTTCTTTTGTTCTAAGGAAAGTTTCGAGTGTGAATGCCACCCTATAATAGATTATCTCCTGGAATACCAAGGAAATTATGCAAGCATTTTGTGAAGGATGATATAGCTGGAAAGGGTAACATTGAGATGACGACTTATACGGAAAAAACGGATGAACCAAATGGAAGATGTACTCCAAATCAATTGGTATCATGAAACAGATGACAGCCGGAAGATGGTGATGATTATAAGGCAAGAGAAACGCTACGGGGACCAGGTGTTTTCTGAGCCAATTTTGGACCAAGTTTATAATTACATAAATTTTCTTCCAAATTCATGCGAGACAACTTATAGTTAACAATTGAATCAATACGATATTCGCTATCAGTAATCGCATTAATATACGCAATTGATTCCTTTGGGCATCTGTATCTGACATAGTAATCTAGGTTCAACCGTAAATTAATTTGGACTAAACCAATATCTATTAGGTACCTACTGTTATAGCCTAATAGCTGACCCCTGTAAATGAATAGTACAGGTCAGACCAAAAGCCCTGTCACGTGTTAATTGGACAAAGTGCTATCGAAAATAACCTATGCAGTCGTTTAGGCTATGAAACCGAAACCAACGTAAAACTTGAATAAAATAAATAACTAAATTATACAGTAACAAAAAAGTCTCGGGAATGTACAGAATTGTAGATTCTTACTCAAAAACTGCCAGCGAATGGCTAGTTTAATTAAAATAAAGTATAGCTTTATATAGCTACAAACATCTAAATCTAAACCCTACAGCGTTCACAATTGTTTTGAACGTGAATCCGACACGCGTTTGTACTTAGTTTTAATTCCAGCATCGCATCGTATCGCGTAGGTACCTATAGTTTACTAGTATGAATGAAAGACACACAAATGATAACAGATTTCTTCAAATTTCACAGGAAGCAATAAACGATAAGCGTGCACTATTTTGGCCTCCAACCTTTTTGCATAATACATTTAGATTAAACGAGTCAGATATTTCATTTACATAGCCACGAATAACACTTTAAAATATTCACGAATCCCTAATATTCTGGAATGTAAATCAACATTAACGTCTTGTGGTTCAAAACACCCCAACCTACCCTTCATAATTTACTTTAACTTGTAATTTCAAATGTGTTCGCTCGCTGCATCTAATTATTTTTTTCTGGGTTGTTAATTACGGAAACTGGCGCACATGTCTCGGTATTCATGAATTTAATGTTTGTTTACGAAAACAATACGATGACATCTGTGTCCTCTCTCGGATATAACATAATATCTCGAAATATGTATTCAGGTAAAAACCAGACACGCCAAATATTGTGTTAGTTCTTGTATCGATTGGACAGAAAATTCGATAGACTCGCAAGGTGCGCCGGAGCACAGCGAGGTGCATTGCATTCCTCCAAGAGGGACGCGAGAGGGAATCGACTGCATTCTTAGTTATTCTTACCTTTACAAACAAAAATCCCACCAAAATCCACTCGTGCTTGTGCAAAACTAACTTCAACACATGTTCTTAACAACACTCGTGTTATGAGAGTGTGTTGATTCACAGAAAAATTCAAGTTTAATTGTTTACATCACTGTCAAAAAAACACTACGGCAGCACACACCCGAACGACCGGCGTATAACAAGCAAACTGGATTCATTTGGCTTGTCTGTCTATGACGCGGAATGCTATTGCTGTGTCTCTCTTCAACGTGGTATATAATTATATACCGCCGTCTCGCTCACTCGAAGAAAGGCGCCAGTGCACGGCGCGGGCGCCGACTTCTTCCTTCGGGACTTAAAAAAACAAAAGCTCTTTTGAAACAAGTTACTGGTAATGGGGCTTTGGGTGCCTGTCAAGATATTGTATGATTTAAAATTTGTTTGAGATGCCAACAATTGTACGGGTCGTGATCGCTCGACGAGAGATCTGTATGACTTGAAGTCTTGATAAATAGTAGAGATCTCCGAGATTAAGATACAGAAAGCATTTTCTAGAGACAACTGGAGAGAGTGTTGTCTCCATAAGCAATAAAGACAAACAAAATTTTAATATAAAAAATATACCAATAAAAAATCTTCCGACACCGTAGATCCCTGAAAAATACGAATACTGTAAGCAAAGAACAAACAAATATAAGTACCTAAGCAAATACCTAACGTTAAAAACATGCTTGTCTCACCGGATTTTTTGTTATATTTCAGAACAGAATATTCAACAAACCAAACCTCATAATAAAACAAAAATTGGTCTGAGCGTAGACGTCAGGAAATTTAAGACAATGGGAGGTAGTAATAAGCAAGGCGAAATAAATACGAAAACTTTTTAAAAATGGACACTAAACTTGCTGACGTAAGTTACTAAATAGGCCACAAAAATGCTTTGAAAAAGTTTTTTTAACACACTGCCTTTATCGCCTCATTCAAAAGTTAGCGTCCGTACTTAGTTAATTTTGCTAGGTCATTTCGCTCTACCTGCCGCGATTTAGGACCATTTTTTGCAAACCGTACCTACCTCGATTTATTTTAAAACTGTAAGATTACCGAAATTTATTATGAATTGACACTTTAATGACAAGCATTTAGTTATCTACCTACCCAGATTTCAAAGAATAATGACCACTTAGTAGGTACCCACATACCTATGGCTTTGTCCGTATGTACCAAAAACACTATTGAGACATTTGCACTGAAAATAAAAGTGCTAGCCTGTTTTCTTCGAAGGGTAAGGTTACATAAATACCAGCACATTATTGGTACCTATACCCACATTTTGCCAGTTATGTAATAGTGGGCGAGTCTGACAACCAGTCTTACCAACGGGTACCGTATTACCCAGTACTAACTGGGTTGTGGAGGTCACATAGGCAGTCGCTCCATGTAAAATACTGGTATTCAGCTGCAACCGGTAAGACTGGAAGCCGATCCCAATAACGTTGGGAAAAAGGCTAGGCAGATGATAATGTAATAGTGGGCGAGCATATTGCAAACAAAACATAATAAGTACAAAACGTTTTTGAAAAAAAATAACCGACTTCCAAAGAAAACACTAATAAAGGTGGAAAATAACTTTACTTTCGGAAGTTGATGCCAAAAAAGTCAATGACAAAAACAATAGTCACCGACTTCCGAAAGTAAAGTTATTTTCCACCTTTTTAGTGTTTTTTTTGGAAGTCGGTTATTTTTTTTCAAAAACGTTTTTATTTTACCCTTTTTAGTTATTGCATCACACACAAATCCTTGTCAAGTATCAATTTCGCAATTTCTTTTATTTGCTGACATATTTTTCCAGTATTTTGATTTAAAAACCAAACTGCTGAACCGATTTTGATGAAATTTCTATCGGGAAGTAGATCCATTCAGATAAAAGAAAGATTTTTCAAATCGGTTCATAAATGACGAAGATATGAGGTAACAAACACGAAAAAAAAAGAAATTACAACCGAATTGAGAACCTCCTCCTTTTTTTGAAGTCGGTTAAAAAAATAATCTATCGGCCAGTACGAGAATAACCAGTGAGAACACTCAAGTTCTCTCAAGTGTATTTTGCGTCCAATATTTACTTTAAACAAAGGTGTAAAGAAAGCTTTCTGTGGAAGCGCAAACCGTGAAATTGTGTTGCTACTTGCTACTAGTTTCCCCACAGTAAATACTTCGTTTATGGGTGTGATTGTTAGACTACTCTGCCTCGTTGTTCTAGTCGTCGCAGGCGCGACTGCTAAGCATGAGGATATCGTGTTTATCCACCTGGAATTTCTCAGTAGCAGCCACGAAGTCTGGATCTGTGCCCGGTTGATAGCAATAGGCTCGCCCCCTATTACATGGACTTAAATGTAACTGGCGAAATGTGGGTGTACTTGGTAGGTAAACCTCTGCCAACCCTTCGGGGATTACAAGGCGTGATGTTATGTTATGTATTGTTAGACTAAAGGAATCGTAGACAAGCGCTAAAGACCTTGTAAACTTTTTGTAACCGATACACTGAAACTTGACAAAAACATGGACACTGCGACTCACGTCTCACATGGCTTAGCCAATACTTTGGAAAGCAATTTGTAATGAAGAGTCTCCTACCTACATTAACAGCGTGTATTTTTTTCTTTTTGTGAACTGAGAGCGGTGTCTGACTCAGTTCGATTCGAATGATCTGTGTTGTGGAGAGATGAGATGGCTTACAACCCTATTTATAAGGCCCGGACTCCACTAAAACGGGGACGTGCGGAGATGTGCGAAGAGGAGAGGAGAGAAATGATAAGGAGCTAGGGTGTATCCACTGAAGTTGTGTGAAGGGAGATGCTTACTGGCTAGACGGTAGACCGGAGCAGAGATGTGTGAACAGGCTACTCACGTCCAGTTCACGACCGCGACACACCTCTCACATCTCTTCTCGTCTCCGCTGTGCGCTGCCGAGTGCGGAGGCTAGCCTAAACAAATATGAGACATCTCTCCTCTCCGCTCAACCGTTTCCACTAAAGCTAAGCGGAGATGTGTAGTATAAAAAACTAAATTCTATTGGTGATTTACAACACATCTCTCCCCTCGTCTCGTCTCCGTTTCGGTGGAGTCCGGGCCCTAACTAGGTTTCAGGTTCAGAGGTCGGAGTTAGAACACGCTTGTCGTCATGTTAAAAAGAAGATTGCGAAGATATCTCTGTGGATGACAAAATGACAACTCTCCAGCATGTTCATTCAACTACCACTGAGCACCTATTTATTTAAATTGCAGTTTTTTTTTTTCGGTTCTACGAACTGAAAGAACCCGGTTCTTATCGCCAATTCATCATTACTGTGGAATATAAAAAGCCGGTCGATACGTTATTGTAACGCAAACACGAAGATCATGGCAAAACTAGGGCATACTATTTCTAAACACAAATTAGAAGAGAAACGTTGAAGAAACTCAAGAGAAGCTGCAGATGTGGTAGGTATTCAGTAGAAATAAAACGACAATATGTTCATTCATGTATAATTTATTTCCATTTGCGACTGGGTATTGAACGAATCTCACTTAAAATGTTACAATTGTATGACCTAAGTCCGCTCACTGTTTCACTAATACGGACACACCTCAGGGGTTCGGGACACGGAATAGTGAAGACATGGAATGCTGACTAACATGAACGCTCACGAGGCAATGTGGAGCGATCATACACTAGTCCGATACAGGTTCCATCGGTATACCTAATCGAACGACCGTAACCAGTAAAATAAATCGCTTATTTTCTAGCTTCACTAACGAGTTATTTAACATTCTTGACCCTGTCAACCTTACATGAGTTAATTTAAACTCAAATCGCACCAGTTCGCTTTTCCGATGGAACCATTAACTTGCGTCTTACCATAACATTCGTAACTTACGTGGTATTTCAGCCGACGAAAGAATTTACTCGTCGAATATAAGCAAGAACTTAGGTACTCCATTTGTTCACTACTCCGTGTTTCGCAGACACACGCGACGGCGCGGACCCATCTTATACTGCTACATGAATACGCTTACAGATTTAAAATCAACGGTGTAATTACAAGCCTCTTGTGTTTACATATTTAAACTACTTAGGTCCCTTTCTTTGACACATTGGTTTCAGAAAATAAAGGCACACTCGAAGTGATTCTTATTTCAGTTGCTGTGATGTAATTCATAAGTTTAACAGCTTTAAGCTCACTGGATTAGTCCGCACCACCGTACATTTATACTACTCAGTAAATATTGTAATAAAGGCATAAATACCCGGAAATTCTAAGGAAAGAGAGTACATGCATATTCTATCGCACACAATCTTGTAGAATGATTAAATAGGTACATCGAGTTACACACAAATCACTTAGATTATAATTAATTTCATTGACGGAGCTAATAGAACATTGTGTTCGTTACAATTTGTGCTTACACTGTGTCTTTATTAGAAAAACAGTATAATACTCACACAAACTTATAGCCTTTAATATATCACATAAAGTTTAGGTACACATAAATATATTACACTCTCGTTTCCGCTTCCTGGGGCCACTGCTAGAGAGAAGCCGCACTTTTAAAAAGAAATTCAATTTAAAAACGCAGATAAATAAATATATTTCGTCTAAATTCTTTCCTGTGGAAGGCGGCCACCGTTTGATTTGAGATTTAATTGTAAGTTCCATTGAGTGGCTTGTTCGTTTTCGGCAACGAAGAGTTATAATAACAATAATAACTTCAACATAATATCATACAGGAAATAAATAATTATTATAGAATTAAATTCTCTTCTACCCAGAAGAGAATTTAACTCTATAACATTAGTATAAAAGATTTGAAATAAAGTAAATGGAAGAAACAATAGAATAGACGAGCGTGAGATCGTTCGATCGTTGTTGTCTTCTGTCAAAGAAGAATGAACAAATTATACAACCAACAAGTATCAGGGAAAGCCAGCTTAGCCTGACCAAAATGGGGTTTCCATAATGAAAAAAACCTTATATGACTGGTGAATCTCTTGCGATAAGATCAACGTCTAGTCAACCCCAAAAAAACTAATATAAAAATGCGAGAAATGGATGGATAACTATAACCTAAATGCAAAGAATTACTTGGCCCAATGGCTTGGCACGCGACGATGGCAAAAGACCGGACGGCATGTCTTTGTTTCCTTGGAAGATGGGTAGGCCTTTAGTGTGGGACGCAACTTGTGTCGATACTCTTGCGCCATCACATCTTCCAAGCTCATCGTGCTGTGCTGGCGCTGCCGCTGCGGCTGCGGAGAACCTCAAGCGGCGTAAATATAGTAACCTTTGTGGAAACTATATTTTCGAGCCGTTTGGGGTTGAAACTCTGGGGCCGTGGGGTCCGAGTGCTCACAGCCTTTTTAAGGAAATTTCCAAACGCCTAGTTGACGCTTCCCGTGACCCAAGGGCTGGCTTTTACCTTGGCCAGAGGCTAAGTGTTGCCATACAGCGTGGCAACGCCGCCAGTCTCTTGGGCACATTACCGGCTGACAGCGTTGAGGAGGAGTTTTTTGATGCTCTTTTATAGTTTGTAGTTAGTTAATTTTAGTCTTTTTAATTATTGTAAACATTGAATATGAAATAAAATCTATTAAATGCAAAGATATTCAAATTAATGAACAGAATCAACATTCCGCAGTACCACATACAAAAAACAAACAAGCCACGCAGTCATTTAAATAAAAAATAAATTAAACTAATACATTAAGTTACTCCACGCGGTGATTATAACTCGGAATGTTCATCTTCGCCATCTGAGATCTGCAGCGGCGGTTCTGTAGTCTCAGTTTCATTCTCCTTTTCTGCTGCTGGGATCTCTGCTTGAGTCTCTTCTACTTTCTCTTCCTTTTCCCCAGCCTCAGGCTCAATAACAGTCTCTTCAGTTTTATTTTCAGCCTCCTTCTTAGCCGGCTTCTTAGGCCGCCATATCTTCATCTTATTCAACAGATACTTCATCTCTCTGTCCAAGTTCGCCATCTTCTCTCGAATGCTGTCGACCGTCAGTTTGATTTCCTCGTTCTTTTTGAGAGCCTTCTGCTCCTTGATAGAGGTGCTCAGCCAAGCAGTAGTGTCTTCAATCTTCTTCTCTAATAAGTTAATTTCTACGTCTGTGAACACGTCTTTGTCTGGGTTAGCGTCTTTGGTGAAGTTCTTTGCCATTTTGAGGAATTCCCGAGAGCTGTTCAACATGCTGCGTAGAGCGGCGACCGCGTCGGGCCTCTCTCGGTGTTCCCAGTGCTTGTAGAAGATCGGGCTCGTCAAGTCCTTCAGAGCAGCTAATTTAGCCTCGAACAATTCCGTGGCCGCCTCATAGCCGTCGTCGTACAACCATTCAGAGGTTTCACTGCACAGCTTCTTAATTTCTTCAATTTGTTCCTTAGTTCCACATTTAGCGTATTCCTCCATGTCTACTTTCATTTGGGCGTCTACTACAAATGCTTCTAGATTGTTGAGGGCAGTCTCTCTTTCGATACGTTTCTTATCGATCATGTTCAACTCTGCAATTAAAGCCTTGGAGGTCTTGAATTGTTCTGGTGAAAGTGGTAGCAGGTTTAGAGGTGTTTCTTCTGTTTTGATTGGCTCCTTCAGTACAACGATTTTAGGTTTGGGCTTAGCTTCTGTCTCAGTAGCGTTTTGTTTGTCGCCCTCTGTTTGGTTGGCTTTCTTGGTGTCGTTCTTGGCTTCTTCTTCCTGGGGTTTCTCCTCAGGTTTCTCTTCGGCCTTTTCAAGAGTTTCGGAGTCTGATCCGAAAAGTTTGCTGATAGTGCTTCCTATTTTGGATAATGTGCTGTCTTGGTCTTCATCCTCATCAACTGTTTTTTCAGCGACAAATTCGACGTTGACAAGGTTTAGTATGCCAGCGTCGTCCATGTTGAAATGTGCTTTGATTCCTTTGTGTTCGACGTTTTCACCGGTATGTTTAGCTAGGGCGGCGCCGACACCGTGGAGTACAACCTGGCTAAGGTTCAAGGTACCAACGTACTGCAGCTCGTTAGAGGGAATGTGGTCTAACTCAGCATAATTGACGTGGAAGTCGAAGTCATCGGTGTGTTTATTGAAAGTGATTACCTTCTTTTGTGGGTAAGGGTTCATGGGGCCGAACAGTGTCCTCTTGATCTGTAACAATAAAGAGTTTTATTACTCCAGTGCTCAATCAAATTCACTCTGAATATTATTAAATTCTTAATCTAAAATACAAAAAAGGTATACTACCGGCTCCTGAAAGAGACCAAAACCCTAGATTAATTCAACATTCAATCAGAACACTGAAGTTATTAAGTGGTTTTTTTATGAATGATAGGCCTTATTACGAGCAATATTTCAATGCTAGTGACAAGTCACACTTTTGAGTTTTTGGGAGAAAAAAAAAACGAAAATTTGAAAAAAGAATATTACTCGGTATCTGGAGGTAATTTTCCAAAAATAAAAACTGGAAAATATGCGCCCAGATGCTTTATCAGATTATATTTATATTAAATAAATATCTTGGACAGTTACGTTTTCAGAATTTATTTTAATTTTTTTCATGAAAAAGTCACCCAAAGTTCATCATTAAAAAAAAAAGTATTTGAAATTGACACGTGGGTGTTTTACTCGTGCATTTTAAATGCATCCCTTGATCGATAAATGCAATAAACAGCAGAGGGAATTTTTTTGATCATATGGAACACTGTGCGACTGGCTCTTGACTATTTTCCCACTCATGAAACGGTTTTACTGAGGTCCTGTACCTATAATCTTTTGTACATTGCAGATCCCGTTACAGTAAAAGCAGCATACATGTTAATATCGCTGACTCTACCCGCTTATACAGGTACCAGAGAGTGATGATAAGTTGTATTAGCAAGTAACTCACCAGTTTATCGTTGCCGTCGACGTTTCTGGTGAATGTGACTTGAATGGGGAACAGTACGGCGTCGCGTACGTTCAGCGGAGCCACCTTGTAGCCGGTCGCGAGTGATGCCGCCCTGTGAAAAAAGTAATATTATATGGTCTATTTTTTCCAAGAAAGCATTATCATTTTGTAAGTTACTCATAAAAGACGATCTCGATTGTCGAGTTGATAGGCTGAGGCGACTTCTATGCCAATTTTGCAACATAATATTATAATTCACTATAACATCATTTTATAATCGGTTATCTTCGCAGCTTCAAAGAAAAATACTTATGGTGGGCCAAACTGTTCCCTACAGTACTTACTCAAGCGTAAGATGGAAACAGTTGTGGATTCTGATGAATTAGCCAAGTAACGATTCCAAATCAAACATCTAATATTACCTGTAAACAGCACCCATAGTAGCAGCCTCATCAGCATTGATAGACCTGGCGGGGTCGTGTCCGACGGCGTCCTTCAGCGCCTGCATAGCGGCCGGCACGCGCGAGCCCCCGCCGGCCAGCACCAGCCGCGCGCCGGAGCCCGCGCCGCCGCCCGCGGCGATGGCACGCTGCACCACACCCGATACTCTGGGCCATAAGTCTGCACATAGCTCCTCTAACTCAACACGGGTAACCTAAACAAAAGAGAGGGAGGCTGTCAAAAGAAATGTCATGGAAAAACTGTTGCTGGGGAGTTTTTTCCGCCACTGCTTTTCCCAGATAAAACGCTAGGAAGTGACAAAGGGCGGTGTTTTGGGAGGCTATCTCTCATGTGATTTTGACGTTCACAGAGTGCTGATTTGAATTCTTCGGCCTAATTTGAATTAAAGACTTGATTTTGTGATCTCATGTCTCGGTGAGGCCATATTATAATAGCAAAATTACATAATTGCCAAGTTACACTTTTACCGACAACAACCAGTTGGTTTTTGCAAGTACCTAGATTACGATATTGTAGCCTTTGCCTTTGTTTTCCTGAAAATTATGTTGACTGTAGAGGTGACACACAATTGAATGTTTGTTTATTATGCTTTCCATTGTTTTGAACGACAATGTGAGCGGTTGATTGGGTATGTTTGCAGACGCACTTGATTCCGGATTATTCGAAGTCAGTTTGAGAACAGCTCCAAAGATATTTCACACCAAATGTATAGCCCAGCCGCCGATTACGAATAGGCCTACGGTGAAGACTCACTAATAGTTGGCGTATTGTGAGTTTGGTGTGAAGGAAAATTCGGAAACTTACGAAAGATCCGGAAACTGCGTAGCGTTAGTCCACGTTTGGCGACTGACCGAACTGAGTGTTACGTTTGGTGTGAACCATCCCCAATGCAGTTGAGATTCGACTGATATAGTCATGTAAGAATTCCTGGAAGGTCTTCTTGCAAGCTTAAATACTTGGCAGCGCTAAACGATAGGTGTTCTGGAAACTGCCTTTAGTAACGGTTTAAAAAAGTTCTGATTCGCAGTCTAATTAAGAATCATCGACAGTAATTTTTTTCGTAATCGTACATTTAGATACGCCAGTAACTGCTAGGTAGCCGACCGATGATCCGTGACTATCGCTTTAGGCTTTGTTACTGTACGTTGGTTCATTAAATTTATCTTTGAACGCATAAAACCAAAATCAAGTTCCCAATGATTAAGTATGTGAGCTACAGATATTTCTTTTATGTATTTAAATTCATTCACCGTACAGACATTCCCAGATTACATTACTTTATATTCACTATTGTAAGTTAATAAGGTTTTGGGCAAAACCTTAATCAGTATGCAAGTTGAGTTTGATCTAAAAACATGCACCTGCATGTTTGATTGAGGATATGTAAATATAAGTTTTTTTTGTTTGTCCACTTAACATTTATGCATATTAGGTTATAATTCGGTAAGTGAGATGCACGTTGCGAATGCTAGATTGTCCGACTCTATTGTGTCATGTATAATTGCGTGAAGAGATGATGGAATAGGGATATTAGGCACTTGTTTGGGTGTGCCAATCCCAAGCAATTACGAAACATATACGGCTTTCATTTGGCTCGTCCGATCGGCAAGCTCTGTTTGGATTCTATTCTATCCTTGCTGAATCATGATCGGATCAGCTCGGCACAACTCGGCCCACTTCCCGACGCACAAACGGTTAACACATGTTCAGTACTTCATTCTGAACCTCGCTACATACAAATTTTTAATTGGCAATTAAAAAAAAAATCTGCTGTTTCCTACAGAAGTGCAATACCAACACGGTCAAATTATTATCACACCTGTTTTTTAAAACAGATGATCAAATATTTAACTTGCATAAATTATTATTAATTCGTTAAAGTATTCTCACCGTGACGCAACGCAATGTGGGACAGGATTGGCCGCATACTACTGTTGACGCATGCCAGTAACTAACGGTTTATGTACTATTTGAATTATTAATCTGATAATCTACACATGAATATTTTAATCGACAGCGTATTTGAATAATTAGGAGTACGATCAGAACATCCGACTTCCTGTGGGGTAATTGCGCAACACACAATGGCAATGCCTTTTATTTTGGCAATGCACAAGGCAATGTTTTACACTGTTGAGGTTAAGAATTTCCTTTAAAATCCTTCAGATTGTTATTGCGAATTTATCAGGAGTGTAACGCAATTTGTGTGCAGCCGGTACAGGTGTCAAAAGATACATGATTGTGTTCTCTAATCAAATATTCAATAATTTTCAATTGCTATGCTGTTTGAACTTTCCATAATTAGCGGAGGCTTCACATGCTGCAGACTCAAACTACTGAATATTAAATTCTATAAGAAGCTTTTTACCATAGGATTTTTTGATAAAATTGATGGGTCGACATACCAGCCTTTTTTTTTTGGGGGGGGGGGGTAATCATCTAATGACCTCTCCCGCTCTGGGTGGAGCGGGAGGGCGTGTCAGACTCTTACTGACTAAAACCCATCCGTGTTCCTTCAGTTGCCTGTGCCAAGGGGCCAAGGGTCACGGTAACTCTTTCGAACAAATCCGCAACCCTGGCAGGCATGCCAGCCTAAAATACTCTACGGAGATTCGGCGTGCTTATGCATGCTATGCTTTTTGAGCCGTAACTACAAAAAGCAGTACGAGTCAGCGCAGAATTCGGTCGAAACCTCCGCTCCATGGAGTTTCTTGCCGGTTCTTCTCCATAGGAAACGACCAACCCGAACCGAGCACCTTTTTTCGACGTTTTATAAATGCCCATGTAGGCCTACATGAAATAAAATATTTTGATTTTTGATTTTGCTCAGCATTTTGTATAATTATATGTATTACAACCGAATAAGTCGAAACGTATACTTCTTATGAATTACGCGACATAATTTTCGACAAGTGCGACGCTCAAGTTACATCGAGTGCTACCGTCCGTAGAGCGTATGGCGTTTGTAACAACTAGTTCTTAAAATGCGATGTCAATATTATACGTCTTCAAGGCTGTGAATCAACCACATATTGTGTTTTACCTGTTTCTATTGGTTTTTGTTGCTAGGAGGCAAAAAAGACGCAATGTCTGCAATAAAACGTCTGTCTATTAAGTTCGTAAATAACTCACCAGCTGTTTGAAGTCCTTATCATCGAGCAAGCTCTCGATCTGGGCGTAGAACTCGGTGTTAGCAGACAGGATGATCTTCAGCCTCTCAGCTTCCAAGAGCAGTTTCTCCATAGCCCGAGGGGAGGCTCTGACGTCACCGCCGCCCTGCGCCTCCCACGCCTTGATCAGGTGCTCGCGGAGACGGAGGGTCATTTCATGGCCACCTAAGGTTCTGAGGACGAATAATAAACATTATTTTTTTGTGTGGTATTACTACTTCTTACAAACGTTTTCTAGAATATGATATTTAGCCAGAGCTTAACTATTAGATTTAAAGAACCCAATCCAAATAGAAGACTAGACAAGTTAGTTATTTTCGTAACTGGCGTACTTGCATGATATACAAACGTGGACAAAGCAAGGAGTATGTAATAATCATGGCAGGTGGCGTGTAGTTTCTGCATATACTCCCGGGAAAAGGCGTGAGTTTATGTACTTGTATATATGTGTCAAATTATTCTCAGGCTTATTTTTGCCATGGCATATCTACGCCTATCTCTGACAGAGGACCAGCTGAATTGGTTGATGCAGTTTCTCACTCTTAAACAGTGGCAAATTTGAAGAGTAAATGGATAAACTTACCTGTCATATCCAACTCCCAACACTTGCAGCTGAGGCACAGTCTCGACGTAGCCCTTCTCCTTTATCTTGACAGTCTTGTACTCGACGAGCGCAGCCTTAGTGGATGCAGCACCCATGTCGAAGAATAGAGCATGCCAGGCTGTGTCGTTGATTTCCTATGAAGTTTTTTTTTATTATTACTGAGATAATAAAAAGGTCAAAGTGGTGATGGAACAAAAACCATGTTACAACATTTTTAACTATTGTTAACAGGTACATCATTAAAAAAAAAAAAAAAACAGACATTAGCGGCCCACCTCGCTTCCTTGATATGTTTATGGTGGAAATTTGGAATGTTATAAGGGAATGTCCCTTTTTTTAATATTAGAACAACAATAAAAGTAGCACAACAGAAGAGTCTCACGATAAAAAGTCTATTGAAATTGAAGGGACATTAGCATGGTGTAGGATTTTCGACTCGCGCGTGTTCTGTTGACTTGTTTGGATTGCTATGTTGTCAAGTTACTTAATACTCGCAAATCGGCTGCTAGCATCCTGTGACTTTAATGATTGTTGACATAAGGATTAAATTACAATCTGTGGCAAGCGGTCGCGAAGCGCAAAAACCATCCTTCTATTCATTGACTGGTTTAAAACAAGTGCACAAGGTCAATGACAAAGGTCAACAGTAACTGAAAACAGGAATTGAGGCTTTTTTTTCACTTTCCCAGATGTGTTGTGTGTTGTGTGGTCATATGTAATGTGTACATCCTATAAAGGTTGTATTATATTGTGTACTTCAGACTTGTGTGCACTTTTCGCACTTCACTTCTGCCAACAAATGTGAATGAAAGAGACGACAACATTTCTAAGTCAAAGCACATGAACATTATATTTATAGTTCTCCTGAGTAAGTGTAAAACATGGCTTGACTTGATTATTATCCTGCTGACCACTTATATCTTAGAATTGAAAAACTATTTGTTGTGCCTGGAGCGTCAAGGGCATGACCGGTACTAATTGTCGAATGACATGTAAACCCACCTTCCTCCTAAAGATACCATAGTTGATGGCAATAGCAGTGTAGTCATTGATGAGCTGCAGCACATTCAAGCCGGCAAGCGCGGCGGCATCCTTTAGCGCGCGACGTTCAGCCTGGTTAAAATAACCGGGGACTGTGATCACGCATTCTGTGATCGGTTGACCTTTAGGAAACGAAATAAGTAAGTTTGTGGTATCTGTGGTGTAGTCAGCTTTTTATCATCAACTAGCATTTATTTTTAAAACATAATTCTACTAATTATAACAATAATTCGAGAAGATAGAACATCGAGAGAAGCTTTGCCCAGGAGTGGGACAGTTCAGGGTAACAAAAAAAAAATACTAATGCTGCGGTATTCTACCAGACATTTTTTTTTACTACCTACATTCATACATTATGTGTAAAGTAACAGCCGGCGTCGGGATCAGGACTCTACAAAACCTAGCGATATTGTGAGTGTGTTTTGCCGTGACTTTGTACAGAGTTCCAGTAGTGCGCGTAGCAAAAGACAAAGAAAGAGGGTAGACAGATTTGTCTGCTCCTTTCAAGTTTTTACCATCCACCCGCATTCTCCAGTCATCTCGTGATCATGGCGTTTGCAACAGCGTCGAAATATCGGGAGCTCAATATAAACATTAATCGCGGAAGATATAAGTGATAGTGTAAGTTACATTAAAAAGGCTATGTTGATATTAATTAAAATAGTGTGAATGTGAAAAATACACAAGTAGGAACTGTAAATAACTTGAAGGACATTACATTGATTTCATCATCTTACTACGAGTTTATTAAATTTTTAAAGCAATCACTCACTATTAATTATTCAGATTCTTGTTCAATATGAAAGTCAAATAAAGAAGTAAAATTATAAAAATAACAATGCCCTTATTTCAGTTTTACAAAATCAATCTTACCATGACTTATTTCAGCAAAGTCTTTGGCCTTGGCTAGGAGTTGTGCAACCAGCTCCTCTGGTGTGAACTTAGTCTTGTCATCATGTATGAACACTGGTGTTCCTCTGTCCGTAGCCACAATCTCATAGTATGGGTAGCGGGCTCTGGAAATAATAATAATAATAAATCTTTAATCAAAACCAAAAATGGGTAAAATACAAAAGTAGTCTTAATTAAACAATGTAGGTCTCACAATGTTAGATGCCTGTACTAGGATAATCCTGTATCACAGCTGGCAGGAGCTCTAACAATATAATATTTGTAGTTCAGCAGATTTTTAAAACAATATTTAACATTATATAGCGATAAAATTGGAATTATTTGAAATAGTAAATTAATTTAGAACTAAAACACGTAAATAATAACAGGGAAGTATGTGCATCAGCAGAAACATAAACTAGGTTAAATGTGATTGATATTGTTAAAAATATTCTGTTATTGTTCCTTGTAAAATTGGAGTTAGCACCTAAATATCTTATCTTGTATTAAGGTCAAGATTTTGTAATAATAATTACCATTATGAATATAGGTACCAATATTTTTCCTTGTTAAAAAACACTATCTCAAGTGTTTCATAATATTCACACATATTTAGAAAAAAATAATTGACATAATATTTTCATAAAAGACAATGATATGGAATTTTGCATCCTATGCTTATTTATAATACATATTATTTTCCATAGTAACACCACATGAATAAAAATAAATCAGTGTTTTTGATCAGTTTTTTTTTAAGATATCATATTTGATAAGAAAAATTATATTGAGCCCATTGAACACTTTTTAAGCATGTAACTGTAGAAATCATTGTGTGTGAAAATCTTAAAGTATTGAAGTTTATAATTTTCTCCAAAAAAAAAAACTTGAAAATCTATTATCAAATTAATTCTAAGATAGTAGTCAATTTACCAATAGAAAATTGTTTACAAGTCTCCCTTTTAATGATGCAATGTGCAACTAAATTAAACTTCATGCTAACTATGAATTTCATGATTTCAAACCTAATTATAAAGTGACATAAAACACATGTACAACCTAAGTAGTAAGTAAGTAAGTATGTACCTACTGCTAAGTGAAATGATTTATGAATGAGTACTTGAAATATGAGACAAAAAAAAGAACCCAATAGTAGATTGTTACTTTCTCTACAATGCTGGATGTAGACATGTCACTGACCTGTAAGCTTGCACCATTGGGTGATCGAAAGGCTTTCCAAGCAGATCCAGCAGATATTTGTAAGAATTTTTCGGGAATCTAACTCCAACAGTAACTGCGTCTTCCCCGAAGGTTCTCACATCGTCCCTGAACGCCACGACAGCTGGCGTCTTTCTCTTCGACTCCTTATTTAAGACTATCTCCATCGGAACTCCGGGAGACACGATGCCGACCTTCATCCATTCTGAACCCAAATCAATGGATATTACCGCTGCGGCCTCCGTTTGTTGACTTAAAAGTAGTGGTAACAGTAACACACCCAACACCCCAAACATTTTCTGTAAAGTAAAAATGAAACAATATGATAAATCTCGAAAACTACGAAAAACACATCAGCGATTCCAGAAAATAGGTTGACGCAGCAAACAAGCGTTTTATGAGAAAGTATGCACTTACAATGTTTAAAATCATTTTCTTTTAAAAAGCTAACATCTAGAATAATTATTTTATAGTATCACTAAGCTTAAAACAGTGTGGAATAACTAAAATCTTATAAATTTTATTTCACTTCAGTGAGCCAGCTACTTTAGTCCACGTCAAGTTTAACGTGTTTTCTTCTTTTTGGTTAATGGCATAGTTGCCAGATTATTCAGCCACGTTACAGAATATATTTTCATCATTCACGGAAAAAATATTTTCTTAATTTACGATTAACATTATCAATAAACCTATAATATTATACGATTAATTTAATGAATTTGTTATTGTTTTTATTGCTAATTTATTAAGTTCCTTACTGCAGTAATTTGTCACAGAAAAGAATAAATAATCGCCTAAAAGTCGTTTTTAGTTTTCACGAAAGCGCCTCTAGCGTTTTCGGAAACGGAAAATCTATCATAGACATTTACAAATCATATGTTTATTTATGTAGGTTGCTCTATAGTTTATGCTTTGATTGGGTGTTGAGGAAGGTGTTTGTTGAGTGTTGATCACAAGTACAGAGGTCTCGGAATGCTGTTTATTTATTGTTATTAATTTATAATTAGTGCGTCTAACAAACAATACAACCTCAAGGTAAGTGCATTGCATTGAAATCGATGATCATTTACAATTTTCACCGTTAAACAAAGCTATCATCAAGTTTAGTATCATGATTACATCTGTTTTTGAGCTCATTATATTACGCATTTTGGATTTTGCACCCTGAATAACGCAGAATTAGGGTACAGCTATGCGCACATGAGGTGTATAGCGTGGGGGGATAAAAGTATCGTTTACATGCGGTTCTAAAAATGTGACTAGACGCATGAATAACGTCGGGACGCATTGGTGGCGCTCCTTCTAAATATGGAACGGGTGTTAGTCAACGTTTGTGTTGTCCTCGGCGTCGTATCTGCGGCGGTCCCTGCGATTATGTAAGAGCCCTTGGAGGTGCGCGTTGGCACGTGCATACTGTGCAGCACGCGGCGCCTCCACGTCGGAAGCACGACGTAGGACGCTCGGGCACGACGCAATCGCGCACGCGGTCGCCGCGCTGGCCGGACACCAGTTTCCTAGCAACACGTTGTTGATGCCACTGCTGACCCAATGAATACAATAACACATGGTAACTAGCTGTTACATCACACCTCAATTGCATCGCGTCCGTAATTTCGCTGCTTACGTTGCTAGGGTGTCTTTTAACCATAACATAAATGCTGAGGCAGATTGTAAGGGTGTTAGTTTGACTGTTGTAATTTTTGAAGTTTCTGAGTAAGTATCTCATTTGATTTATTCCTTTACTGTTTAATTTAATTTAGTGATGACCTTGGTTTTCAACTCGTTATTGTTTTCAATCAAGTAGAGCTTGCTACAAACCCAGTGGTACATAATATCTAGAGGCTGCTACTAGTGGCTATAAATAAAGGCTAGACCTTTGTGTGACCTAGATTTCAGTTCACACTTCCTGTAGGATTTCTAATTTTAAGTGTCACCCAGAGACAGTGCTCTAGTTTTAAATGTGTATGTAGCTACATTTTTAGCTTCCTCAATTTACCTTTAAATAGTTTCTTAACAAAGTTGGAGATAGAATTACGAGCACTATCATTCATAAGTTTAGTATTTATTTAAATTCACACACTTATATTTATATAAACTCATCATCTTTTATGATATTATTGTCCCACCACATGTTCTAGTTCAGATAGAAAGGGCAAAGACCTTAAAATTATTATAAGAAACATGATGAACTGTTCTTAAATTTCTCCTATGTCTAGACTACTGCCGAATTTTAAATATTGTATACAATTTACATATTGTAAGCTGTTTCAAGGCCTTGTTATCTTCACCCAAATGATAAGTATTGTATGCGGCAAGTTAAGATAGCATTCCTTGGAGACAAAGCTGTTATCATAAGTTTGACACTCAACATTTGATTATACAAGGTATTGGAAATATTATGTAGAGACATATGTAATAGCAGGACAAAAATCATATTTGGGTCCAAGGATCATCTTTTTAGAATTACAACAGTGTGGTCCTAGAAGATATCATAAAAGCAATTAAACATAACATTACACCTGTAATCCACAAATCCAGACTCGATGACTGCTACTGAGAAATTCCTAGAGAAGAGCATATAAACACTTTTTTGAATGTAATGTAAATAATTACTGTTTTCATTGAAAACTTACAATTTAGTGTTTCAAAGTGAAGTTATTGTTAATTTTTAAATTCTGTAGGGAAATTAATTAATTCGCTTACCACTCTTATTTCAACATCAACATTATAAAAGTACAGCACAAATGCAAAAAAATGAGTATTTTTATTTGTATTTTATTTCTTTTCAGTACCCTTTTACCTAGATGGGTTTCTGATATCAGTATCAAAACAAATAAATAACAACATTGACTAACTGATGTCATTATTTCCTGATTGGACGGACTGTGAAGTGGCACATCATACTCAATGTTTGTTTACAACTCCTTTACATCAAGTTAATGAACTGATTGATTGATTACATTATTTCTGAAAAATATTTTTTAGAAAACAAAATCGATAACCTTTCATAATTTGTATTTACAGACCTATATTGGTCCTACGAGTACTATGAAATGTATACTAGTCACTAAAATCTTGATGACTACTTGAAAAAAAAAATTGTCATTTGACCCATTTTCTATTTTTAAATCTCTGCCTATTGTAAACTTTATTTTTTCCCGTTACCTGTTGTCCAGCCGTGTAATACCTAATTGCGAAATTGGTTTTTCTGCATTTAAATATACGGCCGCCTTTTCCGTGTTAAACACAAGTCTTTCCTGTTTATTGTGTACAAATTTTGCTGACGAGAAGCTTCGTCCGCGTGCCGGATCTATTCTCATCAACAAGACTGTTGACATCCTTGTCATAAAGATAACGTTTCTAATATAAGCTCTGTTATACTAGAATGCAATAATAGCTTCTAATAATTTAGCGATATTAACGTCATGGGCAGGTTTTGCGTGATAATCGACTAAGCTAATGTTGTACCTACCTTGTGCAGGTCCGTAATAGGGCATTGTAAATAAATCTCTCGCTAAATAAATCAGTCTTGTGTGTCTGTCCGCGACTCGGTGCGAGTTCAATTCGCTGATGACACGGGGACGCCACGACGCGACGCGACGCAACCACGCCATTACATTTAGCTGTTTGTTACTATGCCAAGGTCACGCGATATTATGTGATTGTGTAGCTACTTGACGCGATAAATTAAAGATTAAAAATACTTTTATTTTCTTTTTCGCGTTCCTACTCCACATTCTTATTACGTAAATTCGATAATGTTACACAATAATGTTTTAAATCTCACTATAAATACTATCTGTAGATCAACACAGGTCGCGATTTGATTTGTTCCGCAGTTGTTTAAAACCCTGCGCTGATATTTCGGAGTGAGAAACAAAAATAAAGCAAAGATAGCAGTTGGCTGAATAAGGAATGTAACGATGCTTTGCTAAATCTTACGACGCTATGTTAAATTCTATAGCACGTGCATAGATAGGTGTATTCTGGGAACTTAGATATTGTAAGGCTCTACCTTGAAACTTCCTCGAACGTAGGTTGTTGCAAGGGTGTTGTATTTGTTTCCCTATTAGCTTTCTGTCCCTGGGCCTTCGAACGCGCTTAGTAAACTACAAACTTACTAGCTAAGCAAGTTAATCCCTCACGGTATTACGATTAAAACATGCATCTTTACCTATTTTAACTCAGGATTAGAAGAGTCATTATAGAACATTGTAAATCTCTTTATTTCGATACTGAATTGTTTTCAAGCCTAATGACTAATAGACGACGGTTGCAACATGGCTTCCGAAGGTTCGGACTTCGGATCGCTGCGATTACTTTACGTCTCATTGAGTCTAATCAACAATGCATGGAGGCAGTTTCATGTCTGGCTAGACCCACTACTATGCAATGTAAATTTGCCTTTAATGTCAAGAGACAAAACTTGTACTCAAAAACGTCACAAACTTACGTCATCTTGGAATCGTTCTGCTGTCCGTTCAATGTTGTGTCAACGTGGAAGCCCTTTACGCAACACTAGTTTGGTACTTGCGCTCGTCACATTATACCTACCTTTGAATTTTAAAGCCTGGTTACGGAGTAGGATTCATGACAATTCTATAGAAATGAGGTTTATTTAACTTGAAAAGCCGATTAATATACCGATTATGAAGTAGAGTCTGGATTAGCATTCAATTTAGTAATTAAGCTTTTGCATGAAGGCAGGTTTACTGAGCTGGTGTAAACGCCAATACCAACAGGATTGTATAAGACAGTCAAGTTTTTCTTCTTACAGGTCAAAGCCACAAGCCAAATAGTAATCCATTTACTTTGATTGAATGCACTGACACGTTATTTTCTGCCACCAGATGGCGCCAATGCGCGGCGAGCGGGGCGGGTCCCCAGCACGAGGTGCACGCGCATCTCTACCGCTTCCGCGCCGGTTGATCCGACAGATCGCGAGGCATGTCGCCTCCAGCGGCCGCTCGTTACGACGCCTCGAGGTGTCGGGCAGGGTCATTGACAACTTTGACGACATTGAAGATGCCTCTGATGAGTCCGATATGGAACAGCCACAACCCGCGTAAGTTTTACAAATTGTATTCCTGCATTATATTTTGAGCATTCTCTACCCGCAGAAATCCTGACAGTGATTAGTGAAGATTGCTTCTGAGCATGCGAATGAGAGAAGTCTGGTTCTTGAAAGATCTTATATTATGAAAATGAGAATTTAGGTTTGCAAAACAGTTTCGACCGTAAGTCCATTTAAATACCGAAAACAGACTCGTAAAACATTGCTCAAGCAGTGTACGAAAACCACGCTCATTTCCTGAATAGCGGCGAGATCTGTATTTATTTCTGAATAAACTTTCGAAAGTGCGGCGGCTATGACATTTTATTACTTTTCTCTTATAGTTTCCAACATTCACTCTGAATACTTCGCACCCCTTTTATAGAGAACTCGTTTCATTTGTCAATAGTTCATATTCAGCTTTTCAAGGCGTTCTGCCTAGTCAAACGCTCCTATTGACTGTCTATTGACCTCATATAAAGTAGACAAGGAAATAGTGACGGCGCCTGTCCCACTGTTGATAAAGTCAAGTAATCAATAAATGCTCAGATGTGACAGATCTATGTTAACGTTTATAGTTAAAAGGGCCTTCAGATCAGGGACCGTACAACCCCGCTTAAGAGTTAAGCCTTTCGAAGGGGTAAGCCGTTTATGAGGTTACCTCTATCATTGGGGAACCCCTTGAATGGGTTTTGTACCAGAAACCCTTTGAAAGGGTTACATGATAACCTATTGAATGGGTTTTATACTAGAAACCCTTTGAAAGGGTTTCATGATAACCCATTGAATGGGTTTTATACTAGAAACCCAGTGAAAGGGTTGCATGAAAACCCATTGAATGGGTTCTATACTAGAAACCCAGTGAAAGGGTCAAAACCCTTATAATATATGGGTTATTATAATGAAGGGCATTATAAAAACCCATATATTATAAGGGTTTTGTTCGGGTTATTCAATAAACTTGTGCTAGGTCGGTGGCACGGGAATGGCGGCCGGGCGCTCATTGCCTATAATTCACTAGACGGTATTATACAAATAGCGAGAGTAGGTACGAGCGAGAGCTCCAATAACTATAGTTGCGTATTTTGAGTTTTTGAGTTTATATTATATTATTCTTTTGATCTATCCGAGCCGAAAGTAGCGTTTAGACTTTTTTTATCAATTGGGATGCGTTTGCGTGTTTCAAGCTAATTCATTTATAAGGTTAGTTTTTTCTTGAATATTAAAGTACTTTGTAGATAGTTTGAGTTTTTCTTTGTAGATAGTTTGTAGGCAATAGTATTGCCTACAAATAGGCTCACTCGCCCCCTGTTACATGAGATTTAAAAACATAACTGACGAATGTGGGTGTACTATTAGTCTATTAGGTACACCTCTTTGGGGAATACAGGCGTGACGTTATTTGTGATGTTTGCAGATATGTAGTTTATGCTCAAAATCCATCCAAGTGCTAAGATTTCTTTGCTAACTCGCACGAAGTTGCGCAGAAGATGGTAGGTAAGTACTTCATAGAGACTCTCTGTTGGTCGTTTGTTATTTAGGTATTAGGTTTCAAAATTATAAAAACGAATGTTGGGGCCGGATGCCTTGTATCATTTTATTATACTTATCATTTTATATTTGGTAGTAGAAAATATTACTAAGTATATCAGAGAGTGAAGAAAGTTCTGATGACGAATCTCAACACGTCAATCAGATCCATGACGAATTGTCAAAAACATCAGCAGGAATGTCTTTGTCACCTACATTCGATCCAGATGTTTCTACGCCTGATTTATTTCTATTATAGCTTATGCAATAGCTTGAATTTTAAAGCTCCCTTAGGCTCTTTAGGTCCGGCTCGCTTCGCTCGCTCTTGCGTTCTCTTCATCTTGAAACTCTTACTCATCTCAGGGGCCGGGTCGTAGGTCTGGTTTTGAAGTTCAAACCCGGGAGGGGTTTTGACATCTAAATCGACCCCTAAATCTCGGACAACTATAAAGAAATCAACCGATCCGAGGCGGAATGCAAAAAATTTCTCGCTCGCTAATACATACCCGTGTTATCGTAATCAATTGAATGAGCAATGAGCAAGTAGAAATTTTGTCTTTATTTTATTATAAATGTCGTTTGAAATAAGATAAGACATTTAATAAAAACTTTTTACAGTCCGTTCAACCGATTTTGACTTCTATTCCGTAGGCATAAGAACGCCTTTAAAAGACGTCTGCGTTGGACGACTGTAAGTATAGGACTATGACACAAATAAGGTTAAATGTAATTCGTTTGGGTGAATGCGAGCCGTAGCCCCGTAGGTATGTACGTTAGTGCATGACTTCGAACGAGTGAAGGAGGCCTGCTTTTGTTTTTTAATAACATTTAATAGCTTTTACAATTTCGCATGTAATGATATAAGCCACATAGCGATATCTAACTTAAACAAAAATAAAACAACTAATAAGTTTGGTTCTTGTCAAACATCTCTCTTTGAAATTGCTAAGAGATTTCGGCGATTTTCTTCAAAACTTTGAGATACCTACCTAGCGCTTTTCGGCCTAACAGGGCAGTCTAGTAGGTACTCCATTTTGTACATTTAGTGACCAATAATCTATCCATGACACAAATCAATCAACAATGAAGTGGTACGTCGGACCTTTAGGACATAACATCGTTGCGCAAATTGTTGCGTGAATTGGCAAGTAGGTAAGTATGTAGGACAATCCTACATATTTACCTACTTGCCCATTGCAATAAACTATACAATTGCTATTTTGAAAATTTAGATTGATAAATTACGTAACTTTATATCTACATACCTACCTATTGTAATGCGACCCCGAAATGATCAATCGCCATCAATTTATATTGTAGTATAGTAATATTATCAATCGCTTGGTACGTAAACGAGCTATGTGCAACAAACACGTAATAATTTACAATCGCGATTGATCATTTCGCAGACCCCTAAGTTTTCACACCGACTAAATAATAATAATTATAGTAAAACTCCGCAAAAGACGTCCAGGTTCAAAAATCAAACAGCAAAAATGACAGCATTTGTTTGGTACTTGCAATAAAGTAATAAACAAGAACAGAAATGAAAAAAAACATAATAATATTAAGTAATTTCGGTATCCGGCCAGCAAAGCTAAAATGAACTCTAAGTCACATTCAATAAAGCTCATAGATCCCTGTTTACAACCAGCTAGGTAAGTAGCCACAAAGGCGCCGCCGCGTCAACGCATGCTATTCCGTTTTGAAACCTATGCCCTTCAGCGAGAGATCATATTACCATGGGGTCTAAACTCGAACAAATTATAATTAGTCATGTAAAGAAAATCATAGATTGCAGCATAGGTAACGATTATGAAACAAACAATCACTAAAATACGTTAAATGGCAGATTTTGACTGAAGTAAGAGATTAGTAAAAATCTAAACTTCCTTGTCTACTCATAAATCACGTAATTTCTACAAAAAAAGATAAATGAAGGTCTAGATCAATTCGATCCCATAGAAGTAGCCATCTGTTAATCATTTTCTTTAGAGCTCTTTGCAAAAGATGGTGTTTTACTGAATATGTTATATGTCACATAAACTGCAGCGTGCGCAGCGCCAACTCGAGAATTTTTTTGTTGTTGTTTTGTATACTTGTCCTTGAACGCACGGTGCGATGTCATTCATATTCGATTTGGTTAACCAAAATGGTCCCTTAGCTTAGGCCGTTCAAAAGAGTTATCCAAATATTATGGGTTTGTGACTGTTTAGAAAACCCTATCAAAAACCCATACCAAAACGGTCAATTAAGCTGGTAACCAAAACGATCAATTAAGCTGTTCAAAAGGGTGACCCACACCACATCGTAAGGGTTTTTGATTGACTGCTAGAAAAACCCTATCGAAAACCCTTTCAATGGGTAGCCAAAATGGTCAATTAAGCCGTTCAAAAGGGTTAGCCACATCGTATGGGTTTTTGATTGACTGCTAGAAAAACCCTATCAAAAACCCTTTCAATGGGTAACCAAAATGGTCTATTAAGCCGTTCAAAAGGGGTACCCATATCGTATGGGTTTTTGATTGACTGCTAGAAAAACCCTATCAAAAACCCTTTCAATAGGTAACCAAAATGGTCTATTAAGCCGTTCAAAAGGGTTACCCATATCGTATGGGTTTTTGATTAACCGCTTCGAAAAACCCTAACGAAAACCCTTTCAATGGGTAACCGATATGGTCCCTGCTTCAGATTGCCTCTTATCTTAGAAAAGGTGACTTAGCAACGAGACAGTGAAGGAGAATTTGCAAAGTGACTTTAATAGCTAATGACCTTCTAAGTCTTTCGACATTATCCCTTCTTTGACACCCGGGACTACATAGGATATTCGAAGGATTTGCTTCCCGTTGTATAAGCCGTTATGACAAAAAAATATTTCGCGATCCGAAGTTAGCATGATAACTCATCCTTTATACGGAAGTACATTTAAATCAGTGACACCTCACCGTCTTGAACGGATGACGAAGTATTTGCATACAGGAAACTTGCGTCACGCAAGGGATAGGCCATCTGCCAACCAAATTGGTAGTTCCCCTGCAACGTAGTATGAATATTATATTGTTGGTAAACAATCTAATATCAGTCATTTCAGATAAATTTATCGCTTTTCTTTGTTATCTAGCAGCTTTGTCTGAGTGGAAATTAATTTTCCTCTTCCTAAATAAAGTAGTTACTTTGATCTGAGAGTACAAACACCTTTTGTGAAAAATGACGCACTATTTAGTCGTCTCGGAGGTTGAACGAAACGACACACGTATGAATATCAGTAAAAAAACGCGATAGGCGAGAATAGTAAACGTTTCGTAATACACACATCAAAAGTGTCTAGGGATCAAGCATTTTTATGCGGATTTCTTGAGATTGAGATGTGGCTTTGTAATAAATTTATGATTTTATAAATTTATATGGATCCTTTTTGGTGCATTTCATAATTTGAATCAGGAACTCTCAATCAAATTCGAGTAAAAGATGAAAATAAGCTGTCAATATTTTCCCTATAAAAACATACAACGCATTGAAGACATTATTAGTGCTACTGTTTCCCTACTACTGATTAAAACCAGCGTTATTATGGAGCGGCGACGTCATTTAAGCAGGGAAGAAATGCTCAGAGCCGTGGGAATGATAGAAGCTGGTTCCCGGCAACGTACTGTGGCTTTAGCTCTGAATACAAGTCAGAGTGTTATCAGTCGACTTTGGACACGTTACCGAAGCACTGGTACCGTGGCTGAGCGCCATGGAGGACGGTATCGCTGCACCACACGGAGACAAGACCGATACATTCAAATCTTAACTCGAAGAGCTCCAACAATAACCGCCATGATGTTAGCCGTGAGGCTTCATCACTCTTCAGGGAACTTAATTAGCGACCAAACAGTCAGAAACCGCTTGCATGAAGTGAACCTTCATTCCCGAAGACCGCTACGGGTACCACCTATAGCAATGCACAATCGTAGGATTCGATATCAATGGGCTCTTGAACACAGAAATTGGGCAGAAGAACAATGGCGTTTCGTGTGCTTTTCTGAGGAGTCTCGTTTTGGTATGAGACCGGATACAAGACGTATACGACACTGGAGAACCCCTGGACGCCAACAGCGATTAAAATCCTGCCAGGAAGTCCATCCTTATAGTGGTGGAACCATCATGGTATGGGCGGGTATTTGGATCGGCGGAAGAACTGAGTTGATTTGGATCAGAGGCAACCTCAACGCTCAAATTTATGCTGAGACGATTGTATCAGACGTCATCGTTCCTCTACAAGTGCAAATCGGTCCCTTATTTCAGTTAATGCATGATAATGCACGACCGCACACCGCAAGAGTTGTAAGACAGACTCTCGCCGCAGCTAACATCAATGTCCTGCCCTGGCCTGCTCAGTCGCCAGACTTGAACCCGATTGAGCATGCATGGGATATGCTACAGAGAAGAGCTCTGCCGAATATGGAGGGTATCCAGTCGCAAGAAGACCTTTTTTTGTTGTTGCAACGAACATGGGCGGCCATTCCACAGCGTGATTTGGATGAACTCATTTTGAGTATGCCAAACCGATGTTCTTGTGTTGTTAGTGTTCGCGGTAGAAACACGGATTATTAATTGTTTAAGTTACCCAATAAAATTTTAAAGAAAACTGTTATTTCAGTCTTTTTTTCGAACTTTAATGTTAGTGGTTCAAATGTCAAAAATCCCTTTATTAGGAAAATGGCAAATTTCTTTATTAATGCAAAGGTGACTTGGTTTATCGTTACTGTGACAAACGAAAACACTTTATTTGATGAATCCTTAAAGAAAATTTTAATTAATATCAATCAGGAGAAAAGTTATTGCAAAAATATATGTTGATCCCTAGATACTTTTGATGTGTGTATATCTATTTCGTGATTATAGTTGTAAACAAACCGTTTTAATCCAAAATGCGTGGTTTAAAACCCATTTTAAATTTGTTTAAAACGGTTTAAAACCACGACACGTGATCGTGGTTTGAAACCGTTATTTATTTATTTATACTACTTTTTAGCGTTCCGTTGCCAAATGGCAAAAACGGACCCCTTATAGATTCGCCCTGTCTGTCTGTCCGTATGTCACAGCTATTTTATTCCGAGACTATTAATATCACAGTTAAAATTTAGAGTGTGGGTGTCTTTTATGAACCGCTACACAAATGTGATGTAAAATTATAATAGGGGTGGCTCTCCATACATGTAACTGAGGGTTGAAAAAAAATCAATGTAAACAGGGTGTAAGGGACACCGTACCGAAAACGGAAACCACATACTCGGTACATCATTTTGAAATCGGGACTTTTGTAGGAAATAGCAGTTTTTTTTTTTTATAAGCGACGAATAATGTCTATGTGATGTGTTAAAGAACGATGTACTGCGTATATGGTTTCCGTTTTCGGTACGGTGTCCTTTCTACCCCGTATAACTGTGTGGGGTATCTATCAACGGCTCTTAAAAAATGATGTCGAGGTTCCTAAAAATTTTATTTCTTAAGTCAATGGTTGATGAGATATTTGCTTCCAAAGCGGTAAAAATTGTGCCCCCCTTCTAATTCCTAAAGTAAAAGGAGGAAGGTTCTGAAAAAAGAATTAGGTTTGTAGAATGTAAACTTTCAACGAAATTTTTTTTGTCCATGATTTGATATTCACTTTTTGAGATATGGGACATTTTCACCAAACTGCAGCAATAACTTTGTTTTTCACTAACATACTATTTAAAAAAAAAATAGTTTTGCTGTTGACTGTAAATTTACATCTGAATGAGCGCAAAAAATATTGTTCATATATTTTTTGATGCTACGGAACCCTGTGTGTGCGAGTACGACTCGCACTTGGCCAGGATTAGACAGACAGACTGAAAACAATCATGATATGCGCATTTTTATTTTGCACTTGCTACCAAAATCGCAACGTAGGTATGAGGAGAGAGCGGGCAGGTAGGCCCGCGATTTTACGTTTGTCTACATTTTTATTTATTTCCTTGATATGTCCTAAATAAGGGAGTAGGTGTGGTCTAGATCACTTCGTGTAAAGCCTCTGTGCATTCTATTAAAAAAGAAACCATTTAACCATTATAAACCGCTAAGTGAGGTTTTAAATCGTTTAAAACCAAATGATTCAAAACGTTTTAAAATCCCTTTTGCATTTATGTATATTCGTGACACGTGTTTCGATAATCACGCGCAAGTCAAGCAGCACGTGTCTTGTAATGTAATAATAATAACACCAACAAGTTTTATTAACAGTCAATTTTAATCAACAATGATTGTGAATTTGTGACCTTTAGAGTTTAGACCACTTTTATTTGTTTGAAAACGCATAGAGTATGCTGTAAGTATTCATAAATATGTTTTGTATAGCTTTTAATAAAACTTCACATTTTATGTGCAAATTTAGAAAAAAACTTATCATGAAAATGCAATATCTAATCATCATTTTACACCAGGAAACAATATTGTTAACAACGACAAGGCCTTCAATTCAGGCCAGAAATTCAAAATAGATTGTTACTATCTAAAGTATCAAGACGTTTCGTGTCATCAATCAAGCGTAAGTAAGTGTAAAAAAAAACTGATAAAATGTTGACAACATACTGTTATCATTTCGCTAGGTTAGTGGGTAAGACAAATGACACAAGATAAAAAGGGAATTGTCGCACAGATTGGATAAAGTTACTGATTCTGACATCGTGTGCTTTTGTACTTTACTGATTATGGCATCGTGTGCTTTTGTGCACGCGTCATGCGAGTAGGGATATTGCAAAACTTTGTCAGCACGAGATATAATTATGTGCGACATAATCTCATTAAAAATATTTCGTTTAATTAACTTCGTAATGAGGTAAATTGGAATTGCTGCTGCATACTGCTATGGCGAGCAATTTAATATTAGAGGTCCCCTCGCATAGTAAAATACAATCGTCATATCCTTACCCACGGTCATGGGAATGGGAAGTGATAGGGTGGACCTCATGTAGCCGTGAATTAGAGATAAAGGCAGAAATTACACAGCCACCCATTAGGTGATAGGCCATAAACTTTTCCATAAAGTATTGTTACACGTGCTAACGTGGAACGTATTGTAAACAGATTGCATATAATTACTAACATCCGATGAGTATTTAGTTACATTTTCTATACTGGCACAGAAATAACGAAATATTAGATATTTTTTAAAATTGGTCCAAACTTCAGATATTTTAGGTGAATTTAACGTGCATTACTAATTTGAAATGCCCAATTATTAATAGTTATACGAGATGACAAATTTTTAGTTAGTTTTTTATTTTTGTTACTAGCTTTGCCCGCAACTTCGTTTGCATTTTGTGAGGTGTCGATAAAATGCATTACTACTTTTGAGCAAATAACATTTTTTTTCTTCTTAAGTCCGAACACCCGTAAGTATACCTAAGTAAGTAATAATTTTCATAGTCTCGCTTAGTATAAGAATGTGATGTTCTCATCAGGGTGGCTTGCGGAGGCAACGCCGGCAACCTACCCCCTGCTGACCACGACGATGACCTCACCAGTTTGAGCTGGCTGCAAGACAGGAATTTACTTAGAGGTAGATTAGATACACTTAGGAACTGTTCACACTGTATATTGACGATTTTGTTGATCGTTGGATCACTGTTGCTTGCTGTTTTCCACTGTGTCGTGACGATAGAAAATAAGGTAAATGTCGAACTCACTGTAATATCGCGGACGACAGTAAGTTACACTTGCGAAACACATTCAAAGGCGCAAGCTCACTGGGAGCATTCGTCTGTAATGTAACAATCCGAAGTATTCCTACTGAAGCACCGATTTTAAGAGCACCAAAGATATTCCCATTTGAGCACCCATCAATATTTTAGCTTGGTATACTTCAACAATGCAAGATTCGATTTTGTACAGAAACAAGTGAATCTGAACTGTTACATTACACGCGAATGCTCCGGGTGAGGGAGCGATGTTACGTTAAACGAATTAATGATATCGGTCTTTCTGACAATCATTTGAAGAGACAGAGTGATATTTTAAATACATGTTTAGCCATTTGTGTTGCAAGTAAGCCTTAAGGTCGAAGCGCCAGGGTAGCCCGCGAAATTCAATTTTTCTTAGGTTACCGAGTTATAGTCAATAAAATCATCAATACAACCCTCGAAGTTCATTTAACCCCACAGATATAATAAATACAGGAGATATGATTTGTAAACAAATGTATTCGAGTTCAGATGTCGCCGTGTTCTCCCCACTTAATTCACTAACACAAAAGCAAAAACTATAAGAACGGCACACGAGCTCATATTTCTCCCGCACACAAAGAAACTTACAGCAACACTAATAAACTCACTAATAGAACACAGGCATACATGGGGCGGGGCTTCTACCTGTAGCTACGGACTCAGAATAAACACACATCGCAACTAGTGATGTGAAGAGGTAATCGTAGAAAAAATAGTATCGATGAAATTCAGTTACCTTTAATCTGCCCTTTTTATATATAAAAATATAGTACTATTTTTGCACCTGAATTCGAGGTGGCTCAAAGTGAGACGAACATATCGTGTTATTTTTTGTGGGAAACCAGTTTGGACCTTTTCCTGTCGCATTTATCCACTTTTCTTTTATTTTTGGATACTTCGGATAGCTAAAATGTTAAAATAAAACCAAGGTGTGAATTGTGATGATGATATCAATGATACATGTGTAAGAGTACCGCAATAAATTAAAAACCCATACTTGATTCAATAAAAGATAAGTCGAGTAATCAAGAAATAGTAATGAATTGTATTTTTCAGTAATTAATTATATAAATTTTATCATTAAGTACCTCACATTAGTAAACAACAGCTATAAAGTTCCATGTAACATAAATAGTCTAATTTTTTACCCTTGTGTAATCATTCGTACTAAGGGATCGTATAAAATATCGACAACCACAAAAGTGACATCACCTCTCTAATTATCTACCTAAAACACACCCGCTTCACGAAACTATCGTGTGAGTGAGAGTATCAGTAAAACACTTATCCATTGCACTATTAGACCAGCCGATTCATTGATCGATGTGTATTAAGCAAACAATGGTTGTTGTTCCTAATGAAAATAATTGCTTTTGGTACTTTATCGTGTTTCTAGTATCACGAAGTAATGTTTTAATGAATTTAATAAGAAAAACAATCATATTTTAGTATTTACGTGTGAAATGAGATGCCATCTTTCGTATAATTCACAATAGAGGTGTTATTTTTGCAAACAACCTCTGTACAACGCGGCATTTTGTAAAAAATCACAAGCAGTGAAGACGTCGCAAGTTGACATTCGACTAATGGCCGAAACTGGCAACAAGTCTCTTTGCGGCTAGATGCGTTCGCAAGCGCCACGCCTCCTTGCCATATCTCCTGTATTTATTATATCTGTGTTTAACTCCAATCAATGACTATTTCATGGAAAAGTCATTCAACGGGCTAAAATGAACATAGAGGGTTGTTTTCATTATTATAATTCTCTAAATACACACGTATTACGGCCGCGAATCATATTCAGTTCAATGTACAGCCTGACACTGACAAGAAAATTGAAAAAAAAAACAAGAAAATTTGAATTCTGCAGGCTATCATGGCGCTGCCGCCTTTATAGTGCCGTGGTAAGCTCTGCTTAGGGAGCCTCTTCACACCTTAACGCAACCTAGTTTGGTGAACACTACGCTAGGTGCCTTAATCCTCACCATCCATCGTCACGACATAGTGGACACACTCGCTTATACTACGGCTTCATTTGACTGAAGATCGCATAATATTAGAAAATAGTTTAGTGATTAAGCTTATGACGTAACGGCAAGCCCTTGCTGGGCGGTGGCAGCGTGACGATTGCGTCACGTGACGCTTTGTAATGGCATTACTATTCATATTTGACGCCTACTTGAGATACACCTAATGGGTTTCGAACTGTATTTTGTAATGAGAAAAATTGAGGATCGCTCTCAGCGTCGTCGTTTTCGTCGGTTTGCACAAAGACGGAAGATTTTTATTTGCGATCGAGAGGGGCCTTGATGCAGAAAGTCCGAATCTGCAAAAGGAATTTGCAAATCAAAGATTCTGCTAATCGTACTTTTCCCATCTAACATGCCGTTTTGCTAATCGGACGTTCTGCGTCTGGTGTTGACGGAGAGGATGGGTAACTTGACTGCCGCAACACTAATTCATAATAAACGCATCTTTAGCTGACATAATTGAACCAATGCAACATCCGACTTAATAATTGTCCCGCTTCAGTTGCATTCACATTTCAATGGTCAAACTTTACTCAAAATTAAATGCAGTTACTGAAAAATAATAATGGCCTCCATGGAATGTAGCGATTAAATCGAAAAAATTATAAAGTAACATACCATAGCCTTTGTAACAATAATAAGTGCCGTTTCGGATTGCAAATGAACCGTTGAAAAACATAGAAGTTTGTTATCACTATTATAGAAATAACATAGAGCGTTCAGTCGTTTTTGCATTAAAATCTTGATTAATTTTAAATCGCGAAGGTTGTTCGTATGACGTTTAATTTAAAGTTAACAAAAACTTGTTCTGTTCCAGGTATAAATCTTACAAAAAGTGGTGTGGATATGGAAGACACGAAAATGGTTGATAACCAAATTATTCTGAAGGTGAGTTCATTGTCATAGTCTATGTATTACTAGGACCGTTTCTACCAATTTAACATTTACCGCTAAGCTTAGGTATTTAAAACATTATTATATCTGTCATCTTCGAAAGATTGTCAGAAATTGAACGACGTTTGAAATTTGTTTACCACTAATTGCGTTTAGTGACTCGTGGTGCAAGTGAGCCATCTTGATCTAACTTTCCAGGTTTATCTTAGACATCACTTATAGGTATATCGCTTGTTGTTATAACGGAATAAGGAGACTAGAAATTGCAAGCATTGCTACCGGTATAATAATTTGCCTTTACACCTTTCATGAAGTAAATACGTTTCTAAAATGAATTGCATCAGCTTGTACTTTTCAATGTTCTCTGTGAACTAAAGTCGTGAATGTTACGCGTAAATTTTATCGTAGATAGGTGGGACAATCGCAGAATATTATCACCTGAACTACGTAGTACAACATAGATACATTACATACACTTTTTGGATTGCGCAGGACATTGAATGATGATAACGTGGCATACACGAACTCACCTACCTACTTTTTGAGGCAGAGATTTTTCTTACGTAATAAATTATGTAATTATGATTACTGAAAGAAAAGTGCAAGACACGAACTGATATTATCACAAATATCAAATCGATTCTTTCAGCCTGAGTCACATGTATGGTAACTCGGGAGTTACCAATATCCAACTCTTCCCTTGCCGTCCCATGATTACGTAAATTATTAAACGTATTGCGAGAATCATTATAATTTTATTAAAAAGAGGGCGGTGCTTCATTCTGCATCTAAGCCTGGATCTTGTTTTTGTAGATATTTTTGCCTAACATTTTACTGTCATGGATAAGCGCAAAATAATAATTCCGTAACTTACAAGGTTTGTCAGTCACGCAACTGCACATTTTCCAGCTCATGTTGATGTGACGAAGCGACTGCTACGGGAAAGTATACAGTGCCTTAATGACATGTAATCTTATGTGACCTAAGCGTAACCTATACTTGATGACTGCCTTGTCTTACGGGACCTCAGCTTAGGGTTGCCATAATAAGAAAAAAAATAAAGTATTTATGATTTTCAGCGAGGGTTAACTTTGTTCAAATAAAGTATTTTTGTGTACTTTAAATACCCTTAAGTACGCCTACACGAAACAGTAGAATACTCTTTAAATATTTAAGTACGGATGGCAACCCTACCTCAGCTACAAGTGTAGGTATACGAATGGAGATTAAAGATGAACTATAAGTTCAGGTTTATTCATTACTCACTAATAATTAGCGACTTTAATGTACTTATGACATAAACAGATTGAACGTAGATAGGTACGTCGTGTCGTTCAATGTGATATCATAACTATTTACGACACAATATACTATAATACCTTGAAGTATCTTGAGAGTATCTCGCTATTCGTTTCAAAGGTCCAATAGAGTCAAATGGTTAAATGACGAAGGCGTATACTTACAATAATTTAAAAGCAAAGAATTCCTGTGTGGTTTTTTCTAGTCTGTGCCTTTTACTTTGGGTTTTAATTAACTTGGTAGGTACCTGTTTTGTAAAAAATAATATAGATAATTCTTATTATATCATTTTAATATTATAGTTTTAAAAGTATGAGACGTAAAATCTTTCAATCATAAAATCCATGTTAACAGCACAAACACCCATTACGTTTGTAAACGTCACTTCTACTCAATGAAGCAATATCAGTGGCTATAAATGGCGCCAACACAAGCCACTGTGTACACGGCTTAAACGAAGTGGAGACGTCAGTGGTACGTAGAGGTTTCGCCGTACGCGCCACGTGTAACTACATAATGCGGAAAGATTGCGATAAGTAGTACCTACGCAACTTTTATATGATAAGCTACTATCGCGTACCAGTGACATGTTAGGAACCCACTTTCTATGAAAAAGAAGAAAATTGATCTCAAAAATTTTGGACCACAACAGAGTCTAAAAGACCACATTGAGCAATTTCTCTGCAAGAACGGTCTTTACGACCCCCCAGTAAACAGAAGTGGAAAATGGGGGGAGACAGCCTTCAGTGTTCCCATTTCTGACACTCAGACTCCTCTCTTTAGGAAGGAACATGCCGTAACACGGGATCAGTTATTGAAAGATGTGTACACTTGCGCCAGCAATAATCTAGTTCTAAGAATTATTGTACCTACAGAAATGCTACTTCAGCAGGTATACAGATGTAGGATGATATAGGGTCTATATTTATGCGCAAAACGTGCTAGTAATACAGATTCTCTCCGTCCGTCCCTAGCGGTGACGCTCTAAGCAATGTTTCGCGGAATTTCTATGCATATTCTAATCCTAGGAAATCCAGTCTTGTGTAGATCATCACAATTTTCAATTTTCCGCTGCTGAAAATTCCCCTCTCACTAAATATTTTTAAATGGATTTTAATTTACTTCAAGCGAAGTAGAGCTTAGTAGATATAACATTTATTTATTTAAACTTCATGTACAAGAGTGGTACATACGCGGACTTAATGCCACAAGGCATTCTCTACCACTCAACCTTGATTTCCTATTAAACATAATAAAGCCAGACTGATGAAAATTTAAAATATCCGTCTGAAATTAATAATGACATTTTAAGGGTTACAGCTTGCAGGAAATGAATTTATTTCATTCGTCAATTCATCACTCATTGATACAATACAACGCTGACTCACACTTACAACAGTTTTATAGTAGGAGTACATAATAACTTCGCTAATTGCCTGCTGCCCTTCCGAGAGCCAGATATAATGTGATGTAAATGTAATAGGAAGGCTTCGAGAACAAACGAATGAATTACCTATTAATGTTTTTGTTCGGCCAGTTTGACTTTGTTTCTTAACGTTGGTACATAATTCACGCATAATTGCACATAATTTTTACCTAGGAGTTAAGCAGGAACTACAGAACGCAACCTACTGCGATTCTCTTTAATGATTATTGTGTTTTCTCCAGTACATTTTTGAGAGAAGATATCTAAGATGTTAAAAAAAGCACAAAAACGAAGTTGCTTCTTGTGTATGTATGTGTGGCCGCTTAGTTCTTCATAACTAGGCAATAGATTTTGATGCAGCTTGCATTTAGAGAATTAATTCCGAGATGTAGCCACATCAGTAGGTGCAAAGCATGAGTGGGTTTTTCTGCCAAGCTAGCTTGACTTCATTTCTCAACCTCAATTTTTAATTTACAACCATGACTTTCAGATTCATGATAGCATAAATTATAAAACTGATCATATTATAACAAAAAAAAAACCTGTACGTACAACAGAACTGAGATCAATTGTATTTTCTTTTGTTACCAGCGCTGTTTACAAACTCGTTGTTTTATTTACACAAGTGCAGGTTGAACCGTGGTCGTGTGGAGGAAGCGCTCATTCGTTGCCGACCCACATTTTTCCTATCTGGCCGTTATTAACATAATTTGACGTTTGTCCTTCCGAATTCTGAATGGGATGTGTTGAGCTGTGGTTATTGCATGTTTTTGTTAATGACTATGCATTTTATTGTTTGCATAAATGCACGTCAGAGCACTTTGGGTTTTTCTGAGTATTTATAGATATTGCATACTGGATATAACAAAAGTAATGCCACGTGTAATTTTGCGTAGATTCTGTTTTAAAGGGATTTAAGAAGTACAGTTAAAACAGATCTTTCTTCTTTTTTGGTGGCAAAGCGACAGCATAGTGATATAGTACACCCGTCAAGCGTATTTATTAAGTGATTCTTAGCTCAGCTTTTTATTGCACAGCGTCCTTCTGAATGCCGCCGAGAAGGCAGAGTAGATAGTACTTACATAAAAGAGATTAGTCACTAAAATAAATGATGTATATCACGTATCGCTGATAAAGTATTGTATCTCCTGAACCGATAACAATATGAGTATACAGGAGACAACATGTTTTGTCTTAAAAATAAATTTAAAAAAAAGCTTAAACCTAACGTAGAAAATAACATAGCCAACGTGTTAAAAGACATGGTCAAATGAATATGGGACAACCTAAAAATCTTTGTCGCAAGTGCCGATTTTATTTTCACTTTTCTTTGGAAGGTTGCCAAAGTACTTCCGTATCGCTCCCTTTGAGCGAACTCTTTATGTGCATCTATGCATCTACCGAACACTCAAGTGAAACGGAATAGCGCTGAAAGATCCTTTCTACGTATAAAGATTTAGTTCTGAAACTAAATCTTCGAATCTTTTGTTGAATGTTGTTTAGGAGTGTTCCAAACAATTGATTCCTGTATCAAAACCTAACTACTACTACCGTTACTGTTACTGTTTAATGTAATGTTGTGTATGTTACTGTTATGTGACTGCGTTCCTTAAAATGGTGTATCACTACATAGTATAAAACAAAGTCGCTTCCCGCTGTCTGTCTGTCCCTATGTATGTTTAGATCTTTAAAACTACGCAACGGATTTTGATGCGGTTTTTTATTAGATAGAGTGATTCAAGAGAAAGGTTTATAATTATGTATAATTAATACATGCATGAGAGAAAACATTAGTATCTGCATTGCACCCGTGCGAAGCCGGGGCGGGTCGCTAGTCTAGAATATTGTAGAAGAAGATCTTAATCCCCATTGTTAAGAGGTCCACAACAACTAACCTAGCCATAACATACGAAAAGCATAGTAAACCGTTAACGTTCGCACTGCTGGCAGCCGCCCGCAGTTCACGAATTTGGTAAAGTCACATGATTTCGAATTTTTGGTTCTCGAACATGCCAGTTTCCCCACGTTTTCCTCGAAAAACATACTAAATATTTTTCTTCTTTTGCCCACAGAGAGAATCAAAAACACCACCACCAGTGGCCCGAGTCCCCTCTCCCCCGCGCACACCTTGCAAGGCCCCTCCCTCGCCCCCCGCGAACACGCATACAAAACCCCCTTACTCCTTCTCTTGTCTCATCTTCATGGCCATAGAGGCGGCGCCCGCGAGAGCCCTGCCTGTCAAAGAGATCTACGCGTGGATCGTACGTCACTTCCCTTACTTCCGGCATGCACCGCAGGGCTGGAAGAATAGTGTACGGCATAATTTGTCGTTGAATAAGTGCTTCCATAAGGTATGTGGTGGTTAAATTATAAATATGCTAATAAATTATAATATTTTAAAACTAGATTTGGTCGATGTTTCCCACGTTTCCCATTTTACTACTCTGAAGAAATACCGAATCAATCTTATTTCTGAATGGACATAATTTCATTGCTGATTTTCTAGATTGTATTAAATTAATAAAATGTTTGGTTTTAAGTACAACAGCTGTCCTTCGCTAACAACACGAGTATTTATATTTTAGAAATAGGAACAAATCCTGGTCGAATATGAACTTGAAGCTTGACTGAATGTGTCATAAAATATTTGTATTTCAGGTGGCAGCCGCCCCGGGTCTAGGTAAAGGTTCACTTTGGACGGTAGACCCGCAGCATCGCGCCTCCTTATTACAGGTTGGTTGGCACTAAAACTATATTTACATACATATATATGACATTTTTATGTAGTCTTAATCTTAAAAATACCACTCTATCTTAGACATCAGATTTTACTGGCAAAAATAAAATTATTTACAAACCTAGGAAACTTTTCGATACATATTCGTAAATTAACTATCTATAATCAACGCATCACAGTCATAACCAGAGACCGCAATTGGAATATTATATTTACCGAATTTTCAAGGAAGGAAGATACTTACTTCGTTGAAGTTTTAAGTGAATAATTATGCTCTACCTATTACATTCACCTTTAATTACTAATTCTTCACAAACAACACAGTAAGTATCCGCAACCAATAACGTAACAAGCGGACAACACTAAAAAGTTCTAATTAGAAAACATCTCCTCAGGCATTCGGTCGACAGCCCATACCTGCGCCAGGAGACGGTTCGGTGGAAACTCCCGAGCCTGCACCGGAGAATGGCGCGAGGGTGTCGTTACTAGCGCGCCGACTGGCCGACCCGGAGCCCGGCGCCGACGAGTACCTAGCGGCAGCTACCGTGCTGGCCATGAAGTATGGCCCTGCGGTGTTAGATCAGGTAAATAGCATAGTTCGTCTAATATGCTGGTTAGCCTCTGTAGATATTATAATCTGCCCAAATCTTCGATCTCTTCGATCCATGACAAACAGAATGCCAGTGAGGAGCCCCTGTGCAAGATATGCTAAGGGGCCTCCTGCCGTTTGGTACTTGGTATGACTGTGTAAATATAGATTGAAGTGGTAATGGCCAAGAAAATGCAGGGTAGGTAAGTCCCTCAGACTAGTGGACGAATAACTAAGGAGGGTACCCAGCAGCACGCAGAAGCATGTGTCCAGTACTGAACACTAAAGGCTGATAAGCCTTCTATTGTGTTGTATGGTTCTTTTTGTGCGTGACCGACGTCTGAACTAACTTCGAGTCGTTAGTTCCGACTACGGCCAAAATCACACCGCCACCATCTTGTCCATTGTTTTTCAATACTTAGCAACGTCATTCAAGCGCCAAAAGAATCGTGCTGCACAATAGCCGTCTTCCGAGAAAACAAGCTGGTTTTTTGGCGTTGACATAACTAAAAGTTCCATGTTTCCCCACCAGCTGCCGCCGGCAGCGCACCTGGTGATCTCCCGCTGCGCGCGCGACGAGCACTCGTACAGCGGCGGCGAGGAGCGGCGCACGGCCGAGGCGCTGCTCAACCTGGCCGGCGTGCGCTCCGAGCCCGCGCCCAGCTAGTGACCAGGCGACGCGGAAACAACGCTGTCCTCCATTGTACCCTGGTAGCGCGCTCTTTTAACCTCTCCAGGTACTACATACTTCAGCTTATTCTCTTCATGTCGCCATGTCGTCACCAGTACGAAACATTGCTGTTCTTCATTGTACTCGGGTAGTCAGTGACTTACTGTACCGACACTTGTCTAGCGCCCTCTTTCGACCTTTTGAAGTACTACATATTTCAGCTTATACTCTTCCAGTACAAACACTGCTGTTCTTCATTGTATTCACAAACGCGCTCTGTCTTAATAAGCTCTGCGCTCGATTGTACTCTCCGTGTCGCCGATACAGTGCGCGGAACACCGCTTTCCCCGATTGTAATCGGATATCTATTTCGTCTGATTTAACAAGACATAATGTACTCTTCGTTTCGGTATTGGGTACATAAGGTATGATCAATATTGAATTTTTGTGAGACCACTCTTGATGTGGTTAGATCAAAAAATATACAAGTGAAATAACGGTCTCTACTTGCAAGTACCCACTGCCTGAACGTTTAACGTTCGTCGTTTGTGACGAATAACTACGTTACCGATGTTACCCCTCTAGTTTCAGGCGAGAAGACAAATACTGTGACATGTTCTACTATATCTAAAATGGTAAACCAATTTTGCGACGAAGTGCAGGGCTTGCAATTAATATTTGTTATTTTTTTCAAGAGCATAGAATCCCTTTCGTTTGCAGTTTACACTGATTTCGCGAGGGCACTATTGAAATTCGTTCAATAATATTTCTAAAATTATGACTAAGTTATTGAATCGATAAAGTACCTTTAATAAAAGAAAAATTAAATTTCTCAGGGCAAAGCCCCCAAAAAGGTCAGTGATTCTATATTGACATATGAGTTCGTAGAACGAAAAATTTGTTGAATAACATGATTGACAATTGCTGATTCTGTTGTCGCAATTTATAAAATAGACAAAAAGTTTACCATTCTCTAGTCCAATAAAGGCAATCCATTTAAGCATATCTCGGTGAGATACACAGATGTCTTTACTATTTATTAATTATAATCAATATGAAATAGTTATCGTGCTTAGGTAAATGGCTCACTTGCTATCTAGTTAGGACCTATTTTCTCATTCAATATATTTTCCAAGTGTAAAACATCACATTTATCATAAAGACAGGCGTTACGCGAACCATGCTCTAGAATAATTACACTTTACATAATAGTAGATACTTATAGTGATAGATGTGATACTACTGATACTGTTTAGTATGAAATATTTTATTTAAAACAATGGAAAATAGTTAAATAGTAACTCCCTATATGCATTTAGGTTTTTTCCCCCATTTACTAATAGTCAATCAATCTTAATATATTGTAAGAATTAATTATTCTATACATAATTTAAATTAATTTAGTGTTCCCGTATTTCCGTCGATCAATTTGATTTTATGCCGAATGTTGCCAGAGTAATGTACGAGTGTATATTTGATAGAGTTGCTATTGTGCATAATTAAGACGGGAGTGTGGCGCATGATAGGTTTTAAGTTATAATCACTTTTATGTTATATTGTTTTGCCTGCATCTTCAATATGTCAGGATATATGTATTTCATCCATAAGTATAAAGATAAAATTACTGATTCTAAACTGAGCAATATTAAATGTATAAATCTATTTAATATACCTTGTGATCTGAACATACAAAATATATTGTATACAGGGCGATCAAAATGTATTTTTATCTATGCAAATTGTGTTACTTCCAAAAGTGATAGTACATGTATATATTTACATTATAGCAAATACTTGCGTTAGCCATAAGCAAGCCGTATTTTGTGTTCATAAACCAAGGGAACTACTTCATACAATCGCCTACAGTGTTAACAGAAAATCTTATTTATCATATTGATAAGGACTTATAACTTCGTATCTGTGCGTGATTAGATGAAAAATGTACTCAATTAATTTTACCGGTATTTTGACTAGCAGTAGACAGTTCCCATTGTGACTCGCAATTAAGACTTAGTATGTAATGGCAATCGCCTCGGATATAGAGAAATTTTATTCGTCATTATAAGATAGAATTATTAATTTTCGATATATTGTGTAGCTGCTTCCTCTCTAGATACTAAATCAATCATTACCGTAAATTAATCTGTAATAAGTACACAAAACATTCAATTTCCTCAACCAGATCCAAAAGTCAATCCAAATACTTTTAATTCTTGTTTAAGGTCACTGGTAAAAATTAATACCTATCCAGTAACCTGATATAATCGTGTTCGCCATTTTAGAACTCTATTTTCAATAATAAAAAACAAAATATCATAAAAAGTCGTGGATCGTGAATGAGTGTTGCTATTTTACATAGGCAAAATTATATCAATGCCTCTTATATTGGTGTGGCTAAAATGCTATTGTATAAACTATTCGTTAAGTAATATACAGGGTGGCGCCGACAATATAACAATACATGAAAACAATAGTAATACTAGTTCATAGGAATATTTTTAATCTATCAAAAAAATCCTAGAATTGAAATTAAAAAAAAAAACAAACGAACTAAATAGCACAAAACGGTTAACGAAATACAACACCATTTATAAATATTGGTTTATAATTTGCACCAATTCGCCCCTAGAAATAATATTTAAATAACGAATTTGGCAAAGGTTTTAGAAATAGCGAGTTGGCAACATGTATTTAGTGTTTATATCAATACGGGGGTCGTTAACCTGTCAGTGCCAGCCTATTAATCTACATCATGTAGAAAATTCCGAATATGAAAAATAAGTCCTGTGACTAAACTACTGGATATATTTGAATGAATTGCTGTACGCAGACTGGGAACGTCATGACGTATAACGCAGTTTAATTTATTGTCGTACTGTCGGCGACACCCTGTATACGTGGACAAGGCCGTTTCTCTCAAGTGCCTACTAAAATGCTTCTATTCTATCGTTAGACAAATATAACTGGAGTACGGAGTGTCGTTAGAGAGGACGAGTGCCGGAGTAAATATCATTGAAATACCTATAAAGGTGCATATTCTGTTAAGTATTGAAACTTAATTCATGTCAGCAGGGACGTATTCATAGATGTTTACATACTACTTTACATAACACCAAAATAAATAGTGATAAGTAGGCTGTGACAGACTTAGAATAAAAATGCAATTTCTGTGTTTATTAGTCCCGTTACTAAATATAATTTCCATACGACACAATTTCAGAATGTCTGTTTATCCGGCGCTCACGGCAAAGCCTTGAAAGAATACACCAAATAGAGTTAATTGTGATAAAACTTCACTTTAGTTTAACGTTTGTTTAAATGTCTCGTAATATTAGTTGGGTTTTTGGTATAATAATACTGTCCAATGATCTCCTTCGCCACAGTTTACATACTATGTCTCCTCACTTAAATCGTTCTAAGAAAATATATTAAATGTAAGAAAATGTATGATAAAGCAGAAAGACATAAGTAAACTGTGGTGTCGGAATGTCTCGATTGCTATCGTAAGCAACTGTAATTTTTATTTGAATGGCTTGATTAGTACAATTTCATTGGTGTTTCGTCGTGTTTACGCGTAGGAAGTACTAGACTGATGCAATGACTGATTTGTGATGAAGCAATATTATTTATTAGTGAAATTGATATATATATCTTTTCGTTTCCCTGAACCTGCGGCTTGTTTCAACGTGGCCGTGACGTGGTGTAACGTTACAAAGTTTTTGAATATATGCCAAATAGATATTTTAAATTTTAACTACAAGACAATTTTCGAATCTACCATTACATCTTGGTATCCGTATTATTAATGTAAATTGCACTGTTTTATGGAACATGTCTTGTGTACATTTATAAAAAAAGTGTTCGCATGCATGCGTCTTAATTAAAATAAATTATGACTCGACTTTCAAAGTGCTTCTAAACCAATGGCGGAATGCTTAGAGATATTTTCCAATCCTTATGATTAGTTGACTTCCTCGTATATTCTGTAGGCAAATGAATGGTCTATGTGTGCCAAATGTTTATGAAGATGATAACATTATTACCATATTATATCAAGCAAATTCAAATACCAGTAATATAAATGTATTTATATTAATAAAAAATACTATGTAACGCATAGATAGATTAGGTCGTAAGTGATATTATAGTAATATAATTTAATTGCTAAATAATTAAAATATATACATTTTTGCTGTATTTAGGAGCGTCTTCCATCTTACTCGTATTGTTTTCTCTTAGATAACTACAGTTGGAGAAAAAGTTCGCGATATGATCATTTTACCGACCTCTGAAGAGTAGTCAGTATGTGATATTTGCACTTGCCTTTGAGGTAAAAAAAACAACCAGAGACTGTGTTAGACACGTCTTAATAATACGAACATTGCATTGAAATGTAATGTTTATTAGGGACGTATTTCCTTAACGTGAACTTTTTTCTCTAACCGTACACACTAGCCTTTCTTTCGGTGGTATGTAGATGAAATTTTACAGCAATAATTAGTACCTAATAGTAGTACTTTGCTGGTAGATGCTACGTATATAATTATGTGTGATAAAACGCGATTTATTTATTAAGTGCTGTGTTTAAACTAAATTTTATGATCTTAAGCAACTTTCAAGCAATATTACTCACCTGTTATGGTCTCAGACCGACAAGCTTTTATGAAAATATCGAAAATTGAAAAACCAATTGAATGATATAAAAGTAAATTTAATCACTTCAGTTGTTAATGATCATAAAATTCCTTTTAAAAGGGTATATCGATATGATATTAAAATTGTTACGGCTCATTTATGGTCAAAAAGAAGTTTTTTTTATCGATTAATTTATTCTTAGGTTAATTAATGATGCTGTTATTATTTGTTTGTAAAACGGATTTTTTAAACAAAATGTATGTCTTTATTTGAATTAAGTGATATTTGTTTGGAATTATCGTTTTACGGACTACGTTATGACGTCATCTCTGTAAATGTTCGCTTGTGAATGCGGAAACTGGTTTTGTGTAACATCTAGTTGATGGTTATAGTGTAAAGGTGTGTGTGACGACAACGATGTGTGTTATATTACAGCGGTGACGTCATAATTAGCTTAAAGCTAGCCGTACGTTGGTATGTCCGAACTATATTTAAGTATAAAATTAAATTATTGTTGTTGTTGATATTTTGCCGGCTTTTGAACGACACCACTCTTTATTAATATTATTGCTATTGTTGAGAGTTATTGCCAAATTTTTATTTGTCCTAAAATCCTTTTGTCTTTGTACATATCCATTAAATAAATTATGTACCGAGAATATATCTTTTTCTTTTTATTCGATAGGATGCCCTTCCCAAACCCATTGCTAGAACAACCAATGCATCTATGGAATATTGGAAAGAAGAATTCACGGCTCGAGAGAGTAGAACCCACTCCTTTCATTACAAGCTTTTATTTTCCTTCACAATCGAGGCTAACATTAATAAACGCAACAAGCTCGCACACATCTATATTTACTTATTGTTGTAGGCTCCAAAGGCTTCGGTCTGGACCTCTTCAGGGGTCATCATTATGAACAACTTTTACTATGGGACCAAAACTGAAATCGCGAAATAAAAATCAGCTGCTCCCTACATTTATGTTCGCATAACTCGTCAAAATGTAGGGTAGCAGCTGACTTAAGTTGTTTATAATGATGAGTACAATGAGCCCTTATGAGGTCCAGAACAACTTAAATTTAACCTTGTATAAGTAGGGGGAGGTCTGACTTCACAGTGTAGGTTTTCAGGACAGGTTTAGGATTTCACATAATTTTTAACTTTTTTTTTTAATAATTAATAACGTTATTGCTTATTATTTAATGTTAGTTTGTATGTGTTGTTGTGTGTGTGAGGGAGAATATACATAACTAACAAAGTTTTTTTCATGCGTAACATTTTTCTGGAATGCCAAAAAATAAATAAAAAAATATATGTTGAGGTACTAAAAAGGTAGTAAATATTTACAGAGATAAATTATTTGTCTTGTCTTGAACTATGAAAAAAAATGGTCCAGGCGTCCTGATGTCAGAATGTCTGACCACTTTCTTTACGTGTTTTTTCGCTGTCAGCCGAGGCACTAAATATTTGAAGTTAGATATCAAATAGTAGCAAAAAGGTAGTAAATTTTGGTATTTTTTAAACATCAAATATCTCTATTGGTCCAGGGGTCCTGACGCTTACTAAATAAAACAACAAAAATAGAATACTGAATTCATTTTATTACAAAAAAGAACAAAAGCATGGCTCTACAACCAGTCAGTACGTAAACATACAATAATAATATTTGTCTTAAAATTACAATATAATGTTGTCTACCTTATTTAACATCTATTAGAGAATAGTATTCCAACATTCGCCATATCAGACTCGAAAACATAATATTGGGAAACAGTTATCTATAACTTTTCAGGTTTCAACTTTTAAATAACTAATATTATAAAATCAGATGTACTGAACAACGGCTAAGTCTGTTATACATATTTTCTTTTAACACAGAGCATGTTTAACAAACTAACAGAGTGCTCAGGAAGGTGATTTTTAGCTCCATTTTTAAGTCTTCAGCGCTAATTAGGATGTTGTATTGCACATAACTTCAATAAAATGAATTCTTCATAACCATTCATACGTCATCTAAAAATATTTGGATCAAAGACAGATTCTGCATAATATTTTTTTATGTTGCCATGTTTTTTTGCATGTTGCAACATTTAATTTTGTATTTTTTATGTCTGGTCAAATGTTTAAAAAACTGAAAGCCTAAAACAATCCGGCACTTATACGGGGTGGCAGAGACACCGACGCGAAAACCTGAAACCCCCAAACAAAAGTGCAATACCTACACTGTCAAAATGTATGGAAGAGCTGATTTTTTCTTAATAACCGACGAAAAATTTCTTCAGGGATTCAGAATGATGTACTGAGTATGTGGTTTCCGTTTTCGCATCGGTGTCCCTTCCACCCCGTATAAAACTTAAAAGAAGAGAGTTTTCATCAAATGTTAATTTTTCAGTCCTGTATTGCTATATTTAAAGCCTTTGACTATTTATTTATATGCCTAGACACCGCGTGGGTTAGTGATAAGTCTTTTAGTCATATTTTTCGACGCGATCCCACGTTCTATACAATCTAGACATGGTGAATAATACCAATTCTAAAGCTACGTTGACACAATACGAGTGAATTTTATGCGGATGGCCCATTGCATGTTAATTTCCATAGTCATTAAAATCGCTTTACGTGTCCCTCCGAATTTTTCCTCTAAGCCTCGAATCGGATTTCAGTGAATTTATTCTGGAAGGTTTATGTTAATACTAAAATGACATATTTATAATAAAGACCTCGATATTTAGTCGAGTTTCGAAATCCGTGCGCAGTAAGGGCGGGGCAATAGATGATAAAATAGAGTATATTCTTTCTATCTCAATATTTGATACTCGTACTGTGTCAATACAGCCTAACCGAGGCAAGTTTGTTCCCTTGGACTACCTGTGGAAATTGTTTCAAGTAAATAACAACGGTCTCTAGTGTCTCTTGTAGTCTACTATCTACATAACTGTTCACGAGAAGTAAATCTGTCGGGCTTCAGCCGGCGACTGTTCCATTGGGCAGTAGGGACATTTCAATCTGAAAATGAAAAGAAAAACAAGATTTCAGCAAGCTTAAATGTAATTGTCCTTTTAATTTCAAATTCTGTCCATCCCCCAAAAATCCGTAAAAAGCATTTGTCATAACTACACAATGTAAAACTAGGTTATTGCCGCCGCTTCGCCCGCGTGGTGTTCGGTAACTGTCCCACGGGATCGTACTACCGAAGTGTGACAAAGTATCTTACGTGTCAATCGAGATCAATATTATTTCGAATAATATTGATTGATGAAAAAATTCAATATTAATTCGAAATCAATATTATTCGAGATTAATAATCTTATCTGTTCAGTAGTTTTTGCATGAAATAGTAAGAAACATCCGTACATACCTCGATTCTCACAAACTTTCGCATTTACAATAAACTCAATGCATTTATTTCAATTAGAATCGTATAATATAGTAAGATAACAAACAAATAAATGAATTACTAGCTTAAAAGGAGGCTCCAATCACTACCTAGTAATGTAAGAAAACTTGTTAAAACTAATAAACATTTTTTCATTTTCAATTACAGTGCAGATGAAATCGAAGTAGGTATTGCAGAATATTGTTGGCAAGTAACGAATGGCACACTTTCAGGTAATTATATACAAAATTAACCAACACTGCCATCAATCATCATGATATGCAATTCTAAAAATATTATTTATACCTTGATACCGTGCTACTTCGGCACTGTCTGCTTCTTATAGCCATAATTAAAAAATGCGAAACTATAGGTAATATCTACCTATAGTTTCGCATTTTGTTGTAACGACATAGGATACTCTTTGTACAAGTAGTACCCGTGGGACAAATCCCGAACTTCACGCGGGCGAAGCAGTGGGCAAAAGCTAATGGTTTAAATTGCGACGAGAATGCTAGACCTACTCATTTCTTACTGACTAATAATCAACAAACATAACCATTCGAGGTTCATTGTGAGTTTCTGGTAAGAATATTTTACGCATTCTTCTTTTTCGTGCGGTTAGTGCCTAACCAGGTGTCAGAGTTTCTATGACGCCCGTGAGCCTCTGACTTGGCTTTACATGCCATCGGTAAATATCTCCCAGGCATGCTGGTTTCCTCACGATGTTTTCCTTCACCGAAGCAAATGACAAGTATACAATACGCACATGATTCCGAAAAATCAGAGTTGCGTGTCTCGGGTTCGAACTTGAGACCTATGACTTGGCAGTTCGACGGTCCCACCACTAGGCTATGACTGCATCTTAGGCTACATTTTGTTCTTATAGGTAGCTACTCACTTGGCACCCATAGCGAGTTTGTTGAGCGCGTCTCTAGAGATGACGTGTCCACACAGGAGCCGCATGGGCGGGTTCTGTTCCGACGCCTGCTGGCGCAGGATGGGGCACGCGAACACCGAGTGGTAGCCGCCGCCGTCCTCGCCTAGGTCCACCTGTTGATAACATTATTGATTACAAGGTTTTGATGTACAAAAAGGTGAGAAGTACCTATTGGAAGTCCCTAAAAGCCATCTCTAAACTGCAAACTGATGTGGGCTAACTGGCAAGTTCAAATGACACATAGCTACACCTGAATATTACAGAATTGGTCACTGGTAAGCCCGCTCCATCTTTTAATTTTTACTATAGAAACTCATCATCTTCGTATGAAGTGGGGCATTTCTGCCAGCATCTATCTGTCTTATGTCATCCAATCGCCGGACATAAATATGTATATTTTTTTTGCCTTTGTTGTCCCATTGCGGATCTAAGACCTCCTTTCCAATCCGAGCTCCAGATGGAGAATCTTGAGCTCGAGGTATTATATTGATTAGCCATTTGTTCACGTACTTCCATATACTCAAAGAACTCTGTACTGAACATGGAAACTAGAGAACCCTATGAAACTAATATCTTACCTCGAAAGGCAGCTCATCATCGGACCAGGCAGCGATGACATGCGGATGCGTCATCTTAGCCCTGATGTCATGCAGTGCAGGTAACACTCGGGCTCCTGCCAACACTCCGCCGGCGAGAGGGGACAGTGGGGCCAAGCGGAGCAGTGCACAAGCTTCCTTTATGAATAGCTCGGCTGCTTCAGCTCCTGCAAAAAGAATAGCGTTTTCTTCAAGCTGCTCGCCTATGTAATGTAACATTGTTACAATATCTATGGATGTGTATAAAATATGAGGCACGGCTGCGTATTTAGGTTGGACAACATTTGGGAAATGAGTCTTCTCAGTGTCTATACCATAATGCTCGAAAGAAAGTCTTTAGCAGAGCAAGGTCGTTCACCGCGCTATGGAGCGAGTTATGCTGGGAGTTTTTTTGAAGGGTAAGATCCGTACTTAAATCATCTGGATTAGAATAAAAGTACCAAACACAAAAGTAAGCAATACGAAATGGGTGTGGGTAAGTAGTTCAAAGACAACAATTATAGTGAAACACATGACAGCTGCAAGTACTATTTAGTCCGGTACGGGTATCGCAATGATACTAAGTGCGACTGCGGAGACTCATTGCAAAACGTTGGTTCATCTCTTGTCCCGCTCTTTGTGCAACTTCACCTGAACTCTGAGGGACCCGTCCTGCCACTACCAATGCCGTCGATGTGGCAGAGGTCAGGTCGATGCTAATTTAACTTTAGTATAATTATGGAAATCATTAAGACATGATCAACTGACCCAGCGCCTTCGGGTCCAGCAGGTGCTGGTAGAGCGGCGGCGCGGGCCCGGCGGGCGGCGTGCACCAGGCCAGCGCGCACACGGCGGCCTGCAGCGCGCGCTCGTGCCGCGCCGCGTGCTGCGGGAACTGGCGCCGCGCGTACTCGATGGCGGCGCCCACGCCCTTCTCGCGTGCTAGCTGTGGGGAAACAACACGTCTTCAAAGGAAATCCTGTGATAATCGTGCTTATAAGTTGGGCTATAAGCTTTAAGCTGCTACGAGTTTCACTACCTCAAAAAAAGACCAAAGGTTTATGATTGTGTGTGAAATTTCGCCAAAACAACATACCTTAAACGCCTGCATCCTATGCAAAGTAAAAGGAAGAGGCGAGTTATGCAACTCATGCGCCCGACGCTCGGCCCAGTGCAGGGCAGCGCTCGGCTCCCCTTCGGCCAGCGCCGCCGCGCAACGTTGCAGCAACGCGAACGTACACGTACGCTCTACGCCCGTGATCTTCGCTTCTGATACGAATGCGTCCCCTACGTCTTCTAGGCCCTGTGGTATACGAGTGATGTTGAAGGCGAAATGTGTCATTTGTAAAATTTGCCAGTCAGAGTCAGTGAGAGGCAGTCAGCAGCCTGAAAGTTTGACAACAAATCTTACCAAGGATGTATTTTTCAGTACTAACTGGGTTGTGAATGTCAGATAGGCATTCGCTCTCAGCTCCATGTAAAATACTGTTATTCAGCCACATCTGGTTAGACTGGAAGTCGACCCCAACATAGTTGAGATAAGGCTAGGCAGATGATGATGGATGGTTAAACAATTTTTCTGTCTCTTTGCTTATCTATCTTCTATCTACCTATATACATAAAGTAAGAAACTGACTGGCTGACTGATTCACTGACTGACCGATCAACGCACAGCTGAAACCGCTGGGTCTAGAAGCATGTAATTTTGCACAAACATTCCTTAAATCACGGAAGTGTGCACTAAGAAGGGATTTTTGGAAATTCATCCCCTAAGGGACTAAAATAGGGCTTAAAAGTTTGCATGAAACTTCGTCCCCGCTAACAAAGTCGCGGGCAACAGCTAGTCAAGTGTCTACATAAATCTGCCATATAATACCAAACACTCAACATGGTGACACATAATTATAAACATACATAACACTAGATATTAAGGAAAACCAGTGGAGCCTGTTTGCAAACATTGAGGAATTAATTGATGTGTCGTTCAAAACAGGATAGTATCGCATTTATTTCTAAAATGGCAAAAACCTTTATTTTGTTGCAACAATTTTTCCATTAGTAATTAAAAATGTTAAAGTAAATTCCATTTAGAGATCATTTTTACTTTTATAGTGTCCAAATCAGGGACTGATAAATCGGGTTAAAAGGTTAACAGATTTTTACTGAATAACTAATAAACAGGTTAACCCTTATATGGGTTACCGTTAACCATTTAAATATTGCTGATTAACCAGAATGAAAGAGACACAAGCACTGAGCATGGACTAATTCCATCTCTTTCTTGCAATTTTTTTACATACTAAAATGAACTGTGTGTGAACCTATTATAGGCTGATGGACCCTATAATACGGGTTAACCTTTACTCTAGGGTTTTTCATGTAACCCTAAAAAAGAACTCAATTAAAACCCCTTTAAGGGGTAACCTTTTGGTTATTTTTAATTTATGAACTAAATGAGTGCTGTCTAACCTGTCTGTACAAATGTTGAGCTATGGCCTGCTCCATGATAGGCCTGTTGACGTCATTACAGAAGGATTCAGCTTTGGGTGCTACTGAAGCATAGTCAGCAATGAAGTGCCTGTCAATGGACTTGCCCACTCGGGACACTGTTGCATGAAGTTCTCTATGTTCTGTGGAATTAGAAAAGCATTTAGTTTTGATTCGAACGATTCTTAGGATGTGCAATACGAAAATGGACATGAATTTTTGAAAGTTTTACCCTTCTTCGTATAGGGTTGACGATATCGACAAAATCGCGGGAAACAGATGGATAAGGGACGCACAGAACAAAGAAGAATGGCAGAAGAAAGTGAGTGATTCCAGGCTGAAATGTTGATGATGATTGATCTTCTTCTGAGTAGTGAGTCTTTAGCAATATATATTGAATCAGCTCAGAAGTCAATATTAATATCAATTTCAATTATAGCATACACGCAACAGAGCATGCATGCTGGACACAATATCAGGTTAAGATCAGATTATTAGAAATTGTATGATAGGAATCTCATATTTTTGTAGATTACATATTTAGATAGTTGGGAAAAGTAAATACTCTTTCTTTGTTTTCAAATTCTATAATTTTTTTAGTATCTTATGAAGACCTAACTTGACCAACCTAAATAGTATGATAGTCAGAGTAAACTACAAAGTTTTTTTTTATCTATCACAATGTTGACCTATTTAACCAAAAGTTGACTGGCCGAGAATGCCTTGTAACATTAATTCCACCTATATGGATACTGCTGTACTTATAGCTTAAATAAATAATATGTTTGTTTAACTTTTAGATTACACTGAGGTGTTTCATTTCTTTTATTTGTACATCAAATAAATAAATAGTTACCTGTAGACATTTGAAATACAGTCTGTTTGACTGATGATGCTAAGTCACTCACCACCATAGCCTGGGCTGGTGATAATGAAGTGTTATCAGGTTCTAGAAAACAAAAGAAATGTATCAGTAAGTGAGTTGGTGTACCACAAGGAAGAAGTTTTTAATTATGCTTCAAAGGATAAAACTGTAGTCATTTAAAAATAATTCTTTAATAGCATGAGTGGCAATTTTATCACAAATACTAGTTACTCAACTCACAAACCTCTTTTTATAAACATGAATGGATTGTTTACTGTTAAGCTTAGATAAGAACTGGTTATAGAACATTGACTTGTACCTATTGAACAAGCAATGTGGCTTTATTATTTTTATTAATTTGATTGGCTCTTGTAGAAAGGTGAAAGGTAAATTCAGTCAAATGTTTTACGGACCTAGGACTGGCTTGTTACAACACTAGTTATAAAGTGCCTTTTCACTACAGTTCCCTTTGGTTTATCAGGGAAAAGCTAACAAATTGGCAGTAATAAATAAATGAAATTCGTCTTGTCATGGTCATTTAATATACGTAAACAGGACACATAATGAACAAAGAGGGCACGTAGGGGGGAATGACAAACGACTTACGTTTTGCGATTTCTTTTCTCAGTTCCTCAACTTGGTCTATTATATCCTGTAGAACTCTATTTGTGTGATCATTTAGAGAGTTAAATTTTGTTAAAGCTTTGTCCAAATCCTGTTCTACTCCAATACACGAATCCATAGTTAAGCGATCACGATATTCTATTTTACCAATATTTATACAACGTTTTTACTTTTATCAATGGTATTAGACTACAAAAGAACAAAGACGCTTTATATTAGAGATAAATAAGGTAAATATTTTTAGATCAAATTTATGAAAACAGACATTTTGCTTTCAGCTGAATTTCTAAGTCACAGATACAAAAAAATAAATTAATGTCATCATCATGTCAATAACATAAAATTAAAAGGTAAGGACAATAAAGTTGTCAACTACCAATCGACTAAACCTTAAGTCCTGCTTAGCGGAATTAGCCGGTTTTTACAAAATCAAAAAAGGCCTATTGAAGTGTATCAGGAATCGCGAGAAAATGCATAAAGAATCAGAAAAAGGTAAAAAAATATGGCTAAAAAAGTCATACCCGGTATCGAAACTTTTGCAACGAACTTTTAAAAAAACTCAAGCGACTGTGTGAGTGGTATGAATTTTAAAAAGCGAAAGGTGACCCTAAGACTACGTGGGATGTGATTAGAAATGTGGCCCAACTTAATCAACAAAAATTTGCAAACTGCTAAACATTTCAGAGAATCCAACCTCTTCTATAAATGCAGTCAATGACTTCTTTGCTAACATAGGTAAAAATCCAGCTCTAGTCTATCATGAATAAGCAAAAAGAGAGTAATGCAAGTTCCCCACAACTTCCCCTCCACCAGGCCCACAATAGCTAAGATCCAAATTTGACGCGCACCTCAATGGCTCTTTTCATCCCATCTAGGATGCACAAGTTTTGACCACAATTTCTAAAGTTATAGAGAAAGCACTTAACACTCGTCTGGTTAACTTCATGAACACAAACAAGATTCTGGCCCAAAATCGATTTGGATTTAGACGTGGTAGTTCGACTGAAGATGCAATTATTGATCTAACAAAGCGTATCAGTAGAACACCAGATCATGGCAACAAATGCATCGGCTTATTTCCTGATTTGTCCAAGGCCTTTGGACAAATCAGGATCACACTGTCTCGGTGCCCATCCTTGTCGGTAGACTAGAATCCATAGGCATAAGAGGTACATATTTGATATTGAAGTTCTTGATATATTTCGCAACTATCTAGCGAAACGAAGTCAGTCTGTTAAGATTGGTTCTCTTGTAAGCAATGAGCAGTTTATCATTTACGATGTGACCCAGGGCAGCTTGCTGGGTCCAACATTGTTCTTGATTTACCTTAACAACTTGTGCACGTTGGCTTTGCCCCATACTAATATCTTGTCGTATGCCGAAGCCACAGCACTGCTCATTGATGGTCCGAACTGGGAGCAGGTTAGGGGTTAGGTTAGTTTGTGATTTATTTTACTTTTGTACATTTAAAAAAAAAAACAAGTTGTCTAACTACCTAGCTGGTCCGGAGGAAAGTGATGGCATTCGTGATACAGAGTGATGGTAATCCCAGTACGAGTGCCAAAGCCCTCCTTTGACACCCAAGTGCGCATTATTCTCGACCAAATTTGTATTTAAGGAGATTAAACTAACTGATTAAACTAACTTAATTAACTGTACCCATTTTTCTAGTAATAAAGATTTATAATTATATTTTTTTTTATATTATATTTTAGTCTGTTTTTGCCTCATGTCATTCTTTTTGTCTATGGTCATTGCACAATAAAATTGTTCGATTTCGGCCTGCTGCTTTAGGTTAGAATTTTTTGTCAGAAAAGTATTGAAATTTAATAATATTATACTCGTTGGAACGTTATAAAAATGGCTCAAAGTAAACTTAACGATATGGCGGGCAAATTCGCCAAGGGTGGACCCCCTGGCCTCAACATCGGACTGAAAGTGGTGGCGGCTTTAGGTGCGGCAGCTTATGGCGTCTCGCAAGCCTTGTTTACCGTTGAAGGTGGTCACCGTGCCATCATGTTCAACAGAATAGGAGGTATACAGCAAGACGTCATGAGTGAAGGTTTGCACTTCCGTATACCTTGGTTCCAATACCCCATCATTTACGACATCAGGTCCAGACCTCGCAAGATTTCTTCACCCACGGGATCGAAAGATTTACAAATGGTAAACATTTCTTTGAGAGTTCTCTCCCGTCCCGATGCGATGTCACTCCCTACAATGTACAGACAGCTTGGCATTGATTATGATGAAAAAGTATTACCATCAATTTGTAACGAAGTATTGAAATCTGTTGTCGCAAAATTCAATGCATCTCAATTGATTACTCAGCGTCAGCAGGTTTCTCTTTTGATCAGAAGGGAGTTGGTGGAGCGCGCAGCTGATTTCAATATTATTTTGGATGATGTCTCCCTGACTGAATTGAGTTTTGGTAAGGAATACACTGCTGCTGTAGAGGCTAAGCAGGTGGCCCAACAGGAAGCTCAGCGTGCTGCTTTCGTTGTAGAAAGAGCCAAGCAGGAGCGCCAGCAGAAAATTGTACAAGCTGAGGGTGAAGCAGAAGCCGCTGAAATGTTGGGAAAGGCAATGGGGATGAACCCTGGTTACCTGAAGTTGCGTAAGATCCGTGCTGCTCAGAGCATCTCTAGAATGCTTGCTCAATCTCAAAACCGTGTATTCCTTCCTGGCAACAGCTTGATGATTAACCTCCAGGATCCCACCTTTGACGACTTGTCTGAGAAGCTTACAAAGAAGAAGTAACATGAGGCCGAGAGTGTGTACGCTGAAAGCCTGGAGCCTGCGACCACTCTTACAGATGTTGATGCTGCTGTACTGATAGGTGGCGTTGCTTCAGTTGTCGTTTAGTGCATTTGTCTATGTAGGTACCACAAGCATTGCAAACTATATTATGTATAAAGTCAGCCAGTTGAAATGTTATATTGCATTTTACGTTATTTAGTTGTAGGTTTATAGCATGTATGGGAATCTAATGATTGAAAATAAAACACAAAATTTAATGTTCTTGTTATTTTATAGCCCCTGGTTATTTCTACAATCACCTTCCTTACTTTATCTTATTTTAATATTGCATTGGGTAGCGGTAAGTTCTTGATAAATCCTGAAGTGCTTGCAACTTTAGAGATTTTATACATATATAGCACAGATTCATTCAATCTAAACTACATACCCACCTCGATAATAATAGAATTTAGTATTTTCTCCCTAAAATACCAACAGTGTTTAAAAACTGCTCCCTTCATCCTCTTATCATCGGCCAAGCCTTTTTCCCAAATTTATTGAGGTTAGCTTTCAGTCTAACCGGATGCAGCTGAAATACCAATATTTTACATGGAGCAACTGCCTCTCTGACCTCCACAACCCAGTTAGTACTGGGTAATACGGTATCCTTTGGTAATACTGTTCGTCGGACTTTGGGGCCAGTAACTACCTGTAATGCCGACTGTCAAAGATCTACAATTGACAGCCGGGACCAATGGCTCAATGCTTTACATGCTTTCCGAGGCACAGAGGAAACTCGATATGTCATTACATATTTACCATCATTATGGTTACCCATCCACAGACAGACTGGCAAGCCTGGCTTAACCTTGAAGATCAACCTATGCAACTTTTATTATTTAGCCACCTTCCCTTCATCCTCTTATCACAATTTTATTAAATAGGGTTAATAATTCTGGATTGAGGTTTAGGGAGAAATTATAATAGATGGTGCCAACATTGTAGATACCGTGGCAGGCAGTTCTGAAATAAATGATCTGCACCAATCTCAATCCTTATGATCAAGAGAGACCACAGACACCCTCTAATTTAACAGCTATATTTCGAAACTTAACAAATATTCTGGGGGTTTATACAGAGTTATTATCCACATGTTACTTACTTCCTTGAAGTTTAGGCAAATATACTCTACCTATTGTATTGTATAGCGGGCCGGTGTCCGCAACTCCACGACCAACGCGCGTATTTTGCGTACGGTATACATACTCTACCTATTCCAATCTCTACTTATGATACAGGGAAGAAGTTGATATGAAATCAATTGTACCTATTGTGATAATGAATCATCATTTTTCATCTGCCTTTTTCCACCAACTATGTTGTGAATATTATCATCAAGAATTACATTGACATAGTTAATGACCACCAGTTTCAATTATATCAAACTGTGATTCTACCAAACATGGTTGTGGTAAAACTATCTCTTGTGCCTAGAAGTGCAATGAACCAATCTTGACATGAAAATTACTATTCAAAATTCCCTTTGTGAGCAACATCACACTTTGACACTTTAAAGAGAATGAAGAACCTCAGCTTGTCAGATAGTGATGTTGGTGCACACAACCCATTTTAACAATTTAAACCAATTTGCAGGGGTAGTTTACCAGCCATAATAACGATTTTGAGGATTTTAGGTTAATTACAGTGCATGTGTCCTAGGCTGGCCAAGGAGTGTGGGGATTGGTACAAGTAAACAGCATAATATGCCGAGCAGTGAGTGCCTCCCGCCTGCGGATGACGGCGATGTAAACACACATGCTAAAACATATCAGAAAAATAAAACAATAGTTAAACTTCACTAATAATTTATTAAGACAGTGCACTATAACAACAGACCGTATTCAGCAAAACATTACTTTTTGAGAGCGGATGGTGCAGGGCATCTAAAGCTCTGCATCTCTACTTCGGCTTCGAAGAAACTCATATTATCGTATTGGAAGTATTCAGGTACTTTGTAGGCCCCCGTCTTTTTAGGGTCAACACCTGGACCCACGGGTTGAACAGCTGGTTGGATTATTTTGCTACTCAGTCCAGGAACGTCGGGGACTGTCTGACTGGCCTGTACAGGTGGTGGGGGCGTACTCTGAGAACCCCCAGTACCTTCGCTGTAAAATCTAGTAAAAGCTCTCAGCGTATTCCTCCTTACAGCATTCATTATTACTTTCTATTACACAACCTGACAGCAATAAAAAGCCCAATATTGACTGTTGACTGACATTGACTGTCCAACAACCAGTGATGTGACCAATGACTTAACGTACATAGAGATATGCCAACATGAACGATTTTATTCGACTTATATAAATGATTGATTTACGAAAATTGCTGTCTCCGTTCACATAGGGCATCTTTTGAAGTTATTGGAACACTTATTTTTCCCTCAATAATTAGGATCGTGATCACAAATGAAGAGTCTCCCCGCTATACAATCTCCACCGAAGTGTGGCCGTTTTTACTAGACTATAATTATTGACGACTTGCTATAAGTTATATTATAACATGATAATAATATCCTTGATTTAACAATCCCAAAACCACGCGTTGACGAAAAGGATAACAGAATAAAGGCGGAAGAATAGTGAAAATTCTTCAAGTGGTCATTTTATAATTTTCTCCAGATTGATTGTAAATCTCTGTCTGGTCTGGAACCAAATATCTTCACCCAAGAATCTACTTCGGTGATGGAATTTCAAAGCTGTGTGAGGGTGATAAATCTCAGTTGACGATAAAATTTAAATGTAAAACGTGGCTATTTCTCAGTTTCTAATATTTCATAGTCAGGTCATTCATGCATAAAGGTAGAAATACACTACTGTGTCGTGTCGGGCCAGAAGCATATCGGTTTCATACATTTAGTTAGGTTAGAAATACATTATTATTACAGTGTGGTGTGTCGCAGCGCGAATGTGTTTCTAACCATACTAAATGTATGAAACTGATATGCAAAGACTACAATATAATACTGATATGCTTCTGACGCGACACGACACAGTAGTGTGTTTCTACCTTATGTCTGGAGCCATTACTCACATGCTTCTTTTACAATATTTTATAAATTCAGACCCCACCAGACTTAAATTTGGAATAGGCATTATTGTCTAGTTCCGTACGCAAAATACGCGCTTTGGATGTGAACTACGCTACACAATATTATCTAGTTTTATTTATGGAAATTTCAAATACCTACACAACTACAGTTAATGACGCTATCCTTAGTTATTTTAAACTTTATTGAATGACCTCTATTAAATGCTCATAATACTCTCATTACTGCTCATTTATATAATTTAATTTGACTGCACGATAACACAGGTAGCCATAATTTTTTAAAAAGAGAAATTAGGTTGTTACAAAGTCGATTATTTAATCACAATCGATTCGGAAATCGTGGACAAGTGCGCATCATATCGTTTTCTTATATTTTAAATATATATGTTTATTTTTATGTGTAATACTAACAATATAAGTAAGACTAACTATGACCACGATACATTTCAGTTTCCCTAAATAAGCAGCATTATTTATTCATCAACCGAAAAAACTGATGATGGATGGATCGTTACACAGACATTCTTTACTTCCGTGGTACATTGCGTCTACTCTAGTGTCTATGGTTCTTTTTCACGACTGTTTTGGATAGTTTACCTACCTTGCCTATATTGCCGATTTTTCGGTCTGGAAGCGGAATATGTGTATAATTTTACTGTGTAATCTATAATACAACATGTTATAATGTTTTTCAATCATAGTTAAGTCTAATTGCCATCTGAGGTGTCCGTAAAGCACAAGTTCAGCCATTTACATGAAAGGTGAGTACAAAAAATTGGTACCTCTATTTTTTTTTTGTAAAGCTTAGGTTTCACCTTAGTGACACTAAGAAAATAGGGATTCGAATAGTGCCATTCTGTTGTGTATTAGATAAATATATGTTACCTGATTGTGAATGATTATTCATACAGCGCTGCATAAGTTATAGTTCATATATATACCTATTTGCCGCTATTTTGTATGTTATATTTATGTATAGCAACTATTATCCGACCGAGTTGAATAGGTCATGAGGAAGCACTACGTTCCATTTCATGTAGGAGTATTTTTCAATCGATAGAATATCTCCCTTAGTCAAGACAGTAGGTGGCGTAAGTTTAGTGACCTCAAGATGAAAGTCTAATAAAATATTTTGCAAGTTCAAAATTTCGGTTTATCATGATAAACTATTTGAAAATAGAGGTGACCGGAGTGTGACACTAATCAAAGAAAAAAAGTACGGAAATGGAACGTTTTTTAGTCTATGGTTTTTTTAATTTGGTTTTTCGAAAAACGCGAATTGTGTTGTTAAAAATCTCAATAATTTACATCGAACTGCATTAATGACGATGAATAGTGGGAGTTATTGATAGAATAATCTAGTTATGGCGGTTGTATTACTAGTATAGACAAAGTTAAGTGCATTTATCTGAGGCGAATAAGTGAAATGGCTGCCGAGGTGCCCGTTTGTGATGTATTGTGTGAAGCAATGGAATATTTGTCTAAACTCGGATCGAATTTGCGATCTCGATCTGAGAACTTAAAAGAGAAGAGAATAAGTAAGAATAAGCTAAGAAATGCGCACGCTATTCACAAAGCCGCGAAAAAGGTGCTTCTTATTTGTGAATTGTCAAAAAAATCACTTGAGAATGTCGAATCCGGCGTTCGGAAAGTATTGTCTCTAGTTGACGCGGCTCAAGCGCACCCAAACATTGGCGGGAAAACAATCGATAAGAAAAACCACGATGACAATAAAAAGTTTCATTATTTCAATTATGATTCGTATAATTTGCGAATATCGAAGAAGATTTCAATCGACCATTTTACGAGTGTCAAAGTCCTTGCCAAAGGCATGTCTGAAGCAATGCAAGAAAAATATCCTGTATTTTACGATTGTAAACTAAAGCGGCTTAGGAGAAAGCTATCAGCAAATCAGACTGAAGAAGCATTAGAAAGAACTTCAAAAAGAAAGGGTTCTTCATGCAGTTCTGATCCAAATCAGAACATTGAAAACTCAACAAGAAACCCAACCGAATGTCCAAAAATTATTGAATCTGATGCAAGTAAATCTAGAAAATCTACAGATTTTGACAAGACTAAAACAGTCCAGAGGAAATCATCAGATTCAAATCCAGCAGATGTAAATGATGATGAAGCAAATGAACCTATTCCTTCTGATTCATTGGTGAAACAAGGTGATAATTCTGAACAAGGTGCCAATGTACAAAATAATGCAAATTGTAAAAGTAAAGGAAGTCGAGAAACTAGCAATTTGAAGGAAGATTTAGCAGTATCTGAACTTATTGAATGCTTTGCAAATGAAGCAAAGGTAGTTGAGAATAGAAAAGAAAGAAAGAAAGAAGCAAGCTGTATAAGAAAGAAGTTCAGTAAGATTAGGATTGCTGATGACAGCTCAGAGAGTGATGAAGCCTTAAAAAATAAAAATAATAACAACTCACAAAACAAAAATGAATCTTCTACTGATAAAGAAAATGAATCTGACTCTGAACCCAAGTTGAAAAAAAGGAAATTAGGTGATGCTAGTGATAATTCAAAGTCGAAAGATGATTCAGGTCATAATTCAACAGAAGCAAATAATAGTGAAAGTGATTCTAAGCCTTTAATAAGATGTGTTAATATTACTAAATTACTTAAACCTGATATAGTCAATACCAAAAGTACATCCAAAGTTAACCAAGTGACTAAGAGTAATCAGTTAATGAATAAAGGAAGAGTTAGGAAAAATAGTACAAATTGTATTAATGCACAAAAGGTAGATGGTAGAGTTAGAAGAAGGAATCATCATATGAACAACAAAGATGAAGATAAATTCTGGGAACTGAAAAGAAATGATGTTAAGCAGTTTCAACCCAAACAATTTACTGTAAATATAAAAAGGTTACCAAAATTAAATTTAAACTTTTTGCTTTTTCACAACCTCCAAAAAATAATACATGGATCCAACACAATTTGTGAGGTTAAAAAGGCTAAGGATAAAGAAACTGACAATTTAGTAAAAAATATTGATGAAGTAAAAAATGCTTTACTAAATGAGTCTGAGTCTGAGGATATTGACAATGCCTTATCAGCTGAAGCAAAAAAATTAAAAAATAAACTTCTTAATGATTCAGATTCTGATGCTGAAGTATTGTCTTCAAGAAATACTGATAATAGTAACCAAATAAACCAGGAGGCGTCAACAGATACTGCAGCAATAAAAGATGCTCTCCTCAATGAGTCTGACTCTGAAAATAATGGCCATGAAAAGATAGTAAACAATAAAACCATTGTTACTGCTGCTAATGACAGTGAAAAAGAATTAGAAAAAGAAGTTGCTGAAAAAATTAAAAGTGCATTGCTCAATGATTCAGATTCCGATAAGAATCAAAATGATAATACTGTTGATAAACCTAATAACAGTGCTGAAGAAACAAACATTTCACAAAATCAGTCTGACAAAACTGAGCAATGTGAATCAACTCAAGATCCTGAAAAAATCAAATCATCCCTATTGAATGATTCATCCATCGAAAGTGAGGCAGAATCAGAAGTAATTAAAAAAAAAATGAGCAATCATAAAAGAAAACATGTCATCAAAAGTATGGAAGCTAAGAAAAGTCTTTTACATTATTCATCTAGTTCAGAAAATGAAGAAACGGATAAACAAGAATCAGACAAGGATTTTCAGAAGCACATGCATAAACATACTAGACGAAAATCACGTATTTTAAACTCTTCAGCAAATGAGGAAAATGGAAAGAGCCCTAGTTCCCAGGAGTCTGATTCTCAAGACAAAAGCAGCAAGATACATTCAGACATTGAAGATAAAGATAGCAGAACAATTGACCAGATTGATGGAACCGTTGATGAGAACTCTAATTCCAGTGTTAGCAAGGTTAGGAAATAAGTCATAAGTACATTAAAAATATTGGTTTTTTATGAACACTGTACATACAAAGTCTTAACAATATGTACACCTATTATTGCTATTCTTTAATATAAAAAGTGTAAATAACTATGTAACAAAAGATTGCATTTCTAGTTTTAAGATTTCAAAAACTACCTGTGTGTGATAAGTTGAAACCTGTGGTTGAAGTCATAGTAAAATTATAATTGTACTATTCATTTCATCAAAATAATAATAAACTGGAATAAATGTATTGAATTAATCTAATTCTATTAATTCAATACATTTTTATATTTAAATAATACTTTCAGTCCTCAACTTATCGTGCAGGCTAGTAATATTCATGTTTACTTGTATACCAACTATCTATTTTAGGATAATTTTTATTTTGTGTATTGTTGTGCATTGGTAGTTCACAATTAAATGCCAATAAACATATGGAGTTTTAATTTAGCACAAAAAAGACAAGCAACACCAGGTAGTTTTCATTATTTTACACCCAAAATGCAAAGTATGGGTATAAATGTAAAAAGTGACAATGCGAAAAGTAATTTTAAAATGTAGTGTTATTTATACCTTTACTTTGTATTTGAACTAAATTTTAGTATTCAGAACTTGAAGAATAAATGTGATGAAAATAATTACAGATGGTACGCTCTAAAGCAATACCCAGTGGGAGCAGCGGCCAGAATTCTGACAATCAAGATGCAAGTGACAAAGAAATTGATGGGTAAATATAATCTTGGGGTGAAAGAACTTAAATTTAGTTAAAACTGATAATGGAATTACGTCAGTCTAGATATTTCTTGGTGGTGATACTGGTATGTCATACTAATATGACCAGTGAGAATCGCTTGTATTGATGGTCATATTATTTTTATAAACATCCTATATACATATTTGCTATGTATGCATTAATAAAGTACAATTCGCTCAAAGTTCATAACAAAGGTTTTATTTAATTTAACGAAGCTTTTCTAAAAAAAATCCGACACTAGTCTCATTATGCAAAAGCTCTAATTATGCTTGCATAATTAAATCGTCATCATCGATATACTCTTGTCGTCTTTCCATATCTTCTAAATCTCTCTGCAGTTCATATTCATGCTTCTCTCTCAAGAGAGAAATTGGACCTTTTTTCTTCATTTCTTTGTTTATTTTTGAGTTCCAACTCTCTACCGTGTTATTAGTATGGTGTCTCTCAGAACTCACACACCGTTGTGATCGAAAAGCACAACAGTTGAGCCAGAAAGTTTCCATATATGTCATGAATTTGCAAATTTTTGGTTTATTGGAAGATCCTGATTTTATATACATCCAGCCCTCCTCATTGTTGATTCCGGAAGCAGTGCTAGGGCATAACACAAACCCACAACCCTTCGATCTCTTTTACGGTTTAATTTAAATGTTTTTGCCTTTTTCCATAAACTTTTGGTAAAGTGATAATAGCAAAATTTGATTTTTATGACCGGAAATACTTTCATCAATGCGTTTGAAGCAGCAGTTTCAAAATCTATATTACCATCCAGGGATTTGAGATTTTATCATTTCGAACAATACTATGTACAATTGCTCTTTCCTATCAGACATTAAAGCATACATAAATGGAACGACTTTAGTTTTTGCAGTCGTGGATCCTATATATCCGTGAATAGAGTATAACTGAGCGAAAGGTGCAGGGCAACTTTGGAAAGTCCCGTCTCCGAAAAATTCTTGAATATGTTTAACGTTATTTCTATTTTCTATAAAGCAAAACAATATAATGCGACAGTTATCATTGGAATAATCAAAGAGTAGAAAGTCCTCTTCAAATTTTGAAGGAACAGCCACCTTTGATGGTGTCTTAAAATTAGTTGTTTTGCGGCTTGCGTATAGAGCTGGTTTTATATTGTAGTGTAGTGTGTGTGTCACAAAACGACGGCCTTTACTTTCATCCCCTTTTTGGTCTCTTTGTATAGTTGAGTAATAGGTATATCGGTATTTTGAATAATTCCTCTTTTAATTCATGCACTGAAGCATCTACTTCATTTCTCGCGTAATTAACCTGGCATACGTGAGATTTTTCTTTTATTATCCGACTACCCTGAAAGAGCGAGACATTGTTTGAATATAATTAAGAGCCCACCTTAACCATTAACGCAAAAATAGGCCAAGTAATATTTTATCACCCACTCAAATACAAAATATAATTATTATGGAAAGTATCGACTTACTCGTAGCGTAACTGATCCTCTGCACTTTTGACTTTATAACAGTTGCATATAGTGTCTCCATTTTTACAACAACGTTGCCTATAAAATTGTCTGCCATTAAATAGCAATACCCTCCCACCTTTGCGATTTATAAATTAAATTTCGTCCATATTACTCACTTGGAATAACAATGACGGCCAATGAAATATGTCAATAACGTGTTTGTTATTGACTGTTTGTTTTGAATTATTATTTTGTTCTATTAATGATCTAATTTTTCCTGTAGTAATCTTTTACTACAGGAAAAATTAGATCATTAATAGGAAAAATAAATAATAATTATTGAAACAGCAAGGCAACCGCTGTATATTCAGAGTTATAAACATCGGCATACTTTGGTTTCACTCCTTAAAATACTTTCGTATGGTGGCTCACTAATGATGCAAAAGCGACATGCTATGTTACTAAAGTGTGGAGATGTTTTTAAAGCTGACTGTACCACTATGTCTACAGGGACAAGAAAACTATTATATTTAGAGGGACAATGACAAGTATGACCACCAATACGAGCGATTCTCACTGGTCATATTAATATGACATGCCAGTATGACCACCAATACAAACGATTCTCACTGGTCATATTAGTATGACATACCAGTATGACCACCAATACAAACGATTCTCACTGGTCATATTAGTATGACATGCCAGTATGACCACCAATACAAACGATTCTCACTGGTCATATTAGTATGATATACCAGTATGACCACCAATACAAACGATTCTCACTGGTCATATTAGTATGACATGCCAGTATGACCACCAATACAAACGATTCTCACTGGTCATATTAGTATGACATGCCAGTATGACCACCAATAAACAGGGGTCTAGATAGCTATAAGCATTATTCATCTTCTGAGAATGCGAGTCCAGATGTCAGGCGTTATAAAACTGCCAACCCTTATAGGCATTAATATAATATAGGGCTTTATCTTTGCTAATAATGTCAATATTTTTTTAACGATTTTTCTATTAGCAATTGTATGTTAAATTTTACCTTCATAACACAATAAAAACAAAAAACCTAAATAAAGTTTTAGTGTGGTACTTAACACATCATTTTTTCGGAAAACATCATTGTATTGCATTAAAAAGGTGAGGAGATATCCTTGTTAATCTCATGAATACGACAGCAAAACAAGTTATTGAGTTAAGTTATTGAATTCATTAGCAAAGTTGAAATGAAAAAGGTATTTTCCATCTTCCATAACCACAAATATAAGGGAAATAAACTTGATGTGATGTCCACATCTCCTTACTGAAAACTAGGCCAATGTGAGTTGAGCCGAAGGCGCAGGTAATATTCACAATACAAAAATGTATTTTTAGGTTGAGACCATTCTTGAGACCTATGATGGAATGATAAACATACAATTTTATTGGTGATCCTACCTACCTATTTTAGTTTAAAACTCACAGAATGATTCTATTCAGGGTGTGTTTACTTGACGCCCATGTGGTGAACCAAAACTTTTTTATAGTTAATAGCTATCGCAAAATATTAAAGGTATAATACTCCATGTCCATCGAAATATACAGGATGGAAGGGAAACCGACGCTATTAAAATATGTATGGAACAGCTGTTTTTTTTTTAAATTATTTATTACAAAATACTAAAACCCCCCCTCGGATTCAGATTGATGTACATAAGTACTGAATACGTCGTAACAGTTTTAGCGTCGGTGTACCTTTCAGGGTGGAAGGTATATAAATATAACACTAATGAATATGACCTAGAAGAGTCTTACTCCACTACAAATATCTAACAAGGCACAATGTTCGTAGGCTAACTAACTTGAACAATTTAAACAAACCGCATCGACGGCGTGACGCTCCTACGAATAACACCGGCAGTCGAAGCTCTGTCAGGAAGAGTAGCAGATCAAAGCCCACTCCGAACATAGGCGAAGACTTGCTGCGTGCCGTGAGCAGCTCTGACGCATCCGAAGATGACAATGTAGAAGAAGAAGAAGGTATATTTATTCGTTTTGATAGTAGGTGTGGTTAAATGCCCGATATTCGTCAGCCTACAGCAGTACACAGCCCATATCTCGATTCATAGCAAAAAACCAGCTGCAGCTACTAACCAGTTCTCCCGAAAATCGTCGCTCACCTAGCCAGAACGCGTTATATAACATAACATCATGTCTGTAATCTCCGAAGGGATAGGCCGAGGTGTACCCGTACACCTACATAAATTCCGTCATCAAAGACCTTCAAATATTTACGAGCGATAGACTGGATAAAACGAAGAAAATCTTACAGATTGTTCTGACTAGTGTCATTCTCCCGCTTGTTTCATTTTGCATTCGTGTGTCAAAATCGTAAATGTTGGGGATCATAATTTCTGTATGAAAACATTCAGTGTCCGCTCTATAAGTCTTTTAAATCTCTGTCCGTCATGTTTATAACATGTAATAGGGGGTAGGGCCTAGGGCATCTTACCTTTTTTTTAAGAACATGTACCTCAATAGCGGTGGTGTGCCTAGAGACCAACAATAGGGCAAGCAGGTTATTCAGAAACCCTAAAATCATGAGTAGTAGGTTATGAAGGCAAAGTAGCTCTGAGTGATTCGACGATTATGGGTTCAACGGTTTATATTGAAAATTTCGGACTGCCTCGTTGTGGATTTAATTCTCAGAGAGACTCCAAGCATAGCCCTTTCCATTGCTCACTGAGCGACCTTGAAGTTATGGCCCAGCCGTACTGTGAATGTCCACGCTTCAGCCCCGTATAACAGGTAGGACGCACTGATTCAAGACTAGTTTATGGCTCTGTGGAACGTGTATCGAGATGAATCCCAAAGTTTCCGATACACTGCTCTTCTAAGTTAAGACGCCGCCAAACTGAAATTGTTACCATGGACGCGTAGTTGGCTGTAATAGGTACGCACTTGACTGAGCAACTATCTTCCTGGGTAAAATCACTATCAAGAATCTGAGAATAAGAACATGAATTGGAAACCCCAAATATTTAAATTACGTTTATTTGAATAGGCGTGTGTTTTGTTTTTTAGATTTGCCTCCAGTAACACTGTCAGGACTCAACGGAGACAGCATTAGTCACTTGGCTAAAGATGACTTACTTGGAGAGAGTGACTCTTCAGTGTCACATAAAGATGAACAGAGTGAGCCTGAGGTATGATTCAGATAGAATTTTCTTTATAACAGTTACTTCTAAGCGATGTTCAAACAAAAAAAAATGGTTGTCTACCAAAAAACAAATTTAAACGCTATTCACTTTAGTTTGTTTAAGCGGTTTTCTGCTAGAAGTGATTTACTTAATTCGTAATTTGGTAACCAAGTTTAAAGCACACTTGCACGAAAAATCTTGATCACCTACTAAAAATTGCGCGCTCCTATAGGTCGTGCTTTGTTCAATAGACAATTTAATAGAGGGGCAAGCAACTTTGAATAATATGATAATTGTGCATCTCATTCTCAAATTATGTTTACAGGAAGCTCACACCATGGAAAATTCAGACGAAGAAGAAAAGTAAGTTTAGATTCTTTTAATATCATACAATTTTGAAACTATATTAGCTTTTCGCTTAATAAGTAGGTATAGGAGTCACTAAAAATATGAATTACTTTGGGTTTTCATGATACCAGTGAGCCTGCCTAACTTTTGCGGCTGCCAGCATAACTGAATGCTACCAGATGCCCGATTGGCTCCATATAAATTCATTTACATGGGATATTTAAATGTTAATCCAAGCCTTTTCACAGTGTAAAATTAAAACGTCAACGCAAGGCGAACGCGATATCATCGGACTCCGAAGGCGGCACATCTCGTCGTAAGAACCGCGACGAAGACGTCCGACTAAGTGACTTTGAGGACTCGGAGGACGATAGTTCTGAGGCAAACCGCAAACGCGCCAAACGGAAGAAGAAGGGCTCTGAGAGTGACGGGTCAGCCGGGTCCAGTACTGAAGGAGGGTATGTTGTAGTATCTAAATGTATGTAAACTAGAATCAAGCAACCAAGCCGCACTAAGCGCTCGTGGTGGAATAAGGCACAAATACAACGAAATAATTGGTCATGTGTTAAAAAAATAAGAGCTTTTTTTAATATTAAATGCGTCTACTCTTGACCTTTGCAGCTGCCATGGATTATTGTATTTTTGAATTGTTGATTTTATCTTTTTACTCTGGACGCTCTTGATCGCACGTCTTCCTACATCGTTCTCACATATTTGTATAATCTCGACATGAATGATGTAACCAAGATTTTGTAAAAACATTGATTTAAAAGAGTGTCCATGGAGTTTCTTGCCCATTCTTCTCCATAGGATCTACGCTTTCGAAGGGGCAACTACAGTACTTTGACAAGTTATTATGCCTGGGACTGTAACTTAGTTTATTTTTGTGTGTTTTGACATTCAAAAGTGCCTGTAATGGTCTAATTGAAATAAATGCTTTGGAGTTTGAGTTTGAACCTCAATCTTGTTCTGAGGACAGAGATGAGGTCAACTATGGAACGAGCGAGACTTGTTTGAATCAGTACAAAGGACGTGGGTCCAATGTAGCAATAATTACAGGCACAGTTTATTTATTTATGTACTGGATAACAAAAGGTTTTTGTCTCACACTTTTCCTTAGACTCCTTAGAGTATAACGTGTTATTTCCTTATAGCACAAAGAAACGTCGACGTATAAAATCGGTGAGGGAAAGTGATGCCTCTGGGTCTGACACTGAAAATGAGGGCAGAAATAAACATGGCAGAAAGAATATACGTAAGGTAAACATTCAGTATATTTTAAATAAATATTTACCCTTTGAAATATTTGCTAAATTAAATAGGATAATAATGATATGTTTGATTGCAGGTCATGGGTAAGAATCAGTTGGAGGAGGCAACTAAAAAGGCGGCTCGTGAAGAAAAAGAGAGAGTCGCTCGTATTTTAGAGAGACAGAAATTGGTTAGTATTTGTAATCTTCGCCTACACTGCATTTTTAATGATTTATTCAGTAGTTACTTCTACGAATCTTAAAATTAGTTAAGACATTGTGACTATAAGTATTAAAACTAAATATCTACCCATAATTTTGCCACTGTTTACGCCTGCTTGTAAAAAGGGTATAAGTCCACATCCACACTCTTCTCGTGCCTGCTCGCTCCCCCGACCCCAAATTATTCGTATTTGGGGTCGCCGCTAAATATTTTCCTCTTCCATTCTTTCCTGTTAGCTATCATTTATTTATTCTCCTTTACCTTCACATGTAACTATCTGCCCTCAAACAATCCAATTTTTTTCTTAGATCCGCCTCGCCTTCTTCATCCATCCACATTTGTATTAATCAACTCGTTTAATATGTATTTGTCTAAAAATAGATTCGGATAAAACTGTTTTCATTTGCAGTACAATAATTTGGAATTTGACGAGTCCGGCAAACCAGACGAGGTTATTTTGGAGAAGGTGGTACTTGACTTCGATCCTGAAACTAAAGAGCCTCTGATCGAGGTCGACAGGGGACTGGTAAAGAAGCTGAAACCGCATCAGGTAAGCCTCATCTTGTTGGATCGCAAGGAACGTTTTTGCAACTGTCAATGTTCCTAAAATTGCTTTGAGACACAAGGATCATTTTTTAATCACACACAATGTTTATAATTTACTTTCGGTTCAAAGTCCTGCATTCATGAACATATAAACAATAAAAGTAGAGGAACTGGTTCCTCTATCTTATTTTTTTTGTATCTGGCATGTTTCTCTTTGTTCTCAAACTGTTTTGGTAACAAACTACGGCAGACGAGTACGACTTGGGATTGTCCGACTTTTTCCATAAGTAATAAGGATTGTATTTGAGTCAGAATGAGATATAATATTCCAGTAAATTCATTAAAAATATTTGTTTCAGGCAAACGGTATAAAGTTTATGTGGGACGCTTGCTTTGAGAGTGTGAAGCGTATCAAAAAAGACAAGGGATCTGGGTGCATCCTCGCTCACTGTATGGGTCTTGGAAAAACTTTACAAGTAAGTTATCCCAAAATTCATATATAACTTGCCAACCAACCTTCAAAGCTAAATTGGACAGGCATCTTTTATACATGCTTGCCCATCGTATTTCAATCCACACGAGATCGAGTTCCATTCCATTTATTGATAAAAAAATCAGGTGATACATGAAGTAAACCTAAAATGACAAGATGGCCATATCATAAGAATCAAGTAACCGTGTAGGTTATGGCGTTTTATTAAACATGCCAATATTTCCAACTAAAAGAAATGTTATTCCTTCGTTCTCAGGTAATATCTCTCACACACACGCTGCTGATCCACGGTACCCTAACAGGCGTGAACCGCGTGCTGGTCGTGTGCCCGCTGTCCACTGTACTCAACTGGGTCAACGAGTTCAAGATGTGGCTCAAGCATGCCCACTCCGAGTTCGAAGTTGATGTGTACGAGCTGTCGAGGTAAGGAAGGATAAATGAAATTATAAATTTTATTCAATCATCCACCAAATAGCTCACGTGGTGGATTTAAGAGCTGCTCTCGCTCATATCGAAAGAAGAAAAAAAAGGCAAATGGCTTGCTTAGCGCCTAGAGCGCCTGAGAGCCTAGTTAGTCGACTGACTTAACATCTGGTTACTTGCTACAGAAGGCGCCAAGCGCGCAGTTCAGCCGGATGCGAAAATTCTTGAACTTTCATTTCTTTTCGCTACTCGCTAAGCAAGCCACTTGCCAGTGCATACGTAGCCTTATATATATATATATATTTATATTCGGGCCAGGGGTGTGCATAGCGATGAACAATAAGACAAGCCCATAAAACAAAGCTTGTATGAAAGTACCGCTACTTATTCAGATTGGCTCAAGGGCCTTTTTCATTTCCTGGATGCATCATAATACTTAGTTTTAAGTGCTATTCTTTGACGTAAATGCTGATAAGGACGAGAGGTAGTACATACCAGTCCTAACGATGAATCATTAGTTAGAACACACTGATAAAAACTACTCGACCTTGTGTTACCATATCATTTACTGTAAAATAATAATGAAATGATGACACTATGGTAAAACATACAAGGTCGAATAGAGAAACAAGTATCCAACATCCTGTAATAGTAGATTTAAGTCGAAAAATAAAAAATGCAATGACAGGTTTTCTAACTCATTAATTATTCACAAGTAGTGTTTCTTCAACAATCGCAAGAAAAAATGATACATTATACAGGTCCTGCCTCGATTAAGGCCCTCGTGCATGACCGGCCGCTATCTTGAACAAAACTGGTCGGACGCCCGGTTGTGCGACCAAAATTTCTTCCTGGTCGAAGCTTCTGCGGCCAAAAGTCGTGGCCGTGGCTGTGTAGAGCGCGACGTCCCTAAATTAGACGTTATAACTTATGTATCCGTCTCAAATAGCAATGAAACATCTTTTCGTAAACAGCCAATGACGAGATTGACGCAGTAGTTTTACTTGTAGTTACTTTTGCCCGCGGTTGCGCTCGCGTGCAATTCAGAAATTATCCCACGGGTCCGTCCTACCGGGATTAAAAGTATCCTATGTCGTAACCCAGGTCATGGTCTGTCAAGTGTATGTGCACAAAAAAACAAACGAACTCACTTTCACATTTATACAGGGTGGAATCCCGACATCGATACACAAACGGCTGCCACGTATTTAGAACATCATTCCGAATCCCCCGCACATATACATTTTTATCGGTAATAAAAAAAAACAGCTGTTCCATACGTTTTGTCTGTGTATATATTGCAGTCTTGTAGGAAACAGTTTTTTTTAAATTACTGTGATATCATTAACCTTTTCAACGCCATTGTCACATATACGTGACAAGCAAGCGCATGCCCTGTACGCCAACGACACAAATATGTAACAAAAAATGCGATGCACTATAACACGACAATAAACAATTAAATCATTACTTTTGTGTTTTTGTTTGACCTTAAATATTTAAGCTCTTGTCTTGTCTCTTTAATAATATTGTTTATCGATAAAGTTTTGGAATCCCTATTGTTTTTGTAGGTATTTTTTAGTTTGCGATGAAATTCGCAATTGCGGCTTGGTGTGGAGGGCACGCGCGTGCGTGCGTTTATGCTCTGGCGTTCAAAAGGTTAAGGATAATTATTATATACCCCTAACACATCAACGCAGGTACAAGCAGAACTCTGAGCGCGCGTTCCAGATGCAGCAGTGGTTCGAGGGCGGCGGTGTGTGCGTGCTCGGCTACGAGATGTTCCGCAACCTCTCCGCCGACAACAACAAGAAGTTTAAGAAGAAGATGCTGCGCAGCTTCCAGGAGAGTCTTGTGGATCCAGGTCAGTGTGATTTGATTAATTGGCAATGTAAACTGGCAGCATATAACCGAATTGGACACAGACCCCTTCAAATCTCTCATCTGGCTACTAATTGCCACCTTAAAAGATTGGGGCTGTTTTTGTGGGTTCTCGACAAGAATGACGGTTTGGGATGGCGCTGAACCTCCAGAACCTCCTCGTTATTGGGAACTGTCTCGCCTTTTAATAGCCTGTCTGCCTAGTTATACCATAGTCTATGCTTGTCATATATACACTTCTTCTTCTTCACCTGCACAGCTCTTTCGTTGGCTTCGTTTAGATCCTGGAAGGTGCAGGTGGCTGTGCAGGATGGGCAAGAAAGGAGGTGGGGCAAATCCTACAGAGGGGCTCCACACAAGCATTGTACTTGGGACGGGTCGATGAAACTCACTAATATACCTAATTTTACTATACTAGGAACATAAAAGTGATCCGGGGCAAATGAGCAAAATATACACAATTTAGATAAACGTCATATTAATTTATGTTCAACACAGGACCAGACTTGGTGGTGTGTGACGAGGGACATCTGCTGAAGAACGAGAAGACCAGTCTATCGCAGTCTATGAACAGAGTGAAGACTCGGCGCCGCATCGTACTTACCGGCACACCGCTTCAGAACAACTTGAAAGAATGTGAGGCCTTTTATATAGTTTTTAAATAAGAATTTTAAATGTAAGAACGTCTTCGGCGTCTTTACAACTCCAAACAAAACAGAAGAAATATAAACATCATGCTACCTTTGATTGACTTGTAAGAAGAGCCTTTGCTGGTATAGATTTAACTCTGCCCTTTGATGGCCTGATTAAAAAAATAACATATAAAAAGGAAGAGATGTGATAAATTAATAAACATAGTGCCAGCTTAACGGTGTCCTTACATGTAGTCTCGCTCGATATATCCCGGGCTGTATCAACAAAAACCTCCCAGTAACGTTTTCCTTACACTTCTAATCGCTGTTATTACGGACCAGCCTTTACTTCGAAAGTCAAGTTCGTTCTGCCAGATCGCCCTACTCTGTCCAGATAAACAAACAATAGTGTCGTTTGCTCCTATTATTTCATGGCATATTTTACCTTGTCACCAGACTACTGCATGGTACAATTCGTGAAGCCGAACCTGCTCGGGAAGTACAACGAGTATTTGAATCGTTTCGTGAACCCCATCACTAACGGACAATACACTGACTCCACGGAGGGAGACATCAAGGTCATGAAGAGACGCTCGCACGTGCTGCATAAGATGTTGGATGGAGCTGTTCAGGTACAGATATTCTTCTATGATAGTCCAATTTGTTCTTGCCAGCTAAACACTAGGAAGTAGTGAAGCGTGAGTTGCGGCGCTTTGGGGGATTGTCTCATGTAATTCTTAGTCTAATTTGAATAAATGACTTTTGATTTTGAATATCAGCCACCTTACTGATGGATGCCATTTTGATGTGATTGCAGTAAAGGAACCTCATTCATCGTTCCTCCAGAAGTCCAGACCAAAACAAAACTAAAGGATTTTTCACCCCAAAAAAATGTTATATCCTAGCCATAAGTTTTGCGTAGGGTTACTTTGTTTGAAGTACAAAATGCTTGGATGACAGCTTCGTGAAGGGTCCGTTTACACCTTGTATACTAACATTATATTTTGTTGTTCCCAGAGGAGGGACTACGGGGTGCTGGCGCCCTTCCTACCTCCGAAGCACGAGTACGTGTTGTTCATCACACTGTCTGACGTTCAAGTCAAACTGTACCAGCACTACTTAGATAACTATTCGAGACGGTAGGTCTTTTTAACATAGCCTATGCATATTTCACACAGTTCTTTGTTCTCGTCAAAATAAACTTGCAGGTGGGTTAACACTTTCGGTGCAAAGCAGCATAACAGCATGTGGGTCGAACAATAATTCGTTCGTGTGCGCACAACCCGCCTCCCGAGTCGTCGCTATACGTAGCTATAGATGACGCGCATACTAGTAAAGATTGATTATTTGAACTAGCAGCGAAAGTGTCAATGGTTGTTGCTTTCAGAGTTAACATAACTGAAAAGACAAAATCTCGTTCAGTAACTGATTGATCAGTTTAAACCGACTCCCCTATCTTATCAGTACCAGCTTATAATTTTAATATTTGTGTCTGGTCATGGCACATGGGACTTCTATATACTTACTGGTGGAATGCTTGTACAGTACACCACAGCTTACCCTTTTATATTTCTGTTATGTATTTGTGCAGGCCACTACCCGGCAAGTCTTCAGGATTCCTGTTCCCTGACTTCCAATCGCTGCAGAGAATATGGACGCACCCGCTTGTGCTCAAATATAATTCGGAAAGATACGAGATTATGCAACAGAAAAAGGTACTCAAAACGCTAAATATATTTTTTATAAGTTAATCTGCATTCATATCTGTGGAGCAAAGGTATATTTGGAATTGTTTGTTTCAGAGGGAGAGAGAAGAAGAAGACTCGGAGGGATCGCTAGTAGATTTTATAGATGACGATTCAACTGCAGAGGTAAGTCAATTTAATGACTTGTAGTATTTCGCCTCTCTAGCTTCGTTGGGGCAGTTGCTTTGGTTGCCAAGTTCATATTACAGCCATGATCTTTCTCCATTGGACTGATTATGCTAGTGAGGAAATAGACACACTTGTGCACCATAGAGTGCATCGTCGGTGCTGCCGCGTGCGATAGCGCTCCGCTCTGTTTCTCGCTCTAGCAAATGACGGTTCTGAGCGACGGAATAGGATAGGAGCATGGGGAAATGCCATTCCGTGCTGGCAATGCGGAGCAACCCTAATACCTTCCGTGTCGGTGGCGAGTCTGCGATGAGATTGACTGCGATGAGCGGAAAACGGTCATATCATATCACATAATTATATGCGTCGTTGGACTAGTGGTCGCAAGCTTGACTGCTGAGCATGAGCTCCTGGGTTCGACTCCCAGGTGGGGCAAAGTGCTATTGGGTTTTTCCATTATATAAATTTCTCAGTAGCAGCTACGGAGTCTGTGTTTGGGCCCGGTTGATGGGAATATGCTCGAAATGTGGATGTACTATTAGGTACACCTCTGCCTAACCCTTAGGGGATTACAGGCGTGATGTTATGTTATCACATATATCAACTTGGTCTCAGCAGCATGTGCTCGGTTCGCACGTTAGCATTTGTCTGTCATCATCATTTGTATCAATAACATCATCAAACCACACCAACAAATAGTCCCTTATATAAAGTGAAATGTTATTTTCTGACACACAGTCCAGTTTCCTGCAAAATGTACTGATGACTAATGATGATGTAGATATATAGACGACACGCGCGGTTATTATCAACCCTCGAGTTAAATCAACCCCCATATGTTTCCGCTATCAACACATCATCATAATCATCACTCTCCTGCCCTTATACCAATTTATTAGGGGTCGGCGCAGCATGTCTACTTCTTCCACACTTCTCTATTACTCGTCATCTCAGCAGTCAACTTCTTTCTAGCCATATCATCCGCTATAAACGCGACTTCATTAAAAAAAAAAACCTTTCAACAGGAAACTTCAACAGAAGAGTCCTCAGACGATCTCTCAGACGTGAGCGATGACAGCCGAAAGAAGAATAAGAAGAAGAATAAGGCGAAGAAGAAGGAGAAAGCTAAGGACAAGGCAAAGGACGAGTCCAAGGTCGGCACCCGGAGGGGGACCCGGGCCAACCCAGGTAACGGTAATGTATAACAAGCTTTAGTATGCTTCTTTATTATTTTATTCGTAGATTTTTCGCCTTAGGAGCTCGTGGCAAAGTAATAACAGCCGCTGGGGTCGATCTTCAGGTTAAGCCGCGCTTGCCTAGGTTGGTCCGTGGATGGGTGACCCCCATTACATACCGAGTTTCTTCCGTGCCTCGGAAAGCACGTTAAACCGTTGGTCCCGGCTGGCAATTGTAGATCTTTGACAGTCGTTACAGGTAGTCAGTGGCGCGAAAGTCTGACAACCAATCTTACCTAGGGGTATCGTATTACCCAGTACCAACTGGGTTGTGGAGGTCAGATAGGCAGTTGCTCCAAGAAAAATACTGGTATTCAGCTGCATCTGGTTAGACTGGAAGCCGACCCCAACATAATTGAGAAAAGGCTAGGCAGATGATGATTTTATGCCTTACACACAACCGCTGTAGCTGCGTTGTATGTTGTTTACGCCCAAAGAACCCTTTGATACTTCATAACTGACTTGATATAAAGATGTTTGATTGATCATAGTTTGTTGGTTTTAAACAAGAGGATGTTTTTGCCAAAATGGTTATCTTGCATGCACCCACGAACTATAATTGGAAATATGTATAACATAGTATCAGATTGACTTTTGGAAAGTGCAAGCAAATCAAGAGCTGATATGATATTTATTGGCGAAATAAAATAGCCCTACGTCCATAACCTCATAAAATGGCTTAATAATATAACGAGTAATGTTTAGTACTTTTTGCTAGGAACCGACAATTAGCAGATGACGTGCCGCTTTAGTAAATGTTTACTTGACATTCTTTTGCATTCGTTTAATTAATTTATGTTCATTATGCACCATTGGACGTGCCGCGTCGTATGTGAGTCTTGAACGTGCAAAAAGTTCGTCAAATTATGTAGAGTCTGATCACCTTCCATATCTTTTGGTTTATACACCAGTGGACGCTGATGATGAAGATGCTGACGTCGCCGAAGTAGTGGAAGTCCGTAACGAGAACCCGACAGAGTGGTGGATCAAATTGGTAGAGGAAGAGGAACTGGATGATATGCGCAACTCGCACAAACTCGTGCTGCTGTTCGATATACTGCGCCAGTGCGAGGCTATTGGGGACAAACTGTGAGTGAATAACAATAAGTCTCGAAACTTTCGATATTCATATTCTTGTATGTATGTATTGATCTCTGCACAATCAGCCTGTAACATCCAGCCAGCTGGGCCACAGCCCTTCACTCTTTGAGGAGTGGGCCATATTTGACCACGCGGGCCCACTCTGCCACTTGTATTAATCTTATTAATACCATCAGAGTAAAGAGCTATTCTGATGCTAACAAATAGCATAATATTTCCGGACATCGAAAGAAGCTGTATTCATTCAACACGGCGTTTCGCACGCTTCTACATTTCCCAAGTGGCTAGATTCGTGTCAGCCACAAAGCAAAGACTGCACATTTTGGCGATCACCAGCTAACAATCATATCTAAACCGGACATATAGACTGAATAATAAAACAAAACTATTATGTATGTTTGTTTCTTGTACCTTATAATTTGTTTTGTTGTCATCAGGTTGGTATTCTCACAGTCGCTGTACTCACTAGATCTTATCGAACATTTCCTGGGTAAAGTGGACGAGGCTACGCAGGAGGGGCGCATCGACGACAAACTGGGCAGACATGTTGGTAAGTACATCATTAGTTATTAATTTGGCAATAGGCTCGCCTCCTATGGGACTCGAACATAACTGGCGAAATGTAGATGTCTAGACCTTCGGGGATTGCCGGCGTGATGTAATTTGTATAGGGTCGTTTCTGGTATTCATTTTGGAGCTGCATCATGACAGCCGTTTGTTTGAATAGAATGTAGAACTATCCCATTCTACCAGCTATCAACCCTGGGGAAACCTTGGGCTATTCATTAACTAAATATTTAACAAATAACTGTTCACCAGGTTCGTGGTCACCGGGCGTGGACTACTTCCGGCTGGACGGCTCCACTTCATGTGAGAACAGATCCATCTGGTGCAAGAACTTCAACAGAGAAGACAACCCGAGAGCGAGGTCAGTAAACTCATAGTATAAAGAGTAAACCCCACTAGGCCCTTTTTGTGATATCGGCTGCGGGTTTGTATTTTGCGACTCCCTTAAAGATTTCAGATAGCTTCAATCCATACATTGGGAATTGGCTCAAGATTTAACTGTGGGCGAAACCCAAACCAAGGGTGACCGGACGAAAATATGTTATCTACAGAGATACAGCAATCTATCACTGTAATTGTTTTGTGATATCGGCAGGTTATTCCTAATATCAACACGCGCGGGTGGTCTGGGTATCAACCTAGTTGCCGCCAACCGCGTGGTAATCTTCGACGTCTCCTGGAACCCGTCGCACGACGTGCAGAGCATATTCAGAGTCTACCGCTTCGGCCAGAAGAAACCTTGCTATGTCTACCGGTTTTTGGCTATGGTGAGTCTGGATTTAGTATGGATAAGGAAATTTGATAAATTTTTTAGCATTGACTATTGAAAGCAATGTGGTCGGCTCAAAATATTCAGTTTAGGCCTATGATGTGTTGTACTTAGTTGCACGACCATGAACGCATTCATTATAACTTTGATGGTAATAACATCCTTTTAATTTATACTATTTTATACCTCTCAATTATCGTAGATATACAGGTCGTACGAGGAAGATTCCTTCCCAGCACGACCCCGCTAAAATTCTAGCTGGCATAAAAGTTGAAACGGGAGCATGCCTAAAAATGTTTACTCATTATGTACTCCTATTTAATTACTGGTAAATTGTCGTAAATTGGAAATGGATGTGTGGAGTACTTTACAATCTTAAAACAATATATTTTATCTATTAGGGGTTAAGGGTGTTGTTTAGTTATCTTGCTTTATTATAAAGCAAAATTTCAAACTCTTTCTTCATGACACTACAAATGATCCATGAATTAGAAATCAACCTTTTTTTCACCAACAGGGTACAATGGAAGAAAAAATCTATGAACGTCAAGTAACCAAGCAAGCGATCTCCAAACGTGTGATCGACGAGCAGCAGATAGACCGACACTACGCAGAGAACGACTTAGCCGAGCTGTACAAGTTCGAGGCGCGACCCGAGGAGCCCCGGGCTCTGCCCACGCTGCCCAAGGACAGACTGTTCGCCGAGATGCTGCGGGAACATGAGGCACAGGTACTGTACTATATGTTACAACAGACAGACGGACCTTACACAGAACAACCTGACCAAGAGGACTCCAAACGGTCTGTAGGTAGGCGTCTTATTTCCGTGGGTATAGGTGGAAAATACAGAAGGTATGCTTCTTCTCTTCGTGTCCAGTGTCGTTTTAGGTCGAAAGCGGTTGTTCTTTGCGGTGTCTCTAACATTTCCCTAAAAATTACTTCGATATACTCCTTTCACTAATTCCCTCAAACTACACCAAAGTTTCCCATAGCATAATCAGCCCATGTGCCCATTCAAAATCAAAATCAAAGCATTTATTTCAAGTAACCAATCCATGTCCGTTCACGAACATGACGCATGGATCAGCCATCATTCAACTCAACCATTTTGAAGGGAACTAAATGACCCGACACACACGCCACCATCAGCGAGACATTTGAGTGAGCATGACATACTCTTAACCGCCAGGGCACATTCAAGTCGAGAAAAAGTAAAAAAGTAGGTTTCCTGTGACTGATAGCTTTCTAGTACATAGCACTCACACAATATAGGCTATGCGGCTATATAATACTAAAAAGATTGAATTTATACAATGCAAAGACAGTTGAACAATCTTCAGCAGCCCCAACAATACTATTTAATGCTATCAATTTATGCGCCCCTGTCCTTGTGGAGCAGGACCAGCATTGAGCCAAGCATTATTATCAGCGATATAATCGCCCAACTTGTAATAAGCTTGCTTACACAGTGTGCGTTTAATGCATGTTTTAAATTTCGTCTCATTAAGTTCAAGAATACTTTGTGGAATTTTATTATAGCATCTCAAACAGTACCCCATGAAAGATGAGTCTACTTTAGCGAGTCTAAAGCCTGGCTGAACTAATTGGTCCCTATTTCTAGTATTGTAATTGTGTCTGTCACCTCTTTTTTTAAAAAGATGCAGATTTTTTCTAACGTACATTATGTTTTCATAAATGTATTGGCTATGTACCGTCATAATGTTAATGTCTTTAAACAGTTCCCTTAGAGAATCGCGCCTACGTAGGCCGTATATGGCTCTGATGGCTCTTTTTTGCAGAATAAAAATAGACTCGATGTCTGCAGCCCGTCCCCATAACAAAATGCCGTAAGACATTATACTATGGAAGTAACTAAAATAGACCAGTCTTGCGGTATCTACATCAGTGAATTGACGAATTTTTCTAACAGCATATGCTGCCGAACTCAGTCGCCCCGCAAGGGATGTTAAATGAGAACCCCATTGTAGCCTCGAATCCAGCGTAATCCCCAGGAAAACCGTTTTATCGACGAAATCTAGTTTCTCTTTATTCAATACTATCTCACAATCATTACTTTTAACATTCGGTAAAGCAAATCTTATGCATTTAGTCTTTTTTTCATTTAATACTAAATTGTTTGCTGTGAACCAATTATGGACCTGAAGTAGGGCATCATTCACGTCATCTAGATTTTTGGCCCGTCTACTTATCTTAAAAATTAGGGAAGTGTCATCAGCAAATAACACCATATTCTTAGGTTGGTTTTTCAATAAATAGGGTAGATCATTTATATATACTAGAAAGAGGAAAGGACCCAATATTGAGCCTTGCGGAACCCCCATCTTTACTTTTAAACCCTGTGAATTAACTCCATTTATTTGAACTTGCTGTTGCCTGTCACTCAAATAAGATTTTACCAAACCAAGTGCAAGTTTACCTAGTCCGTAATGCTCTAGTTTCAAAAGTAATGTATCGTGATTAACGCAATCAAATGTTTTGGAGAGGTCACAAAAAACTCCAATTGCGTCTTGGGACTCTTCCCACGCAGCAAAAATGTGCTTTAATAAGGTTACACCAGCGTCAGTCGTACAACGTCCCTTGGTGAAACCATACTGTTGATCGTGTAAAATTTTGTTTGTGTTAAAATGATTGAGCATTTGATTAAGCATTTCCTTTTCAAACACCTTGCTAAAAACTGGCAACACGGATACAGGTCTATAATTATTAGTATCTTTACTGTCCCCGGATTTGAAAAGTGGTATGACTTTACTGTATTTCATTAAATCAGGGAAAACTCCTTGGTCCACACATAAATTAAAAATTAAAGCTAAGTATGGTGCTATAGTCTCAACTATGGATGTACACACTCTGATAGACATTCCCCATAGATCTTCGGTCAGTTTGATTTTAATTTGCCAGAAAGCTTTAATAACTGTCATAGGGTTTATGTGTTTAAATTTAAATTCAGCCGGGCAGCCAGACACGTTCGCCTTTAATAAAGCCATTGAGACTTCAGGTGAGGAATTTAGAGCCTCCGTAGTTTTGAACGGTATATCGGTAAAGAAATTTACAAATTCTTGAGCTACTTCCTGATTTGAGGTTTTAGGACCACATGCTGTATCTAATGTATAGCTTGAGTTACGTATTTTTTTTCTGTTAGTCTCATTATTTATGACTTTCCATTGCCATTGCCGGGACACGGGCCTTCTCTCTGAGAGAGGAAACTTTGAAAACCCTCCCACACTCGCTAAATCTGCTAAAAGACAAACCAAACTATAACTACACTATTTCCTACAGATCTTCAAGTACCATGAGCATGACTCTTTACTGGAAAACAAAGAAGAGGAGACTCTGAGCGAGGAAGAACGCAAGGCAGCTTGGGAAGACTTCGAGAACGAGAAGAACAAGCCACCGCCCGCGCCCTTCCCGTCTGCATGGCCTATGCATAATGGAATGGGTGAGATTTTACGACTACCACCTACGATACCAGCCTCTTACTGTACCACTGCAGGTCAAATGCCTCTTTCTCTTACAGGACTGGCACGAGCATTAAGTATATGTCCAGTTTTCCTCACGATGTTTACCTTCACCAATGTCAATGAGGTCAAAGATAAACTTAGAAAGTGTTGGTTAATTATAGTATATCTAGCTGCTTCTATCTACCATGTGAAGGTTGTGGACCCATCTCTCCTGATGTCTTACATTTTGTTGGTCCAGCAAGTTGCTATCTAGACATTGACCTCGTTCAAATCCTGGAATGTGCATGTACGGTGTTTTTACTTTACCTTTTCTCCTTTTCTAGTGCCAGGACTGTTGGCGCAACAACAGCAGCAGCTGGCGTACGCAGCCCTAGCGGCCATGCTGCGCAAGGACATGCCCAACATCAACGACAACCAGATCCGGGACATGTTGCCGCTCATCTACAACTCTAACCCAGGGGTGAGCAAACTAGATACACACTTCTCATGGAAAACCAAAAGAAAATCAAAAGTTATTTATTCAAAATGGATAAGTCTCAGCGTAGGGTTCACCACTTACTAGTGTTTTAGGCGGGGGGAAGAAGTGGCTGAACAAACTTCCCAGCAACCAAACATTCTGATATAGACAAAATAGTACCAATTTCTTATGAATTTTACTCTGATATTTACAAGGAAGGATTAGTTACATAAAAGGATGGAAGATACAAGAATTTCGAATCAACCTAGTACTAATATATTAATTACAAATAAATACATATAAATTGAAGGGCACATTCACTTGTCGTAACTTGAAGCAACATCCATTCCCTGCAATAGAAAGAGTATAATTATCACGAATTTTATATAACTACATCAATCACCACATTCATCACACATAATATCATTTTATTCTCATATCAGTTGTAAATTCTTGATTTGCTTCTTTATTTTCAAAATCACACTCGTCTATATTTGTAAGTACGATTGTATGAATAAGTAACATAACCAATATGACCAACTTATTCACGTTTTAACATTTATCTGTTTAGATGTTCGGTGGATATGACTTTGGCGTAAGTTTTATGTCGATTATTTTATATCCCTTGTTTATTAGTTGTATACGCCTAGTCCTGACGCCGTTAGCCTATTATTTTATGTTGAAAGCATGTCATTTTCATTATTTTGTAGTGACGCATTATTTGGATATCATAGTGGAATATTTGATGATGTTGAATTGTTTTTATGTTATAGTTGATGCAGAAAATGAGTGAAATATACAAGTACACTCAACCGGGAATGATGAACCACGGCATGATGAACCCTGCCATGAATCAAGGTGAGTTGTGTTGTAATTGGCCTTATTTTCACTAAAACCTGCAGCCATTATTTGTTATTAAGTAGCTGTAAGCCTTCACAATAAAATAAACAAGAATATATCCAGGAATAAGTTACAATATAAAAGACATGCCGAGTTGAATTTGTACTTGGTCAAACAACTCTTAGTATCTGATGCCACATTAGGTTGTAATGATATTAATTGCCGAGAATAGATGGAATATGTCGTGGGAATTCTAACGAAAACTATGAATGTATTGTTTTCCATTCGTAGAAATTGTCACCCATAGGCACTAGTAAACATGTTTATATTTCAGCGGGTGCGGCAGGCGGCAACATGGGCGGGTCTTCGGGGCTGCAGTACGAGCCGCCGTGGCAGCGGCAGCAGCAGCAGCAGAGCCAGATGCGCCTGCAGCAGCTCATGCAGCAGAATGTGAGTGTGGCGCGCCCAGCATACGGGACTTTACTGCTCGGACTGCCTTTTCGCCAAGTCGATTTTCGCGCTATTGCTTCTTCTTAGCGTGAATATGGCAATCTAAATTGAGTGGATGCAGAACTTGATTATGAGTTTGCCGCGTTCAGTAGCGTCCATCAGTTCTTGTAATGAGCAAACCATAGGACGTGATATTAAATGCCCCGTTGTTTGTGGAACAGCACATTTACAATATTAGTTAGATTTTGCTTTTGCATGTGGTTTGACAAGTTCGTACAGACTTTGTCGAATGTGTCGCTTTACCACAACAGGGTCTATGAATCAGTTTCGCAACTCATTTCAGTTTGCTTTTTGTTTTGTTTAATAATCGATGTTAACAATCCTGACAAGCGCTTGACGTGCGTTTTGCTAATGCGTGTTTACAAAATATGTCGTCTAACGGCGCAACGTAACGCACATTAGCAGAGAGCGCGTCAAGCGCTTGTCATCTGAACTGTACGTAACTGACAACAGCAAATGGGCGCGAAGTTCTACGCGGGCGGGCTGGGCAGCCGCGACCCCGTGGCCATGGCGCTGCAGCAGCAGCGCGCGCGAGAGATCATGCTGGGCGGCGGCGCCGGGCGCCCGCGCGGCCGCCCGCCCCTCGCGCCGCGCCTGCCGCCCGCGCCCGACCACGACGTCGTCAACCTCGACTCCGACTAACCCCGTACGTATCCAACTCGTCAAACACTCCGCCTATATCGAAGCTCTGCTATAAGATGCAGTCGTCTTTTGTTAAAACTTCATTGATTAATGAGATGGACATTTTGTATATTGTATCAGTTTCTTATTCTTTGCAATGAGTATTAACCTTTTATATCAACAGGTAGTGAGAAAGGTGCGAAGTGGACCGAAGTGTACAGTGAAAGATAATAGGTGCTACACTGCTATATGGAGTGGGGTGTAGACGTCGCGGACTGGGCGCTCGTCGGAACAGTAGTAGTACTCGAGTACAGGGATTCCGCCCTTCGACCGAGTCCGCAGCGTTCCATACTCGAGGTGACCATCTGGCCAAAATATAGTGATATTTTGAAGTGTTAGCTCCATATATGTAGCTTTTCGCCTTGAGGCTTGCGCTCTTAATGCTACATATCAAGAATCTCAGTATTTTATTTGTAGTTCAGACCCATTTAGACCTTAGCCGTATACTCTCCATATGATTTCCTATCGAGAACCAGTGGCGTCCACATATCAATGAAACTCCACTTTGTTTCGTTAAACTCAACAGCGGGAGCCTAAGGCGTAGTTTAGTAAAATGATAAGGCGCACAAGTTTGGTCATATTTTAAGCTCCGTATAGATAGTTGTGCTCAGACTTGAAATGTGACACTTGTGCTTGCGGGAGTTAACATTCTACTTTCTGACACCATGTGTGAGGGCGACGTAGGAACTATCATCAAACGAAGCATCCTATGAAAGCTACTCGATACTTGTCCATTGATCATCCATTAATCTATTCATTCCAAATATAAAAACATGACAACTTCATTTCATAAAACAGCTCACACAGACCGTGGAAGCTAGTAGACTTCAATATTACACATAATTTCTATTGAAGTGTGTAATGAAATAAACAGAAAGTGATTGTATGTATGCTATCATAGGATGCTTCAGGTGTCAGCTGGATAAATTTTAACTATATCTCTCAGTACAGGAAATTAGTGATAAGTAATATGTTGGTAGTTAGAAAACTTCTGTGTGTCTAACATAGTAGTGATCGCGCCATTGAGCACGGGACTGTATGACCACATCTACTAGGTATAGTCAGGAAATGGAGTGCTAGGACACATTCCTATCCGTAGGAAATTTGTCACAGCACTATGCCAAACGAAATCGTTATGCTGATTGGAAACGAAATGAATTTTTGGTTCATGCAATGCACTCCATTTGTTGGCTAATCTGTGACAAGCACCCACTATGTAACAATATAGTGAAAATGTATTACTCTACATATAGTTACTGCAACACCAATCTAAACTAAAATTAATGTTATTCATTGGTTTATGTATATCTAATCAATATTTGGATTGTTAATTAGAAATTGGACGTACTTCTGAACTCGGCACATAAACCTTTAGTAACATTGATGTTCAATTTTAAGATTATAGAGATGTTATTTTCGTGAAGTTATCACATATTTTGCTATGATGGCAATTACAATTTTTAAACTTGATCTGTTTCAAATTTATTTTATTCCCATAATGTTATAAGTGTAATTTAAGTTGATATGAACTACTAGAATGAAGATGAGGAAATTTGAAAGCAGGTTTCATCATAGTTTCTAGACCCAGATTCGGCCTCAAATAAATGTATTTGTCAATACATGATTAGAGATCGGATATTCCGTTGCATATTTACCTAAACCACGTTTTTTCCCGGTATACCGGAGGGTATAGTATGGAAGCGCATTTTTTTGCCCGGGATCTCGTTATTTCATAAATAATGCAGTGTGTATAAAATGTAGTACTCATCATAGCATAGTGAATATTTAAAACCAGGCAAGAAAATTATTGAAAATAACACGTAAAAATACTATTATTTTATTATAACAGTTTAAATTTTGCTGAATATTTAAAATGGATGGGCAAAATGATAAATATGACTGGAGGTCATTTTATTGTTACTTCTAATCACCATATTAGAAGTAACAATAAAATGAACAAAAAAAACAACGATTTATATAAATCGTGACGTTTCCCGTGCTGACGTGCGGTCCATACTAGTCAACAAAAAAAACTTAGGTAAATATGCAGCCGAATATCCGATCGCTCATCATGATTAATGATTGTATTAAAATATTCCATTTTTCAAGTTAGACCTTTGTTGAAAAGTGTATAAATAACTTAGACTAAGGTTCCCTCACAAAATATTATTTAATATTAGTTAAATATGTAGCTAGTTCAGAAATCTTATGAGAATCATTTTTTAGTTTGGGCCTTAGCAATTATTGTATCCAAAACTGTGTACTCACATTGAAATCATAGTGCAGTAAAACTGTCTTTTTATTTGCAATTATTTTAATTACTGATCCTTGTGCCTCACTGTGGGATTATTTAGGTGATGTTTATGTGACTGTATTTATTTGCCTGCTATGTAACAGGCGGTTTAGTTGTGATATTGCCTAATATTAAATTTTTGTATACGTTTATTTTAATCAAGTCACTTTGGTGACTTTAATGTTAGATGCAACAATCTATAGTGGTATATTTTAGAATACAGTAGTTGTAACAAGGAAATTGTAGTGCATTTTGAATTTGTGAGCTTGACATTTTGTTTATGAGAAATTCTCATTGTTTTATTATAATTTTGGATTATTTTACAGATTTTTCTATGCTTAAAAATGTTATTTATAATTATTAAACAGTTACGTTAGTAAATGAGCAGTATTTCAGTTAGTTATAAGGTCATGTTAAATCCATTATCACCGCACAGCCCTATAGTTTATTTTTGTTTTTATACAACTACCTAGCAATAGTGATGCTACATACATATTGTGAGGTTGCTACACAAATGAGGACTGCTGTAATTGTTTTATTATTTATGTAATATATAATATAATTGTAACTGTAGAGAACTTCCTATTATTTTGTAGTACAATCAAAGTATAATAAATGATTCAAAATGTGTAAAACACGTTTTATTTACTCAATGTCTTAGAACACTTAAGTAACATACTGATTTTATAACAACAAATTATTCTGGTATAAAAATAAACCATGTGCATTACTCCAGCCGGAACATCATATGCAGACCAGAATTTAGTACTAGTCTCAGTCAGATGACAGAGTACACAATTTACTATACTTAGAACCCAGTATTACTTGAAATGTAAATTAATTTCTTGGAATCTCCAATGATGTAAGTTTTTAAGAATACTGAATGCTGATTAAATTGTTATGCCCAAGACGAGGCAAATAACAAAATCAAATCAGGTTCCAAATTATTGTGAACAGTCACAAAACATACTTATAATGAATCGCAGGAGCACCAAGTGGTGGTGGATGCGACTACCACACGACAAGTCTACCCACACCTAAAGCGAGCTTCTAGAGTCGTGATGTTTCGAGCTTGCGGCGAAACTGTACCGATTCATTATGACCAGTGTTGTTAAGTTGTGATTTCAAGTAATTGGTTAGTTTAATAAATGCAGTGTATCGCATCCAGTGTGATTTCGTTGCACGAAACCCATCTTCTGCCCACACAATGCTCGAGTATAACAGAATAAATCTGACATACTTATTTGTTTATTTCCATGTAAAGACACTTGATTTAATGACAAACTCTCTAAAGCTTCGAAATCACTCGGCTTTGGTTTAGCTTGTTTTCTATACAATGATATACTATTTATAGCATTACACCCACTCAATAACAACAACAATTAAATAATAAAAAGTAGGTACTTTTTATGTTGCCAAAATTAGTCAAAACTGCGCGCGCAGGTTCTTCTGTAGCTTTATTATCCTTCCCATAATAAACTCGACTGTCGGCCATAATACATATCGACCTTTCTAAGAAATCCGTTTTTTTTGTTTACAAATTGGGATTCTTTGCATGGGTAGACTTGTTAGTAAGAGTCATGACAGCAAAATTACTGGTGCAGCAAAGCCGTCGGACGAAAATAACAGACAATACACAATAGCGTTCAAATTAGAATTGCTTTTTATGTAATTACTAACACTAGTCTGAAATAAACTTTTTCTAATACAGATTTTTGTTCTCTCCATTTAACGACAACTCTCTATAACGTCAAAATAATTATGTACAGTCCCTTGAGTGTCATTATATGTATAGAGTTTACACTTTAGAAAAACACAGTTTTTTAAATTGAATATCTATAATTATATAAAATGCTAATCATCATATTATAAATTAGTTAGGTGCCATTCATAGTTCAAGAGGGAGGGGTGTGACCTTATATCATTTTGATATTCTACACAATTCTAAAAAAAGTTGATAAAGTCGATATTTACTAATAAAACATTAGAAATGGTTCCTGTCTGGTGCTCTAACCACCGGTAGCTTGGACCCTGCTCCCAACAAAACACCAAAAAACACCATTTTTATATTTTTAAATGTTTTTTTTTAGAATTAAGTATTCAAAAATGCAAAAAAAAATGAATGAATAAAGGAAATAAGCAAAATAAAAAATTGTTAATAAACTATTCCATCTCATTATTTAAACTTTACTTAACGCTAAAGGCACAATCTGTATAAGAGAATTATTGTTTAATACTAGTTTTAAATTTTGAAAATAGGTGTTTACCAAAATATTCAAAATTGAATAGAATCAAATATTAAGATTAGGGATTCCTGTTTTAACACCAATAGACACTTCAATGTACTTGAGTAACCTACGAGCCAAAAACGTAGCATTGTCTCCATCGAACACATTTGCCGTTATCATGTCAAGCTTCGTTTCCTTTTGGAAGTTTATCAGGTCAGTTGCACTGATCGCCATATCGTTTGCAGGAAGTCCACCAGCATTCAGAAGCACCACACGTCGTATTTTTAATTCCGGATGCACTTGCTCTAACATTTTCTTCGCCCACTCCAAACAAAATGTTCTTCTTGTGTCGATAGCTAAAATAACAAAGTCAATGCCGATCTTTCCGGTCGGATCAGACCGTTGAATGATAGCTTCCAGATGAAACGATCGTAATACAAGTAGTTTCCAGCGAAAATTTCCCATGTTATGGACTTCTGTGAGAGTTTCTGATATTTTTTCGACTATTTCATCGGTGGATGAGAGAACTATCACTGATAACGTATTTTTGCAACTTGTAGGACCAACCCACGGTGCAACTGCAACGTCTTCATCGTTCACGGACATTGGCAATGTACGTACTAATAGAAATATTAGCTCAAACTAAGCAAACTAAAGTTCTCGAAGTGGAACAGAAGTGAAACAAAACAAGAAACGTTGTGTTTTGAAAATTTGACGTGAGTCAAGCCAGGGTTACCATGATATGACTTTCATGATTATTTCAAAAGCAATAATGAGGGATTTTATTTTTAAACTCTTCCCTAGTCGCTGGATAGATGGCGCTAAACTTGCTAAGTTACTGCAAGGAACAGAACGTCACATCATTTCACTTAGATGTAATTTTAATTATAAATCAATATAGTATAATGTACTCTGTGATTATAAACGAAAGTGTCAGTCAACGAGCGTATTTGAAGTGCCGCAATGTTGTTTTTTTTCAAGCGTTTTGGCTTTGGCTCGTAGTAACGTTGTCAGTTCAACGCCATCTACAGAGTTCTTGGAAACTAAGTTTTTTTTTTAATACTCAAAAAGAAAACCTCTCATTATTATCAACTAAAATCTTAGAATAAAAGTAGTTCGTGATGGACCATAGAGGAAATAGCCCTAGAGTTGGCATACCTGGACTTACCCCTCTGTCAAAGTACATTGGCCATAAAACCATAGACGTTATATAAAACCATGGACTTAGTTCCGACGCGAAACTAACGCGGCAGAAACGGCTTGCAATTAGAGTTGAACAGTTGCACAGGTGAATAACGCTGAATTGAAGGAGGTGGTGGAAGCCGATCCGTGTCAAACTACCCAGGAATTATCAGGATGGTTTAACGTTACCTTACCTACAAAATTGACTCATTTGCATCAAATCAATAAGATAAAAAAGAAATATGAAAAATGTGTGCCTCATGATTTGACTGATCTACAGAAAGAAACTCTTGTTGAAACTTGCGCTGCTTTGTTGAATCGGTACAGAAATAAAGGAATATTGGATCGAATTGTGACATGTGACGAAAAGTGGATTCTTTAAGATAACCGTAAGCGAAAAATGCAATGGTTGACCCCAGGTCAAACGCCGCAACAGTGCCTTAGAGCAAAGCTTACCAATAAAAAGGTAATGGTAATTGTTTGGTAGTCTCTTCATGGTGTTATTCACTATAGCTTTCTCAGGTCTGGTCAAGCAATATCAGCAGATGTTTACTGTGCCGAACTTCGAACAATGATGGCAATGAGCAAACTGGCAGTGAAACAGCCCCGACTCGTGATTCGATCTTCACCATTATTGCTCCATGATAAGCATGACCACATGCAAGACCACACGCTGCATGGGATACCGTTGTAACTCTGCAGGAGCTGCAGTTAGAAACCATACGTCATCCTCCGTACTCGCCAGACCTTGCTCCAAATGACTACCATTTTTTTCATGATTTGGACAATTTAAAAAAAATTCTTTCCAGGAGGCAGTACAAAATGCTTTCACACAGTTTGTCTAATCTAGATCCACAGAGTTCTATCGCAAAGACGAAATGAACTTCCGATTAGATGGCAGCAATGTATAGATAATGAGGGTAAATATTTTGATTAACCCTTTCAGACCTGAATTATTATTTTTTCTCCCATCAATCTAAAAAAAATCCTGTAACTAGATTAGGGTATAAGAACAAAGGGAAAAATAAAGAAAAAAATCCTGCCTGTATTTTTTTCTAGAAAAAACAGTTTTTCTTTTTGTGTACAAATGTGCACATCCGTTCTACGTAATGAAAGAAATATAGTGTATGCATGTTTCTCCGAAATAAAAAAATGTTTAATTTAGCATTGTTTATTAGGATATTATAATTTTATAAAATTATTAAAACGAAAAATATGTATAATCATTCATAAAACTAACAAAAAAATATAGATTACTTCTTTGGAGCTTATCAGTAATTGGCAAATAAATCAGTCTTAGATTCAATCAGTTTACGTGTCTAGTTCAATGGTCGGTGTTACTCCGGGTATTACCTCATTGTAGGTGTCAGGAACATCTAGTTCCTAGTCAATCATTCCGACCCAGGATGAGCTAGGTTCTTCATCATCGTCCGAGTCAGGTGGGAATACCTCGCGTTGGTTGTGGTTTATGACATCTGCACCAACTCGAACAGTCCGCAACTCCCTTTCAGACGTAAATCCCAACCGGTCTTCATCATCAGATGATAATTCCAAATCAGAGAGATCTCCTTCATGTAGCGCTCTCAAAGCGTCTTTTTTTTCCGGATGGGAAATCACCAAATGACTTCTCCCGCTCTGGGCTGAGCGGGAGGGAGTGTCAGACTTTTACTGACTAAAACCCACCCATGTTCCTTCATCGCCCTTTGTGTTCCGGGGCCGCGGTATCTCTTTCGAACAACCCGCAGCACCCGGCAGGCATCGGCCCTTCCGGGCCCCTTCCCTATGCTGACATCTCTTTGAGGCGCGCGTGGAACACGAACGCGCCGTCGACACGGCCCGTCGTCCTAAGACGGAGGGACGGCGAGCTAGCCCTTAGCTCACCGTCCACAGGCCCGCGTCTACGGTGGCCGGGGGCCACCACGTGGCCCCCGACGCCCGGTGCGTCTCGCGCGGCGGCTGGGACGTGAGGAGGAACGCTCTCTCTCACGTTCCGCCTCCTCCTTTGCTAGCATGACTGCTTCGCAAAAGGAGGTGACGGCTTCCCATTCCGTCTCGCTCCGGACCATGGCTCGAACCAGGGCCGGACGCGAGAGGTCGCCGCCGCCGATCGCCGCTATGAGGACACGGCGTTGCTCCGCCCAAGCAGGGCAGACCTCCACCGTGTCCTCCGGTCGATCCTCGCAGTGGAAACACCCGGGCGTCTCCTCCCGCCTGATTCGGTGCAGGAACCTCCCGAAACAACCGTGTCCGGTGAGGACCTGCGTCAGGCGGAAGGTGAGGACGCCGTGGCGCCTCTCAAGCCACTCCTCAAAGAGGGGACTTATCGCCACTAACATCGTTTACGCCTGATGTGTACATTTGTGTATAATTATAAAAAATGAGTTATTGGGTACAAAAATAGAATAACAAACTCAAAATATAGCTTACATTTCACTATTGTAATTTATCACATCAATTAATTTTTTGCAATACGTATATTTCGCGATATTCTATTTTTTTTAGAAATAAAATAATGAGCTTACCTACTCAGCTCCTACTTTGGTCACCCACTGGTCGAAACTTGTCGAAAAAATTACAAAATTGCCTTCATCGCCCTTTGTGTTCCGGGGCCGCGGTATCTCTTTCGAACAACCCGGAGCACCCGGCAGGCATTGGCCCTTGCGGGCCCCTTCCCTATGCTGACATCTCTACATCCACGCACCCTGCCCGCGAACATGCCGTTATACGCGCATGTACGCGCGCCCTAAACTAAACTAAACAAACTAAACGCCTTTAAACAAAACCGCCCGTAAACTTTCACGCCCTGACACTTCGTTTTTCTTTCCAATCCTAAGACTGATAGGCGTCCGTTACCACCGCGCTGAGTAAAATAAAACACAGATGACATTAAATTTTTAAATCTTAAGAAAGTAACAAATATATTTAGGTTCCTCCGACACAAAACCCGGGTCCATTAGGTGGTTGTGCATGGACGCCGCGGCGGTTCATACGACATGCGTGCTCTTCCAGACGACGGTGTACATCGTATACATGACGGGAATATTGCATATGGAGTAAACCGTTGTTTGGAAGAGTGTTGTAGATATAACGTTGTTCGGCACTCCAGAGTTTTTCAGCCACTGCGCTAGCTCGAGGCCATACCCTGTAATCAATTTAAATATCTCACATTAATTTAAAATATATTATTTTTTAAATAGGTAGTGCATTTTTAGTTATTCCAATGAATTTCCGAACTACGTAGGTATACACTGTACACACAAGTATTTCACGTGAAGTAGCTAGAATCGGCAACCAATAATAAAATTAATAACCGTATTTTTAATTTTCTACATTTTTCACTATGTTATGGTTTGGTATTGTATTACCTAAGTGCAGTGATGTACAATATACCCTATACAAAGTATCTGGAATACTAAATGCAAGATAGGTAGGTACTTTTATATAAGTATTTCAGATATAAAATACTTTCTGGAATGGTATCAGAAATACGAGATACAAAATACGTATCTTTCAAATACTTTTTAAAGATAAAATACTTTTGTAAGAATATATTGCGTTGACCGCGCAAATGTGACAAGACGAAATTTTTTTCAAGGTTATAATTGAGACTTAAGTATAACCAGTTATTCAAACATTTTTATCACTCCTTTTTCTTCGATGAGGCCTCATAATCATGCATGTGTATTTTGTCACCATAGAACCTTGTCACATTTTGCCAATAAATGCATAGATGATTACTAAAAGTATTTTAGCCGACAAACTATTCACAAAATACTTAGATACCAAACAAAAGGTATTTAAATAAGACCAACCACTTCACTTAACTAAACTTAACTTACTATTTTTAATAAGAACTTACAAGATACAAAATGAATTTATAGAAAGTATTACAGTAAGTCATCTCTGCCTATGTGGTATACTTTAATTGACAGTGAATTTAAAGACTCACAATATTTACGTACCTGCTTATAAAATTCCTATCATCGACTAACTCTCCCCACATACAAGCCTCGCCTCCCAGAATGTTGTTCAGGTCCAACTCTTTGTAATGTCTCGGGATCATCTGACGGGGGTCCACTGTGTAGAACTTGTTCCAGTCACCACCGGTACCCAGATAGTCTAAATACCATGATGCAGAGTAGATAACTTTGTAATTGCCCTCCAAAACCTGTGAACGTGGAAATTAGTTATTTGTAGTAATTAAATGGATTTTTATACACTGTAAACACAAAAAAACACGATTAAGATTTTTTTTTTAATTAACGAGTTTTTTAAATTGTTTTTTTTTTTAATTACAAACGAGTCTGTACCTAATAAAAAAAAATACAATTTTGATTTGAAGGTTTGACGGTAATATAATTATGTTTAAGGTAATGTATGTGGTACTGTATTGTATCACGGGCTGGTGTCCGCAACTCCACGCCCAAAGCGCGTATTTTGCGTACGGTATTATATTTGTATGTGGTATACATATATGGTAATATGGTGGATGGTTTTAATTTAAAAGTATAAGGTTAATCGTACCTTCAAATTAAAATGGGCAAACCTAATCCATGTTAATTTGAAGTGTGTGGAATTATGGATCATAGCAAGTAAGAAAATCACAAACACACAAAACTTTTCATCAACAATATTTCCAACCTTATCAAGCATATTGCAAAAAAAAAAAACGCGAAATTGCAAGGTTTCCTCATTCCAATTGTATTTTTTCCGTTCGTTGTTTGAAATCACAGTTACTTGTTAAAAATAGTTCGTTTCCTCTACCACAATAATAGTAAAGCGAATTTTGTAAGTTGAGGATATTTGTAAGATGAAAAAAAATATTATTATGGTCTAAATTCAATAGAATCTACAAATTAGAACTCCCAAATCAGATCTACGTGAGTTTTTGTCTAAACATGCATCGGGAGAATGATTATTACTGAATAAATCAAGTCAACAAATCAACCAAATCAACCAAAAATTCGCCATTACTACGAACTATTTTTAACAAATAATTGTTATTTCAAACAAGGAACAGAAAACATAACATTTCAACGAGGAAACCTTGCAATTATGCGTTTTTTTACCCAACTGCGCCAGAAGGAGGGTTATGTTTTTCGAGAGTATATACATATGTATGTACATATGTATGTAGAAAAACAAAATTCTCATGACATAAATAAAATTCTATTAGATAATCAAACTTCCGCTCAACCTGAAAAGATAGCTGACATTTTTAACAATTTTTTTATTGATATTACGAATGACACTATTGACCCATCTATTGACTACACACCACCGATAACTTGTAATCCAAATACAATGTTTTTGACCCCAAATAATGACACCAATGAACATAAAATAATAAACTCTTTAAAAACTACTAACTCTACAGGCTACGATGTCATTAACACAAAAATTCTTAAATTATGCTCTATATTTTTATCAGTTCATAATTATTAATTTGTCATTTAAACACTTTAACTTGTTTATAGATACGGGTGTGTATGAAAAAAAAAATTACAGATACAGATGAACTGTATTGTAGTACTGTTCCTGATGCTTTAACAGTCAGAATCACTCTCCAGTGAAGAACTACTTTCGCACTAACAACAACAAATTCAAATTGCTTCTGTTGGATTATAATGTGACGATGTTCGTTTACGTACATGGAATGTGAGAAACCCGAGCACATGTCGTCCTCAAGATTTCCCAAGTTTTGTTTTGACCATGTTACCTGATATTGGGGGAAACGTAATCTCTTGATGCAGGAAAGTCGCCTTCTATTATAATAATTTTAGATTGAATACTTACGCGAACCATATCCTCAGCTCCGACCGTTTTCCAAACTTGCACGATTGCGTCGCTGGGCAGTTTTATACCGTCGTCAAAAACTTCCTTAAAACATTTCGGATTAAAATTATTGTTTTTACGAAAGGAAAAAACTCGAACATTAAACAAAGAAACCAAATAAAAGATAGATGAATTGATTGTGTAATCTTGTAGCGGCATAGTACCTACAATTAGTACAAAAAGTACCACTGCGACAGTACAAAATGTACTACAGCGGAAGACATCAAATTCTTAAACAGTGATATTAAAGTTCTCGGCGACTTAAGACGATAATATCGTCTTAACATTTGTTGTCGGATTCTGTATAATATATAGAATCCGACAACAAACACCTTTCGGGCAGTAGCCCACCAGACACAACACCCGTCTGGTTGGAGGAACCACCCTTTTTTGGTGGGGGATGACGAACTTTACACCCTGTTCTCCATTCTACTAAGTTCTAAGATGATAATGGCTTTGAAGGAACTGAACTATGAAGATGATGGTTGATATGGTGTTATGCCTATGGAAGAAGACGCGCTGTGTCAACCCCAAAACCGTTTTCGAACTTGGGCAAGAGAATAGAAGAAAAAAAAATTGAATTGAATGAAATTAAGAAAAAATGGACTTGTTTAAAAGCTTGTTAAGTTAACATATTACATACCTGCCAGACAATGGGCTTGGATTTCTGTCCCAACAGCGGAAGGACTTTTGTCATGAAGTACGCGTGTAGTTCGCTGGGCTGACTCATATTGTGCTGACTCATGAATTCTTGAAGCTCAGGGTTCGATGCCCTGAGAACGATGGTATAATACAATATTGAGATTTATTTCAGGTTTGAGACAGCACGAGAAAGCCAGGAGTGTCGCAGCACCAACGTGTTTCGTCCTGGGAGTCGTTTTCATGGTTTTTGGGGGTGCTGATACCGATAGTTAAGTCGAAATGAAAATAGTCACATCCGCCATCTTGGATTTTCATTTCGTCCTCGCTATCGGCATCCGCGCCCCCAATAACCACGAACACGATACCCATGACGAAAATTTGAAAATATTCGTAGCCGACATCTAGAATTTTCATTTAGGCATCACCTTACCCATTAACATCGGCAAGTTCCTTACTAATGTATTACATCGGGTTGTGACTGTTTGCAAAAGTCTCAGAACGCGTTCTGGCATTTCCCGATCGCCAGAACGCATTGTGGTCGAAAATCAAAACAGCCACGACCCGAATTTCGCTTTGTGATCGTTTTTTGTTTGTCAGACCGCGTTGCATTCACTTAGTAATCGTTTTGAAATTGCCACAGCACGATGTAATTGGTTGTTTCGCTCAATAAGCGTTTTCGGCCTTTGAGCCTGACATGTACCTAATGTATAGAAACTCACCAGCAGTCCATATTAACTTCATCGCCTCCCAAATGGAAGTATTTATCTGGGAACCGCTCCTGAACTTCACGGAAAAGACCACCGATCAGTTTGTAAGTAACGTTGTTAGTCGGATCCATTGGTCCTAAGCCAACAAACTCTCCGAACCGATAGCATTTTGTCAGGATCCCCGGATATGCGACGCCCCAAGACCTCGCGTGTCCTGTTAAAAATTAATAAAAACCATTTATATATGTGTAGGTACCTTAATTTTCTGAGAAGGCGAACTGGAATTCGAGAAAAAGGCACATGTTAACTAGACTATATCGATAAATCTGTATGAGCATCAGCGAATTTGATAAAACATAATATGTTTAAACATATTTAAAAGATAATTGTGTTTTATAACAGGGTAAAAAAAATACTAGCCATTAGGATTACCAATAAAATGCTAGTTTAACAATTTACTAGTAGTAATCAATTTTTATAATTTTATTGTTGTTTTTTATGATTCACGCGTAACAATTTCCTATGTAGTACGATAGTGTTAAGTATAGTAATTAATCCTTTAGTATGTACAGCTGTGACATCGTTTATAGGTACCTACATTAAAAACGCGAGTACGGTATATAAGTAAGAAATTACATGCTTGTGCAAATAAAAAATACCATAATAGTACCTACATAGTAGACATGTATCTAGTTATTGCATATTTAACTACTACTTCAATTATGCGTGGCAAATATGCAGGACGTATAGTACTTAGAATTAGAGCCAGAACCAGAAACCTTTCCAAGCAAAGTAAATCAGAAGTCAAAAGTTAAAAAAGCACTAGGTCCAGATAAAATTTCTAATGAAATACTGAAAGGGACGATCAGGGAACTAGTTCCTATACTTACAAAATTGTTTAACAGAATGATGACTATTCAATGGCTACCAACACAATGGGAAATCTCACATATCATCTTATTACGCAAGAAAGACCCAAAAGGAGACATAAAAACTACAGGCCTATTAGTCTAATGTCAGATATAATATATAAATTACTTTCAAAAGTTATCTTGGAAAGAATACGCCAAAAGTCAGAAGAAACCAACCAATAGAACAGGCCCGCTTCAGGAAGAACTTCTCAACAATAGACCACATCCACACGCTGAAGCAAATAATGCAGAAATACAATTTATAATAAAACATTATATGTGGCTTTCATTGATTATTATCAAGGCATTCGATAGCGTAAGCCATGAAGATATATTGGAAATTCTGGCTACCTAAGGAGTCCCTGGAAAATATATGAATATAATCTAAACCATATATATATACTAACAGTAAAGCCAGAATACAACTAGAAGTGACGGGTCCCGATTTTCAAGTGAGAAGAGGCGCAAGGCAAGGTGACCCAATGTCCCCCAAGCTATTTTCTGCAGTTCTAGAGAACATATTCCATAAACTGAATTGGGAATATATGGATCTCAATAATGATGGAAAAAAATTGAACCACCTCAGATTTGAAAACCCAAAAAATCTAGAACTTATGATCCCAGTAAAAAAAAGGGTTAAGTGAACAATCTAGACCAGACTTGATCAGCAAAAGTGGCCATATGATGACAGCAAAACAGAAGAAATGGAGCAAAATAATAACGGATCGGTATCCCAGAAATAGTAAACGAAGCAGAAGAGAACCACTAAGGAAACTAAAGGCGCTATAAGGCCTAACTGGAGGATAGTGGCCCGAGATAGAAAACTAAGGAAAGTAGGTGAGGAAAAGCCTAAATGCTGTAAGGAAAGCGGCCTGTATATACCTAAATATAGATATAAGTTATAATGATCCCACTCTAGGGAAAAAGCCTATTCCCAAAAAGAGAAGCGACGAGCTTTACCAAAATGACCTCATACACCTCAATACTTTTTTAATGCAGGTTTACCAATCAAAACCTATGTATATGTATGTTACTAATGAACTATGTCTTTATTCAGGATCGTGCTCACCAGGTACATCGAATTCAGGAAGGACTCTTATTCCCCTGTCTCTCGCATAGGTGACAATCTGGTTTATGTTCGTCTTTGTGTAGATCATTGAAGGGTCGTAAGCGCCTTGCTCGCTGTAAACAGTTTTGTGATAAATAATATCCATGTAAAGTGAAAATGCCAACAAATGTACTTAAAGTCTTTTACTAAATGGGTTTTGTTGCATTAGGTTATAGCCCTCAGCGCAGGAATATTGAGTACCAATAGAAAGTGCAACGATTGAAGATCAAATAAACTCAGAACTCCCGTTCCGCGCTTTATTTGTTTCCGCTTCATGACAAGCGGTTCCGTAGAAAAGGAAGGATCCACCGACCACCGTTGTTTACAAGTTTCAATTCTACTCATAAGAAAATGAATTTTTGGCTACCTTAGCTGCGGGAATTTCTCGCTCTGATACGGGAAGCTCTGGTCATCCACAATATGCCAGTGCAGAACGTTCATCTTGTTCATTTCCATAGCATCTAGTGTTCTGAGAATGTTCGATACTGTGAGATAATGTCTCGATGTGTCGATCAGGAGTCCACGATACGCGTATCTCGGGAAGTCCACGATTTGCGTCGTGTTGATGAGTACGTCCTGTAACCAGCAAATGCAGTTAAAACTTCTATTTGTCATCGAATTCCCTCTAAATACCGTTGTTACACAAAATATCTTACATTATATCCATTAGAAAAATAGAACAATTGCGCGAAAGTCTCCATACCCCTCAGAATGCCCCATATTGAATTACCCTTGAGTATCGAAACTGCAGAAACGTTAAGGCTGTCTGAAAAATTAAATTGTCGACATAAGATGGGGTATTAAATCAATATATTAGCCAGGTTCATTGAATACAGAAAGGTTGGGCTTAATGAGAGTAGGTAGTTATTTGGTTTCCTACCCGACTGTGGCGAAGCCCAAAAGGGTTTGTTATTGTTCCCTCGTAACTCCTAAACGGATGAACCGTTTTCCATAAAATATTCATGGTTAAATTAGCCTTGACGGCAAGTGTCACTGGTCTTAAATTCACAATTAAAACATGGCGGCTTTTGGGCGCCATATTGTGGGGTTTGATTTTTTTTCTTTCAAACTCATCGAGGGGGGTATCAAAATAAAAGGTTATTAAGCGATTACAAAGGGTAGAGGTATTTATACAGGGTGGCGCCGACAGTACAACAATAAATGAAAACACTGGTAATCCTAGATCATAGGAATATTTTTAAACTATCAAAAAAAAAACAAATATAGCATAAAATTTCGCACGTCCTCTAAAAAACTGTCATAACACAAAAAATTTAGGTTTTTAGATAACACCCATCTCAATGTCAATTCTCCTTGATCTATAATTGAAAAAAAACAACTCCAAAAGTGTAGGTTCTGCGAAAATAATTAAATCACAGAATGACACACGCGAATGTTTTTTACGGATATCATCGGCCAGACACAAAAAACTTTAAAGTATAATATTATCTCAAAACTGATTTTTTTGTGTTACGACGGTTTTTTTGCGGACGTGCGATTTATGGAACGAATTTGGCAAAGGTTTTTGAAATAGCGAGTTGGCAACATGTGTTAAATGTTTATATCGATGCGGGGGTCATTATTTCGTTAACCTGTCAGTGCTGGCCTATTAATCTACATCTTGTAGAAAATTCCGAATATGAAAATGAATGTCCTGTGACTGAACTACTGGATATATTCGAATGTTTTTATGTACGCAGACTGGGAACGTCATGAGGTATACGCAGTTTAATTTATTGTCGTATTGTCGGCGCCACCCCGTATACAGATATATTTACATCTCACTCATAATAATGTTTAAAATACATTTGAAATGACAAATTCGGATATCGCTACAGGAGTTCGTGCCCCGAGGCGGGCTGCGCTGGATGAGTGGCGAACGTCATGTCTAGGAGTTCTCGCGGCTCAACAAGGCGACAGTAGGCTCACAGTGATGTTTTTTATTGGGTGTAAGCCCCAGCCCCCACATGACCAAACCATCGCCCCGTATGGTGCGGTAGGCACGCGTCAGGCATTTTTCACCGCTTAAGAGTCTATAGAACCTCAGCTCAAATTCTAATTTGGCCCCCACTTCCCCGCGCCACCTCACTCTTTTATCGCGATCGGCGCGATCGCACACAGCTCGCGGTGACGCGGGCACACGAAGTCAAAGCGATTTTGTTAGAGTAAACTACACTATTATCAGACGAGTACTAAGTACTTAGTAAAATCATCAATCATAATTTAATATTAACTTGTCATTATATGAACATAAAATTGTACATCGCAAATTTAGTTTCAATGTACCCACTAACGTCAAAATGGAATCACTTACCATGTGTTAGTACAAGTATTTTACTATATTTGTCTTTAAAATCATGAAAAACAACAAATCGTAAAATATTTCTTGCTCTTACTATGTTATTTTTGTTTTCAAATATCACAGCGACTGTACTATTTTTGCAACAAATACATTGCCCCTTAACCACTACCTAAGTTTGCCGCTAAGTGACTGGACAAGCAATGTAAACACCACAAAACGATACTTTATTAAGTGGATGCATCGCGGCGGTGGCGTCTTGCAGCAAGTTAGTGATGTGCTTGTGCAGATCGACTAACGTAGGCTATCGATCGATCGATAGGATTAGATCTCTTTGATAATATTACGTTTTACCAATTTGAGCAGTTCCCATTGAATAATGACATAAATTATTTCTTATCAAATCTGTCATGGAAAAATATATGAATTTAAGAGTACACTATTTGACAAAAAGTGCCACCCCAGTAATATCAAAGCGGCAAGTGCTGCACAAATACTTCCACTTTACAGGTCAGTGAGTAAACACCATAGCAGGGTTCAACAATACCTACTGTTTCAATTTCAATACGCTATGACAGCTTAAACCAACGTAACCAGATTTTTGATTGTTTTAATATACTTAATAATATTTTTTCAAGCGACATATTGTTTATGTTTATTATAATATTTTCTGGACATGCAGTTTATTATTTATTTTATTTTGAGGACCCCAATTTTTTTTGTACAATAATAAACGTAAGATTCGATAACTTTCCGATTTAGTCAATCACTAGCGTATATGTAAAATAAATTGCTTTTGCACAGCACAACGATAGCAACCGATGTTTTTGTGTGGGTAAGTTGTACGGTGCATGGTATATATACGCTGTGATTGATGGGATAAGGTTTATAATTGATCGTGTAGTACGTTCTGTTTTAAGAAATGCGGATGTGTGCGGGACAGCGTACTTATTGCTTTTGCTGACCTCTCATTGTACGAAATCCCTATACAATGTGAGATCAGCTTATACTGGAAATGTATAGTTTGATAATTATGTAGCCGTGGGTACGAATAACAGATCAGTTACATTTTTAGGTAGGTAGAAGATACTGACGAATTTGCCGGAACATCATCTTTATCACCATCGTTTTCAGTACTGTGTAATCGACGTCTTCTAGAAAGATACATTATAATTAGCTAAACTACCAAGGTACGTCAGTAAGTTCATACATTTTATGTATGTGGTAGGTAGCACTACAGTCGGATAAGAAAGTTACAGCTTTGTTTCTTGTAGTTAGATAGGTAGGTACTTACCGAACATACCTATATTTTTTATTAGGTATTTCTAAGCGCTTGGCTGCTGCACTGCGGGTCGCGGGTTCGATTCCCGCACGGAAGAAATATTTTTATAGCCTAACAATAGTTGTGAAGATTTGTGTTTGTAATCGCACCGTCTCCGATTCAGGAGAAATCCTGGAGTGGGACAACATTATAAAAAACAATTACTAAGTACTTGCTGTAGATACCTATATTTTGTTGTAATATACATATATTGTCAAAACAAAAACAAAACTATATAGGTAATTTTTATCTTTTTATTTTTTATAAAAGTTGCGTCACACTGGATTTCTCCTGAATCGTGGACGATGCATTTGTGATTGAAACTTACAAACACAAATCTTCACATGCAGAAACACCTGCGACTCGTAGCGCAGCAGCCAATCGCTTAGCCACTGCACCAAACGTGTCGTATGCTGTCTACCTATATGTTTGTATATAAATAGTAGATAGGTAAATAGATACTTATTTCATTAAGTTTATCATATGTTTGCCTGCTTCTTTACGCCAACCGTTATTTCCCATTGCGCCACACTATAAACCTAAGTACATAAATTTTAATTTTACGTCGTCTTGTTGCGTAATGTGTGTTCTGAGCGCAAGCGACACAGCTCTCCCGTTCGAAAGCCGAAGCGAGACTGAGCGCGGGTGGCGGGCGGCAGAGAACCAACTTCAACACGCCGAAAGTTTAGGTATTTTCTTTTTAAGGTGAAAATAACAGGAATTTAAAAAAAATAAAAAACATAAGACCTGCTTTATAGGTAGTTCAGTTAGTATGCCAAGTTTCATGATCTAATTTTAAGTATTTTTTGAATACCAGCGGTTTATCGTTCGGTTTGAAGGTAACTTTGGAAATTTTTTCTATCGAGAAAATTTTATGGAATCGTGTTTTCGTCAAACATAGGACCTAGCATTAATCCTCAACTTTACCGTATATTTATTTCAAAATTAATGCTGCAGTATTTTCGGCATAACGGAGGATCATGCTAAGCCATCTGAGCTACTATAGGCCCTTAATAAAAAAAAGGAGTCTTGTTCGTGAACGGGCGCTGTCAGTTGTCACTGGTAATCTCTTAGTTGCCACGGCCTATTGAAACTAATTATTTAATTGTCTTTACTATGGACACTTTTAACGTGCATGTCTTGCTAAATCGTTCTCACATATTGCCCCATCTCAAGATAAATGATGTAACCAAGGTTTTTGTAAGAATATTATTCTGATTTTAAAGAGTGTCCATCGAGTTTTTTGCTCGTTCTTCTCCATACAGATCTACGCTTTGGGCAACTATAGTAGGTACTTTCACAGTTATTATGCCTTGTGGTTGAGACTGTAGTATCATTTTGAAGCAAAGAATTAAAAGAATTGTTGAAGCAAAGATCTTTGCTTCAACAATTTAAAAGTACCTGTAACTGGCCTGATGATTTTGATTTATAACATAAGTATGGGTATGAATTTCGTGAATGAAAGTAAAAGTGTGTGAGTGTAAAATGACAACCTTATCAATTTTGCAACCAAGCAGAAAAGTATTTATAAATGTGTACCGAACCATTGTAATATGTGCGCGCACGCCGCGCTTGAAAGCGAATCGAACAAACGATGCGCGGCGAAAACCATTGAGACCTACAGAACTACTGGCCGATGTCCCAAAACGAAAACTGCCTCACTGTGCGCCGATTTTTAAAGGATGTGTTTGCCGGTTATATGGAAATCTATGATCCGACACTGCGGGCTTAAGTTGACCGTTGATCTAAAAACCTCGCAAATCTAATCTGGCCAAATGGGGTACCATCGCATCCCAAACTAAGTGTTAGTGTGAAGCCCCGGCTCAGGGTATATTTACCGCATCTCCAATCCTTGCCGACGTGCACAACTACCTGTCCAGGTTTTTACTCTACCTGTCAAATTTTAAACGAGAAGACGAACAATTATACCCACATTTCTCATCCATATCCAAGTGTGGGTAGACCTCGCATGGTCTGCTGAGTTCTATTTGCAGTTCCACCAGCGTCCCCTTGAAGTCCGCGCTCGTGTTCACGGAGCGAGACTCCACATGTTTCCACACCTCCTTCGAATGTCTCCATGCAATGTGGTGGGTGTTCCTTAGCACTGCAGTGTACCGATCTATGGCATTTTTTAATATGTCGCATGTCTTTCCTTTTTCCTGTTGAAGTACTTACTTGAGTTATTGTGGTTGAATACCTATTGTAATATTGTAAGCCAAGGTCGAATGTGCCCATATGTTATTGGTATTCTCTGTTATTCATTATACCTAATTATTATAAAAGGTGTATTATTTTACAGAATGATATAATTATCGTTGTAGGTAATAAAGCGCTCCTATTTAAACAACTTCAGTGGTTGTTTTCTATACTGTGGGGGTATCTTCTAAATATGTACCTTAGAGTGTGACGAAGTCATCAGGTTTATTTTCTCGCGGGAATAGTGGGTGGGTACGGTGGGGCTACCATGACGCCCTAATGCAGGAACGTTTTAGTTTTATTTCGAGAGAGCGAGAGATGGCGCTAGTCAGCTGTCTAGCGCCACCCTAAAACATTCCTGCACTAACAGACCATGGTAACTCCCCTGGTATTAATAATTTGCAAATTCGGTACAGTGTTTGTCAACAGGTTCTTCATATGAGCAGGACTGTTCTACCCAAAGAGAATACAGATACAACATCAACTGCCTCTGCTCAATATTTGCGTCTCGAAAACCCCGGGTTGGAAGTGGAATGCGTTGCATAGTCGTCGGTACGGTACCGTGATGATAACCTCTTTGTCTGCAGTTCGCGGACAACACTCCCTGAGATAGAAACCGATCACGACAGATATTTAATGAGTAGCTGGACTTTAAAATATTTCATATTTATAGGTCTGGCCTCTGGCAAGCATTTAAGGTATAAAGACTCATTTTTACACTTACCGTAAACTTAAAAACAGAGGGTGATAGTTTAAAATAAGTCCGTTCTTTTGTTTCCTGTTGAGGTTTTGGCCACACTTCCCCTTTAGTCGGAGGAATTGCTGGACCAGGACGAACGAGTTTCTTACTGGCCACAAAAAAAACGCAAAGTGCGTTAAAAAATAGAAGAAGCCGCAACATTTTCGCGGAAAAATAAGTAACCTGTATAAACCGTTTGACAGACCGGACTAAACTGTTATTTTTAATGAGTATAATATTAGGTATGGCCTATAGATTGATAAGAAAATAGTACTTAAGCAAAATAATTAATATTCAAAAGATTTTCCTTTAATTGTTCGTAATTATAAAAGAACCCAATTACCCAAGGTCCCAAGAGTTTTTACGCACTCTCTTCTATTGGTCGGGCCGCGCCGTATGTGCACGTTCAAAAAAAAAAATGTCTGCAAAACCTGTACAGTCTGTTTAGCTTCTACAAAGTGTAGCAAAATGGTTCAGTTTCGTTGTAAGTTCTTGAAATTCGCAAAAAAAAAAGTACTTTCTATAGGAATTGCTGAGCAACATGTATGGTAAAACTTTTAAAAAGAATTATTAATTTCCAAAAGACATAGAACAAAAGTTCAGTTTCGTGATCTGAGTCGCCACACGAGAGGTTTTGGTTTTGTTATGTTACACATCCTATATCTTTTGGTTTATTCACCAGTGGAGGCTGATGGTGAAGATGCTGACCAAGTGCACCAGTCGCCGGAGAAGTGCACCAGTGAGAGGCTATTGGGGATTAACTGTGAGTTTCATCAGAGTAAAGAGCTACTCTGATGCAGACATCAAATTGCATATTTCCGGACATCAAGGAGAGCTGCTTTCAACAATGCGTTTCACTCAAGTCTAATTTTCCCAAGTGGCTGGATTTGTGGCTGTCCTTTTGTAACCTGTTCCCTGTCCTGTTCCTATCTGGCTATGTTCTATTTTCCCTGATTCGTGTATTCCTAAATATTGATATGTTCTATCTATTCCTAGCTTTTGAAATGTATCTCCGCTTCGTAGTATATATACTTCACCTATTGCATTATTTCTATGTATCTAATGTGTATTGTATTACATTTATTTAAACCGAAACTTACACCTATGTCGTTTGTGAATATTTCTATACTTTCTAGTAAAACTTTTAAAAAATATTTTTATTGTTGGCGTATACAAGATGTTGCTTTGCATGATCGTCAAATTCAAGGAGGTAACTATGTTAAAATAATAAAATGGGTAGGTGGGTAAATTTTCATTTTTTTTTCTTAATATCGGATGTGCACCACCCGTATTAAAACGCGGCTCGTCTAATACTAGCCCTATAACCGCGCTTTCACACACACAAACAAACGCAGACGTTTATTCGATAAACGGGTGATTCTCCTCTTTTGAAAAGGGCTTCATTCTGAAATAGTGTCAAATTAAAAAAAAAAACTAAAAAAGCAGCGATTATTATTGACCAGGTAGGTACCGTAATTTATATTGATTATTTACGTCTTCTATGACAACCTCCTGAATTTTGACGAGGTTGCAAAACTACACCTTGTATATTAAAGTCATCCATGGTACAATATGTGATTTATCCAGAAGCTATCTTTAAGTTTGTATCCTTTCATTTAATACTTGCTCAAGACTAATAAGATCGGATTAATTGCCAGGCAGAACAACGACGGCGAAAGAGAGTCTCCCTGGAATATGCCCCACTTGATGCTAATGGGCGACCCCATTTAATTAGTAGCTAAGGATTCGTTGGTTCCACGGGCTGTCATGAGCACTTTCCATGTAGGAATAGCAATTTCAAGGAAATATGCGTGATCCTTGATCAAATTCTTCTCGGACTGATGTGCGTTCTCCAAAATTGCCTTGTTGATCATGATTTGGTCTTTGTGGCACCAAACCGGTTGCCCTTCAGCGGGCCTATTTCTGAGGAACGTAACCACTGCATTCAAACGCGCTCTTAATTATTGACAACGAAATCACGATCAGATCATATGTACAAAACCGCGTTAGATATGAAACACAAAATCTTTGCCAAGTTCTGGCAAAGTATTAACAAGATTATCAAGCCGCAACGGAATATCACATATCGTACCGACGGCATACCCGATGATGCAAATAGCTAATAGTTTAAACAATCTGCACCCGCGAATGAACATAATTTTAAAACATAGGACATTCATGACGAAGGATGTACAGACGCAAGCTACAACAGCACATCAGGCTACAACAATGTCAAATTTCTTTAATAGATTTTCAACTTCATCGTTAAAGAATTAGGTTCAAGGTTGATTGGTAAAATTTAACAGTTTCGGGTAGCAATATATAATCTATTTTTGATTATGTTCGTACAATTTGCTATTTTGAATTTTTTCTTTGGTTTATAGTCAATTTCGAGTTTTGTTTTTTTTTTTGTTCAAATCGTTTCTAAATAGTGTTGACATCTTCAAGTTGTGGTTTTGTTGTATGATTTTTTAATTACGAGTGCCTGAATGCAACTGACTCTTGCCAGAACGAACCTAAATTACGTATATTTTTATCATTACAACTTTCGAAACCCAAACGATAAATTCATCTTCACACCTCTGCCCAACCTAGTGGACAGTCCCCATAATAAATAACATCAGGATCTTCTGACGCGGTTTTTGGAAAGCAACTTCATCCGAATCAATGGATCGTTAAGTTGCAAGATTTTTCGGTAAAGGTACACTCTGCCGACTACCGAAGCAAAAAAGAGCCTTTTAATTAATTGCCATTACTTTTATGCCTGGATGCCGCAGCCGAAGCGTGTTTAGCGTGAATTTAAAAGGGTTAGGCGTACTTTGTTGGTGAGTTTGATTTGAGAGCATCAATGCGTGGTGAAATGAAGGCAATTAGGATCTATTCGACCAATGGAGATATCTTTCAGATAACTGGTTTTATTATAAACTTTCACGCCCTGTTCGCCCACGCACGTACACTTCAATTTTCTTTCCAATTCTAAGACATGGCGTCCCACCGCGTTGAGTGAAATAAAACACAGATGAAATTAACATTACAGTTTAAAATAACAAATATATATCTTAAGAAAGTAAGAAATAAGCATGTTTAGATTCCTCCGACACAAAACCCGGGTCCATTAGGTGGTTGTGCATGGATGCCGCGGCGGTTCATTCGGCACGTGTGCTCTTCCAGACGACGGTTTACTTCGATAGCAATGTGCCTGTAGTAGTTAAAACGAGTTTGCTCAGCACTCCAGAGTTTTTCAGCGACTGCGCTAGTTCGAGGCCATACCCTGTAATCAATTTAAATGTCTTACATTAATTTATAATATAATATATTCTCTTATAAATAGGAAGGAAATTTTAGTTTAAGGTAATTCAATGAATTTCCGAACAACGTAGGCTCAAAGCACAGCTCAAAGGCTGAAAACGGTCATTGATCGAAAAAACCAACCACATTGCGATGAAAATCCGAGATGACGTATGTGGAAACTTTTCAAAGAAATTCGGCATGATGAGGCCCTTCTAATTTCAACCTGATTTATTTATTTATAACCCAATTCTGCTGTCAGATCTGAGAAATTAGATTTTCAATTTGACCTCACTATCGGCATTAGCACCCGCGAAAACCACGAAAACTACTTTCATGTCGAAAAGTAGAAAATTTGTACATCCGCCATCTTGAATTTTCATTTCGACCTCACTATCGGCATCAACGCCCCCGAAAACCATGGAAACGACACCCATGTCGAAAATTTGAAAATCGTCACATCCCCATCTTGCATTTTCATTTGGGCATCACCTTACCCATCGACATCGGTAAGTTCCTTAATAATGTAAAACATCGAGTTGTGGCTGTTAGAAAAAGGCTCAGAATGGGTTCTGGCATTTCTTCACTGCCAGAAAGCGTTGTAGTCGAAACTCAAACCAGCCACAACTCGAATTTCGCTTCGTGGTCGTTTTGTGTTTGCCAGAAAGCGTTGTGGTCGTTTCGTCTAACATACAGTGTGGAAGGGACAGCTACGCTAAGCTGATTACCACGTATTCAGTAGGTACATCATTCTGAACCCTGGGGCACATAAATTTTTCGTCACTTATTAAAAAAAAAATCAGCTGTTCAGTACATTTTGACGTGTAGGTATTGCAATTTTGTAGGAAACAGCTGTTGTTTTTATTATATGAATGGTGTACTGTACACGTGTGGTAACCGGCTTAGCGTCGCTGTCCCTTCCACTCTGTATACACCAGTATATCCCGTGGAGCGGCTAGAATCCGCTACCAAATTACTGTAGTTTTAATTTTCTATATTTTTATAACAGTGAACAGCAGTGGGTCTCATTACGGTAAGGTTTGGTATTGTAATATGTGGTATATTTTATGACACATTATCACAACTAATTGAGTTTACGTACCTGCTTATAAAATTCCTATCATCGACTGACTCTCCCCACATACAAGCCTCGCCTCCCAGAATGTTGTTCAGGTCCAACTCCTTGAAACGTCTCGGGATCATCTGACGGGGGTCCACTGTGTAGAACTTGTTCCAGTCACCACCCGTAGCCAGATAGTCTAAATACCATGATGCAGAGTAGATAACTTTGTGATTGCCCTCCAAAACCTGTGAACATGGATATTACACTTGAGGGCAATAAAATCGCACACCCCTTGTAATTTGGTTTATTACTGATTTTTCACTTAAATCTAAAGATATTGAGTATAAATCATTTAGAAAAATTAAAGAACAGAAGCTTAGTCTCACAAAGACACAATTAAACACATTGACCTTCACGTAACTAACTACAAAAACCAACCGGCTGAACTGGGATAAATTGCTTGCAAAGTTCGCAATGTTAGTATAAGTCGGTGGACAGTTAGAGAAGAAGACTGGGCAAAGCAGGACTGACTGCACATCGTCCAGCAAATAGTCCCAAATTGACCACAGCTCACCGACAAGCCCGGCTACAATTTGGCAAAGAACACTTAAATTGACGTATGACCAATAGCGGGCTGTTATGTTCTCTGATGAGTGCAGAATGACTTTAAAAGGTTATGATGGACGCTCTAGAGTCTACAGAAGGTCCTCAGAGCGATTTTCACAATGCATGCGTAACCGAACGTGTGGCTTTTGGAGGTGGATAGTGTATGTTTTGGGGTGGCATAATATTGGAAACTAAAACTGACATTGTATTCATGGTAAAATTAATACGGTCCATGAAAAACCGATTAATTATTATTAAATTTGATCAAGAATTTTGAGTTTGATTTTAATTCTTTCTTGAGCGAAATTGGGTAATTTTACCTGTATGTTGGATTTTGTGCACTGTATTTGATATCATTAGAAAAGTACTGAAGTAAACTTTCAACGTACGTTTTGTACGTTTTTTTTCAATATTAATGCACATTCATGAAAAAATGCTGCCTTAACAAAAAAGTAAAGGTGTGCGATTTTATTGCTTTCAAGTGTATTGTGTGTGTATTTGTAGTAATTAAATGGATTTTTGTACACTGTGAACTCACAAAAAACATCGAAACCATGTTAAGAATAGTTTTAAAAAAAATAACGAGCCTATAAAGTACCATCATCAAGTTTGTGGAGTTATGGATACCAATAGCAAGTATGAAAAGCAGAAAACTTTTCATCAACAATATTTCCAACCTTAATGTCTACGTCAGATTAGAAGGTTTTCAGCGAAGTGCACGCAGATATCGATGTTACTATTCGCAGAATACTTGCAAGTTCCTGTTGAAATAGTTTATATTGATGGCTAGATAGAAGTGATTGACAAATTCATGAACCCAAAGAATAAAGTGTAGGCAGCAGTGAAGAGGAGACCAAGCCGGGAAGGAACATACTCGTAAATGAAAATAAAAAGCCAGATTCAAGGGAAAACATCATAGAAACAGCTGTACCTATTACAATATATTTTAATATTCGTAATAATCTCATGAATGTAAATCGTTAAACACGCAACAGGCTAGACTCCTCCGATACAAAATCCCGCACCAACAGATGGTTGCACCTGGACACCGCGTTTGTTCATGCGGCATGTATGCTCTTCAAGACGAGCGGCAATTTCGTTGCCAATGTTAATAATCTCGTAAACAGGATCAAAAGGGCTCCATAGTACTTCGGCTAAACCACTAGAGCACGAGGCCATACCCTAAAATCATGAAAACATTTTAACAACTAACTGAGGAAAATGAAGCCAGAAGGCCCTATCCAGCGACAGTCTTACGCTCATTGATGCTCAATCGCCCATTTAATATAATATTGTTTGTAATAAGGCTTGAACTGAAATGCATAAGACGGACCGCTCAGTAGGAAATAAAGGACATCGCAACGTTAAAAACTCGTGGCGGTCATCGCGGACGTGACACGTAGAGGATACCAACAACTGAGGAGCACTTACCGTGAAATAAAGTTAGTGTTATCGACAAATTCACCCCACATGCAAACTTCGCCGCCCAAAACATCGTCTAGGTTAAAATACTCAGTTTCTAAAAAAATCCGGGGATCATGCCCGTAGAAATTACTCCAGTCTTCATTGTGGTGCAGTTCGTCTAAGTACCAGGGTGAGGAGTAAATAACTTTGTACCCAGCAGCCAGAACCTGGCCAATCAATATGACTTACGTCTATAAACAAAAATATTTTAAGAGATAGAGATGAACTCTATTGTAGTCCTATTCCTGATTAGCTTAGCTTTTGTATTACAGCCAGAATAACTATCCAGTGAAGACCTAGTTTCGCACTACCAACAACAAATTATAATGACGTTGGTTGCTTTTGTGGGATTAGAATGTGACGATGTTCGTTTACGTACATGGAATGTGAGAAAGCCGAGCACATGTCGTTCTCAAGATTTCCCAAGTTTTGTTTTGCCCATGTTACCTGATATTGGGGAAAATGTAACCTCTTCTTGCAGGAAAGTCGCCTTCTATTATAATATTTTAGATATTCAATCTACTACTACTACTACTTACGCGAACCATATCCTCAGGTCCGATCGTTTTCCAAACTTGCACGATTGCGTCGCTGGGCAGTTTTACACCTTCATCGAAAACTTCCTGAAACATTTCGAATTAAAATTATTGTTATGGAAGAAGAAAACTCGAACGTAGATGACTATTAGACAAAGAAACCAAATAAAAGGTAGATGAATTGACTGTGTAATCTTGTATAGTACATAAAAGTACCTAATACAGCGACATAGTGCAAAAAGTACTACAGCGTCATCTATGACACTAAGGCAGACATCAAATTCTTAAACGGCGATGGTAAAGTTCTCCGCGAGTTAAGACGATATACAGAAACCCGACAACTGTCGGGCAGTAGCGCACCGGAGACAACACCTGTCTGGTCGGAAAATCCTCCCTTTTCTGTGGAGTATGAAGAACATTACACCCTGTTCTTCATTCCCTTAATTCCTAAGATGGCTTTGAAGGAATTGATCTATAGAGATGACAGTTGATACAATGTTATGCCTACATATGGATGAAGACGTGCTGTGTCAACCCCAAAACCGTTTTCGAATTTGGGCAAGAGGATAGAAGGAGAAACAATATGACATACCTGCCAGACAATGGGCTTGGATTTCTGCCCCAACAGCGGAAGAACATTTGTCATGAAGTACGCGTGTAGTTCGCTGGGCTGACTCATATTGTGATGACTCATGAATTCTAGAACCTCAGGGTTCGATGCCCTGAGAACGATGGTATACAGTAATGAAATTTATTTCGGGTTTGTTAGCATGAGTAAATATTTTGTTGTAGAAATTCTGGTTTTTGGGGACCGATTCGGAGCACCGGGAAAATCAACTACTGCAAATGCCTATAACATTACCAACAGGTAATTGCTAGATGTGGGATTCCCGATGCTGCGATGTTTTGTTCTTTTGGCATATAATGGTTTTTAGGATGTATATAGTTAAAAACATTTAGTAGTACTTACCTGTAGGAAAGTACATCCAAGCGTGCTTGGTCTTGACCTAAAAATAAGAACAGAATAATGTATGTACCTAATGTATAGAAACTTACCAGCAATCCATATTAACTTCATCGCCCCCCAGATGAAAGTATTTATCTGGGAACCGCTCCTGAACTTCACGGAACAGATCACCGATCAGTTTGTACGTAACGTTGTTAGTCGGATCCATTGGTCCTAAGCCAACTATCTTGCCGAACTGATAGCATTTTGTGAGGATCCCTGGGTACGCAACGCCCCAAGATCTTGTGTGTCCTGTTTAAAACAGATAATGATCCTTTATTTTCAGTCAGCATGGCGCATATAGTGTTAGTATAAACAATTGCTTAAAACTATGTTAGTAGACACAATTATTAATATTAAACATTCATTATTTATTATCCGTTAAAGAATCCGCTGAATACTATAAACAACCTTAAATATTTACAAAAAAGGACAAAATTAAGAATCTATATAACTATGTATATACAACGACGACAATAGCACACTTAGGCGTCAAAGTACTTCTCCACATCGCTGTCGTCCGGAAACGTGCCCAAAAGCACTGGCAGCATTGCCACGTTGAACGGCAATGCTAAATATTTGGCCAAAAAAAAAGCCAGCCCTCTGGTCAAGCGATTTACAGAATTGCTTCCTTGCCTTCATTCTTACTTATAGTGGAGGAACTATTCAGGTGAAGTGTCGACCAGTTGGTGAGAGATTTCCTTAAAAAGGAGCGCACTTGGGCAACATGAGCCGAGAGTTTCAACCCCAAAGGGCTCAAAACTGGAGATAGTAATAAGGTTACATTATTTGCGCCGCTTGAGGATCTCAGCAGCCGCAACATGAGAAGGCGCAAGGGTGTCGACACAGATTGCGTCCCACACCAATGGCCTACCCACCTCCCAAGGCACCAACGTCATGCCGTTTGGTTTCTTTTGATCGTCACGTACCAATACGCGCGCTGGCAAGGACTCAACGAATATTATCGTTAATATTGGCGTGCCGTGCAATACATGCGACCTGCGCTACTGTAGCAGGACAGGCCATGGTGTCCGAGGCTGTCGACAGCTTCACCACAGTGCGCGGATGATGCGGAGCAACACGAGGTTCGCCTAAGCGTAGACTTATAGCAACCCGGAACGTCGCGTTATCCATCACATTGCCAATGGTGGATGACGGGAGTGCTTGAAGCCACAAGCCGACTCCCATTCCCAGCAGACGGGCACGCTCCACAGTATTGATTGACGTGTTTAAAAGGGTATTCATTCCGTATAGTAGGTACAGTCGGCCAAGAAAGTGGTGTACCACCCTAAGGTTGAATATCGCTTGCAGATTCATAGGTGATAAAGATTAGTTTCGCTTGCAGATCGATCTGACAACTTCTATTGCTGTCTTTATCTGATTATTGATAACGACTATTACTGTTTGTAACGTGACAGCTGTTCTTAGTTTGAACTTGATGGAACCAATGACGTCGTAAAATCAACGGCGGGGGGCTGTAGATTTTGATGAAAAAATTGTATCTACAAATTCAGAATTGTAATCAACAAGTTACATAAAATTGTAAAGGCACAAGGCGAGTCCACAAACCTACAATTTCTGTAAACGTGTAATTACAATATCAATAAAAAACAAGCTAAAAATAGATTTATCCTTTTATTAAATTTCTACAATCAATTTTAAAATACTTATAACAAACAAAAACATAGCATATATAGTAATATTTAGAAGATATTGAAAATTTTTAAGAATTAGAAACGGGTGTAACCGCCGTTGGCCTCTATAACCTCTAAAAGACGAGACCTCATTGAACCAACAAGCCGTGAGCAAATATCGGTTCCCCGCATTTCCTCCCAGATATAATTACAGTGACTAATAAGAGCTTGTTTGGTTCTTTCATTTTGATGCGATCATCGTTGGACCATAAGGCCCCAAAAATTTTCTATCGGGTTGAGGTCCGGCGATCTTGAGGGCCACTGAATTACCCTTACGTCAGTGTGTGAACGAAACCAGGCTCTTACGATCCTCGCATTATGAATTGAACAATTATCTTGAACAAAATCAAATTGTGGCACTTCGTTCTCCGGGTAAACATTACGGACTGTCGGTAGCATTGCATTCTGAAGCACGTCGATATAATTTACAGCCGTCGCTCGAGGAGGTAGAGAACACAATTCTCCTACACCATCCGTAATCATCCAGCCCCATATATTTACGGAAATTCGACCTGATTCTCTATTTGGGATTACATGATCATCTTTATACCGTGTTGAATTATATCGCCAAAGGTGAAGACGTCCATGCTGACTGGATTTAAACGTTTTTTCATCACAAAACACTGTATTAGACCAATCAAACTCTAAGTGCTCTCTGGCGAAGTTCAGACGAGCAAGTCTGTGAGCATCCGTCAAATATATTTTCTTGGCGTAATGCCTGTGGTGCAACCCCATGTAATGTAGATGATTCCTTATTGTTTGGGCACTCACATCGAACATCTCCGCAAAATGTTTTGTGGGCTTAAAACCATTGATTTCATATTCCCGTCTCATGAATTCTCTATCGTTATTGGAGAGTGCAGGCCGGCGACCACTTCTTCTGTGATCCAACAAACTTCCCTCCTCTCCTTCACGACGAATCCAAAAGCGGACAGAACGCCTCGATATATTCAAATTCCGGGATATCGCACTGATACTGCTTCCCTCATTAAATTGGGCAATTATTTGTGCTCTTTCGGCAATGGTCAAGTTGGCAGGCATTGAGATGATTTTATATGCAGTTGATTGAAAAATAACACGGAAAATATATCGATTTTTTGCATATATTTGACAAAATGTCAATTGTCAGTTTTCTTTTTCAAATGGAATTCGGTTATCTAAATAGTTTTTATTACTTTTGTTTGGAAACATTTCAATTGCTTTGTAGAAACTAATGTCCTTTTCATTTATACTAAAGGTTAAAATGTCATGTACTTATATGTGACATATGACGTATGAATACTAAATACATAAGTTTACGTCATGATAATGTTGTCTCTTTCAGTAATATCTTTTTATAACGAACCTTGTTGTAATTTTCGATGACCGGGAAACTAAATCAAAACTGGTACACCACTTTCTTGGCCGACCGTACAGCAGAGGGGCACGTCCCACCGTTTCTGGGAGGACAGGTTGTCGGGTAAATCCGTATTGGGACAAGTAATTTTCCAAGCGTTCAACGCATCGGTCATAAACGGTACCTCAAAATCAACCAGTGAGGAAGGTAGAATATTCCTGGTTTATTATCTTATAAGTTTTTCAAGCATGTATGTAGCTACATATTATATAGCTTGACAAACCAAAGAATTATAGGCCCATCCAGCCGTTCCGCAAATTACTTCAGAATGCGCATTCGTGCTTCCCCCCACGAAGGCCATTTCTGAAGGAATTCTGCGTATGACTGAGGCAACTTTCTTTCGCATCATCGCTAAATAATCATCTGTTTGAGCATCAGCGAACTTGATAAAAGATATGTTTAAACATAGTTAAAAGATAATAAGTGTTGTACAGGGTAATCAATTAAAACTAGCTAGCTTAACAATTTTACTAGTACCTAATCAAGATTCAATAATTTTATTGTTGTATTTTTTTATGATTCAGCCGTAACAATTTCCTATGTAGTAATAGTGTTAAGTATAGTAATTAATTCTTTATATGCAGCTGCGATATCGTTAATAAATTAAAAACACTATTATAATATATAAATACCTACTTACATTTGCTGGTGCAAATAAAAAAATACCATATACCTACATAGTATGAATCTAGTCATTACATATTTAACTACTACTCCAATTTGACGTGGCAAATATGCTTTAGGTACCTATAATACTTAGAAATTAAAGAATTTTACAGTGAAATTCGCAACTAGACACAGATAATATACGATAAAATCAAGGCTCGGTAAACAAGTGGTAAATAATACAATCGCTCAACACTTTTCATCTATCGGTTAATGTATTGTTTATCTAAGGTCAACATGAGATGACCCACTCAAGCGTTGACAGATAAGAATGCCATTACTATTTGATTTCACTAGAATGAGAAGATATTGTACTTAGTTTACTTAGGTAGGTACTGTGTAAGGAAAGCGCGACACCACCGCACCGGTAACAATACCTTTTTGCGCGATTCTGTTCGCAAAATCATCAATTAATTATTGATCGTCGTATGAAATCTTGGTAATTAGTAGTTCTGAATCTATCCACAAAAGATATAAGGCGTTTCAAAGTTTCATCAGGATGTCTTAACCTATCTATTTCTCTATAAAAGTACCTATGTATATGACTTTATCTGTGTGTAACTCTGTACATAAATGTTTGTATGTTAACCAACGTCTTTATTCAGGATCGTGCTTACCAGGAACATCGAATTCAGGAAGGACTCTTATTCCCCTGTCTCTCGCATAGGTAACAATCTGGTTTATGTTGGTCTTTGTGTAGATCATTGAAGGGTCGTAAGCGCCTTGCTCACTGTAAACAGTTTTGTGATAATTAGTATCCATGCAAAGTAAACATGCCAAGAAATGAACCTAAAGAATCGTACTAAATGGATGTTGTTCCATTATTATTTATTGTTTTGTGTTTTTGTGCATTAGGCATTAGGAATATTGAGTACGAATAGAAAGTACAACGATTGGAGATCAAACAAACTCAACTCAGAACTCCTGTTCCGCGCTTTGTTTCCGCTTCGTGTCAATGTAATGAATAGGTATATTAGGAGCAAGTTGGAAAGTCATCCTCCATAGAAAAGGAAGGATCCGCCGAGCATGGGTGTTTACAAGCTTCAATTCTACTCATAAGAAAATGAATTTTTGGCTACCTTAGCTGCGGGAATTTCTCGCTCTGATACGGGAAGCTCTGGTCATCCACAATGTGCCAGTGCAGAACGTTCATCTTGTTCATTTCCATAGCATCTAGTGTTCTGAGAATGTTCGATACTGTGAGATAATGTCTCGATGTGTCGATCAGGAGTCCACGATACGTGTATCTCGGGAAGTCCACGATTTGCGTCGTGTTGATGAGTACGTCCTGTAACCAGCAAATGCAGTTAAAACTTCCATTTCTCATCGAATTTCCTCTAAATACCGTTGTTACACAAAATATCTTACTTTATATCCATTAGAAAAATAGAACAATTGCGCGAAACTCTCCATACCCCTCAGAATGCCCCATATTGAATCACCCTTGAGTGTCGAAACTGCAGAAACGTTAAGGCTGTCTGAAAAATTATATTGTCGACATTAGATGGGGTATTCAATCAATAATGTATAGCATTATTACTTTTAATGGATTTAGATTTTTTATAAGTGCCTATCCTGTAGGTAGTCGATCGTTTGGTACGTTTCGCGGGTACGAAACTCAATACCAATGGTCTTCAATGAAAAAGAAAAATTCAGAATAAAAATTGCATTTTCTAAAACTCGATTGTATTTTTATTTTTGATTGGTTTTAGCTCGCGTAGAGGTCGGTACACATCCTACGAGAACGCCAGAACATGCAGGTCACCCAGGTCATGAGCTACCTGTACTTAGGCCAAATTTCATGTGTACCGAACCATTACAACATGCGCTTGAGAGCAAATCGAACAAACGATGCGCAGCGACAACCATTCTGTACCTACATACAGGACTACTAGCCGATTTCCCAAAACTGCCAAAACCGCACCGATCATTAAAGGCTGTGTGTTTGTTGGAAAGCAATAGGAATTTTATGCCCCGGTTACTAGCTGTAGAAGCCAATCTGGAAATCTATGAGCCGACACTGCGGGCGTTGGCCGTTGCAAATGTAATCTGGCCAAATGGGGCATCATCGCCCATCCCAAACTCAGTGTTCGTGTGAAGCATGGCAGTGGGCAGGACAGAAGATGCCGTATACCGTGAGCCGTCTCAAGGTATACCGCATCTTCTGTCCCGCCCGTCGTGCACAACTACGAGTACCTTCCCAGGCCGCACGTACTGGCCAGGCAAAATTTAACACGAGAAGACGAACAATTATATAAAAATACCTACATTTCTCATCCATATCCAAGTGTGGGTAGACCTCGCATGGACTACTGAGGTCTATTTGCAGTTCCGCCAGCGTCCCCTTGAAGTCAGGGCTCGTGTCCACAGAACGAGATTCCACATGCTTCCCCACCTTCTTCGAATGTCTCCATGCTATGTGGTGGGTGTCCCTTAGCACGGCAGTGTACCGATCTATGGCATTTTTTAATATGTCGCATGTCTTTCCTTTTTCCTGTTGAAGTACTTACTTGAGTTATTGTGGTTGATTAAATGTTTTCCTTGTTATTAATTAACCTAATCTGAATACATATTGTAAGCCAAGGTCGAATGTGCCCATATGTTATTGGTATTCTCTGTTATTAAATAAATATTATAATAGGTTCTTATATTATTTTACGGACTGATATCATTATCGTTGTAGATAATAAAGCGCTCCTGTTTACAAACAACTAGTGGTCGTTTTCTCTAGTGTGGGGCTATCTTCTAAATACCTTACGGTGTGACGAGTTATCAGGTTATTATAGGAATAGTGGGTACTGATATTAGTACTGAGTTTGTCAACCGGTTCTTCATATCAGCAGGACTGTTCCTACCCAAAGAGATTACACGTCGACATCAACTACCTCTGCTCAACATTTGCGGCTCGAATACCTACTCCGGGTTGCAAATTGGTCCCGTGTTGAGTACCTCTTTGTCTACAGTTCGCGGGCAACACTTCCTTGAGATAGAAACCGATCAAAAGCAAGGATTTTGTGGGATAGCGTGTTATGCACTTGTTGTCGCCGGCAGCTGAGAGACGTAGACGGTTTGAGTTGGCCAAAGAGCTGAAGTTCTTCCAGTGTTGGATAAAGACACGGTGTAGGTACGGTATCGTGGAACTCGTGAATAAAGTTTTAAGTTATGGCGACATTTGGCACTATCTGTGATATTGACATTGGCAGACGCGGCCTGCCGATGTTTGAAAAAGTACTGAATGCGTTGCGACCTTTTTGATGACAGCAAAAAAAAAATATTCAATTTGCATTTTGAGTAAGTTAGGGACAATGTAACTAAATGGGAACTATTTGCAATATCTGTAGGTGGTAACGTTCAAATGGGTCGTAGGTACCTACTTAGCTTCCATAAATACTTATGTAAATTATATTCTATTATTTTTGCTTTAGGTATGTAACAAAAATCATGAATTTCTGAAATGTTCTTGCCTCGAAATACCAATCTCGAATGCGAAAAAAAATCCGTAACTTTGTACCTACCTAATTATTATTATTTTAATAGCATTAATCGGAATGGTCCAACGTATCTTCGGAATTTAGGATGGAATAATCACGTTATTTTCATGTTGCATCACACCCTAAAGGAAGATCGATAAGAGCAGCGGATAATAAAAATTGCGAAGAAAAAGTTTGAAGGGATTTTTTTACAGCAATGCTCAGTGTTCTGAATCAAATTGACTAGGATGAACTCAAAATTGAATACCAAAAAGTGTTTAGAAATAGAGATCATACTAATTTATGTAAAAACAATGTAGAAACTACTGACTAGACTGCGGAACTCTGTTTTTTATTACCGAATACCGTTTAGCTCTTCATTCGATAGCTGGGTACATAAATCATAAATAAGCTTTAGGAAGAACTCCAACATCAATTTAACCGCTATATTGTTGTTTAAAAGTTCTAATTGATTATTTAAGATTAAATCATTTTGTTTAGATACGAAAAGTCAAACGAACAACCACCAGGGTGCGAAAAAAATCGATACTATCTACAATGGAAAACGATGTTAGTACTTACATCATATTTAAAGGGTAGCAAGTTGAAAATATTTCATAGAAATATTTAATTTATAGGTCTGGCCTCTGGCATGCATTTTAAGGTATAAAGGCTAATTTTTTCACTTACCGTAAACTTAAAAACAGAGGGTGATAGTTTAAAATAAGTCCGTTCTTTTGTTCTCTGTTGAGGTTTTGGCCACACTTCCCCTTTAGTTGGTGGGTATGCTGGACCAGGATTAACGATGTTCATACTGGCCACAAAAAATACGCAAAGTGCGTTAAAAAATAGAAGACGCCGCAACATTTTCGCGGCAAAATAAGTAACCCGTACGATCTGTTTGACAGACCGGACTAAACTGTTATTTTTAATGAGTATTTGTCATTATATTATGGCCATAGATTAATAAGAAAAAAATACTAAGTAAGTGCCAAATTATTAATATTCAAGAGATTGTCCTTTAATTGTTCGTAATTATAAAATAACCCAAGAGTTTATAAATAACAATCGGAAATGAAGCGTTATCCTTACAAAAAATTCAACAGAGTTCAACTCATTCTATATACCAGAGACCAGGGGCGTCACACATAAGCAATTTTTATGCAAACGTGGTGACATCTTGAATTCTGTACCAAAAACTTATGTAGCTATAATGTCTTTACAAACCTTACTAGATGGGGCAGGTATCGAGCTTTCGAAAGCACCGATAAAATAATCTGATAATGTAAAGTTAACGGTTCAGTTTTATGATAATTATTGAAGCATCAATTCACACTATTCATTTAAAGTTATAATTATAAATAATAGCTTAATTGAACAAAATTATTTTTTATTAAATTGAAATATAAAATATAATTTCTAAACGAAAAGGAACGAACGAAACGTCAATGTCAAACATCTTGATCTTGATATTGTCTGATGTCGGAGGACCCTTATTAAGAATCCAAAGACATTCAAATATTTACGAGCGATAGGCGGGACACGACAAAGAAAATCGTAATCCAAAAACTTGTTACTACTTGGTAACAAGTTGTTCTGTCTAGATGACACTAGACAGACCAAGCCCGCTTGTCATGTAGCATTCAAAATGAGTCAAAATCGAAAATGTTCGGGATCAAATTTTTTATATGAAATATTCCCAATGTCCGCTCTATTAGTCTTTTAAATCTCTTTATATCAATCTTTTATAAAATAACCGTTATCGTTTTAATAAATAGTTGGTGTAGTGATGTGTATAAACTGACGACAAATTGAAAAAAGCCTCAAGTAAATTATAATAAACATTACCACTACAAGAATGAAATATTATTATATGACAGTGTACTTATTTAAAATTGTTTCATTTTATTTACTGTCCCAAGTGCCCAATCTGATCAAAATTATATAGCTACATTAAACCTACCTACCTATACGTCGCTGCTAATAATAGTAGATATAAATACGTAATAAGGACCCTAGTAGTACGTAGTATTGTTGTTACAGAATAATAGATGTCACCACTATTAAATTTTAGCAATCAAATTATTGTGCATAACTCTTTGCCAGAGACTCTAAGGGAGGAATCGAGGGAGGTCTTTCTTTATCGTGTGGTTAGTGCCTAACCGAGTGCCAAATCGAGGGAGCTAAAGAGAGTACTTATGGGGAAAGTGCCAAGGTAGCCCGCGAAATTCAAATTTTCTTTGGTTTTTTGCAATTTGCAGGACAGTGTCAGTTCGTATGTTAAACTAAATTTGATTTGAGACCTTAAGACGTATGTAGTTACAGAATAATAATCATTCAAATCATCGCGGCCTACCCTGGCGCATGAGCTGAACATGAGAAAACGCAAGTGAGGCATTTCACGTGAAGCGGACAACGAAAAAAAAGTGAGGTTCTGAAATTCGTTCACATTGAGCATATTTGTACTTCTAGCTAGTGGATATGAACGTATACCTACACCTAACATTTTTTTATTTGAGGTTTAGTTGTTAAGATATGGGATTCTATAGAATTCACCTGATTGACGGAGAGGTTGCTTTGAAACTACTTTCAAATCACCAATCAGAATATGTGCACGTCGCTCCGAGCGTGATACTTTTAGCTTGTTATAGCCTTAAAAACCTTTTTGCAAAATAAATCGACTTCCAAAAAATGTTTTTTTAGTTAAGTTATTTTAGACTTCCTAGTTTTATTATAACACACAAATTCTTGACATGAAACAATTTCACATGTACCTAGAAGTTATTAGGGGACCATCATGTCGTAAACATAGGCCAAGAAGAAAAAATACGTATTAAAGGTGCTAATTCATAAAATACTCAAGCAAAGTTAATAAAATGTATATGGGACCACTGCGCGCGCTTCCTTTACCAAAAGTAAAAAGAATTACGAAAATCGGCCGAGTAATCACGGAGTAATCGGTATACATATGTACCTATATATGTACATGAAAACAAAAATCCTAACTATTAAACCGATTTTGATGCAATTTCTATGGGACTAATCGAAAAGTACTTTCACATAAAAAACAATTTTCGAAATCTGTTCACAAATGACAGAGTAATGAGGTAACAAACAAAAAATACAACCGAATTGAGAACCTCCTCCTTTTTTGAAGTCGGTTAAAAACACATTAAAACTTAATTCAAAACGTTGGTTATATTAATATTAGACAAAAACTTACCACTGTTTTATTCCATCTGAAGGCATAGTTATAATACGAACCAGTATTGATAACAGCAGTAAAATTGTAAAAAATATAAAATATTTTTTTTTCTTTTCATACATTATTGTTTAATTTAGTTAAAAATCATGAACATATAGGTATCAAGTGCAAAACTAGTTTAGAAAATGTATGCATAAATATAACGTCACAACAATTTTACCATGTATGTATGTCCTTTTTTGCACAAATCTGGCTGGTTTGTGCAAGAAGGATATGCTTTAGCTGGCGCCCAGAGTGTATGTGAATTATTTTCCAAATTAATTTTGAACCCATTTTGCATTTTTTATGGTAAAATTCATATTTGTTAAGGTTCATTTTGCAGTGAAAAAAAGTAAAATTAATATGGTCGAAGTTTCTGAAAAATGTATTTGTAATATTTACTTTCGGTTTAGCACTAGGAAAAAAAAATATTTGAAATCTGATTTAAAAATAAAAAAAAACAGCACATGTTCTATACAAAATACTACAATTATTATTGTATAATTTATTAAACATGACAATAAAGTTTCAAAGGAACCCATCCGTCAATCAGGTGAATTCATATAAAAAAAAAAATATATGAGTAGAATCCCATATCTTAACAACTAAACCTCAAATAAAAATTAGGTGAACACGTTCTTATCCTCTAGAAGTTCAAATATGCCCAATATGAACGAAGTGAGGTTCTAAAAACCTCACTTTTTTTTTCGTTGTCCTCTTCACGTGGATCTCGTCAATACCCCAAGTATTCAAATTAAAAGGTACAACACGAATTCTTGAAAATAATTTGTAGTATAGTTAAAGAACGAAGAGCATTAAAAATTACAAAACAATTTAATTTTAACCACCAACAAAAATCGGTGTATCATAATATTTTTAGTACCGGTTATAGAATAAATATAATACTATAATTCCATAACTATCAATGAGGCGATGTTGCTATGATAAAAAATGCACTCGACACTGTCATAGTGTCATAATATCTGACAATGTCATTCACAACATTTCACAGATTGGAGGGAAAAAAAGAAAATAAAGTCAATTATAAAATGTAACATTGTCTCATGTCGCGCTTATAATAATTTCAGAATGAGGCGCCGAGACGAACAGTTTCCTGACAATGGCTTTGAAGCCTGGGGTGGATATATGCAAGCTAAAATTGCAAAATTAGAAGAGCAATTTTGTGCTAAAGCTGGTAAAGAGGAAACCCTGTCCGATATTTTCAACGGAGTGAGTATTTTTGTCAATGGATTTACTATACCTTCTGCAGATGAATTAAAAATTCTCATGACAAAGCATGGAGGAATCTATCACACTTATCAGAAAAGTAACGATTTTATAATAGCCTCCAATTTACCGGATACTAAAGTTAAGAATATGTCTCTTGTAAGAGTTGTAAAACCTGAATGGATAACTGATAGCATAGCAGCTAATCGCTTGCTAGACTATAGAGACTACTTGCTCTTTAAAAACTCAAGAACTCAAAAACAGCTTAACTTTAAGAAAGTTATTAAAAATAATGATAATTCGGAAGCTGAAATAAAGTTTTCTAAAAATGAGAATCATACGTGTTTAATCGAGAATTATGTACAGCTACCAATTATAACAGAAACCCAGTTTGCAAATAGAAAAGAGCATAACACATTTTCAAATGATGCAGGAGCATCTACTTCGAGCAATAATGCATCAGAAATAGCAAATGATAATAATTTAGTTAAGTTAGATTCCAAACCATCAAAACAAAACTTGGGTTCAGTAACAAAAACTGCTGCAGATCCAAACTTCATAGCAGAATTCTACAATAATTCCAGGCTTCATCATATTTCACAATTGGGGGCATGTTTTAAACAGCATGTGAATGATTTAAGAGAAAATAGTAACTTCTTATTTCCTGCTCGAACAGAACTAAAAAACAATATTTTAACTAGAAATGATTTGTATAATTTATCACAGTTAAAATTTGAGAAAAATAAAGTTATCATGCACATTGACATGGACTGTTTTTTTGTATCAGTTGGTTTGCGCAATAGACCTGATCTCCAAGGTAAACCCATAGCTGTTACTCACTCTAGAGGAGGACAGGGTAGGCCGAAAAGACCTGGTGTTGATAGAAATACAGAATTTGGCCTATACAAACAGAAGCAAGCCAAAAAACTAGGAAAGGCAACTGGAAAATCAGAAGATGAAATTGTATTTGAGAGCAGAGTTGATAACATTGCTGATGAGAATGACAAATACGGTTCCATGAGTGAAATAGCCTCATGTTCATATGAAGCCCGAGCTAAAGGTGTAGGAAACGGTATGTTCATGGGTGCAGCTTTAAGATTGTGTCCAGATTTGCAAACAATACCCTATGACTTTGAGGGATACAAAGAAGTTGCATATACTTTATACAACACTATAGCCCAATATACTTTAGATATTGAGGCTGTATCTTGTGATGAGATGTATGTAGATTGTACTGATCTATTGGCAGATATGAACATTAATGTTCAAAGTTTTGCAACAATTCTAAGAGAGGAGATTAAACGTAAAACTGGCTGTCCATGCTCTACTGGTTTTGGTGGCAACCGCTTACAAGCTAGATTAGCCACAAAGCGGGCCAAACCTGATGGGCAGTTCTTCCTCACTGAAGATCTTATTGAAGATTTTATTTATGAAATTAAACTAATAGATTTACCTGGTGTAGGTAGACAGACTGCCCAAAAATTGGAATCATTAGGTCATGCCACCTGTGGATCACTGCAAAGCTTAACATTAGCTACCTTAAAAAGTCAGTTAGGAAATAAGAGTGGCGCTCAACTATTTGATCAATGTCGTGGCCGTGACCCAAACCCTCTAACTTTTCATACAATAAGGAAATCGGTATCAGCTGAAGTTAACTATGGAATTAGATTTGAAAATAATAATCAATGTTTAGAGTTTTTGAAACAACTATCAGCCGAGGTTCACTCAAGAATGCAGCAATTGAAAGTTTTAGGGAAATGCATAACATTGAAACTGATGATTAGAGATGAAGAGGCTCCTCTAGAAACAGCAAAATTTATGGGTCATGGTTTCTGCAATGTTATCAATAAATCAACTTCATTGAATAATGCCACAAATGATATTGAAGTTATAACAAAGGAAGTCATTTCAATATGCAAAAAGCAAAATATAGATCCTAAAGAAATGAGAGGCATTGGCATTCAGATAACAAAATTAGAACCAATAAATAGCAAACCTGCAAAAGGAGCAATAAATAAGTTTTTATCAAGCAACAAAACTGTTACAAAGGAATCCAGACCTGTTAATGATATGTCTCACATAAAATCAGAACTAGCTACTGTAAGCGGTGATTCCAGAGCTGTAGAAATACAAGAGAAAAAACCCAGTACTACTAGCAAATCCAAAATTACTGCACAAAGAAAGAAATCTACCGTTATTGCTTTGAAATCCCCACCAGGAAAGAGAAGAGGAAGACCTCCAAAAAAAAATCTACAACCCTCTTCAAAAAAGGTAATAAATAAATTTCTTCATGGAGATAATGTAACAAGAGACTTGCCATATAAGGACCCAATGATAAAAGAAGAAGTTCATAGAGCAGCACCACCAAGAGTGGAAAAACCTAAAGGGCTGTTGGGACTTCCTTGGGACAAAGTCAAGGAGTTATTAAAGGCATGGCTAGAAAGTGGGCAGCCTCCGTTGCAGTGTGATATTGATATGATTGTAGCATACTTACAAGAAATGGTAGTGAATAAGAATACAGAAAAACTGTTTGTATTAATGAATTTTCTAAGAAGGATGACCAGAGAAATTGGAAGGAGTGACTGGTTGCAAGTATATGATAGTATATCTGAACAAGTACAAAATGCTATGATTGCTGTTTATGGTAAAAGGTTGTTTGTCTCAGATTGAAATGAAATATGCGATTCAAGTACATACAAAAAAATGCTGTGATATTTATGAATAAAACTAAGATTTTCATACAATTAATCCATTTATTTATCATATTGATACTAATTTCTAGGTCTATAAAAGGAGAAATAAAAATATGTCGCTACATTATAATTTTGCGTCAAACGAAATAATAACGATTTCGTAAACTGAGGGCCTGTGCTAAAAATTGTTCATGCAAATGTAAAACAAAGTTTCAGGTAACTATTAAAAATTTGGCAGCTGCAGAATCAAAAACATTTCTAAATTGAATTAATTTGGCACTACCAGTACCAAAAGACTAAAACCCAAATAATATGTTTACTTTTCTTTTTCACATAGGTACCTATTAATAAGACACTTTAGGTGTACTTACTTCATACTTAGAAATGGCAGTTAGTATCACTTAATGTTAATAAGCACTTTTACAACACCTAGTTATAGTTGAAAGATAGATGTGTAAGAACCATTAAGATAGGATGCAAACATTATGTCACATAAAAATAATAATGATCTCAGATTTTGAAATCTAAAATTTACTATCACAGTTGCTTATTGCAAATAAAAAAAAGAAGGTACCATATATGTATATCTTGACTTGTAAAAATAGCATTCATAAGAATTTACTTGATAATTTAGTAAGTAATAAAATATAAATCATGATTCAAAGTTCTCAGAAATTCAGTTTGTAATCGTGCTATTTAAAATGTAATTCAGTTAAAAATTAGTTATCAAGCTCAAAGCTTGCGATAATTCTTAAAACTAAATGCTTTGTGACAACCGTTGACATTCCCTACTATTATAATACTTTGCGATATTACTCCTAAAATAATCCACATGGAAAAAAACAGAAACAATTTCTTACAAAACATAAAACTCATGGTACCATGTAGGTACAGTACAGTACATAAATGTTAGTAAGACGAACAGTAGCACGAACGAAAGTACATGTGAAATGGCATTTTTAGGCAAATAGATCACTATTATTGCATGTCAGTTGCACCTCTTTGTGATATTGACATGGCATATTTTGTAATGCTGGAAAAAGTTTTATTGAATACATTTTCAAGTAAGACTGGCCTTTCCTCAGTCTTGGTTCCTCGAGGTAGGAATACGTGTTATATAAGTAGTAGGTATGTATTTGAAATGCAGCCGACATGAATTTGTTCGTCGTCTCACGCGGTCGAGTTGATGGAGATCGAGTGCTTCAGCTTCGAGTCTATGATGATCTCGTCGCCTGATCTGATGTTATACGAGTACAGCTGCTTAGTAGGGTATTTCATCTCCTCCGGACCCTGAAAAGGCTAAGGAATAATGTAAACTGTTAATCGTAAGGAAAAAAAGCGTATTTACAATGTTAGTGTAGCGGTAAAATTCAAAAAGTGGGGTGAAACAAACTCAACATGCTTATTTGGTGACATAGCTGGTTTAGAACTCTTGATGTATATTTTTCATAGGGTGGTATGGGTATTTAGGTAACCACCTATTTATATGATTTCTTAAAAACGAATGTTCATCACAATGCACCCATTCCCTTTGTCATGCAAGATATATTTTGTTCAAACTTATATAAAATATGTACTTATAATTATGTTAACATCATTTTATAACATGTGAAATATGTTATATTTACCTGTGAATCCCGAAGCTCTTGATCAACATAGAAAAGTCTCATTTTAGATGCAGGGAAGCCAGCCATCCTCTCTAGCCTCCCCTTCAGATCAGATACAGTTCTAGAAATGTAAACACCAACTTGAAACAAAAATATCAACAAGATTCATATACCTAAGGGTACAGCGTAGTGTACTTAATAAGTACACTACGCTGTACCTACAAGGGCTTGATTGTTGCCAAGGGAGAAAGGGATGTAGCCATCATAGTTCTATTGCAAAAAAACGATGGCGTCATTCGTTCTGTATAACTCCGTCTCTCCCTCGCACTTGTAAAAATCTACAAAAGCAACATTAAAAAAATTAAAACTAGCCTGTAAACGTCGACGGTGCGCACTTCGCTGTTGTCTCCACACGTGAAGGTGATCTGCACACGCTTTTCGGGCCTCAGGTCCACGGACACTAGAGGGTCGAGCTTGCCATGGACTCCCACTAACTCCCAGTATCTGGAAAATAATGTTGCCAAACAGAGTCATTAACCTTGGTCAGTCATTTACGGTTAGTTACATGAAGCAATGCGCCTATTAGCTCCAGGTTCAAATGGAACGGAACAGATTATCTCCTACCAAAGTACTCGGCCCTAACATTTTCGAAGACATTAATGTCTGACCTCTAAGGTGGTCAACTTCGCACATGGTCAGACCAAAATCAACAAAGGGTTTGAGCTCAATCTGTTGATTGAAGTCACACTAACCTGGCTGGAGTATGTAAACAGAAAATCACTATAGGTATTACAAAAAAGCCAAGATTATTCATAGGCAAACATTGCAAATGTGATATTCAGTATTCACCTGCCCAAGTTGCCACGATTAAACCGTCGTAATAGTGAAACAAGGTACAAATTGAGTGAGATTTTATGATTATGTAGGTACACCTACGCGCGGTCTTATTAGCATGCGACTTTAGTCATTTAGGTCGGCATGTTGGCACAGAGACCTCACCTACATTGCTCCTTATTGATTGGACCTTCGGGGCGAACGTTGCAATTTAGAAGGACATTGTTGTGCTGCATTATATGATTAACTAGTAAGAAATAGTGATTTCCAGAACGCGTCATGTGAAATTCGTACTTTTATTTTTAGTGGCGTGACTGTAAGGTAAAAAGTGAAACGAACAGAAAGTGGCCGATATTACAGACAGAAAACACACATGGGTACATATGATTGTGCGTAGTCTCTACCTATATCTTTTAGACGCCAGTATCCACTCCATTTCAAGTAATACCATCAAGACCATTTAAACAATCCTTCCATTGGGGGCTTTGATTTTTCTACATCTTCCTTTTGAAAGATAACACCTGCCTAGACTTTTCCTTTTATCGAAGTCGGCTTTCAGTCTTCCCGGTGCAGCTGAATACCAGTATAATACAAGGATCTCCAAAACCCAACCAATAAGGCATCAGGATGCCCTTTAAAGTAGGTTGGTATGAACCTTCATAATGACATTTCTCACCTATCAGGCCGGTCAGACTCCGGTTTCTCCATATAGTATCGTATGAAGGCCCTCTCAGCCGCATCTCTTTCCTCAATGGGTACGGCTCCACCACCGTTCAGGGTCCTCACGTGCGGCAGCCGAGCGACCAGCAACAATCGCCGCTCGTGCTCTGTTGATTCGACTCGCTCCCATAGCGGCCACCCCTGGAAAATGCGAAGGCAAAAGTCAGTATATTGATTTACATAAATGAAAACACACGACACAATGTACAGTTTAAAACGCAGAACGCTGGTCTATACTTAAGTAAGCTTGGAATTTTTCACATGAGTCCTTTACAATTTTTTTGTACAGAAGTTAAATACGGGGATAAAATATTGTTCGAAAGTTTCATTTATGTATTTTTATCGATGGGAAAGTTCGGGCTTCTAAATAATAAAAGCAAAACAGCCATTAAGTAGTTAGTTAGCCCAAAACGACCTTGTCTGAGACCTCCAGACTCCAGCGAATTAAAAGTTTTCTCATCAACAATAGAATAATAATAAATCATGCCTGTATGTATCACTTGAAGGGAGATGCCGTACCTAGCTATAGAACTAGGTTCCCGTATTCGCGCCAGGTAAAAATACCTTGTGGAAAAACTGAGCCTTTGTATCTCGATCTCACCGATCTGAAAATCCAACCCAAACCCCATTGCTCAGTAGCTCTTTCGCTTACGTCAATTCGACTTACAATAGGGCAGTTAAACCAAGAAAATAATCCAGAATATTGCTTGCTTGAATAAAAGTGTCAATATAATAAAAACATCCGTGTTAGCGATCTTTATCAACATCCATAAAAACTGTAGATGGATGGATGTACCTACTAACGAATTTTGATAAAAATATTGCTGATAAGAATACCATGATAAGAAAATGTACAATTTACTTTACCAAATGCTGACATTAAAATTATAACACGCCGATTGAATAATTTAAGCCAACTAAAATATACAATAGAAAAAAACGCAAAAAGATCTGCCCCGGGTGAGGATCGAACTCACGACCTTAAGATTATGAGACTTACGCGCTGCCTACTGCGCCACCGAGGCCGGTGATAATAGCGTCAAATTAGATGTTCACTAAATATGTATGTGTTTTTTTTATCATTTCGGCGCGCACATTATCCTTTTTCTAGGTTCGCATTATCATGCTTTGGTTGCGTCATGAATATAAATAGCGCAAAACAACGGAAGTATTAAAATCGTCGATACATAAATGATATAGGTACCGATTCTAGTTTTTAGGTAAATATTTATCGGTTTGCACACCAAATCTGTAGTAATTGTGAGTACAGTCTACATACCTACTTAAATTAGGTACCGATAGGTATGTACCTTTTTAGATATCTACTTAAAAGGTACTTAAATCGGTACTACTACCATCGTTCAGTGACCCGAAAGTCTGACAACCAGTCTTACCAAGGGGTATCGTATTACCCAGTACTAACTGGGTTGTAGAGGTCAGATAGGCAGTCGCTCCATGTAAAATACTGGCATTCAGCTGCATCCGATTAGATTGGAAGCTGACCCCAACATGGTTGGGAAAAGGTTAGGCAGATGATGATCTACTACCATAATAATTAATTCAAAGACAACATCATCATAGTAGGTAGGTGCCTGCAAGCAATACATAGGTACCTACTACAAAAATAATCCCGAAATCACGATCTGTAAGCTACTTAAGGATCATCGAATGAAACAAAAAGCCGTAGATTAAATTGAATTGCTTTTTGTGATTTATTCCATTCTAATACCAAAAACTAATACCACTGGTATTTGATTCAACTCTTATTTTTTTTCTATTCCGAACGGATACCACTTTTTAAATAATTTAATTTAATGTACGAACGAATACCAACAACTTGAATTTGGTACAGTCAGCGCAGTCAAACCTAATCAAAGTAAATTTGTTTTTCAATATTTTTATGTAATCGTAATATAATGCTTAAAACTTTCCAAATTCACTTCACTCCAATATTTTTACAAAGGTTAGCATAGGTAAGAGTAGTTTTAGTGAATCATCTTGCTATTTTTTTTACCTGCGAGAAAGGGTGAGTTTGCTCTATTGTTCCAAAATTCGAAACAACCAATCAGAGTCAAGTGTGACTGGAATGTTGTGCTTTGACTCGGAGAGAAATTTTATCTACATAAATTCCTCAGTACATTTCCGTGCGGTGGCGGTGGCGTATTGGTATCAGAGTGACAGTGATTTTTATTTATTAAGTGAGTATATTAATTTGTTCTTTTGTATAATTTACTTCTCTTTATTAAAAACTCGGCTGTGCCAAAGAATGCTAATTTATATCAGCTTCTGAACGTGCTGAAAGAGGACGCAGATTTACAAACAGTGGTTGTTACTCAATATAAATCAAACGCACCCCCCGCAAAACGATGTGCACAGACAACTATTATGAAAAATTCGTGGATCACATACGTAACTGACCAACTCCTCAAAAACAAAATCTCCGTAGGTCACTGCTTAGAAAAATTAAGGGTTTAGCTACTAATTGTTGAAATATAAGAAATTATTTACACGTCATTTAGCTGATTATACTAATAGTTGATTTTCTGTGATATTTTATCATTCTTAGATTATAAGTGAATTTTTCATATTAGATATTATTGCAAAAAAAAAATGCTGATTCATTGCTATGTAGGTGATGAATGACTGATTAGATTATACAAAAAGTTGATTTTCTGTGATATTTTATAATTGTTAGATTTAAAGTGAATTTTTCATATTAGATATTATTGCAAAAAAAAAATGCTGATTCATTGCTATGTAGGTGATGAATGACTGATTAGATTATACAAAAAGTTGATTTTCTGTGATATTTTACAATTGTTAGATAAAAAGTGATTTATTTTTGTTAAAAATTTACCTGACATAGTTGTTATGAGATAGGTAGACGTGAATAATTACGTACCTGTCTAATAATAACTATGTCAGATAAATTTCAATATAAATTAAGAGTTAATTTTTTGAGATATTTTGTAATTTTTAGATTGTAAGTAAATTCTTCCTGTTTGATGTTTTTGCAAAAAAAATATTATACAGGTATAGAGAGGAACTAAAATTATATTAAAGTTGATTATTTAAGTGATATTTTATCATTGAACAAGACGTTTGCTAACAAAATTTGATTTTTTTGGAGTTATCTGTTTTTTTTTCAATTAAAGGTCTTATATTTACATACAAAGCATTTTTACTGACTGTACCTTATATCTTTGAACTTGTTTTGGTATTAGTTTAAACAATGGTATCGGTTCGGAATAGAAAAAAAATATGAGTTGAAACAAATACCAGTGGTATTAGTTTTTGGTATTAGAATGGAATAAATCCTTTTTGTTCCTCTCAAGGTTCCGCGAGGATCAGGTTTCCTTGTAGGGCGCACGAATCGATACGAAGACGTCAGTTCCTAGTCCGACGGTCCTCCCGACAAGTGTTTATGATCGATTTATGTTCACGAATGTTTTCTCAAGGATTGTTTATGGTGTTCTTTATGGGCAGAGATTCTTTCATATTTTATTGCTTCTATTTGCCATTTATGGAAGAAAATGTGTTCTGTTAAACAAATGTTTTCTAACGATCACAATTTCAAGTAACCTTGTAAAGCTTGTAGGCCCGCGAACTTTACCTCTTATTCAAATCCGCTAATATTTCACCCACGTTTTCCTCATCTCATACCTACCTTAATAACACTAGAAGATGGAGGTTGCATAGGAAAGTGGTGCTCTAACAAACAAACCTATACCTACCTAACATACACAAACTATAACCCCAGCCTCTTCGAAATTAGTCATTATTCCGCTACTCATAAAGGCGAAAACGCCTAACAGCTTCTAAGCACAGTTCATATTCCAATTGCAAACAAAATTAGATCTAACAGGTAAGTACTTTGGGTTTAGTTTCTAGTATTTTAGCAGTCCTTTGTTCTCCCTTATATGAGAGATCTTTGAGCGAGCGTTCAACCTTCCTGGTCTGTTTTGCCTAAAAACGGAAGGCGGAACCACCTTTGCATGCACGGGCCCTACGGAATTTACTATTGCCGCATGCTTATACCATTGTTACCGTGCGTGAGGTTATATTTTTGATAGGAAAAATCTTCATAGGTCGTACATTGAGCGAGTAAATAATGGTCTAATGGTTTATTTATAAGAATGAAATAAGGCTTTGTTTTGCATCGATCGTCTATACATTATGCTCTTCGAACATTTGTCTGAAACATGGAATAAATATATAAGATAAATCACCACCACCAGTAATAGGTAGGTATTTCAATAGCAGATAGCAGCAAGTCTGGATCTGTGCCTAGTCGATGGTGAGTTGTCGCTTCTTATTATTGTATGGCACTTTAGATACAGGTCTACACGTTTTGTTTTAATAAGTAAATGACAGTTCTCTGAATGACCTCTTTTTGAGGTGATGCTTTTTTGAAGTCGGCTGTCATGCTTATGATGACCTATCTATGATATTTATCAAAATTTCCAGGCTTATTTAAGAAAGAGTAATGAATTTATCTCTGGTTTAGAACCAGGATATTTTATTTAAAGGTTTATTTTATTTGACCGTTGCAGATTGCCCCCTCCCTTCAAATCGCCTGACTAACATCTGACTACCCACACGGGAGCGTTCACACACGACCGTTTCAAAATTAAATAAACGGTTATAATTTTAAGTTCCGTTCCGATCGGTGACCGCCCCGTTCTGAATCATTGAATTTACGGTATCGATTTCATTGTTAGTGTCAACAGATGCATCAATATGCACACGGATACGTAGGTAATGACTTATGATATATCAATGATATATATATATATAATGATATATATTATAATTATATATCTTATGATCGCTATCAGCGATAAGACCGCCATTGTAACCATAAAATTAACAATTTTGTAAACAGTTCTGTATCAATTTTGGTGTACAATAAAGTATAATAATATTCTATTCTATTCTATCAAATCTAATCAATTGAAAGTAGGTAAGTACTTATTTTATGCTGTAATGTTTTAAGAACACGGTAATAATGTTCATTCGTTTTAATTAAGCAAACACTGGTTGCATTCCACGAATTTGAAATAAAAAACGCGTGATTATTACCCAAACGATTTCAAAGACACATTAAGAATAACAGCACAACAACACAGAAAGAAGCACAGCCGTGATAAAACCTGCTCTTACATAAGAAACAACGCATAATATATGAATATTTCCGTATGTATACTCATTTCGATACTTAAGAAAACAATACGCAATAGAGGAATACCTACGAACAAGTTTAATTCCCATAATAAATTAAAGCCAATGCTAACGACTAAGGCTCACTGGAGTTAAACAGTACCTAGCAGTGGATTAGTCATGGTATAATAAATAATAACTAGCCTTACCGTGAGATATCGCGATCTAGCATGTATAGTACACACTGTACGTAATAGAACAAAGAAGTAGGAAATATTTCGTACTGACTTACTTAGTTATCGTAGTAAGAACATAATCCGAGTGTGACGTTAGAAAAACGTAGAATGTGTCATGAACTCATGAGTTTATATGTTATATAGTCTTTGGTTTATATGTATGTGTAATTTGTAGGAATAAAGAGAAAAAGAACATTATAGGTTATCTGCACATATCGTACGAACAGACCTTTTTCTAGAAATTGTGACCTGCATTATTTCTTTGGATGTGCTTAGAGCTGCGCTTGAGGTAAAAAATATTTCCTCGGCACGGCAAAATCACTATCACTACTTAGTAATCTATTTTAAACGTAAATTATTAAAATTTTAAGAAATTGAAATATCAATTTTCTACAAAAACCATAAATGGTGCATGTTGTGTTAGCCTGTAAGTGATTGTTGCACTTGTAAAAGTATTATAAGGTATTGATTGTAAATGTTTAGTGTAAACAATTGTTGGCTAACCGAAACAAATAAATAAAAATAAATGAAAAATAGTATAAAACAAAGTCGTTTCCCGCTGTCTGTCTGTCCCTATGTATGCTTAGATCTTTAAAACTACGCAACGGATTTTGATGCGGTTTTTTTAATAGATAGGGTGATTCAAAAGGAAGGTTTTTATTTGTATAATACATGCATATTATAGTATAGAAAACATTAGTATCTACATTGCACCCGTGTGAAGCCGGGGCGGGTCGCTAGTATTTTATAAAAGAAAAAGGCTTGTATGGATTGAAATAAAGGATCCTGTTGCTTTGTAACAATGGCAAGATACTTTACAAATATAACAAAAAGGCATAGGAACCAGAAATTCTAGTATGGAGGTAGCACTTTATAAGGGAAAGGCATTTTGGAAAGTCTCGACTTGTTTTTCCTTAACGGTCGCCCTCACCCTTCCTAGTTGACACAACGACATACCGATGTGCTATTTATTAAACCTATATTTTAACCAGCTCAAGGGTAAAAGGAACCTCATGTTTTCATGACGTCACTCGTCGCACTTTCATTACGAAATGCTGGCTATCCCGTCTGGGACAGCATTACGCCATATTTCAGAAGGTCAGTTAGGCAAACCAAACGAAGTTCCGTACCCAAAATCTTACATTAGATCTAAATACATCTTTTTTCTAATCCATTCTAGTTTCAACATGTTAGTTATGTAATATCCAGCCTTGTAGGAGCAAAGCATCATTAAAACAATAATCTAGTGTTGCCATAACGGAGGCATTATTAATGCAAACCGTTTCTTTTTATATAATTTATTTACTAACATTCAAAGCTGGAATGGAATCGTGTTGAAGGAAAATGGCGACAGGATGACGCTTTTCTAAATTAAGCCGATCCCAATGTCCCCCTATTCTCTGGCTGCTCTTTGGGTACACCAGACGTGATAGAATTTTGCGTAGAATTAATTAGAATGTAGATAAAATGCCACACCAATCTTTTGGCAAGTCGGTCTAGAGATTAGTCGTGATTAACATAAAATAATTGGGTTAGTAGATCACTGCATCGTAATTATAAGATAGGTACGTAGTTATACTAATTATGATTGCGGCACTATAATCAAATATCTAAGCACTAAGCACTAAGTTACTGCGGCAAAAAATCGAATTAGCTGTTACTAAAGGGAAACTACTGCATTGCGTGCGAAGGAAACTGCCAAGTGCCCTTTACAATGTTAATACAAACACTTGAGTAATTGTCTGTGGATGGACTTGTTTTTATCGATAACAAGCCATTATGTGAACTAGTTTGCTAGTAGTAGAAAATGTTCATGTTTTTTAGTCTCTTTCTAGTGCTTGTTGTCGCTAATATCCCATTTCTTTTGAAAATACTGTCGTTGACACAAGTTTTGTTATCTTTCTAATAGGGCCTCGACTACTGTCTACGATAAATCTTTTGGCTTTATAAGAAACCTCTAGCTCAAGGTCTGGGACTTTTTCTTTTTCCTCAAAACAACCCCTAGTCCCTTGCGAATAATAATATCCACATAAACATAGGTACCTACACCTATTCGTCTATTAAAGGTTATGATACACAAAGGAGTTACAATATTAATGTTAAGTAGCCACGGATCGAGGGGACAGTTGACCTAGAACATCGAGTAGATACCGTGGATTAATGAATTCATAGGTCACGACTCTATGGCGACGTCTTGCACCAAGATATTATATTTTAATAACGGTCATAAAAGTAATAGCATAATTAATTTGAGAGTAATAAACGACGATTTAATTTGTCTGTGACGTCACGGATAGCTTGGAAAAGCTTAAAGAGACATGATATGTAGGTACCACAATAAATATGTAAGTACCCTACATCAGGAACTTCAAGCATTATTGACAAGAGACTTGACGAGACGAGATACTTGAACCGACCAACCGCTGAATGAATGTAGGTACCTAGAATTCAAATGCAAGACATCTTTTGTGTAGGAGGAGTCGAAGTCTCCAACAAAAGCCAGAATTAATCATGCCAGCCAGCCAGACGATAAAGGTACCTCTTCGTAAGTACAAATGCAACGTTAGTAGTAAGATTATATATGTATGTAAGTCTCAACCCACACATTGAAATTAAACGAAATCTAAACTCATAGAAATTGCTTTCTCAGACAATCCCAGTAAAAGCTTAAAATACAGCAACATGGTGCAGTAAAATAATACGAGTAAATTGGAAATCTATACTTGTATTAGTATTGCAGCATGCTGCAGTATGGAACAAACTTCACTGAACATGGTATAGTATAGAGCATTGCACGTGTTTCTGGGTCACCCCGTGTCGACCCGGACGGCACTCCACGACCAAATCTATAAATTTTGTATTCAACCGGCGCCTACAACAGTTAGTTAGGGTTATCCAAATGTAACATCTTCATAATAATACATGATTATAAAAGATAACGGAAGGGATTGCTCCATTGTGCCAGAGTTTTACCAGAGATCAATATTTTAAGCAACATTTAAAATATACATATGAATATATTTCATCCCCTAAGTTGAAGAAACTCATTACGACAAAGATAACAAAACTAATGAATCAAAAAGAAGAACTTCATGAAGTTGATAGGAACCATTAAAGTGCTGAATTAAATAGATCAAATACCAACACTGCTATTCGCTTTGATACTAATAACAGGTATTTACCTACACTAATGAAAGCTAATAAATCAATAATTCAATCATCAAAGTGCATAAAAGAGCGTGGTGACGCGCAGAAGGCGTGGGCAAAAAATCAAAGAGTGGTTCGACCATTTAACGCCCCAATATGAATCACTGACTAAGTGACTACAGCTTATTGTCCCCACACGTGGCAAGTAATTTACCAATTTATTGAAGCCCATATTGCAATAAAAAGAACATCAAATATATCAGGAAAACTTTTTTGCAAAAAATGTAACCGACTTCAAAAAGACAAAAAAGTGAAAAATTACTTTAGCTTCAGAAGTCGGTGGTAAAGAAAATATACCAATAAAACAAGTCACCGAAATTTGGGTATACTGTACATATCTGCGTACCCCTCAGAGCATACAGGCGCGATGTTATGTTATGATATTGTGTAAACAACATGCATGCGATTGTAGCAATCACGACAAACTTGCTGTTTGTTTCCGAAACTCATCATCAGATCTATATAAATTGAAGTGGGACCATTTCGGAATAAACCCCTTTCGAACAAAAAAATATAAATTTTGCAAATCCGTCTATATATGTATGACGGAGTTATGCCCGAACATATATAAAAAAAAATATATAAACATCCGAATTGATAGCCTCCTTTTTGGAAGTCGGTTAAAAATACAACAAGGGCGAACGAATAAGAATCCCATTTTGCAAAACTAGAGCTAATCTGCTTCTGCTATCAACGAAATTGGTTGTGTTGATAAAGTTTTATGTGCAGCAACAGCCATGCATGGTTTGTTAAAATTTAAAGACTGCTTTAGTCGTTAAAATGTAGCAAAATTCAGACAAGGCTATTCACTTCAATTTAAACTGAACAGACCTCTTCGTATGGCAGGTAGACATTTGCATAACATCAAATTGCCTTGCTTTTTGTTCACATACAAGCTGCATGCATTCTAAGAGTACGTTATAGAGATGCAATATTAAAATTATAAAATTTTATGGACGTTGCGAAATATTTGGATCGCTGCTTTTCTAATCTAGTAGATAATCTTTTAAAGTAATGACTGTCAGTACACTGCTCGTTTCCTGAAAACTACTTATATTTTTAACGAATGATGTCATCTTTTGAAGGTTTTGAATTTTTTAGGTCAACTTTTGTATCGGCCAGTGATAACCTGGATTTTTATCGGATATGAAACGATATTATCTTTCCAAAACGAGATTTCCATGAATTGTGTGGTGTGAATGACGGATCAAAATGGATAATTCGCACGATAGCGCGATATTTTTCGCAACAGGTAGGTTGCAAGCTGTTAAAGCTTGCACTCTGCTTATTGGTATCAGGATTGAATGAGCATGGCTCGAGCTTATCGCAGCTGAATAGACTGAAAATATGGGGCGCAAACACGAACGAAAACAGTATTATAGACAGAAAATCAGTAGGTAGCTTGGCTGTTATTCCAAGAGGATAAACAATGCTGGCAATGGGATGAAATGCTTTAGATGACTTTTAGGGCTCGCAGATCCAAAATTATATTTGAGCACAAAGCAATGTCAACTGTATTAGATTTCCATTACAAAACCGACTCTATAGACCGATACTCGTTGGGAGATGATATTGAAATACTAATTTGATGTCACCATTGTCCATTTTGCGAACTTGCGAAGCGAAGGTCAACTAATAGACCAGACGCAATCCACCATTAGACTAATGACGCGATACAATATCAAATAACGATAATGAACTTTGTAGACACAAAATGCAAGGTTAATTTGATAAAAAGTAATTAAATTGAACATTTCAAATATTAACGGACATGCAGACGCAAGTACAAGTATAAATACCAAGTGACACAAGGACGACAGCTCAGCTGTTAAAGTGAACGACCCGACCGTCGAGTTCGATTCATTTTTCGAATGAATCATCGCGAACCCTTTACCTTTGCAGTTTTTATCGCGATAAGTCCGAACCTTTTTTGGTTTCCAGTTTATTATTCATCGAGTTATTATTGTCTTTGCGTTTTACGCTTGTAATTTATTATTTCATCTCCATACAAGTATTCTTTTTTCCAGACCTCTTTGAGTGTGAAAGTAGATATTCTTTCTATTCGTATAGTAGACAAGGTTTTCTGTTTTCGTTGGTCCCACTTGAGCCCACGCAGTCATATTTTGTGTTAAACATTGTAACAATAGAAATGTTTTGTTAGTTTGTGGGTTCTTCGCCTACGAAATTTTTAATGTAGCACATCCTCAAGAGATGGACGGTGAATACATTAGGTGGCACCAAGTTTGAAGGTACATAATAATCTTACTGCAAACTTTGGGCTAAGTTACCAAATTAAATGTATTTTGGGGAAGATAATCTTGAAGAATTCTACAAGAGTTTGTCTGTCTTCCACCCTAACCTTCTTAGCATAATCATCCCAAAAAATGAACATTTAAACCAATAACGAACGTTGACGAATTTTCACTTTGTTAGCACAACAAACTTTGTGGATATTGTTGCTACTGAATAAGTAAGACCTTACGCAGACTGGTCCATATTCATGCACGAAATAAGTCAAGGTAGCCATATTTCTTAACCAAGAACTCATTAGGTTACATATAAAAAATCACAATCGCTCATAAACGCATAGAGCGGACATTAAAACAAACAGACACACTTTCACATTCTTTGTAGCGTAACGGTCACAAAACATGGGTCCTCTAGTAACTAGTTCCATAATAAAAATAACCCTATTACAGCAACTATACGACTCACAATCCATAACACTGTAGCTTCAACTATGATAAACGATTTGCGTAACAAAGGACATGGATGTGTACACAAAGAGATTAATCACATTTGGACGGCTTGTTTTCGATAATCTACTTGCACAACCTTGAACTTGACAGAATATATTCTTAAATCCTCATTACGTACATTTTATATGATTACGACTGCCGCAAAATGGAAATCGAAAATAGCTTGACCTTTATGTCGTCTGAGGCTGATGTAAACGCGGAAATTTTCCTCAAGCAAGCATATTTTCTGTATATCCTTTATTGCAACGCGAGTCGACGCCAATCCTCATACCGATCAGTTTTACGATACAAAATCAGTTTGAATGGAACATAAAACATCTCAAGCATCAGACAAATGCAAGGCTAACGCTCCTATAAAATCTGTGAGCTCCCGTTCATACCCGCGAGCGGAGACGTGTCGAAATTATACGTGCCTGGTAGTGATCGGTGATATTAGCTAACGTTGCACAACCGGGCGTCAAGTAGGCCGACACTATATCTGGAAGACCTTCACCCGCATTGAGGCTGCCCCCGTGTTCCCGAGGGACGTTACACGGATAATTTAAAACTACAACACTCCTGAACACTTCATTCGTTACAGAACAACGTCAAATATAGATCGCTTATCGCGGAGACGTTCAGATTACAAGTTGGCGGCGCTAAATGTGTTGGCATTCTGACAGAATACGCACTGCCAAGTGCAGTTGCAGCTTAAGGATTTTAATTAAAATAAATCTGAAGCGGTTTCTTTACTAGTTAATCCACAGGTGTCTCGCTCAATCATTCAAATATCCCCAATAAATTACCCATCAATCAATATTGTATGGCTACACAAAGTCACGCCTATTTACAAATTCTAGCTCCATAGTGTGCTTAGAATACCGTATAGTAACAATACAGTTCCGGCCATGTGCATAATCCTGCATTCGCGAGGTCAGTATTTGCAAACATTACTGCCTGTGTGCCGTGAATACACAATAGATTTAACAGGTGTTGTGTTGAACTCACCTGTACTCGCAAACTCCTGAGAGCAGGAAATTGTGCCAGGCGATCCACCTCGTCCCACGTCGCTAAGCCCGTATTGTTCAGGTTAAGGAAGCGGAGGTGTCTGGAATATCAATGACATCGCTCATGTGACGCCGCACAAAACAAACAATATTCAAATTCTGAAGATCAATAGCTCAATGGCAATACACACATAATCACATATTGACCTAATTGTGTCATAATGATAACAAATGAATGTATTCACTTACGGGAAGGCGTCGTGGCTTTTCTTATTTCCATTATCATCGATACATTTCTCACACGGGTCCGGTTCTAGAGTGGTTATGGGACAGTCATTAACCAGCAGGGTTTCCAAATTGGGGAATGCGTAGCCTAGTTTGGAGATCTCTTTCCAACTGCTGACGTGGTTCCCGGAGAAATGGAGCTTCTTTAGTTGGTCGTGCACGGGTTCAGTGACATCAACGTTGAGGCGTGAACAAGATTCACACTGAGCTTTCTCATCAACCTCTTTCCCCGTTAAGTCCACATAGGAGTACTCGTTGAGGCTCAAATGCAACTCCTCCAGAGCTGGTAGAGCTTTGAGTAGAGCGTGGACGCTCGGCCAACGGACGTACGTAGAGTTCAGAATGAGGTGGCTCAGATTGTCCCACCGTGGCTGAAGAGACAGTGCCGCTTGGATTTGGGCAGAGAGACGGTTGAAGCTCAAGTTTAGAAACCTTACTCGCGGCGTCTCTTTCAGTATTGCAAAAACCTAGAAGCAAAGCTCTATGTCAAACTTACATTATTAAGGAGTGAACGTAACACCGCGGAAACAACTGCCTTCTATAACCAATAATTGGTATAGTTTGTCGTAACTGTGGGAATGGTGTGCTTATTGCACAGGCTTGTTTGCTGTAATCCATAATCTATGATGAACTTAGCAGTAACTTACTTCTTCCCACTCGGTGAGTTTGTTATTGGCTATATCGAGTTCGACAACATCGGCGCACTTATCGGCGAGGGCGCAGGCGTCTCCTGCACAATCGATGTCGCAGTCGTTGAGCACCAGTAGCGTGGGCACGCTGAGTCGAGGGGAGCGCTTCGGCACAAATATAGCAACTGGCATGTCATCTATCGGAGGGTTCACTTCACCCTTCGCGAAATATTTCCGCTCTAGAGCTTCTAGGAGCGACGGCATGTTGGTGGAAACCTATTATTCTTGATTGTTTATATCTGTAACAAATAAAAATAACGTGGATAATTTAATTTTTTGTTCGCTTACTTCTGATTCAGTGTAGGATTACATTCATTTACTATTATTTTGATTAAATTGTACAATCATTTGGAACCTTGACCATAATTGCCGGTTCAATGCCAATGGGTCATCCAATAAGTAACGTGATATCGGAGAAGCAGCCCATAAAACAGCAATTACCATCTTATGTTACGGTATTGTGTCGTTGATTGACAACAACTAAAGAACACGATGAATATCCAAATGTCGCTATCACTTACACAATCAAAGACACCGAAGGCTCAATTTGAAATAAATTAATTGGTCAATATTAATGAGCGGCGTTTCCTTCTCGCTTGAACTCGTGCGCAACTGGCTAAATAAACACACAGTACGTAAAGCAATAAACCAACGGACCGGAATATTTGCTCAAGGATTTGCTTGAGTTGCTCAGAACCTAAATATTATTTTTTAGAATCAGACTGATGGGAGTCTCTCAGTTGAATTAGCATTCCGACATGTGTTGTTAGTAACCCATATTTCCCATGGCCACTGAAATGAGACGTACCGAGAACCATTATCTACGTAATTGATATTTTAATTACGCTAGCTACATATTATTGATTGATAAACAATTTAGTAATTCGCCAACTAAAATTCGTTAAAAATGCTCCGAAAGTTGAGATTCACGATATCGGACCGTAAAAAGTACATTTGGCCCGATTTGTGATGTGTGTTTTATAACGCGATTCAATAAATAATTACACTTTACGACTCGCTTCGATACTTCTTATCCATTCATGCGTTTAATCGAAGGTTTACTGAGGGCGATGCTGATATCGTTTATTACGTTTGTAGTAATCTTGTGACAAAACTGGCGAAAATAATACAAAATTACAGTGAGGAAATCTAAGAATTATTGCGTTGTCCGCTACGTCATCGGCCATGCGTTGCAAAACCACCAGGACTAGGTATGTCCTTGAAACTTTGGCGATAGTCTCTTCTGAAGAATTTCGTTTGCATAAATCTACCCTGCTCGTACATTTGCATGTCTTGTCTAGGCCATTAATGCACTCTGGAAGACTCGTCTTCTCCATCTTCAAACAAAAGACTATATTTCTCCATCCAATTACAAAGTTAGAGCATGTTTTAGGTTTCATTGATCAGCGACTTTATCTAGCTTTGTTTTACTCAAGTTAGAAATTGATTAAAATTCTTCACACCGCTCCACTACTGTTTCAAACTAAAGCGTTAGGAACAATATTAGAAGGGATGTTGCTCAATACTAAGAAGCAAGCCCAGGCTGTTCCGAGACTTCGTGACTCGTGACTGCAGCCAAGGTCGAGTTCAAATGTGCATTTAAACTTAATTAGTGTCTTGTCTCACTATCACAATAGGACTAAGTTGACACGACAATTTGTTTAGACGAACTGGGAGTTGATGCGGGAAAGAATATTTTTGGAAGTCCTAACGTTAATACATAGTTTGTTAAAAGCGACTTACGATCAATTATAATATTATTGTGAGTTTTTACATTGGTTTTACTCTGAAGGCATTTGGTACCTACACAGGTAAAGCGTCAGAGGCTCCAAGACTCGCACGCAAGTTAACAAAAAATGACCTTACAAAACCAAAGGGACAAACGATTGGACATTGTGTTGTAATGATTAACTTTACATTCAAGTACAACTCGATTATAATATTCTTTAGATGCTTGTCGACTATGAAACTGTTGGCGGAACGCAATATGAACGATAAAGTCAAGGCTAATATTTACTCAGCTGGCTTACCAGACAATAGAGAGCGAAATGTTTCTACCACGTCCCAACAATATTTTCCCCAAAAGATTTCTAACATTCCTTGCAATTTTTGTACAGAAGACAAGAGGTATGTTTCGTCTATCCTTAGTAATATTGCATCTAAGCTGACAACGGAAAACATGATTCTTTTAAATCATGATTTATTTTATTGTCGTGTTTCTCTAGATTTTCTTACATGACATGACATATCAAATAGCGTCGTGGAATATCAATAAAACATGACATCAGACAGCCGTAAATTGCTTTAACCACACATTACGTGTGACTTAAATCCCGTTCTACATTTCCAATGCGCGTCTAACGCTGTTGCGAACGCGACTATGTTGGCTAACTGGCGTCTATTGATTGTGCAAAGCATCATGAACATCGCGGATATGTAATGCGATAGTAAATAAAGCGTACATTACGTTCAGCCTAACCTTTTTCATTCACTGACGGACTATATTAAAAAGAAACACGGCATACCACGACGGAAGCCTTGGCTCGCGGAAAATTAATAACGTGAAACTGTACTCATAAATAACTCGAAGCTAACTGAATATATCAGTTTTGATTTTTAGTTCCTGCATCCGACGAACTTTCTGCTTGTACCAATCTACCTCGTGTGCTAGTACTATAAGCTCGTCAATAATATCGACTACAAACGACGAAACGTTGTCGTGAGTAAAAATTCCGAAGACAGCAATAAAAATGTTATCAAGCTCGTTAGCTACCTTAACTTGCTTCAAATTCAATATCCCTTTCAAATTCCGGAACTGATCGTGTCATGGCATACATTATAAACGCGTTTCGTGGCGTGTTCAGACTCACATTTCCCCTGTGAATTAGTGTAACTTATATTTCTAACGTAGTTTTGGACAACTTTCAGAACTGCACTGGCCATCCTAATATGGATAGACAATTCTGCTCTAGTTATTGTTTACACAACGTGAAATAACAATTAACTCAATAGGTACATAATACTTTTGTACGTTTCATCTTCACATATTATATGTACCTAGATATTTTTATTTGCAGGATCTGTTATTATTTTAAGGCGTCTGCCTGCAGTACACGGTACTACAGCATCAAAGGATCCATGGTAGAAAATGGTATTTTACTATCCACATTGTTATAGTTTATCGAATTTGAATCGTATTCCTTCCTTGAACAGCAATCTAAACTTTACGCTAATCATTTATTTTTAGTTCATCATGGTAAGGTTGTTCCGAAAGCGAGAGTCTACCAAGGCCGGAACACTCGTAATCGTAATTTTGCACAACATATTTAACGCTTTTATTCTTTTTTATTACATCTAATGGATAAAGTCCCGCTTGTTATTATTAACAATAACTTATTCTAAGTTAGTATCTTACGACAGGTTTGATGTATATTGAGATAGTGCAAAGACAAAGCGCTACACACATCCTGCTTGAAACAATGAGGTTAATAAAATTAATAGTGCATGTTGCTAACACTTTGCGATTTAATATAATTATTTATTCTAGTACTAGAACAAGTTGTACCTTTGTGTCTTGAGGTACTAGACTTCAAGTGGCATATCGTGCCTTCGACATGCAAAATGAATCAATGTTCAATATTTTAACTCTTGATAGACTTTGCGTGTCAGTCTACTCGACGTCATTCTACAGCAACTAAGGGCAAGTCAATTTCGATCGAAATATGTCTACCTATCTATACAATTTTGTATACTTCGCAGCGCAGTATCGATTTATTTAAAAGAGTTGTTTGTTCATAACAGGCCATAGCTGCAGTAAAACGAATGTTATTAGACTCTACCACTAGTCTACTACTAAAAGCTTAATCGTAAAATTGCATGAGCCCAAAATTGTTTTTTAAAGTTTTTCTCAATAGGTGCAAAACACTTTGCTTTTACTTAAAATATTGTTAGCTCAAGATTCTATTATTCTAAGCACCTCCAGCGAAAAATATTATCCATTTTTCCATCTTTGCTCAAGGTAAACAACATCACATCTCATGTGCATTTGTTTGCGCATAGGATTGCTCAGAAGCAAACAAAAGAACGCAGACGCTGTGGTTTCCTTTGTGGCATAAATGAGAATTCATCTACAGGGTGGCCACCCCTTCAGGCCAGGCGTCGCGACGGTAAGGGCGGCGAACCTAACGTCTGGACTACCCACACTTTGGCTAAAGCACTTTGTTCAATGTTCAACTGTTGCTTAAAATGTCTGGATGGAATATTGGCTTAAAAAGTCCGACCAAATATTAAGAGATTAACTTGTGATTTAGGTAGAGTCATGAATGTAAATATTGGATTGCGATTTGATTCGATAGTTGACGCGGCTTTTATACATAGAATTCATAGAATTAGGAAATATGATTGAGCTGGCTGGAACAAGGAAATGTAAGATGGACCGGTGACTTTATAAGGGCCAAACTGGATGCAGGAGCTAGACAACCGTGCTCTGTCACAATATGCAGGAGGCCTATGTCCTGTCTATAAGTCTACTAGACTAATGCTCGGTCGATAAGCGAATTGAATTATTTAATATGAACGGCTTAAATAAACAATCCCGCAAAAATGCGAAAAAAAGGATGCCGTGTAAACGATTTGTGAACACGTGCAAAATACAATAGATAATCGCTTGGCAAAAAATACAAAACACTGTCCGAAACGTGCGTTTATTTGGTGACAAAAAGAGATCGTTCACGTGTCCTTTGCTAACATTGACAAAGGTTTACAAAAAATAATAATTGTGAATCTCTAACAGTGCGACATTGTACTGCGCAGTTCTTTTTGCGCAGTGTATTAGTTCAAATCATAGAATAATTTGTAAATAAAGGTGACTGGAAATAATTACGTTTTTTCCTTCACCACACTGTTTGTTGACTTTCGTCATAGTTAATGTTTTGTTTTTACAATTCAATTGCGCTTCATTTTCGCAGTCATTTAATTTCATTACATCAAATGTTATTAAATTAATCATAATTAGGTACATAATTTAGATAATGTTATTACAAAGTCTCAATGTCAAACAATGAAGGATTTCAATAAAAATAATTGATCATTAAAATATTACGCCTCACACAACTGTTGAACCAACATCAAGTTTAAATTAATCTATTCAATTCTGTTGTCTGTGCTGTTCATTGTTCCTAAGGGGTGTATCCTTGGTCCTTTCATCTTCCCTACAATCAGTTTAAAAGTTTCTAAATAACATGAAATCAAGTTAGTATTCTCACTGCAATTGGTTAGAACTTGAATTGTAATGTTAATGTTGTTTCTTGGATCTTGAAGGTCGTCGGAGATAAACATTGAAATACGTGGGACGCATAACACGTGCGACAGCCATTACTGATTAGAACGAGCACTCGTTTGCATTGCCTTGTTTACAAATACTTTCAAAGTTTACTCATTACTGATAATGAAACGCTTAATTTTGGTATGGCAAGTGCAATTCCTTGTTTGGTAGGCTGGTTAGTTATCTTTTTACTGGACTGTGTCATGTTTCACTAATTATTGCTGGGAAAACCGAATGGTACAAAGTTCATTGATATCTAATAAGTGTTTACTATCTGTTCAATTTACCTTATTGAACTTATCTATTGTCGGGTTTGAGACAGATAGCTGGATAGCAGAATTCAAATTAATCCTCAACTTGAAAACAAAGTTTTCAACGTAGATAAATTATTATTGTAGTGATGATTGTAGAAAAACAAAACTACGCAACTATGTTATCCTAGAAACTAATTTTATTGCGGGTAGGATGATTGGACCACAAGGGCTTCATATTTATTTTTGGCAAAACAATTTAAGGATAAATAATTAATGCGTAAGTGCTTATATTGAGGCTAAAAACACAATAAAAATAACTGTTCTAATAAAACATCTGTAGAATAACTTTTCGCACGACGACGACCACAAGGACGGCTCACTATTTCTGAACGCGATGTTGCAATGTGCGGGAATTTCAACGCTTTTGTCGAATGATTTTGGTAGTGCCAAGTTTAAAAAATTTGTAGGCTTCTCAGCCACACTTTTAGCTAATCTTGTAAAAAACTATAAATAGTAGGGCAGATGAATTGATCGCTACGCTATCGACTCGGTATTTATAGGGGGAGCCTGAAATTTTCAAGACTTCTTTAAAAATAACGCATTTATTTGAAAACCTGTCGCTGCCATAAAATAACCGCTCTATCATCTAGTCTAGGATAGCCTTCAACGTAGATTGGTTTTCACTAACGCACAATATGGTAACACGTTTTTCCATATGGAGCAACAAAGAAATGCCTTAGCAATAATAATGAAGACACTAGTTACGGAATCGCTTCTATTATCATAATGTGAATTGCTCAATAACAGAAGCACTAAACCAATGATTGGTAAAACTATTTGGATATATTTTTGTAATGAGGAAGTAGGATACGCGCGCGAATAGAATTTAATATGGGTCACGGTCAAAATCGATAACATGGCTAGGTCGGTCGGTGCACAGAAAAAAAGATTACATCATGCTAATTGGGAACATGTTAGACAATCATGTAGTCTAATTAGAAACGATGTTGTAATTTTTAACCGACTTCAAAAAAAGGAGGAGGTTCTCAATTCGGTTGTATGTTTTTTTTTTTTGTTTTTTTTTTTTTTTTTTTGTGTTTGTTACCTCATATCTCCGTCATTTATGAACCGATTTGAAAAATTCTTCTTTTATCTGAATGGATTTACTTCCCGATTGGTCCCATAGAAATTTCTTCAAAATCGGTTCAGCAGTTTGGTTTTGAAATCAAAATAACTGGAAAAAATGTCATCCAAGTAAAAGAAATTGCGAAATTGGTACTTGACAAGGATTTGTGTGTGATACGATAACTAAAAAGGGTAAAATAAAAACTTTTTTGCAAAAAAAAACCGACTTCCAAAAAAAACACTAAAAAAGTGGAAAATAACTTTACTTTCGGAAGTCGGTGGCAAAAAAGTCAATGAAACAAACAATAGTCACCGACTTCCGAAAGTAAAGTTATTTTCCACTTTTTTAGTGTTTTTTTTGGAAGTCGGTTTTTTTTTGCAAAAAAGTTTTTATATACATCTCGCGATAAAAAAGCGGGAGAATGGATTTTTTTTTGGAAGGGGCGGCTAGTTTATGGTATTGATTTTTTTTCGAAGTTGTTCTCGCGGAACAACCCTAAAGATAAACACTAAACAGCCTATTCAGGCGATAAATTCGATTGCGTATTTTATCACCTTCTATACAGTTACCTAGAACAAGGAAGTTGTTTGTACACAGCGTCATCGGCTAGTAGTCCGGTTTTATTAGTTGCTATAATAGGTGTTTACACAAATATAATTAGGGTCTCATATGTGATTCAACAAAAGACGCATTATGGAAAATAAATACCAGTGATACTTACCCTAATTTTGTACTTATTAGGTACAAAACAAAGTATTGATTTCGAAACTCTTTGTTTTCACGCTTTTTACACGCAACTGATTAAACGCTTATAATTTAATTTATATAAGAACTACAATGTAAGTAAAAATATTGAAAAACTGACCTTTTTTCGACACTTCTACAAACAAAGACTTTTTTCGCACTTTTCTTGACGCTTAATTTTCAAAAAAAATGCCGTAACAAAATTACACACATCGGGGTTCACTATAATTTTTAAACGAACGATATCAGCTGTTCACATGTTTTTCAGATGTGCCTAGAAGAGATTTCCATACGGTCCTCCAAACGCACTGAAATAAAATGACAAGAGAATGTTTACATCAATACATTGCACAGACGCAATGCCTGCTTCAACGCACACTAGTACCGGTTTGTGTACATACGCGAGCGAAATATTGACTGACAAGAGAGGGGATGAAAGAGGTCAATGACGTTTACATTTGCGGCACTTATGTGACAAAGATAGCGCTATTGAATTCAAGGAAAAAAACCGAGATGGAAATACAACAAATCAGCCACCTGAGACGCAACACAAGTACAAGTTTGTGCATGTGTGTATCTAAAGGTGAGTACAGACTTTATGCACATTATTACGAAAAAATAACTATCAGTTTTATTATATCTGGATTAAATTGGATTGGACTACATATTCCAATTGAAAAGTAATTTAATAACAAATTAGTGAAATACAAAAAGAAAATAACGTACTGGGCGGATATTAAATCAGGAGTAAAGAGATTGAATATCTTCTAAGTAAGAAGGAGCTCCAGATATTTGTACCTAACTAAGGAACACAAAAACCTCGCAATAGGATAACAGCATACCGAAAATTGAGATCGTTAGTGCAATGGCTTTGGATATTTTGATAACTTTTATTAATACTTACGTTTAATTTTTGCAAATCTGATGGTCATTGGAAATATAAATTTTAAATAGATAGGTAAACAATATTGTTTTATTTTTACATTTTACTGTATTTTCTTCTCAACAGCCATAGGGATAAATGCGTTTACAAAGAAAAACATTAAATAATGTCAAAACGAAGCTATCAACTTACTAGTGGCCAGTATTCGTACCTCATTCGTACAGAAATTATTAAGTTTGTGACTTTGAATGATAAAAACATTTTTATTGAAATAAATCAGTATTATCTTTTGTTGCGTTTTTTCCGTTTGTTTAAAACACACAGGTTTTAATAAGTGTACTAAATAATTTGATATTTTAGTAACTTTTCTTCTATTTTTCTTTATGGCAATTAGTGTCTTGACCTAAGTGACGACATGTATCCATGGTCAAGAATAAATTAAAAAAAAAAAAAAAAAAAAAACCTAAGTGACGGCTGCCACGTTCCAGCTTTGTGAAACCAAGTTCTGTAGCACAGCTTGTGTTAAAGATCAGCAACCTCATGCAAGAGATTGTGTTTTTTTCCTTTACAAAATATATCAATTCAGTCAGCTGTCAAGTTGTTTAAACAAAGTCAACTGTATGTCAAAGTCAACATCAAAATATTATTGTTTGTCACACCAGCACAGTACAAATCGTTTTATCATTTATTTTGAATTTATCTTTAATGATAATTCTATATTTTGTATTGATAAGTAGTTACCAAGGATAAGACTTCTTTATATTGAAAAGGCCTTTGGGAAGTGTGTGTGTGAAGGTCCCTATTAGTTTTCAAGTAAGTAAAGTTTTGGACACACATTTGAAAAACCCTTTTTTCTTTGCATTCTTTTCTTTCTCTTTTATGTTAATATAAAAACAATGAAACTATTTAATACATATCTTCTATCATTTGTGAGGACATCCCAAAGACCACTATTATGGGTGTTATATATAAATTGACATAGATGGTAACTACCTATTTTAAAAGTAAAATTGTTTCCTCTGGAGCGAATAGATCAGACTGCAACCAATTTATTTATTGAGTGTGGTGTTTACGGCAATATCTTCAGTATTAAACCATCCACAAGTCGTAGTTATAAGAGTAAGTAAGCATATTTCTAAAAAGTGATACCTATTTAAAATAAACATTTTCAACAATACATATATCAAAGTTTATTTTACTTATCTCACTGAAGAAGCTACTGGAATAAACCTATAAGTATCTGTGATGTCATGCATTGGTGATCAAATACACTGCTCAGTATATCATAGAGTTTAGTCATAAACTATGTTTATTTTACAATTATGACCATAAAGTGAGCATGTGCATTTGTGTTATTTATTATCATGTTGTCCTTCTTAGCACATTCGTTTGAAAAGTTTATGAGGGTTTGAAGGTATTTTTTTCTGTATTTGTTTTCTGTTTCAATGGCGATCTAAAGAAACATTGTCTAAAATTCATCCATGGTTTTGTGCCTTTAGCGGAGTCCATTTGTTTCTGTATTGCAAAAGCAATCCAAATTATATTTGATTTGTGATAACCAGTTGCTGTCGTTTGTGGATCAACCATGTGTCACATTTTTCATTCTTGCTGCCTTTGAACAATGAAATAGCATCTCATTGTGTCTTATCTTCTTGCATGATTTATGTAGTATGATTTCCATTGATTTCTGTGACCAATAATAGATTTCCATACTAGAATTATAAATGTGATAGTAATTCTGTTGGTGTTACCATTTTTTGCTATAACTGATTTAAATTAAATTTTTCACAGGAGATGACCATGATCTGGGTTAAGATAGGATATAGGATAATTTGATTGCACTCCAATGGGATATTTTGTTAACTTTTAATAAAATATCCCAGTCTTTTATAATGAATTAATAATACATTTGATACTTTTTTTCACTCTTAAATCTTACTCATTGAAGATTCGACAGTTTAATTATGGGAATATGTAGAAATAAGGAAAATTGTTTTTTGTTACTAGCTTTTTAATATTGTACCATGGTATGCGAACTGAATAAAATTTTATCTTATCTTAATTAATAAAATTAAGTAATTCAAGAATTTAGTGTTGCTTCTGGAGAGAGCATATCATTAAATGAATTTCATAATTGAATGCAGAGGCAAACTTACTATGTTTAAGTACAAAAGTAAATGCCACAGTGTACTTCCCGTGGTTTTAAAAACATGTGCACAGCAACAGCAACGGCACAGTAAACAATTGATAAGTGACATAATACTGATAAATACTTGTTTGATAAGATTAAGATATTATATTTCATCACCTTTTATTATGGCACTGTGGTGTGGCTAACAATTGCACCTAAAAAAGTACATTAAATGTAGCAACATTCAATGCACTCTTTAAGTATTTCCTTCATTAAGAGCCACAATGACACAATCAAAATACTATGGAGATGATAGGATTTTTAAATTTGTTTTATTTACATTTACTCTTTAGTTTTTCTAAATAAGGTACAGAATTATAAAAGGGAGTGTGACTGTAACTGCAAGTAAGGCATTGAACTAGCACGAGCAAATAAGTCCCACAGTATAAAATTAATTTTAAAATAAAATATGAGATACAATTTTCACACCATTCATTAAGGTGGAGATGTTTAACTCTCATATTCCTCACTGTTTGATACACATTCAATTGTTAATCCAGTACAATAGTTCAGTTTACAAATTGGCGTGTGCTTTTGGATCAAGCCAGTATTTCATTGTTTTATAGGATGTGCAAGGAGAGATTTGCCACACTAGCTACGTGGGTCGATCCCATTTACAAAGCGATGCTAAGTAAGCGTGCGTAGCTTAGCAGTGGGCTGCTGTGTAGAGGCGCCTTTATTTTTTTCTATTAACATGTTGATAAATATTGCATTGGTATGACTAGAAGAGAAACTATAATTATTACTAATAATGACACATTCCTGCAGTATAATTTATAGTTTTGTCTGAGGTTGTGACTTGTGGCCTGTGGCTAAGTCGGGAATAAAAGTTTCATATACTATTTTTTTTTAAACATTAAAACGTATAGTGTAAGTAATTTTTTTCATTTTTGTAATTAGGCCAAGAATAAGTGGCCTTGGCAAAATACTTCTGTTATTTATCTTTGATTATTTTTATTTCGACATTTATTATCAATTTAAATCATTTAATTAATCCATCCTGACGTTATGACATATTTTTGGAAAGGTTCATTTATCAACATAATAATAATTTGCTAAAAGACAGTTTAATTATGTATAGTGTTTTGATGGGCTGTTGTTTTAGTTGGCCACTCACAATTAAGATGAGTGTGACAAACTATTAGGTAATTTGTCTAGATTGGCCCTTCAGAAAATGGGTGTAAGTTTCCTATTATCATCCCTTTGATGTAAGTCGTTACAGGTAGTCAGAAGCCCGAAAGCGGTATTGTGTTACCCATTAAGGAGCTTGTGGCTAAATAATAACAGCTGCACAGGTGATCATCATAACATACCGGGTTTCCTTTGTGCCTTAGAAAGCACGCTCACCCGTTGGTCCCGGCTGTCACTTGTGAATCTTTGACTGTCGTTACAGGTTACAGGTAGTCAGTGGCCCGAAAGTCTGACAACCAGTCTTATGAAACCGTATTACCCAGTACTAACTAGTTTGTGGAGTGGAGGTCAGATAGGCAGTCGCTCCATGTAAAATACTGATATTCAGCTGTATCCGGTTAGACTGGAAGCTGACCCCAACATAGTTGGGAAAAGGCTCGGCAGATGATGATTGTGTTACCCATTAAATAGATTGTGAAGGTTGGGTAGGCTGTTGCTCAATGTAAAATACTGGTAACTCAACATAGCTGGGAAAACGCCAGGCAGATGATGAAGGAAGTAATTTAATAATTTATTTTATAGTTTGCCTGTCTCATGCCTGGTATTTACAAGTCACCAAAATTTCTTTAACCTGATGACTAGCTGTTCACACTCATGTGGTATTACTTAATGAATTTTCCTTGAATATTTTATAAATTGCTGAGAATGATACATAGGGACTTATTGTGTCTTTTACCTTCTCTGAGTAGTGGTTTGTAAGTGTGGAATAATTATCGTGTAATTGTGAAATATATCGATTAATATTAAGTACCGCAGGTAAATTATTGTTTAAATTATTGGGCAAATTATCAAATTTAAAAACATTTTTCTTACAATTTACCTACACTACAGTGATATTTTGTGTTTATTTAGCAGACACTGTTACGGGAAAAGTGCATTGTTTGATAAAAAAAAATACAAGCAACTGAGAAATAAAAGATAGATATTACTTGGCTTATCTAACTTTAAATAGACAGTGACAGCAGATACAGTATTGTTCATATTATTCTTATCATATTTATGATATCGCCTTTGAAACAATAATATATTGTCATCTACTAATAAATGTAGATAGTCCTCATGGGCTTGTTTTAATTCCTCTAAAAGTGATGAATAAGTTTCTTTTACACCGTTATGGAGGTAATTTGATTGTTTACCATAATTGAGGACATGGCTGCACATTTTGTATCAACTGAGTAACTGTAAGAGTTAAGGAGTAACAGCCCTGTGACGAATAGACACACCAACAGACGGCCTTGGCTTAGTGATATTGTTCCGTTTTCCCCCTCTACCTCACCTCACTTTTTAGGACACCTCACCAGGACTTTTTAGGATACCTCACTTTTTAGGGTTTCGTATCCAGAGGAGAGATTTCGTATTCATCGAATGGTTTACAAGCCAGTAGAAAATGTACTCTATTTCTAGTACAAATAAAGTTTATTTTATGATTGGTTCAAATGAATTAGAACACCTGTTTCCGGCATCGCATAGTAATTTGTCCGTATGTCCGGAGCGACCGTTGGCCTTGACTGATGTATAAAAAAACATAAGAACAAAAAATAAGTCCGATGACTGTGCCTTTATTTACTAGATTGCCTCATTATCGAGTCATCCTGAATAAACAGTAGGAATTATAATATTAATTACCTACCTATGTATTTATTTAATTACTTATATGACATACAAAAATGAACTATCATCTATGTCTACGAACATGATGAAATAACATAACATAATGTTCCTAGGATTGAATTATTCAGACGTAACTGTGTGTATATGGCTCCACTTATTTTTAACTCTCTTCCAAACTCTATTACTGATCTCCCGTACAGAAAATTCTGCATAGTTCTGAAAAAATGGCTTATTTCTCAGAGCTTTTATTCCATAGCGGAATTTCTCAAACAATCTAACTGTCAATCATACCATTACCGGCATGCATTGTAGATAATAACCTACTTACATTATATGATGTTGTGTTATTTAATGTTTTACTATACAAAAAATTTGTTGTATGTTAAAAATAGTTTATTATGTTATAATTTATTTGTAGTGTTTAGCAGCAAAATACTATATTGTGTTGTGTTTATTAAACTTAAAATATCCTACTTTATTTAGTTCCTACCTAATCTAATGTTTGTGTTCATTTGGTTACCTACCTAATTTAATGTTTGTGTTTATTTGTTTACCTACGTAATATAATGTGTTTTATTTGGTTACCCAGGTACCTAATTTTATGTTTGTATTTATTTGGTTACTCAGGTACCTAATTTAATGTCTGTATTTATTTGGTTACCTACCTAATTTAATGTGAGTGTTGATTAATATTTGCATGCTATTTTTATGGCGAAATGTGTCACTGCACTACATCTTATATTTACCATCTTTTGTACCACATTTAACGCAAATAAATAATTTTGACTTTGACTTTGACTAACAATAACGAAATCTGAGCGGTATCGTCAAGACTATTTTTGCCATAATTGTTCTATTGCCAAAAAGGGATGGTGCTATTCACCATCATCATCACCATCAAGCTAAGGGATCGTGTATATGTCCATCTCTTGCTAATTCTAAAAAAAGAGTTGCGATGTAAGAGCTAATGAAGATTGTGTAATATCGTTGTGTTGTTTGCCGCAGGATGCTACAAAAGCTGTCATTCGGCGGGTGGCGCGTGGCCGGCGCGGTGTGTACGTTGTCTAAGAGCGGTGTTCGTGTGCGATTGATGTCGACAGCCATGGACAAGGGAACGGATTTCTTTTTTAGGCAGGTGTGTATTGTTTTCTTTTTTTGAAATTGTTTAGTATTTTGTTTTTAGGGTTCTTTATGGAATACTAAATAGGTGAATATTTTTTTTTATTACTACTAAGTATGTTAAAAGCTAACAGTAATGGCACGTAAATAAATTATCATCATCATTCACAGCCAATCTCCACGGTTATTATGTAAATAAATACTTACAATTAAAATTACATTAAAGATAAAGAATTGTAGATTAATATTTTTCAAGAAAGATTTAAATCACCGACTACAAGATAGGCTGTAGGTATAGATTTTTTCTTTTTTATATTAATTAATTGTTTAGCTGTTATATTTTCATATTTTTAGATCTTGTTAAGAAATTGAATAATTATTTTTTTATTAATTGAATGATCATATCTAATTTACTTATTAGAATAATACAATGTACCAGTATAAACAAAATATTCCAAGTAGCACCCTAATATTTACAATTGTATCTTATGAGGTGACTAGCGTCCCGCCCCGGCTTCGCACGGGTGCAATGTAGATACTAATGTTTTCTCAACTATAATAATTATGCATAAACATTCCTCTTGAATCACTCCATCTGTTAAAAAAAACGCATCAAAATCCGTTTGCGTAGTTTTAAAGGTCTAAGCATACATAGGAACAGACAGACAGCGGGAAGCGACTTTGTTTCATACTGTGTAGTGATAACTGATAAGAGAAAACTGTAGATAAAAAAGAAAATAAACAAGTCTTGAATACACCCCTATCTGCCCTATCGGAAGAGCAGGGATGATGTAACAAAGTTTCAAGTTCTAGTTTAAAAAACACGCTACCTCCAACTGGTAACCATGGTTCTATAGGTGTAAACATTTTGTGTGACAAAAATAAATTTTACTACAGAGCTTTTAGAGGTCATTTTCCTTTGTAATTATCTAATCGATATAATTGTCTGATATGGTAACATTTATACAAAGGGAATTGTATTTATTTTCAACGGCAGTTACTATAAATACCTATGTAATATTTCTTTGATTTCTTTGAACTAGGTTTTACGATAATACACTGAATATATGTAAAGTAAGGAAAAGTGCGATAACAACGCGAATTTCAATATTCGTTCAACCGTAAAATTAACTATGAAAACCAAATACGAATTTAATGTAGGTACCTACAAGTTAAGTATTCATGATTAATTATGACGAAAGAATTACTAAAAAGGATTTAAAATAAATGATGAAAGGCAAAAGGCTCATTCACTGCTCTGCCTACCTACTTCTTTAAGGAATACAAGCATGATGTTATCTTACGTTAACAGAAACAAAACGATTATGTTGTGAAATTACAAATATCACAAAAAAATATTATTATTTCATTCTCACCAAGTCATCAACATCAGCCAGTAATTGCTGATTGTCGGAGAAAAGTAAAAAAGAAATCCTAAACAAATGTGTCATTCAACAGTGAATTGAACCTCAATTAATAAACAACAACAACCATATTTCTGTGTATCATAAAAACGTTTTTGCAAAAAAAAAAATAACCGACTCCCAAAGAAAACACTAAAAAAAGTGGAAAATAACCTTACTTTCGGAAGTCGGTGACTATGCTTTGTTTCATTGACTTTTTTGGCACCGACTTCCGAAAGTAAGGTTATTTTCCACTTTTTTAGTGTTTTCTTTGGGAGTCGGTTATTTTTTTTTTTGCAAAATCGTTTTTATTTTACCCTTTTTAGTTATGGCATCACACACAAATCCTTGTCAAGTATCAATTTCGCAATTTCTTTTACTTGGATGACATATTTTTCCAGCTATTTTGATTTAAAAACAAACTGCTGAACCGATTTTGATGAAATTTCTATGGGACCAATCGGGAAGTTGATCCAAAGAAGATTTTTTCAAATCGGTTCATAAATGACGAAGATATGAGGTAACAAACACAAAAAAAAAATACAACCGAATTGAGAACCTCCTCCTTTTTTTGAAGTCGGTTAAAAATGTGATTGTCTATTGCATGTTTGATGAATGACTTGTAAGTCGTTTTTGTAGGTTTACCTATGAAGTTGCCGTTTTATAATACTGGCCATTTGAAACGTAATGTATGTATGGCTGGCAATAAATTCTAAATTCAAATGAATTTTCTTGAAAAAATATGGAATTCTATTATCAAATTCAGTCATTTGTTTATTGATTAGTGTTTTATTTTCACTACATTTGTATCTTTTTCATCAATATGGTCACGATAAAAATACGAGTAATAATTATTGAATACGAGGTCCGTCGCGGTAGCAATGCCGCACAAACGGCTTGCAACATTAATTATGTGTACGGAGTGAACACTACAAACGAACGCACGACTCGTTATTTGTTTGAACGCTTCCGACATGGAAATTTTGATCTAAAAAATGAACCCTTTGGTCGCCCGTAAACTAAAGTCAACAACGACGAATTAAAGGCGATAGTGGAAGCTGACGATACTCAATCTACGGCTGAGTTAGCAGCAGCTTTCAACGTTAGCATCAAAACAATATTGGTCCATTTGCGTCAAATTGGCAAGGTAAAAAAACTTGATAAATGGGTGCCGCACGAACTAGACGATCGCCAGCGTGACGAACGCGTTGAGGTATGCCTCGCGTTGCTTAACAGACACAGAAACGAAGGGATTTTGAACCGCATTGTCACTTGCGATGAAAAATGGATCCTTTTTGATAATCGTAATCGGTCATCATGTTGGTTAGACCCTGGTTCAGCACCTAGGCAATGCCCCAAACGAAAATTTACCCCTAAAAAAGTCATGGTCACTGTTTGGTGCTCTAGTGGCGGTATAATTCATCACAGCTTCTTATCAAACGGCAGTAGCATTACTGCGGATGTGCACTGTGAGGAGCTGGACACAATGATGGAGAAGCTCGCAAATCTCCCGCCAGCCTTGGTTAATCGTTCGTCCTCGCTGCTCCTACACGACAACGCTCGACCTCACGGCACAACAGACGGTCTCTAAGTTACAAGAGCTAGAGTTGAAAATTTGCGTCATCCACCATACTCACTAGACCTTGCGCCGACAGACTTCTACTTTTTCCAAAATTTGGACAACTTTTTGGCAGGGAAAAAATTCAATACCCGGGAGGCAGTACAAAATGCCTTTGAAGAGTTTGTTGGCTCCCGTACACCTGACTTCTTCAAGATGGGCATTGAAAAATTACCACTGCGCTGGCAGAGATGCATCGATAGCATGGGTGCATATATTGATAGATAGAAATAAAAAAATATTTATATAAAAATGACTTTTTTTTGCATATTAAACGGCAATTTCGTAGGTAAAGACCTAAGTTTTCATTGTGTCTGTGAAAGTCGTGGTTATTATTTTTCTCCATATCCGTATTATATTACCACATATTCTGTACTTAGTAGTTTTAATTTTATGAATGACTAACTGACCCGCGCAACTTCATCTGCGTAACATTTTTGATTAATGCTCCGCTCCTATGGTCGCAGTGTGATGTTTTATAGCCTATAGCCTTCCTCAATAAATGGGCTATCCAACACTAAAGTAATTTTTCAATTAGAACCAGTAGTTTCTGAGATTAGCGCGTTCAACCAAACAAACAAACTTTCAGCTTTATAATATTAGTATAGATAATGTAATGTAACTCGTTGGTAATCCAAAATAAATAAATAATTTTATTGAAAAAGTAAGTACCTAGGTCTTGTTACAACTATAAACTCAATGAACGGTCATATTAAGAGGTGAATTATAATTAACAAATAAAACACAAATCTCAGTCATATGATACACTTATTAGACAAAGAAAAAATTGAATTGGATGAAGAAAATATTTCATCTAGGGAAACTGATGCCGTTTTTCACCTATACACGTACCTGCATGGCAAGACCTAAATGTATGCCTAAGTAAAAGTGCACTTTGGATGTTCAACGCTCGGGTCAGCGCCGAAATTTGAAATTCCATGATCACTGCATAACATTTAAGTGTGTAGGCGATTATCTTAGTGTAAGTGAAAACGGGCATAAGCTAATTAATATCTCTGCAGAGCCACCCTAAATAGTCGTAGCCTATAAGTGATATGTGTTGAATAAGAACAGGTCGTTTCTAGTAGGAGCGATAAAACAAAGCATTCCCTATAAATTCGAATAAAATACAATAGTTAACGAATGTGGTTAGGATTATATGTATATCTTATCATATCCAGTATCACATCAGCACATATAATACGTTTATTATTGAACAGAGTTTCTAAATACTCTAGTCTGAGTAACCCTAAATTAGCTAGTTAGAACATGCAATAATACACCTACGTACTTACCTACTAAAATCTTAAATTCGCTTACACCGACAGCTTAAACCGCTGGAGTTAGCCTTCACTCTGCACAATAGTTTCATAAAAACCTCTTAAGCATGTGGTCATTTTACTCAACAACTTTTATTAGCGAGGGAAGTCGCGGAAGAAGAAAGAATCTCCTGTTCCGTATATTTGGTCGATTTATAAACGTCTCTCCTAACATTTATGCAAAACATTGTTATGTCTAGCAGAGATGTTTATACGTATAGCATAACGAATTTAACAACTATATTACCAGACAGTCGATAAGTTAAGTATTGTTACCGGGTCCAAAGGGGTATATTGTTTTCCGATGTGTGTGATATTTAGACGATTGTTAATTAAATAAATACTATTAATTAAAAATACTAACCTAGTAACAATTATTGTGTATTTCTTATCATAGGTATTATTATAAACAGTTGTTATTCCTAGTTATTTGAGAAAAGTTTAAAATCAAATCACGAATCACGTCGATCAATGGTAGAATGGATTAGTGGACGTCGATCGATAGTTTTTACTACACCAATCGATCGATCGTCGATCGAGGCCATCGATCGATGGTAGAATGGATTAATCGACGTCGATCGACAGTTTTTACTACTGTACTACACCAATCGATCGGCGGTCGATCAATTGTTTATCGGCCGGTATCCGTCGATCAGCCAAAACTACCACACCAATCGATGAATGTCGACCGATGTCGATCGATGCTGATCGATTGGTGTGGTAATACCCTAACACACAGCCACCCCTGCTCCATAGCTCCATCTATCTTCAGTTCTTAACCTCATGTATGTCCTTCTATTCCAGTTATTTGACACAGTGAGCAGTACGTACACGTACCTGCTGGCCGACAACCGCACGCGTGACGCTGTGCTCATTGACCCGGTGCTCGAGCATGCGGAGAGAGACGCCGCGCTCATCAAGGAGCTGGGCTTCAAGCTGATCTATGCCAGTGAGTATGTTAACGTTGTCTATGGCAATAGACTCGCTCCTACTTGATTGCCTGACTCATAACATGACTAGCGAAAATGATGTGAATTGTATATGAAATACATTGCCTACCTCATAAGGATCGATCAAACCCCTACGGACTAATTGCGAACGCAGCTTCGCCGCTCCTGATACGGACTCCTACTTACAAAACTGTGTCAGGCACCTTGTCCTACCGATTTGATCGATCCTTTAGTAGAAGAATAGATTCGTAATATTTACTGGAAAAAACAAAAGCGAAGCCAATAAGTTTATCATTGAACAAAACATTTTAGAAAAGGAAACTTACTGGAATATTACGAGATACGAAGCCTATTTTGCTGATGGTAGTATTTCCTTGATCAATTTGCGAGAATTGTATTACTCACATGCTAATTTACTTGGTGCCTTTCCTTCATTTATTGTTTGTGGAATATCCGCGACTTTCTAAAGAACCTTTCCGGGAAATCAGAACTGGTTTTCGCAGTTATGCAAATAAGTAAGCCCGCTACACAAACAACAACAACCCTATTTTTAATCAGAAAAATGACATTAAAAAGGGTTTCATTTAATTACTTGGTTTCGCCGCAAGCTCTTCACAAATAAACAGAATGATGTTATTGCTATTATAAGTAACCTGGTGTTTTTTTTATCAATTCATATTTTGCGTTTTTTATATTATTTATTAGCTTTTGCTTGCGTTTTAACTTGCGTGGAGATTGTAAATTGTCCTACGGGAAAAAGAAAGGTATCCTATGTCTTAACCTGTGGCTCATGGTCTAACTGTATACCAAATTTGATTAAAATGCAGTCGATGGCCGTGAAAGACAACACACAGATTTACAATCACATTTATAGCATAAACTATACTTATGAATGAGACTGCCCCAAAAATTCACTGTAGTTGATTTTCTCACTAATATATAGTATAATGATTGTTTTTTTGATTAACAACAAACTTTTTATCTGTTCCAGTGAACACGCACATGCACGCAGACCACATAACAGGCACGGGCAAGCTGAAGGCTATACTGCCCGACACCAAGAGTGTGATAGGCAAGGATTCGGGGGCTGACGCAGACATACATCTGATCGACGGCGATGTGGTGTCCTTCGGGGGACAGAAACTGCTGGCGACGGCTACTCCGGGACATACCAACGGGTGCTTCACTTACATCTCTCACGAGCAGGTCAGATTATATTATAGTAGTTTACAAGTATTAATAGCCCAGATTCTACAGGAACTGTCGTTCTTTCCTGCGTAACAAGTAGCATGAGCCACTCAACGACACATAAATGCTCCGTGAAAGAAGGGTGAAGAAAGTAACACACTTTCGCATCTATAGACGGAACATAGTAACGGGTGCAGCAGTGATAGTCTAGTGGTGTGACCGTTGGACTGCCAAGTCATAGGTCTCGAGTTCGAACCCAAGACACGCACCTCTGATTTTTCGGAATTATGTGCGTATTGTACCTATAATTATCACTAATTGCTTCGATGAAGGAAACCGTGAGGAAACCAGCATGCCTGAGAGATATTTCTCGACGGTATGTCAAAGCCAAGTCAGAGGCCCATGGGCGGCATAAAAACTCTGACACCAGGTTAGGCACTAACCACACGATAAGAAGAAGAAGATAGTAACGGGTGGAGATGTAGAACTTTTTTTGCTTAGTTAGAACAAATGTAAAGTAGCGTAGTAGCTTAGTAATATTTGACCTTCCGCATTACGACAAAGGTTAATCACCGGTCGACGATGACGGTGAATCGACAAAAACGAATAATGTGAAGGCCGAGGATATGTCTTTGACACGATCTTGTACTGTGCTTAAAATCTGCGTATACCGACTCAACAGACGCCAAGAATCTGACCATAGGAACTGATAATATGACATTTTTTATATTTCGATATTTGGAAATATAAATTGTTTATTATAAAAGTTATTAAGCCGGGTACACAAATTGAAATATCAATGTTGACATGTTAAAATATTATCTAAAGGTCTAGTTAATTGACATAGATGTTTACATGTCGCCACTGAGCCCCAAACCTGACAGTTTGTTTGTATCTTGGAGCTTGGTATTTGGTTCCCTGAGTAGCGCCTAAGATAAATTATTAAATGCCTGATATCTCTTTTCCAGGGCCTAGCATTCACTGGCGACACCCTCCTAATCCGAGGCTGTGGTCGCACTGACTTCCAAGAAGGTTCCTCCACCAACTTGTACAACTCGGTACACCAGCGCATCTTCACGCTGCCCGACCACTACAAGCTGTACCCGGCACACGACTACCGCGGTCAGACTGCCACCACGGTGTGGGAGGAGAAGAAATACAACCCCAGGCTGACGAAGACTTTGAAGGAGTTCATCAGTATTATGGATAACTTGAATTTGCCGTACCCGAAGATGATTGGTGAGTTGAGTTTGTTTGTTTTCGGGAGAGGAAAGATGTATAGATGTGTTAATGATAGAGTTATCAATTGAAGTTGAAAGGAAATCGACTGTCTTGGTATGTACGATGAGGCGGGATGAATCGCATGTGACTAGAGTAATTAATATAAATGTTAATGCAAGGTTGTTGCTTTACATCCTCGTTAAATTCAAGGAGGTGACTATGCTAATGATTCTCGACCCAAACCAATAATAAAATGGGTAGGTAATTTTATATATTTTTTTCTTAATATCGGAAATCGATAAGTGTACACCACCCGTATTAAAACGCGGCCCGTCTACTACTAGCCCTATAACAGCGCTTTCACACACACAAACAAACGCAGACTTTTATTCGATAAACGGGTGATTCTCCTCTTTTGAAAAGGGCTTCATTCTGAAATGGTGTCAAATTAAAACAACTAAAAAGCGTTTATCATTATTGACCAGGTACCGTAATTTAATATATATATTGATTATTTACGTCTTCTATGACAACCTCCTGAATTTTGACGAGGATGCAAAACTACACCTTGTAGATGGAGAGGGAGAGGAACACCAAACAATATGTAGATGAATTTTGAGAAAAAGGCGTAAATGACAGCGTGACGGTGGACAGGGGAGTATGGAAAAAAAAGAACGTAACCAAACAAGTAACATGGAACAAGGAAGGCATATGATGAAAGAGTACCTATTAATAACCGCCATGATATCATCCAAAAGACATCCGCTAATGGACTCAGACCTCCTCCAAGCGTCGTCACTTCGAACGCTCCTGTGTTTACGCAGCTGGCGGGTTCTCGCGGTCCTCACAAGCTCATCGGCATACCTCGTGGCCTGCCAACGCCGCGCCACCAGCAGCTCGTTCCCACTCCGGAACCTTTCCGTATCATGGTACATCCGTTCTGCGAGCAATGGGCTCTGTGGGGTCTTAAGTTTGGCAATTCTTCGGGCTATATCTGTTGAAGCAGAACTCAGTGAGCTGATAAATTATAGGCAGTAAACTCAATTATTAATACTTTATTGCGTACTATAATGTTTACATAATTATAGTTGGTAGGGAAATAATTATATGAGTCACAATTATGGACGCTGTCGGGCACTGCATAGATCAACTAGGAAAGCGTAAGGATACTGGGTGTTTAATGTGATAAATTTATTATTTCCTTTATTTATTTCCTTCACACATTGTTTTCCTTCACACATTTTTAAATATTTCTTAATAAAACACAAAAAAAAACGTTAATTTTTTAAAAAAAAGTAGTAGCCCACCACTATCGGGAACAGGGTCCAAGCTACCGGCGGTCAGGGCTCCAGAGAGAGGAACCTCCTAACAATACGAGCCGTGTCCAGGAGTACCGCGTCAATCAAGCCCTTGATCCAGCTGCCTAACGAGAGCCTCCTCAAGTATTGGTCGAGGCTCTTGGCAATTAAACCATTGGCTGAAACGAGTATCGGCACAATGATTGTTAAGTTCACATCCCACATGTCGACAACCTCGCGAGCCAAATCAAGATACTTGATTTGCTTGATAAATTTTATTATTAGCTGGGGCGGCTGCTGCAGGTGCTGAAGACCTCAAACGGCGCAAATACAATAACTTAATTGGTAATTATGTGTTTGAGCCGTTTGGGGTTGAAACGCTAGGGCCATGGGGTCCGAGTGCCCACCTATTATTTCGGGATATCGCCAAGCGGTTGGTCGACTCTTAACGTGACCAGAGTGCTGGATTTTTTTTTGGCCAAAGAATCAGCATTGCCATCTAACGTGGCAATGCTGCCAGCCTTCTGGGCACTTTTCCTGTTGACAGCGATGTGGACGAATTTTTTGACGCCCCGTAATTGAAAAAAAAATATTCTTATTTTAGATCTACCATTAGTTTTGTATATAAATTAGGTAAATAATAGGAGTTAGTAAGTTTTACTGTTTTATTTATACAGAATTGAATTTTAGAAATATAATTATTGTTTTATTACTTAAATACATTTATTTTGTTCAGCAAACTCCCTCTGAGCTGTTAAATTAGAGGAAGTAAACTCCATGTAATTTAACAGCTTTATTTCTCGCACTCTCTCTATCCACATGTTCTTCAAGTTTAGACAAATAAACCGAACCCGAACCCTGATGATTACTTAAACATTTTCCGACTTATATTTGAATCTTTCTTGTTTCAGACAAAGCTGTGCCCGCCAACCGAGTCTGCGGAATACATTACTAAGGAGATTAACATTTTAACATTGAGTATTACCCGACTGCGAAGAAAGGTTTTTTAGAAAATTATTTACAAAATAAGAAAAAAACAATGGGCTGATAATTTAATCGATAGCTAGTGAGACATTATTATTTGTTTCACTTGAATATAGGTTTATTTATATTTTTGTATGTGAAACGTAGGAATCAATTTGTTACTTTAGGCAGGCAGGGGCATTGTAATACTGATGACGTATTACAGCATAGCATGTTCACACAGCTGGGTCCCTAGCGAGCTATAATCCCACACGCGGACTCAGTGCGGTTTGGTGCACAAAATAAAATAAAGAATACATGTTCACAGGCTGTTGAACTTTTAAATATAGGGGCATGAATTCCTATACTTTATTTTTATAAGAAGAAATAATCTGTGTATCATTGTAACCTCCAAATTCAGACAATAAATAAAAACACAGCTACATATATTTCCTGTAAGTTCTGTGTTAAAGACTTGTCTCTGTTAACTGCGTCTAAAATCATCGTCTATCTAGCCTTTTCTCAACTATGTTGGGGTCAACTTCCAGTCTTACCGGATGCAGCTGAATACCAGTATTTTACATGGAGCGACTGCTGCGTCAGTTGTAGTGATGAGCACAATACTCAAATGGTTTTTTTTTTAAAAAAAAGGTTGTGAAGGAATTCATATCGTTTTTCAGTTAGGCAATTTCGAAGGCTACTTGACAAAACTGCTGTATAAAAAAAAGATGGAAGCAACAATATAAAACATAAAGAACATCCAAGTGAATAAAACATTTTACGCTTTGTTAGTCAAATAGCTGTCTGTGATAACATAATTTAACAAAAAATAGAAAAAGTATATTTTTGTAAAAGAAAAGCTAGATTTGGAAGACTTAGCCTAATAAATATTGTGTTGAAGAAGTTGTAAGAAATTTTTACTAGGAGGATACACAACTACACTTATAATCAAATCAGTGTATTGTAGTTTTGATTTCAAAAAGATATTGTATTTTTGTTAATATTTTTCAAATGGTTAATAGTCAAATTATGTAAAAAAGTTGTTATTGATATTATATTATTTTATTGTTTTAAGCATAAATGTTACTATGTCAATTATTTTTCCTTGTTTTTATGTGAATAAACAATGTTTGTTAACTGGGTAACATGCTGGTTTCATTTATCATCGATCGCATGGTGTGACCTACCCGTCGAATTAGTATTTCAAAAGAAACCCAAATTGTGGTAAGTACTTTATTATATTTTTTTTGTATTAAGTTCGCTAAAAAGTCGTTTTGCCTACTGTATGAATAAAAAAATATTCTGCAAAAGGCACAAGTGTGTCTAACCACATTTCGCCAGTAATCGCTAAAAACTAAGTCCTTGTCTCAATTACATGGAAATCTTCTATCTTATTTATTATAAATGCGAAAGTTTGGATGGATGGATGTTTGTTACTCAATAACGCCACAACGGCTGAACGAATCTGGATGAAATTTGGCACAGAGATAGATTATAGTCTGGAATAGCACATAGGCTACGTTTTTATCTCGGTAGTACGATCCCATGGGCAGGTCCCGAACTCCATGCGGGCGATTCCGCGGGCATAAGCATAATATATAACATATCTACTTAAGTATCACTAGGAGACGTTTATAGATAGCGTAGGTACCATTGGATTTAATACTCAGCGCCGCGCGTTAAAATTCCAGAACAATAACATTTAAGTATTCAATTTAGGTGCTGCATAGTTTAAGCCTCACGGGCATTATTCTGAAAACCTAAACAAATACCTTACTACAGTTAATTCACCTCAAATGTTTGACATTTTATTAGCTCGGTGTCTCCGGGGGCAGACAGTGCTTACCTACGGCTAACGGCATAGCTACCCCATGCAGGGGCGGCCGTCCCTGACATTAGCCAAATGTCGCGGAAACAGGGGACGCAATTAATGGCTCTTTTGATATATCGGAAGTGCCCTTGTGCCTTGGCTTTAACGCTAGCTGCGTAAAACAATGCGGTTCCCGGTTACTATTTTTTTGTTTGGGAGCTAAATATGAGGTATCTAGTTTAGGAGTAAGTACATACCTAGTCCATGATTTGAAAAGTTGATGATGGTTTAAAATCGACTGTGAGTAATGAATACACCACTTTTACTATAAAATTGTCATATTCTCAGCTTTGGAGAATATGTTTGCTACTAGAGTACCTAATACGTTTTTACAGTATCCTTTTTTTTTACACTGAAAAGGCTTGTGTTTGGTTACAACTCGCCTGATATGAAGCAACGATGCGGCCTAGGGTGATTAACTTGAATAGGAAATCGCTGTTCGCCAATATTCTCGATAGGTTATGTAGCTATTCTCTTATGCCCGGTTCCTATAAACAACGATTCGTTATTGTACAAAAGGTACCATTCGTTTTTGGGTTACGAGTAACGAATGGTAATAGGCGTTCCTATAAGTTTTTGAGTCATCTACCTGCTACGAACGGTTGTTGGTAACTCACTTACCGAAGCCCTCCATGAACACATGTGCAACCCTCCTTGCGTTTCGTTATTACAATCGAGCATATTTAGGATTAGAGTGAAAACCTGTGCATAATACACATAATATAACATATTTATAATTTCATGGAGAAAACTTAACTTACATGTTTATTTAAAAAAAAATGTGTTGAAGAAATCTCATTTTTAAAAATAAAAAACAGTTTTTTATTCGGGCTACTGAAGTGAACAAAACGCAATTGATAGCGTCTGGTTTGACCCATGTATTTGAAAGGAACTTTAAATTCAATTCTAAGGTTTTGTAGTAAAACATAATTAACTCAACATAAGAGTTGGTGAAGAAGGAACCATGATATGTATCCTACATATCATGGTTCCTAAAACAAAGATTAAATTAACGTTTTAGGAGTAGAATGCGTAATGAATTATTGTTGTTTTGGATGTTTCAAGTGAATGTAAACCTGATTTTATTCCACATGATGAGATATTGGAAAAGGTGACTGGTCTTCTGGGATCTACTTGCACAGGGTTTGATGTGCTATTTGGTGGTGATGGTAATGCGGTCCTGGATGTGGATGGTATAACAGAAGTGAGTGTGGCAGATATGGACATCGTCTTAGAACATGGGTCATTATGGTGCAACTAATGCTATTCCATCTATCTCAGAAGATAGTGTAGCTGAAACACCATGTAGAGGTATTATTTTGATTAAATCTTCCTTCTCTACCTATACTTTTATTAATTAATTTGTTTGTAAATGTCAAATCATTTTTTTCAGACATACATGCAAAAAAAAGAAAAATTGATTTGTGTGAGGGCAACAGCTCTCCCAGTGCACAGGGCTCCAAGTATTTCTTTGGCATGCCTATGTCCAGGCAATTAACAACAAAAAATAAAGGTACATAATTAAATTTATTATTAATTTACACAGCATATTTTATGTGAATTTCTTATACCTGTTCCCATATTGTAAACTATAGTCTAGAACCCTGGTCAAACACATTGTATGAAATAAAACGTATTTCCATTTATTTCAGGTAAAAAGACAGCAGACAGAGATATACAGACGTCCATCATCACCCGTAACCTTGCTATAGCAAGTTACTATGACAAGAAAAAGGAGAAATTAGATTTAGAAATTAGACTTTTAAAATTAGAATTAGCACAAGAAGAAAATAATGTTACTGTAAATGATGTTTATAGTTAGTGTTTCATGTGTAAGTTTTAATTTGTGTTTAGTGCCATAATAATTTAGAATATATTAAGGAAAACTATAATTAAAATAAAGTTTTATTTGAAAAATAATGTTTCTTTTAATAACTAATAGTAAAGCTAGATACTTAAAATAACAATATTTCCCTATAACTAAGCCAGTGTCCTTCATCAACGGTCATTTCTTCAAACACTTTGTTTTGTAGTAGCAGATAAGTGTTTTTCTTTCTCGATACAAACTTAAAATTACTCATGTGATGATAAACTGAAATGAAATAAAAAGTAATTATTAAACATATTCAGTGCACAGTACTTTAACATAGTCAAGGTTTCAAACTTGACACCTCAGCTTAGCACTATACAGATTGTTATTACTCACTTATTAAAGAAATTTGAAATTAGTGTTGCTCTTTCTGTGTACTCTGGTTCTTCAGCAGTATTTGGTACAGGCACTACCTCTGCAGTAGGAATTTCTACCTCTGGTGGGACATCAGTTATACTGTTTGATCGACAGATATTATGCAACACACCAGTAGCTATGATTACTGCATTGGCTCGTAACAGACTTAAACACAATGTCAAAGCTACTACTGGAAATCTCCTCTTCCACACTCCAAAGCATCTGCAATAAAAAAGAACCAGTTATCTTTAACAATAACACTGCCCGACTTGGTGCATGATGCTTTGAACCCGAGACCACACGCTCAGCAGTCACATTTGCAACCACTAGACCAATGAGGTAGTCTTTCTCTAAATGTAAGGATTATTAATCATGAATGCTCTTATCTCACCCATGGTACACAAGAACAATAAAAATGGAAAGTGTCACATTCCTCCACACTGATGAAAAACATACCTTTCAATACAGTTTCTAGTACGAATGTGGGCTTCATTATAAAGCAGTTGCCCTCTACTTTGAGGGTTTAACAAAGGTGTTAATAGGTATTGTTTCAGAGGATATGCACTGTCTGCAAGCAGCCATTTGTTTCCATACAACCCGCTTTCACACTGAGCTGAAAAAAAATGTAGTTAGGTATAGATACTGGATTAAATTATATGACCACAAAACATACTTCATAATGCTGTTATCTATTATTACTGTTACCTCTTAGTTCTGAGTTATTGAATATAGTTGCATCATGAGCTGAACCAGGCCAACGGGCTACTAAATTCATAAATAATAATTTTGCATTACACACAGCTTGTATATTAAGGGAAAAGTAGCCCTTTCGATTTCTGAATTCTTCTCCAGTCTCTGAACCTATGAAAAAGAATTGAATTGTGTTAATTAAATAAAAAAGTAGAAGCCTATCAAATTAAAAGATTACCTAGAAGATTCAAAAAAAACTTACATGGTGATTGAATTCTGATGTGTGTACCATCAAGTGCTCCAAGAACCCTTGGGAAGCGGGCAGTTTCATAAAAATCTTGTTCAGTGTCAGGGTGCATGTATATATATTTGTTGTATAACCGTGCTATAGCACAGCTTACATCAAATACTATACGACAAGCCGATGATTTTGATACCCCAACAAAGTCAGCTACTGATAATAGCATTGTCCCTAATGCGTAAAATCTTAACGTCAATAAGAGTTGGTGAAGAGGATGTATACCATGGTTCCTAAAACAAAGATTAAATTAATGTTTTAGGAGTAGAATGCGTAATGAATTATTGTTGTTTTGGTTGTTTCATGTGAATATTTCAAGGTTAGTTTGAGAAATACATACCTGGCTCCTTTTACTCTTAAATGCGGATAAATTTCGACGAGTAAACTTTGTACAGACGGCTTATCTAGCCGAAATCTAACTTGGAATTCATTAGTATCCAAGATACTAAAATGATCGACCCTTGTTTTGTAATTCCGTCGATTAGAACCACTTTCTTCATCTGATTCGGAGTTACTCCAGTCCGATAACCTTTCCAAATCACTTAATTCACTGTCTGAAAGCGACATTTTACAAGTATTTATAACAAATAACACAGAATGAGTAAAACTTTTGTAAACAACCGACCGAAATCGGGCGGTAAACGAATTGTTAACGGCTCGTAACTTTGACAGCTCGTTGACGTTTCTTATTTTTTATAGGAACACCATCGCTAGACATCTGCATACATTTGCCTTACTGTCCGTTATTCGTAACCCTCCCATCCGTAGGTAGTGATCTATCGGTAACATAACTTACGAAACGTTTTTTATAGGAATGGTTTTGACATACGCCTCGTAGAAAATACTACTATCCGTATGCAAAACGACTCGTTTCTTGTTTATAGGAACCGGGCATTAAGAGCGTTTACGTCTATCGCGCGAAGTCAAGTTTAGGTAATTCAATGCATTTTTTACGCACACAAAAGCGCGCGTGCCTGTGTGCATAGCGCTGGCGCGTTCTCTTGCGCTATAGTCAAACTAACACATTATGATCCGTTCGAGTGCAATTGTTGTAGTAAAATTTAATTTGAATTTGAATTTGAACGTACACGGATTACTAAAGTACGAGTGCATAAAATAAGTATTCAATAATATATTGCAAGTATAGCTATAATTATGATTAATATTAAAGTCGTTTTTTAGTTATTCAAACATGAATTTGTTGATCTAAACTTTAGAAAGAAACCGAACTTCGTTAATTATTATTGATTTGTGACTGATTAATAAATATTTCTTATTCTATTCAAATAAATCACTTTATACGGATTTACTTACGTTTATTTTATATTATATTTTAACCTGACGCGATGTTCCTCTTAGTGACACCTCTTATGAGGGAAATACAATAGGTTTGCGTTAACTTTAAAAACAATTTATGTTCTTATTTACAAAAAAATAAGTAAAAGTTTTAATAAATAAAATTCGTAGGTAAAAAAATAGGGTAGATATTGGTTGTCACTAAAAATATTGTCAGTCATCAAAAATAATAATAAAAAAATTTAATCATCAAAGTACCAAGATTTTTTAATCACACTATAAACGTCCGCTATCCTTCCAAGTACGACTAAGGTCAACTCGGGTCAGGCAGAGCGCCGAGCGACATGTCCTCTCTCTAGAAAGCCTCGCGGCGGACTGATTTGAAATTGCTCGCGCGCAGTGATTTATAGTAGTTTTCAAATATTTATAGAAAAATAATCACTGTAAATTATTTGAAATTTTAAATTGGATGTTTTAAAGCATATGTTCTTCTATTATATTATGCTATTATTATATTAAATCAAGTAAGATATATCGGTGAAAAAATCATTTTAATTCCTTAATATTTCACATTGTTTGAACTTTAATTTCTTATATAAAGAAACCTAAATCAAAAAATTTTCTTCTCCAACTATATTCCTTAGGATCTTAGCAATAGGTAAAAAAAAAATCTAATTAGGTTTGCCAGTTGGTTTCCTATAATTAGAACGTCGAAACTGACGCTAAAAGGGAAATTAAGAAAACCTCTGTTGAGTTATCTTGATAGAATTTACCAATACTCTATTAATTGAAATATTTTTCTCTCCAACTATAGAGACAACGAAATTTCCTAAAGTTATTAGTAATTATCATTTTTGTAAAATAAAGGGTTGATGGTATTAAAGGGTTTGAAAAGTACTGTTTTGGAGTCAAACAGCGCATGGACGGCGTAAACGCTCTTAATAGTAGGACTGTTTGACGTTTGTTTGAGTTATTAGTTAGGTATTCTTAAGGTTTTGTCAACATAACATTTATCTAACTAACAATTTAATTAAAAGTAAGTAATTCATAAAACTATCGTGTTACTCAAGAAAAGATCCTTTATTTTCTAATTTGACCGGACCCATGGGGATAGGAAGTGATGATATATGTTTATATTTAAACACTATGGGGTTCTGAGGGTAGATATGATGTATGGCGTTGTATCGTGACTGTGATAGCGCGGCCGGCCACGATTAGTCACGGAAGGGGATGTGTGTAGACCACACTATGAATCAGTTCGGAATCTCATTTAATTTAAGTGGTTGGGGGCGAATATTGCGTTAGTAGGTGAGTTTAGTATACAATGTAGTGGCCGGAGTTTGATACTGTAATTTTTGAGAGTTACCTAGGAACATTCCTTTTTACATCACAGGTACAGACTGGTTGCGGACAGAGGACAGCGTTTTTTGCACTTTAGGCCCAACAGCTAAGTGTAGGTACCTAGATATCCAGTTATAGAATTTTAATAAGGAATCATGCATGAAGTGGTGACAGGTGACTGATGGAGCATCAACTTCTTCACTTCGCCGTCAACTAATCATTCTGTACACCAAATTAAGTAACTACGCAAAAATTATTGCTGGGAAACGACTTTTATTTGAAGTGAAAAATCACGTTTTACGGTGGGACTAGAAGTAACGCACTCAAAACATTGTGCTGATGGATGCATTGAATAGGAATGGGGTCATGGGGTCATGGTGGTATTTAAACTAAACTTATAACACTAAAAACTTGTACTTAACAAAAAAAAAACTTGTAAAAAAGTTGGTACTTTGGCCTCCAATATAACTAAAAGGTTCCCAAGTATGGACCAGAACAAATAAATGACGGGAGAACCTTTCGGCTTCATTAAGGATATTTTTACACCCATTATAGCTAGTATCAATTCAACAAGCTGTCACGTTTTACAAATCCCATTCAGCTTTATGATTCAATTAATTTAGTCTAAGTAAATTTGATATGTGTGACTCACAGCTTATCCATTTAGGCAATACAAAGGTAGATCATTATTATTTCATTCCTACCTATAACATGAATTACGTTTTGTTTAGCAACAGTACCTAGATAGTTAAATTAGTAGCAATCGCTTGTGGTTTCGCTAATTAAGACTTATGGGCTTCGGCAAATCTACGGTCATGAGTTTCAGATAGTGCCTTTGACGGTTTCGATCTTTGTCACTAGATGGCGTTAGTTTTCCTTAGACCTATGAAGCAGAAAAACTATGACGTCAACAGTCAACGTACAGGAATGACGTAAGATGGCAGGACGAATGTAATTCACCTAATTCGGTCGCATCCCATTACTACAGCCGAATTTGGCGTCACTTCAAGAATACAAGGAAGAGGGCATAGAGATTTGGAGTACCTACCACGTTCCAATTTATTACATAAAATGGGGCAAGTTCTAGAAAACTTACTCTGACTCATTGGCACGACTGACGTATGAATATTTAAATCTTTCAGGCATGCGAATTGACGTCAGTACTATTGATTACCATGAAGGTTCTTAGCAGACCTAAGTAAACGTCTTACAAGTTGAGCTAGATAATATATAGCTCGGACGCCATTATTAATCACTGGACCGTCTTGGAAGGAGACTGGTAAAATAACGCAACAGCTTGCGTCGTTAGACAGGGCCTTAAGCCGTGGACTCACTAACTGAGCTCATTAATGTGTAAGATAGCCGTACATGGACGTTGGGTAAGAGATAGCCCGTTATAGTATAAGGAATGGTTATGGGGATCATTGAGGGCGTCTGGCATTGAGTAGATAGGTACCTATGACTTTTATTTGATTGATATCTTGTAATAAAGTGGGTTTTGCGAGGGTTCGTTAGCGTTGATTTAGAATAATGTAATTATGGAACCTGCAACATATTTGATTTATGAACTTCTCTAAAATGATTTAGCGATGAGTTGCTAGTAATTCTGAATAATTAGGTGCCCAACTTGCACTCTAAAATTATAGACCATTACCCTACTGGCTTTTACACAAAAGCCAGCAGCTAACAACAAGCAGCACGCGTAACGTAACAGCAAGCAGCATGTTACGTAAAAGGGATTAATTCTCATGAAAATGCGTCTTCGGTTTCCTGAAAAAATCATTAGTAAATTCCGCCTTTCGGAAACAATCAAAATTAATGACCGTTACAGTTATTCTTCTCTATCCAAACTCCATCTGATATTTCCTCTAAAACAACAAACGATTCCTTTTAAACACACCATTACTTACCGAAGTCGAACTGGCCGGGTTCGGACAAATCCGAGGACATTTATCTCCCTTTGCGTCCGCAGCTTTATTCTAAGGCCCGCATGAATACCGGGGCGTCTGGCTGCACGCGACATGCCGTGACGTCACCGGCCGCCATATGCAAATGTCTAGAATATTCCGACGAACCAAGCACCCCGCATTTCTATGTGCAGATGCTTTAATGGCCCGCCGTGGTTCGCTTCAAAATTCGATTTGGTTTCTACTATCTTCCTTTTGAGATGCCCTGATGTGTGCCTGCTCACTTTTGGATAGGGGATGCCTCGTTTAATGTTAGTTTATGGCCAAAAGATTTTGGTTCAACGTATCTGAATGTTTGAAAAGCTAGACTCGGATTTGTCTGGCAAATAAATTTGTGTTAGTGCCGTTAGGCTTTATTTGAGGCGAAACGGGATGGTGTTGAAAGAGAGATGCCTACATTTACTTAAGTATCTAGATCGATTTTCATACAGTTCTGCTTATGTGGAAGCGTATAGCTGTGCCGAGCTTAAAGCAAATGGTTGATTTAAAATCTACGGCTATGACTAAAACTTAAGTTTCAACGTAGGTACAAGTTTCAACATAAAAAAACAGCTTTCCCAATGTTATGCAATCTTGTTAATCTCTAATCTAGACTTAGCCATCTATTACAGGGAAATGGCCCTCAGTCGTCAGTCCAAGATAAAAATCTACGAAAACTGTTTGTACAGTAAACTAAACAATCAATAGACTAAACTAAACACGAGACTAGCTAGTAAAAAAACCATACTAATATAATTTATTAAGTACAATAACGCTCTTTACTCGGTAGCCAAGGGTAACAATGTTTTATAACCCTAAAATGGCTTCCATTCATACAATGGTAACTCTATTCCGTATCCGTGAACAATAATGCCTACTTACATTGATTTATTGAGAGTAGAGCCACTGAATGATTCAAATGCTGTAAAAAGGAAAACAGATGACGGTCTACTGTTAGTTTGCTCGCTTTTGTAAGGGTATAGATAGCGATTGGCATTGCAAATGGCAGTAATAATCATTGATACTACTGAATACAACATTTTGTTGTGTACATATATCTATGTAGGTATGTATCGTAACTACACACTCCTGGAATTGAATTTTATTGCTGAAAATTTGAGATTGCCAGAGATTTGTCATGCAGTCAATACATACTTCAATTCGTGTTGCTGAAAATGCATGTTGTATGCACCATTTTTTCTTGCATTCGTGAATGCTGAATAATATCGAAACTAAAGAGAGTTTGAAAGGCTTAATGGTAGTGCTTAAAAACAAAAAATAAAACCGGTGTTACATAGCTGAAAGAGGAAACACAAGATCGACAGCAACCCTAGTTACAAGCTTGGATAACGTTAGTTGACACAAGTAGATTTTAATTATAACTTCGTAAGCTTCCCAATTAAGAGTGAGCGTCGAACAACATCGTCGCTAGCAGTTTTCATAGTTTTGTTAACTCTCTATTTAAGAGATACCTTAAAAAGTGTTAGAATAGTAGAAACCCATTCGTTATCTGCACAATAAAGAAATAAAAAGATAAAGTTGGAGTTCAATCCAATAGTTCTTTAAAGGGGCTTGCTCTCTTTAGTGCAGCTATTTCCATTCCATTCTGCTTGATTACGTCACGACTTCATGCCTATATAAAAATGCTATTGTTTCAGATTAGTGTATTTTCGGCGCGTATAAGCTTGTTTTGGAAGTGTGTGTACGCGCGTATAAGTGCGCCTTTTGCCACACGCGTACAAGCGTTGACGCGCTTACAAGCTCTTAGCTCCAGAGGCAACTACCCACGCCGATACAAGCCGGTGTAAGTTCGGTTTTTTGAAGCGCAAAATGTGGCGTGGGTGTAGGCGCGTAAGCCTATACGAGTTTTAGGTACGCGCAACAAAATACGCTATTCTGAAACTGCTCGAAGGCTTTGCTTGTGATTATTGTGTATGTTTAAACTAAAATTCTATTCAGATTTTAAAGTAGCCATACGTACATAAATGTATCCAACCTCCCGTATCTCGAACACACGCTCACTCTTTTTATTTCAACTACCCCAGTTCAAAGCCTCAGCTTAATAAAGTTAATGAGAGTGAGCCCTAGTTTTATAAAGAGCCGGGTCAGCTCCAAAAACGTGTCCAGGCGGTTTAGACCAATTAGAAACCGTAACACTGCGTTACATAAAGGGTCAAAAAGATCGATGAAAAATTACGTAAGAGCATTTTGTCGGTAAAACCGGGTCTCGTGTGATCAATATTGGACCAATCATACCCCGGACGTCGGTCGCGGTGCCAAAACACCGACGTCACAGCCTTATTGCTGGCGGCGAATTAATAAAAATGTGTGTTCGTGCCATGTAAGCGCTAGTTTGGATTCATTCGGTCATTTTGTTTGATAATGTTGAACTGACGTCAAGGGATTATATATATTAGGTATTATATATGTATATTCATATATTATTATTAATTCGAAAAAAATATGGAACAGAATAGGTAAATACGTGTTTTGGAATAAATTTTTCTGTCGTGTCTTAATTTTTAGAATAGTCATCATTTTATGTGACTAGAAAAGTTCACTACATAGTCCGTATTTATTTAACAGTAAAGGGTTTGAATTAAATGGCCTGCCTAACTTCCGCCAAATATTCTTTTCAAAGTGGCAGCCACACCTATGACCTGTATGAATCGATAGCTGGTATAAATACACCGAGTATTGTGTGTCAGAAAACGTTCTGAACCGACACGTTTCCGAGATATAAGCTATCAAAGTTACAATCTTCGCCATCAGCAACTGTGTTAAATTACTTATACATATCTCGGACACGTGAGGCTTTAGAAGATTTTGTCTCATACAAAACTTGTTTGTATTGATAATTGATACCAGCTGTTGATTGATAGGGGTTTAGTGCGTGGCCGCAATTTTGAGAATGAAATACAATGGCAGAAGTTAGGCAGGCCACGCGTCATACAAAAATCTTCCAACCTCTGGTGCGCTATTTCTCTTGTAAAATTATGTTTACTTTGTAGCAGAGTTTCCTATTTTTCGGATAACTTGAATACATCAATTAGGTATGTATTATGTTATTGTCATTGACAGTTATGGACTGCTTACCTTCGATCATTAACATACAAACGTTTTTTCCCGAAGACAGAATCTTCGATCAAGACAGTCAAAAATAGTTTTAATAAATCGATCGGAATATCAGAATGTGGCATCCAGAGATAAATAACACTGGTCAATCGAGAGATGTTGCCGACAATGCCGCAGAGATTTTTTTGAAACCATGATGGAATCTTCCATGCTCCTGAAATTAGATCTCATCCGTTACATTGTCATTGAAATCAAAGCTACCACAGTTAATAATCTATTCAATACTAAACTAAAACAGGTACATTGAATATATAAGGTAAGAAGGAATAAAAGGCTGAAATTTTATGTTCATTCAACTCTAGAGAAGCACCTTCATTGTGCCCGTGACTATTGTATCACTTAGATCTGGGTCTTCATTAAAGGCACATTTATCATATGACTTTTGTGGAAGGTAATTAAAATACGTTAAAAGTATAAGGATCCTAAAATTTTATTTAACATTAATGTGAAGCACCTATCTATTCATTTAATGCGAATAAATGTTATTAATTTGATTTGGTTTGGTTTGAGATAAACCAGCGAATTTCAACTCGTACTGAGATAGAGAACTATATTACTGAAAAAAAAATTACGCCAACATAAAGTACCGACCGCTAAATCCCTCATTCAATTTACCCGTTCAACTTCCACATAAAAATTTCACAGCACACCTGAATTAAAATTAACACGGCATGCAGCTTCAATGCAACATCAGCTCAATAAGCGTTACGAACTACTCATTCATGCGGGAACGGTTTTGCCACTGAAGTGCATAAACGAGCCCGCACCTGATAGCCTATCTGTCAATACTGATCATGTATCACCAGAATTTACCGGCACGTTTTTACCAACCAAGCCACTTTGGTATTTAAAGCGAAATTAAAAACGCCCTTTGAGGCATAACTGGAACCACGAAAAAAACCTGCAGTTTTCATCAAAAAATTTCCTTCAAAGCCGGGCTTTTGGCCATCGATTTTAGACTAGTGATTTAATGTCAGAGTAGAAATACGATATTTACGGCAAACTTACAGCATTAATATTGATTAATTCTATATTAATGAGCCTAATTTGACGTTTGATGCGGAGAAATGTCGAAACGAATCGGTTCGCTGCTGGATTTACGTAAATAACTGATGAATCATTTATTTCTGACAAATAAACATTTGACGGATTTTATAGATAAGAAATGTTGTTAAATTGAGTTTTAAATGTTTTATTAGTATTACATGTGCTCGCCCCACAGCAGATGGCACAATAATTTAGACAAAAAAGCCTCTGGAATTGCTCCTCAAATACTATTATTTCCTTACCTTTCTTTAACGTCCTTTTTTATTTGATCGGTAGCAATTTCCTACGCAAACTGGAACAGAATAGTTTTGACACATTGGGCATAGACAAGCATAGACGATACGTAGTGAAATTGATACGAGTGCCGCTGACAAGGGTGAGAGGTGAGATACAGGGGTGTCGGACTTACTAGCAGGCAACTGTAGGGGCACCGAAGAAAGAGGAGCTTTTGTGACCCCTGTTACGTATGTTTGTACGTCATTTATTTTTTACGTGGCAACATGAATAAACATAGGCAAATGTATTTTATTATAACTTACAGAGGGGTTATAAAAAGAGGACATTATTATTGATCTTGATAGAGCGTTTAAGAAATTCTTTTTAAAAAACTTCCTCGAAAACTGGCCCTTATTGCACTATTGTTAGGTGCAGAATGCAGTGTATTTGATACTCGAAGTTTTTTTTCAATATTTCTACAAATGTTTTATTTTGACTAGTAAACAATAAACTAAAAAAGTCCAACGTTGTTTCATTCCTAATACCTATTCCTATAGCCGGGGTGAATGTAAGTATTTTTTTAAATCTGAGCTAAGAGGTGCATGCCTTTACGACCCAAATATTTTATGAATATTAAAATTGTGTTTTTAAATTAATGAAATATCATAAATAAACATTATTTATTATAAAAAAATTGCTCTTATCAACAAATTATGATTTACTTTTGTTATAAATTGAAAAACGTCGTTTAACACACGTGCCTAAGCCTACTTTTGTAAACACCATGAGATATAAGGTCAGTAATATCCATATATTTTCAAAAAGATAAATAGTACATGGGTTTACATTACCGCCTTTAATGTTGCGTATTAGGTACCAAAATACGTTTGAACATCAAAAATATCTTAAAAAGATGTCATCTCAAATACGTCACCTATGGTAACGAATCCTCCAAGTGGATATGACGGACGGACCCACGGGTTGTGAATGTTTAATGTTCCTCTTCAGAGATTTCATCAACATTGAACGGACCAAGAAAATGCTCAAAGGGACCTTTTCATCAATGAGTTGCAATAAGTTAAAGGATCTGTGACTTGCAACAGTGATAGAGCATTCACGGTGTTAAGGCTTCTTAGTTTTTGAAAAAACTCCTTACCTAAATTTTTGTCAAATAAGTCTAAGAATCCTTCTAGAAAGAACCATATTTGTTTGTTTAATCCGCCGAGCTATCAATGTAACTAAAATACGTTTATGAGATTGTATTTTTTTTCTATACGATAAAACGAAACTAACAAAATAATATCTAAACGGTAAAAAAAATCAGTATTGATGGTCTTTGTTTTCAAATATCAACAAACAGCTGAATCATATATTAAATCGATTTTCAACACCTAGTTCTAAAGGCTATGCGGGGTGAAAGCTCCGTCACCCCAGGCTGGTATGTGATGACTCAGCGCAGGTATTGAAAGGGTACATTTTACTACCGTACTTTGAACTTACGCATATCATTATCGAGTGTAACTTACATATATGACCTATGTCTAACTAAAAGGCCCGAGATGAAATTGATTTGAGGCTGAATCTTATATTAATGTTATAAAACGATTTTAAACTGTATTAGTAATAAGTACCTAATCGAAACCATAGAAAAAATGACGCATCATCATCGGGAAATCCAGACAAAGCCAGACGAAGACGGCATTCGCGATTCCCTTCGATAGAGTCCTCATTGTACGCAGCGTTTACAGCATTGCGCGTGCGTTATCCTCCCTCTCGCGTCTCTGTCGCACCCGTGGCATCGCATCAGCCGTCCTTGTCTCTCCCGGGAGGGTCGATCTATACGACGCTAGGTACGGCTACAGTGCCGTAGCACGACTAGTACGCAGGTTTCTGGCGTCTGGCACAAACGTCAGCTCTCGCCAGTCCGGTATAGGAACGCATCGCGGCCGCAAAAATGACGCGCGTCGTGCTTTTTATAAGTGTATTTACCATATTTTTGGACGTGCTGCATGCCGGACAGGTAAGATAATGTATTGAATGGAAGAGTTGTATGAATGTATTGTTTGTGTAGCGACGGCATCGTGCCGGGGACACTAAGTCGAAAATCGATTGAATGCGTTCGGTAATGTTTTCAAGGCGGGTGTAAAATAGTGGCTGACTGAAAGGAGCCCGTTTATACACTTGCAGATGCCGTAAAAGTTGTTTTCGTTGGCGTTTTTAAGCGTTTTACGTTTGATATTTTTCTTAATAGGTTGCGTAACGTTATTGGGTTTTAGATGAGTATAGAAAACTTTATTTTTGCGTTTTCTTCGGTTGATAAGCTTTAGCGTAAATAAAAGAACGTGTACGGGAGCTATGTGAATGCCAAAATGCGTGTAATTGTTTATACGACTGATCTTTTTATAAACGACCGACATTTGCAGGTTTGCGGTAATGGAAAATTGCAATTTGGGATCGATTAATAAATATCATTATGCAATACAGTGTCGTTATTGATTGAATTGCACAAAAAAAGAAAGGAAATGTATTTAGGAAGACTTACAGGAGCTTAATTCATGTTTTACCTAGTTTTGTATATTAGTTAAACTCTCAATAAAATTTCCTTTGACGTGGACAATATACCGGGCTTACGGATGTCATAAAAATACATTTATGACTTTCTTCAGTCGTTAAGCTCGAAATAGATTCAAATGTGAATCACCTTCTCAGCAGTAGAATGGCAAAGCAATAAAAGATACTATTAAATGTTTAATAACATGACTTGTACTGACTAAATAATCAAATCTAAGTATTGGCCAATAAGATTAAAGCTTCAAACAGGTATTTATCAGTAAAAAGAAAAGAAATAAAAGAAAATATTTCACATTTTTCATTCATAAGGTTATTTGCAAAGTCATCGGGTCACTTAAGTCGGCCGTCCTCAATTGCTTATGAATTGACACTTAATTATGAACAATTCTGGCGTTTCCGACGCTGGTGATTAAATTAAGCTGGGTTTTGTCCGAGAATAAAAATTTAAGAGCAATTTTTCATAAAGAACTATCGTATCGAATTGGTTGAATTGCTTTCAAAAATCTTTTATAACGCAATGACCGTAGAAAACTACAATCCTATCATTTGAAAAAGAAAACAACAGTCACTGACGAATTAAGAAAATAAAGTAGATACCTAATAATGGTTTTCCTAGCTTTATCTTGTGTTATACTGAACAGAAAAGACGCTACCATTTTTCACCAATCTATAATGGAAGTAAAACCTATGATCGCAAGTTATTTAAGTATCTCAAATGCATAACAGCCCGTTCACACGGCTTCCGTGCTTGTGTACGGGCTGTTACGCTGCAATTTACAGCATCCAGCCTTGCAATTTGCAAAAACGCTGGTTTTAGTATGGGTACATTAGTTATTCAGCATCTGATTAATTGCTTGGAAGCTACACGATCATTAAAACAAAAAAGACTCGGGAGAAATAAAGGACTATCGACTCGATTGATCTGCAGACTTTACGATCGACAAGGCCCGTCGGGTTTTCTTTAACGGGTTTTCCTTTTAAATGTGTAGCTGTTCGGCTGCATAAGAAGTTCCTGATGTACTGATGACTTTATGGTGGAAACATGGCTTAAAATGGAAGAGGCTTTTAATACTAGGGAGCAAACCTACCAATGAATTGAAAATATTTTGGTTTGGTATGAAATTTATGGTAGTAATCGAAATTGGGTTCTCAGGCACCAGGGGTTGATTAATATTATAACTCTCCAAGTATTAAAAGATTTTGAACAAAACAACTAACCAAGACTTAGAAATAAAATCCGCTTCAACTCCCCAAATAATTTGCCGACCTAAACGCTACGTTACAAGTGTACGAAACAAAAGGGGCTTGTACGGTTTCTTATTTAGTTTCAAAGTAGACTTATAAAATCAATTAAAGTCCGAGGGGCATTCAACTTTAGTAGCTGCCACTTCAAGAGCGAACTGTCTGGAATGTGCGCTACAAGTAGGGTTTTAGAAAGACTTGTAGCAAGTTGCTGGTAGATATTTATGTGAATCTTGTCTTAGGTAGCGATTCCAGCAAGTAGCCATTTAAGTAGGTACTTGCACTAAAACTAGTCGAGCTTATAGCGTTTTCTTTCTAAATTTTAGTAGATTTGACCATCTAAATGGGAAAGACCGTTAAAAGCTCATTGTAGATGGTGCGACCATAGCTATGTCCCAATCTGACGAATGAGGTCTATCTATTTTTAAATATAAATGATATTACCAGATTTTCAACCAATAATGACGATGCAAGGAAATAGCTATACTAGCGCCATTAGTTTCACCGTTGCCATCCCTATTGATGACTGCAGAAGCCGTTGTATGTTTATGGTCGACTCTATGTAAAATCACTCATCTATGGTTAAAATCTTTTTCAAAACCAAATATAAAAAAATAAGTATAGGTTCTACAGATTAATAACTGTGTGTTTTATTTTGGTGTACAATAAAGTATATTCTATTCTATTCTATAACTGGCAATATAGAACGCAGTTAGTTGAATTTAGAATTTTAGGCCATTTGAAAAACGAAAAACAATGAAAAAAAATTTACTCGATGGTATTGCGTCATCGCTGAAATAAAGGGTGTTCGGCATATATAGGCAGCTGCAAAACCGACGGGGCATAAGTAAAGTCCTTCGCCCATTACGATGCTCAAAAGACACGATACTCTTGAGTCGAATACCAGTTGAATAAATGTTCGCGACTCATGGTTCGCACATTGCACTACTGAAAATAAAGTAACTTCATCATTTGCAGCACACACTTCTGATTAAAAGTACGTTTTTTTCCAATTTCCTACCAAGCCTTTTCAGTCATATGTTTTCTCATGTAATCAGGCAATTTAAAGTTATATAAACACGAATATTTTTAATTGCACATTATTTCATTCCGCTGTCATTTTGACAAGATTCGACGCGACACGCGGGCGACTGCATAGCGGGTATCGGGAGACTAGTCGCGGACGCGTTGGATACTGGTAGCGAAGTGTGCGATTCTCAATTTGAATATATGTGAGATACTCCGAAGCGATCACTCTCCGAGACTCCCGTAGGATACTAGTCGTCTGAGTGTATTATAATGGGAGAAGGGCTTAATGCGCAATACTTATGCGTCTTGTTGCCCATACACCCTCATTTCCATACATTTCTATCTTATTTGCTGCGTCCCTGCACTTACTCAGGCCGCGCAGCCTGGAGGAAATTGCCGTAAATTACATACGATTCAGATGTGAGGAAATTCGCAATTTTACTTTGCGGTATTCAATTGTTTCTTTTATTTAAATGTATGTACGTTGTTACACGTGTATGTTGTAACTGATTGATGTTTAGGATTTTACTTTAAAGGGTTTTTACTATGCTTAAGTTTCACTACAACATTGCCTACGGTATAAAGAAGTTCGAATCGAATACGAATAAACCTTATTTTGTATGATGAGATCGTTTTTCGTAAAATGAAATGAATGTACTGAATCGAATTATTCAATTTTTATTTTTAATAATTAAACAATATTATAATAAAAGGTAGCTAGATAGTTATTGGAACTATACATATGTTTTCTGCATAATGATACTAAAACGCCATACTTAGCGAGCTTCAGGAATTCATACAAAGGCATCGATCGGCAGTGTTCTTGCATGAATGAATTTTATATGAACTTACTTTAAACTAAAACCATTTACCTACTTGTATTGTGTACTTACCGCATATAACTACGCTGAATAATTATATATCTTTACTAGTTATAGTCAAAAGGCAACAAAATTATCATTGGTGCAAAACCTTCTGGTTTTATAATGTTACAAAGTAGTTTCTCCATGAATAACGATAAAGAACTGGTGTCTATGGATTTAATCTCTATCTCTATGCTGCCCGTCGGGCGCGGCGTAGCGACAAAGTCAGCCGCTTAATGTAGGCACTAAAAAAACTTTAATATGGGTGTAATAAAACAGCTAGAGGCAGGAACGACGTTTATGGGGGGTCAACCCGATGATGACTCGAAAGCGATGCTGATCAGGTACCTTTCAACGAGGGACCTCCCTTGACCGACAAACGTGAACGAATTTTAAATGAACTTTTCGCTAAACCGCCTTCAGTAGTATAAGATAGGGCGAAAAACTAGTCGGTAACTAAAGGGTCTCTTTTCTTATTTAGCGTGCAAAATTAAATGGCCTTTTGATTTTCTACGCGCGATCTGTTCTGCTTTTGTATATCGAACGGGTAATAAAACCTCCTGCTTTACTCTGGGCTCCTGGTAGCTAGGTAATGGCAGTCTAGTATTATTGTGCGTTTATTTTTCCGGTAATGATTTACAAACAGTCGTCAATCATTTGGTTACGGCTAATTAGGCAAGTTTATGTTGTTTTACTGTGTGTAAGTTACTTCTGCGTTCGTTAAAGTAGAAGCATGATTTTCTTAGCACTGTTTTATCAATTTTTATGTTATTTACTGCAGTACAAGCAATAAATAGATTTGCTTGTGAGTTGAGGACCCAAGTTATTGTCATCTGGAAACAATTTTTTTTATTTGGAAGCCTACGGTAGTGCTGCTCCTAACTTATTCATTTGTATGTGTGGGGTGATACACACAGCAATGGTGTGATACATTTTTCAATATCGACGAAACTGTCGATGTCGTCCTATCAAAATTCGATCATATCCCACTCCGACCAGTAATAAACATTTTCGAGTACACGCGCCCAAATTCCAGCTTCTTTTTGAGGGAGATTCGGTTCAACCTGATGGAATATGAGTGAGTGACACCGCAAAACAAAAGAGGAGAGCCGGGTTTATCGGATCACCTGAATATTGGCTGTCAAGCAGCATAGCGTTGCGTTCTGTCGACTTCATTCGCTTAGTTGCCATGTGTCAGTGTTGTAGCGGAGGTTTGATATGGAGATTTCGTTACGAAATCATTTCAGTACTCAGTGGTTTTGGATTAAATACGTCATAAATTGTGGACATACTTCTAAAAATATTTAATTGGTGAAATATCCATTCGAAAGAAAACTTTATTATTAGGTTGGACGTTTTAGAAAGCGACATGGCAACAAAATGTAATAAATACTTAAGCAATTTTCGAAAGTATGGTTTTACATAATTGAAATAGATAATAGGAGAATCTCTGAAACAAACAAACCAATAAAATCCTTTTGACGACTTAACAAAGAATTAAGTTGTTCCGTCATTCGTCTTTGGTTTTTTGTCGCACAAAGATCACTTTTTTTAAGACCAAGCTGAATCTGCACGTTATTATTAGACCGGCTGCGGACGCCGGACACTGACCGATACTTCAGTATAGTATCAGTCCGGATCCGCGTCCGCAGTTTTTCCGTTCCGGTTAGACCGAACCTTAATCAGCGCAATCTTCGGTCAGCTATTCATCAGTTTTGGAAAAGACACTGACCATTTTTCATTCCATTAGGAACCAATAATATGTTTCAAATTAGAATAATTCCAAATAAAAATAACCAACCTGTAAATATGACTATAATTTAATTTAATTTAACTTAATTTCAGACAAGAGTCCATAAACATAACACAGAGCAAAAATTTATACAAAGAAGGCGTTCGTACTGTTACGTCGTATGTACGAGATCTTTCGAGAAAGGACGTGATTCAGTGTGTTTGCGCTAAAAACTTCGAGAAGCGTGCCATTATTATTAGTTCAAAGTTAAGTAGGTAACTACTTATAAAAAATATTAGGAATTGTCATTGTAATTTTGACCGTACGCCGAGGGCATAAAGTACCTACTTCTTTATTCGGTACAAGTAGGTTATTATTTTTTTGCCTACTACTTGGTAATGTTTTTTTGTTGATGTTTTTATCGAACCGTTCTACACATCGCCGGAATGTTCGTGAATAATGGGGTAGTATAAAAAGCACAAGCGCCGACACACAAGAGTAGTCTGATTCAGGCGATACAACGGAGCGAATCGAAGTGAACTAGAAGTGCGATATCTAAGCGAATAGTGATCAGTAGTGTACTTGTGATTAAGATTTAAGTGTTTTGTGTTTAATAAAGTTATTAAATTGTCTGATTGGTAGTAATTAATTTATCCCATACCCAGCTCGTAACAATTTGGTGTCAGAAGTGGGATAAATTATGCCAATTCTACCGAAGGACGACACGGACGGTATCCGTACCAGGAGTCAGCGACAGCAGGACATGGACCAAAGGCGGTTTGGAGATTCCCCAACACAGACACCGGGTGGTGTCCAGCCTACGTCAGTGCCAGTCGCTGGCCCATCCGCAGTTTCTACAGCATCAATGGCGCCAGACTTGTCAGCTTTAATGGCGCTGCTACAGGAGCAGGCTCGCCGTCAAGAAGAGCAGGCTCGCCGTCAAGAAGAGCAGGCTCGCCGGTTGGAAGAGCAGTTGCAGCGAGACAAAGAGGAGCAAGTCCGCCGCCAAGAGGAGCAGGTCCGCCGCCAAGACGAGCAGATGCTCCTCATAAAGGATCTTCATGCAACTTTTGGCAAAGACCTAAAGGTGATGAAGGATCAGGTACAGCAGCACGAGAATCGCCTCTCAGAAGCCGAAGTTCAGATCGCTGGGGTGAAGAAGGCTTTGGGGGAACTGAAGACTGGAGACTTGACTGTAGCTTCAGTAGTTGCTGCACCTTCAGCGCGGGGCTTTAAGGTGCCTCCATTCGATGGCACATCTTCGTGGTCGGCTTATAAAATTCAATTTGAGGCCGTTATAAAGGCGAATGGATGGACAAAACCGCAAGCCATGACCGCGCTCACCTTGGCCCTCCGAGACCAGGCCCTTAATATTCTTGAGGCGCTCGGCAAGAATGTAACCTACGAGCAGCTGCTGGAGGCGTTAGAGTCCAGATACGGTGACGCGCACCTGGAGCACGTATTTCGTGCTAAGTTGAAAGATCGTGTTCAACGTAGTGGCGAGAATCTACAGCAGTGGGCCCTCGAAGTTGAAAAGCTGGTTCGGAAAGCATACCAGTCTGCCCCTGCACTTATCGATGGGAATCTGGTACAAGCGTTCGTTGATGGAATACGCGACCTAGAAGTTAGAGCCGCTGTGAGACTTGGGCATCATGAGGCGCTGAAAGACGCCTTGGCCCATGCCTTAGAAGTAGAGGCAGTGAGGCAGGACCACCGAACGCACCGCGTCAGAGAGGTTGTAGCATCTCCTGTACGCGACCGGCCGCAAGGGTACAGTCTTAGGTGCTACACTTGCGGAGAAAGGGGTCATCTTCGGTCAAGCTGTCCTAAGCGCGGCACTCCGAGAGAAGATCAGCAGGGAAGGGTGGCTGAAGTGACTGCCCAGCCACAGCAGGGAAACGAGTAGATGCCAGGACTGGGGGGCGAGTGCTGGCTGGTATTGAAAAGGCCCCGAGAATCTTGATCTCGCAAGCACATGATGGGAACAGCCTGACCATCAAAGGCGAAGTCAATGGAACACCATGCAAACTGACGTTGGATACTGGAGCTTCTCACACGGTCGTCAATTCTCACCTAGCAAGTCGGTTCCTTGGGGACTACGTCAATAACCACGACCGTATACGATTACTAACAGCTACCGGTCAGCACATAATCGTCCGAGGAAAAAAAAGAGGTGGAGTTAAAATTGGGTGATAGAACTTACCAGCACAATGTCATCGTGGCCGATATAGTGGACGATTGCATCTTGGGCTTGGACTTCATGCGTAAACATCGTTGCGAGATCGACGTTGATCAAGGAGTATTGAAATGTGGTTCACATGAAGTCTTCATGGAAGATGCACCATCAGGAAAAGTGTACTGCTTGAAAGAGATTGTTCTTCCTCGCAGATCAGAAACAATTGTGCCAATTAGATTACCACAGAATTCTGGACACAAAGATCGAAGTGTTCTGATAGAAAGGGTGAACAATGACTTCCCATGGAAGATGGCACGTACTCTGGTCAAGGCCACCAACGTCTCAGCAGTACGCATACTGAATCCAAGTTACAAGGAGCATGTGATCAAGAAGGGCACCTTGATCGGTACTTGCGAGGAAGTTGCTTGGATGCGTCAATTGCAGGATCCGCCTACCGGAAATAAAATTCGTAGTGCAAAATTTGACGTGTCAACGCTTTTGGAAAACTGCGATTTAACTAAAGGAGAAATGGACAAGGCTAAGAAGATGTTACTTCAGTACGCCGACACTTTCTCTTCAAACGATGCTGACATAGGGAGAACTGGACTTGTTCAGCATAAGATTAATACAGGCCACGAGCTACCAATCCGTCAGCGACCAAGAAGACTGCCAGTTGCACGAGAAAAAGAGGTGGAAACCATGATTGAGGGAATGGTGAAGGACGGTGTTATAGAGCCTTCATCGAGTCCATGGTGTTCTCCTGTGGTCCTGGTAAAGAAAAAGGACGGCAGTATGCGCTTCTGTGTGGATTATCGACGACTGAACGACGTCACGAAAAAGGACAGCTACCCGCTGCCTAGGATCGATGACACACTGGATACGCTGACTGGTATGAAGTGGTTTACCACACTTGACCTGAAAAGTGGCTACTGGCAAGTAGAAATAGACCCCAAGGATAAGGAGAAAACTGCATTTTCAACAGGAAAAGGGTTGTGGCAGTTTAAAGTTATGCCATTCGGTTTGTGCAATGCTCCTGCGACGTTTGAAAGGTTGATGGAACAAGTACTCGCCGGATTGATTGGAGACGCATGTCTTGTATATCTAGACGACATTATCATCGTGGGCCGTACATTTGAAGATCACCTTAAAAACCTCAAACGAGTGCTGTCGAAAATCCAAACAGCAAATCTCAAGTTAAGTCCGAAAAAGTGCTCGTTTTTCAGACAACAAGTAAACTTTTTAGGACACATAGTTTCGGGGGAAGGTGTTCAAACAGACCCGGAAAAAGTAATCGCCGTCAAGGATTGGCCAGTTCCGAAAGACAAGACACAGGTCAGAGCCTTTCTGGGTTTGTGCTCCTACTATCGAAGGTTTGTCAAGAATTTTGCCGACATTGCGAAACCTCTGCACAAACTCACTGAGGAAAAGCGGCAATTCTGTTGGGACGAGAACTGCGACGTCGCATTTCAGGAATTAAAGAAACGTCTGTGCAATACACCTATTTTGGGATATCCTGACACTGAAAATGACTTCATAGTTGACGCAGATGCAAGTAATACTGGAATTGGGGGCGTGCTGTCTCAACGGAAAGGAGACCAAGAGGTTGTGATAGCTTACTTCAGCAAGTCTTTATCCAAACCAGAAAGAAATTACTGCGTTACAAGACGGGAGCTACTCGCCGTAGTAAAGACATTGCAGCACTTCAGTAAATATTTGCTGGGACGTAAATTCCAATTACGAACTGACCATGCTGCATTGAAGTGGCTATTACAGTTTAAGAATCCAGAGGGGCAAGTGGCGAGATGGATTGAACTACTACAAGAGTTTGACTTCATAACTGAACATCGCAGTGGGAGAACTCACGGTAACGCAGACGCCTTGTCAAGAAGACCTTGTCCTGAAGACTGTAAGCACTGTGCCAGGCAAGAGACTAAGGAAGTAGTGTCCGTGAGGATGCTTAGAACAGATCTCAGCGATGAATGGAAGGAAACCCTACAGCAGGCTCAGCAAAATGACTCGGACATCAAACCGATCTTCGAGTGGATCAAAGCTGGTGCTCCTAAACCTAAGTGGAGTGATGTGGCTGCGATGAGTTCCATCACGAAGAGTTATTGGGCGCAATGGAACAGCTTGGTGATCCAGGATGGAGTCTTGTGCCGTAAATGGGAAAATGCTCGAGGGGACAGCTGTCATCTACAAATGGTTGTCCCTAAAGCTAAGGTACCAGATGTTCTACGGCTCTACCATGATGGATGTTCAGGAGGACATATGGGGGTAAAAAGGACTCTACTAAAAATTCGAGAACGCTTTTACTGGATCCACTGTCGAGATGATGTGGAGGACTGGTGTCGCAAATGTACCAGTTGTGCGGCCGTGAAAGGACCCCACACACGCAGCCGAGGTGCATTAAAAGTGTACAACGTTGGAGCCCCTTGGGAACGGATAGCACTAGACGTTGCGGGACCATTTCCAGAAAGTGAGAGCGGAAACAAGTACTTCCTGGTGGTCATGGATTACTTCACAAAGTGGCCAGAAGTCTTCGCCATTCCTAATCAAGAGGCTACAACTGTCGCAGATAAATTAGTTCAGGAAGTTTTCTGTCGTTTTGGAGTACCCTTAGAAATACACAGCGATCAAGGAAGGAATTTTGAATCGCAAGTATTTCAGGAAACTTGTCGATTGATGGGTACCTACAAAACCAGAACTACCTCTTACCACCCACAATCTGATGGAATGGTGGAACGATTCAACCAAACGTTGGAAAGATATCTGGCAAAAGTCGTGGAAAGCAGGCAAAGGGATTGGGACAAGCACATACAGCCGTTTCTACTGTCCTTCCGCAGCGCAGTCCACGAAAGTACGACTGTGACGCCAGCATTCGCGAACTTTGGAAGGGAATTACGGTTGCCTGCAGATTTAATCACTGGAACTCCCCCTGATGCTCCACGTAGTGTAACAGATTACGCACATGATTTGCGTAACAAGTTGAATGATGTTTACGAGCATATCCGACAATCCGGCCAACAGATGTCTGAGAAGATGAAGACCCGTTATGACCGCAAGGCAAACAGTAGGGCTTTCGACGAGGGTTCACTGGTGTGGTTACATAACCCAGTGCGGAGCAAGGGGAGGTCTCCGAAATTGCAAGCAAAATGGGATGGACCATACCGAGTCGTGACTAGGATCAACGATGTCACCTACCGAATACAGAAGGGTCTACGAGGTGCGCCTAAGATTGTTCATGTAGACCGATTGGCCCGATACTACGGGGCTAATGATGCTCGGGACGAGCATGTCTAAGGAGGGGGCAGTGTTACGTCGTATGTACGAGATCTTTCGAGAAAGGACGTGATTCAGTGTGTTTGCGCTAAAAACTTCGAGAAGCGTGCCATTATTATTAGTTCAAAGTTAAGTAGGTAACTACTTATAAAAAATATTAGGAATTGTCATTGTAATTTTGACCGTACGCCGAGGGCATAAAGTACCTACTTCTTTATTCGGTACAAGTAGGTTATTATTTTTTTGCCTACTACTTGGTAATGTTTTTTTGTTGATGTTTTTATCGAACCGTTCTACACATCGCCGGAATGTTCGTGAATAATGGGGTAGTATAAAAAGCACAAGCGCCGACACACAAGAGTAGTCTGATTCAGGCGATACAACGGAGCGAATCGAAGTGAACTAGAAGTGCGATATCTAAGCGAATAGTGATCAGTAGTGTACTTGTGATTAAGATTTAAGTGTTTTGTGTTTAATAAAGTTATTAAATTGTCTGATTGGTAGTAATTAATTTATCCCATACCCAGCTCGTAACAGTACTATTTTGGCCAATCCCCTTTAGATTTTTATATTATTTATTTTGTATAATAAAAATACTTTCCTCTAGTCATAAAAGTGCTTAGTACGGCACAGTGCAGTTTTATCGACCGTCATAACCCATAATTTCACAACCAGAGGTAGTTTCAAGTGCTGTCGTAGTTATTATAACTACCGCCTATAATTCCCTTTCTCTAAATAATGCAGTAGCTGCAATGTGTTTGCTAAGAAAAACGGGTTAAGGTCGAAGATTGCAGGATTACCTTGATTTACGATGATGATGGGTTTGTTAGTAGACGGTACATTGGCTCATAGGCACAGTAATTCATGATTTCCTTTGCCAAGATTTTCTATTGCCGTTGTTGATTAGCAGGTATAAATTTTCCTTTCCTGTGTGAAAATAAAACTAAGATGGTGTTAGGCTATGTCAAAAGGTGTCTAAAATGGAAGATAAATCCATATTCCTGCCTATATATTATAGTAAGTTTTATTCCCATTCCACACACTTTGGCCCTCCTAGAGACAGAGCGACAAGAAAAGTCCATTACTCTCACAGAAAACCTATAAAGTAAAACTCCTCCCTAAACTTTTATTCCCAGAACCACGCACACTAAGACCCGCCATATTGTTCTGTTTTCAAAACCTTTTAAAATACGAGCTTCAAATTCCATTTCCAAATCTCCTTTTCACAACATAATGTCTTTTTAAATATATTATCTGGTATCCCAGTCGATGTTGCGAAGGTTTTATTCCAATTTTCCTTTCTGGCTGGATTTGGGGTGGCTTTGTAGAGTGACCATTGTTTAAGCGGCTCGAGTGCCCTTTTGTTGTGTATGTGTGTCGTTGATAAGGCTTGCCCCGTCCTCTCGGTTAATTGTGGAGTGATTAAAACCTACGCCAGGCGTTAGCGTTTTGTTTAATTGGGATACGACAGACGCGTGCTAGTTTTGGTTTTAGTTTGTGCTGCTGTTTTATTTTTAAACAAGATGAAGCAAAGAGATTAATAAAATACTAGACTCTTTGGCTAATAAAAAAATACTAATCAATATTACTCGACATACACCTCCTGAAATTGCATACAAGGAGCCTTTAGTAATAAATCACAACAGCACAGCCAGAAACCAGCTTTTGTAACCACCCAAAAGTAGTTGCACATTTACGAACAACTATCCAACACTAATCACATAAAACCCATTATCCCACCCGACGACAGCTCACACAATGGACAAAGGTATACAGGCTGTACCAGATATATAAAGTGTACCAGGTTATTAATTTCAGTTATCTGTGTGTTCTGCTCTGTCGCAATGTACACTTCATTGAGTCTATTGAAAACTTGCGAACGGCCATGTCGGCCATTGTACTAAATGCAGCGAGTTGTGCTTAGATGATCAATATTTTGAATAGAGAATAATGGTAGAATGTTGTTGTTTGGTTATTCAAAGACTGCAACAATAGGGACTAGTTTGTGGCGGAGTCTTGGAAATGGAATGGAACCAGGAATTATTTCTGTGTCTGGGCACAGATTCTAAAGCTAGATGCGGAAAAGATCGAGATGTTCAGTTACGCAATATTAAAATAGTGAAATAGTAAAATGTTTTATAAAACTCAAAATTACTGTAGGCAAATAAGATGGATAAGTATTTAAGTTATTGATAGATAATATAAGGTTCTTGAAATCGCTTGAAAGCTGTTAACATTTTTATGAAATAGTTCTCTGCTCTACTAGTTTTTAACGAACACAAAAACTTTGTCAATATGTTCTTGAAATCCAAAGGAAGCTGTACCAAGCCTTAGGTATACAAAAGTTGGTTCTTTATGGAGAGGTTTGCAATATTTTATAGAAATGAAAAACTCATTCATATTTCTCGAGACTTTTCAGAAAGCTTAGAAGTTGGAAAAATTAAAACTTGATTATAAAATGTTGGAAGGACGTGGAAAGTTCTGGAAAGCCGGAGTGAATAAAATTAAATAAACATTAGAAATTCTGGAAAGTTCTCTGCGATTATGTTTGGATCCCTGGTGGAGTGAGTTGAGGGTTCAATCTCTTCCCACTCAACGTGTGCTCCATCAATCAATCTGCGTTCAAAGTAAAAGGAATGTCTATTTTTCTATTTGCCTAGTCTATCCTATTTAGGAATACCTACTATCGGGTACTGACTGTGAATATGAACATCACTATCCTTATTTTCTTCTATTTCGAGAAAATATCTTTCAGCCCGGACAAAGCTAAGGTTCCAGAAAAGCGAAAGCAAAGAACATTCTAGAAAAGGCAAGCAATTTTTCCTAGTATTTATCATCAAAGAAAATACCAGTTAACAAGCGCATTTCAAGTTTCTGAAAAACAGCACGTTTTTGTAAGAAACACCTACACACAGAATAGATTTAGAGGAAATATAACAGTACTACACACACCTACCCTCAATTCAAAGAGCTTCTTTGAAATTTAATCCCCGGTTCCAAGATGGCGCCTGGTAGTACTCCGTGCTAAGCCTTCAGTTCGCAAGATTAGGGCCACGGAGCAAGCGACACCGACTAAATACCGAATCTTTATTTTGCTGCCTGAACGAATTGATTATAAAGAAGTAGGTGTATGGAGGTATTTGGTGTTGTCTGTAGTGATAGGTAGGATTTGCTTGCAATTTGATTTTGAACTCTGATTTTTTTTCTGGAGTATACTGAGTATCTAGAACCTCATAACTACATTGACTTATCAGGAAATAATATAGTGCGTGATTCTTTTGGCGCTTGAATTTAGCATTTGTAAAATTGTCTGTGGATATTGTACTGGAAAAAAAAGACGTTCAACACGTTCAACTTTAGTAAAAGTAAAATTCACATTTTATTTGACAATTCTTTAAAAAATCATGAAAATTTTGCATCATTACTATTCAGTATTTCTTGTGTTACACCGGAATATAAATAATAAGTGCATTTATTGACAGATCAGATTATTCAGTTTATTCAGAAGAGTGTCGTGGTTTCAATGAACTTTCTTCTTTTCGTAGGTAACGTGAAAATTCGTAGGTTTAGTGGCCAAATGCGAGCCGTCTTAGAACTTTCTGCTACGTAGTTTGTGCGCTACAGTCTTTTGTTTCACAAGAATGCAACCTCGTGGAGTGTTGTGGGCAGAGAGGGTGCGAAGGGAAATTTATCTATTTTTAGTTGAGTTCCCACTTCCAGCTGTAGAAGGACATATAGGGGTCAGTTTCAAGGTGCGGTGTGAGATTATGTTTAAGTTGGAAAGTCAGTTTTACCAGAGGCCCTAGTTAAAATCCACATAAACATTTAGAACTTGCGTCTGTAGAAGACAATGTTGTAACTGGTACCCACACAAAGTATGTTTACGAACATTGTATATAGTAAGGAATATAAATCAGTACCTATCTCATGTAGGTTGTCGAACCAAGATTTAATTCAGGTGATATCAGCAATCATAGGCAAAATCTTGATGAATATCCATGATGGGTCCTTAACGCTAGTGCTCAAATAGGACATAAATCAACGTCAATAAAGGGACTATTAAATAATTCAACAGACAAGAATTGAAACAGCGACGAAGGCTGAACTAAATCAGGCAAGCGAGACCCTTGAGCACTGGCATACAAATAAATATCACCTCCAAATCCTCATGTTCCAATCCTTTTGAAATTCGAACTCCTTTTGACTGTGACGTCAGAACAGAGCATAGAGAAAGGAGTCTATAAAGGCGCAGCTACACGATCGCAGCGTTGTGTTTCTAAAAGGAACAATTTTGTAAAACTCGTTTTCTGTTTGGTAACAAGAAAACAGTTGTGCGGGTTTGCAGCAGTTTTTATTGGCCTGCCTTTGTTTACCGACTAGTTGAGTGCTTGGTTTTAGGGTTCCCTTGGTGTTGCTAACTTGGCAACTAAGTCTTGGTTCGTTATTTTCTATAGCTTGAGTTCAGCGGTCTCTTTCTTACATTGGTAACAGTGGGATATATTGTTTGACACTTTTCAATAGCTTAACTTACCTACTAGCACTGAAGGTTTAGAGCAGGCGCGGTCTACCAGACTTTCTCTAAGGCTTATCCAGGCCCTCATTTGGAATCAAAGTGTGGTTGTCGGTTCTAGTAAACAGATCATCACCTTTTCACTAGTACTTAGTGTTCACAAAATGTAACATTGTAAGCTGCTTTCTTCGGTAAGATAATAAAATATATAATTAATAAGATAATAAAAAAATTATCAATTATTATAAAAGAAAACAATAAAAAGGACGTCAACATCATTATTCAAGTATTTCAAAAGCACCGCAGAACCACTACAAAACATGTTCCTACTACAACGCGCAACAATCCAAATCGATTAAAAAGCAAATCGATTGCATGCCGATTTTAACTGTGAACGATTATATCTTTAAACCAGTTCATTCTTGCTAGGACATCAGTATTTATAGGACAGAAATAAAAATGTCTAGACCGCATTCCAGCACCACGCCAGTAACTCAGGCTAGTACGGTGGTCATCATTTATTCATATCCAGTTGTGGAAACACTGTCATTTTTTTTGGGATGGCAATCGCTTGTGATAATTGGATTGGATACGAGTATAGTTGGATTTGGATATTCTCTTTTTAGAAAATATAAATAAATATGCGACCGTGTATGGTTTTATAAATGCAGTATTTGAATGGAGTATTAATCTAATAGAGATAGAGATTTAATCAAGTAAGGAATCCAATATTTAAGTATCCTTAAAATCTTGATAAATTCCCAGGGTACAGGGTATCAAAGACGAAGTGACCTCCCCAACTGGCCATAAGTTTGCCTCATAGCATCAATACTACCCCGAACCAGGGTCCTAAACCTTTGATATTGCTGCCGAAGCATCTCCTACAAGCCATTACTGTCTTCAAACTTCATTATAACGACATTGTAACACACATGTTGGATCCTAACTACGTCAGTGCCACTCAAAATGCCCAATGGAGCGGCAAATAGGCCCTTCTGCTCCAGTTGCCATGGCAACGGGCCTAAACACTGATATCCCGGCCCTCCGAGCGAATAAACTAATCTTGCACATTTTATTCCAAGGCAGGCTACGTGAAAAATGAATTTTGAGGTAACCTCTTGAAGGAGAGTAAATTGGGACGGAATTATTCAGACCCACTCGTTCGCCGAGTGTGGTGGTTTATGCTTTCGTTACAAAATTTTGATTAGATATAAAACGAATTTTACTACAACGACTAGAACATAATAATCCAAAGAGTCCTCTCGATTTTCATCTCGGTCGAAGCAAATAATATAAATCGCGAAAAAAGGTTTTTAATCTTGCCGATGTCAATTTGTTCGCAACTCTCTGGGGTAACAAATGTAGTGATATTTTATTAAAAGCTTTTCCAATCCATTAGCGAATAAATCAACTATGTATAAATATATTACATTACGTAAGTAGCTGAAAACATGACTGCTCGGTAAATATGGATGTGGAAAATTCTGGTACCCAGAATATAATTCATAATATATGTATATTGCCTTATATAAGCCGTAAACGTCCGCTGCAGTACACGAGCAAACGGTACGATGATCGGTATTTTGTATTTATTAGATGTCGGGACAAGGCTGTTGCCTGTTCGTAGACCTTTCTATCTTTCACGACAAACTATGTGCAGTTGAATAATTGACTACGGGACACTAAATGTGTTACATTAAAATCTCCTCTTAGTCTGCGGTCTAATATCCATCAGCACTTTGCTAATCTCGCCATCTGGTACCACTGGAACGTAATGACCAATGACTTTGACTGTCCGGATGCGTTAGCTAATATTCGCCGAACCGTATCAGCTAAATCCACATAAACATAGGTCAGAACATCTAAACAAGTACTCGATGTATAGAGAGGCACTGGAGCGCGGAACTCGACCACAATACATCGTTTCCTGTCCTCTATTCGCCAGTGCCATATGCCAGTAATCCGATTTCCTATTTAAAGTCCCCGTCATCGGTTCGCCAATGTTCTTTATATCGATACTATCGATTTGCGGAACGGCTGCTCTTTGTTGCATGGTAGCGTTATTAAGTTAAATTTACTTGGAATGAGTTGAATGGAATTCAATGTCGTTTTAAATCCTGTTACAGAGATCAAAGGAACAAAGGTCTAGGTTGTTACTTTGAAAATGGAACATCATAATTGAGAAAACTTTTTTTTCCAAACTTTTTGGGAGCAGATATTATTTTTCAAGAAACTTTTCCTTCCTCATCTCCCGTGGTCTTTCCTCCCTCCCTTCTCAGCGGGTCTCTTCATTTTTCTGCGCCAGTCTGTTTGGTCTGGCGTTGTCGGTTCTGGCAGTTGAATTAGCCTGAGATCTTTTTCTATATCTCCTCCTTCAGGTTAATGGCAGGTAGCATACAGCAGTATAACTTATCCATATAGATTTGCAACAAACACAACCACTAAACTTAATCCATTTGTAACTAAGTCAACTTCATCAACACGAGACATTAAAGTAATATTCTAAGAGCCGCATACAAAGAAGGGTATTGTCGGGAACATACTCCAGCGTTTGTCTTACTAAGTAATATTATTGTTTAACCACATCGCATTAGGCATCTAAGCCTGTTGTGGCTGGGCCATTATTATCCAGCACTTCCACACACGAACCTCCGTACATTTAGTTGATTGTTTTAGTGATTATACGGCTAAATCAAATTGCAATCAGTGTTGTTATCCGATTGGGTGCCCGCATCTCTCCTTAATTCGTACGTCTATCCGCTGTGCTTAGTTTCACAGTTGTGTTTGTGAATTTCTTTTGTTTTATTTATAGTGGGATTTCAGTTTGTAGTTTTTTCTAGTGACTAGTGTAGAGATTTCCATTTGGTTTTTAAATTTAAAACGTAGTAACTGTACATTAAAGTTTCATTTAGTAAAGAAGATAATGCAAATTGGTTTTTGAAAGTTTGTTTCTATGAGGACCACACTGGGGTTGTTGATGTTAAATAAAGAGCCATAATTAAGAGACGATAACTGAGCAAACATTCTCCAGCTGAACTCTCCAAGATTTCAATTCTATTTCATAATTTATGTATGGCATTATAAAATCCGCTGCAAATTTTGTAGGAGGAGTAAATCCATTCGAACACACAAACACGTATAGATTGTATAGATGCGCGAGTGGATATGAATGCTGGACGATAAAGCTCCACATGTACGTGTTCGCATGTCATTTCTCGCTCCACTGCCACCATTCGCAGCTGCTGCTGAGCTTGAAGCTTTTCAATTTATTTATATCCCCATACAGTTCGCAGTATCCACGCATGCGTATAGATCCCCAACAACGATATTATTCAGCAAAAATCCTTGACTAATGACCTTCAGTCTATGACGTCAGAGGCCTTCAGCTATCAGCAGACTTGATTGAATGAGACAATTTACATCCGCAACAGTACTGAATAGTAACTTAAACCAACTGCGTGAATCGCTTCTTGTTCAAGTCCTAAATAAATTCCATTCCAATTCTATGCCACAATTGAACGACGCACCAATTATAATATAAATCGTGACCCCGTATCTATTTACATACATTATCCTTGTATTTTGGGACTTCATTAAATATGTCCGAGGAACTCACGGGCACGGCGCCTGTTCACTTTATATTGTAAACGGTCTCTGTAACGTCGCCGTCGCCTTCATCTTCAGCGACGTTTTGGAAATAGGAGAGAATTCGGGTCGCAATTGTGCAATTAAATTACGTATTATAGGGTACATAAAGGCTGGTTTAGAATGTATTGTTCAGTGCGCGCGCCATTTCACTTGATGTGTGCTTTCAATCCGGCCCTGCTAATGACGTCAGCGATATTAGCTGCTGTAGACAGTTTTATGCGTTATGATTCATTAAGTTCATTCGGTTCACTCTCATGGTGCAATTTGGTAATTACTTCTGTCGTTAATCTTAATGAAAGGTAGGTATTTAGGTTTCACTTGCATTTTTTTGTTTATTTTTGTATTATTGTTAGCCGGTATCATCTGGGTAAACCTCATCCCAGAACTTTCAGCTCTTTCGATGCAAATTTAATGTAGACCGCTGGTCGTTGGTTTTGTTCCGCAATTTACTATGAGGATGTTGATGACTACGGCAGGGCTCCACCATATTGCCTTTTTTGGCCTATAGGTCATTGGGCATTACAGCAGACTTGGCTAGCCCGGACCCACTTCAGGCCAAGCGGCTTTTTGAACAACGCCTATAATCTGTATATTCCTTTAAATAAGCTTTTATCTTTCATTTTTTTGTCAATACACAGAATAACAGCTACTTATTTTAAGACTATTACGTCAAAGTCTTCATCTTACTTTAATGCAGAATCATCGTCCACATGCCCATTAAAACTCTCGTGTTTAAAAGTAACGATAAAAAGATTTACTGACTTGCGGACTCCCATCACTATTTCTATTATATTCGCATTATATGACGCTACGTTTTGTCGTCCACTAAAATCTTTATTGTGAACCGAAATTATAGCAATTTTATGACGGAGCGACAAAGTCGAACCATTAGTGGGGAATTTTATGAAGGGCATTTTTTGTCCTTATGTCTGCATTTGTTGTTAATGTTATGTGATGTTAACGGTGAAAGGAAAATCTCTTTAGGAGTTTTCAATGTGTGAGAGGGTTATAAGAATCACTTCAGTATTGCTATAGATACTCTGGGGTAAATACTGCAACATCATCCTGCAGATAGCAGGGGCATATTACGGAACAGAAAATTCAAGTGTTGCCTTCGTCCCCTGTTTGACATTAAATAAGATTACTCATTATTTTGTGCTGTGTCATATTTCTTAGCCTTTCTCCAAAAGTAGCTTAAGGTTTTTAAGAGGAAAATAAGAAAAGTTAAAATATGAAACCACCCTCGCTATTTACGGCTTTTTATTTCTGACAAAGCTTTGTATATTTAACATTATTCCCCTGAATAAGACTGAACCATTTCCTCAATTTGTCTGATTCCCTGTATAACTGAACTCGTGCAACAAACTGAAACAATAGCTCTTCAAAATATTGGCTTCAGCTTAACGTTGAAACCCGGGAGTTGATGGACTGAAATGGTACGGAAAGTAATCAGAAGTCCGTTCACCGTCTCGTCTTCTAATGGCATTGTAAAAGTTTAATGCGAGCGGGTCCACTCAGCACACGCCACGGGATGCACTGACCGCTCCGACGGCATTTAGGCTTTATATCGACCCACTTGGACAATATGGTGGTTTTACTGCTGTGACTGACGGTGGTGCCCTAAACAACTTCTACATTACATTCACATAAAAGTGAAGAGTCGTGTTCTAGAAAATGGAACTCGCGAAAATAGTTTGTAGACGAGGGATTTATTCTGACAGACCACGTTATTTGCTATTGATTTGATTTATTTGAAAGTTTGCCAATATTCTTGAAATGATTTGGCTATTGAACTTTATAGCTGTCAAGAGAGCTTTGTCGAAGAAAAGTTATAAGCTATTAAAATTGAATAGCGAGTCGTCTAATATGACTATCAAATGAGGCACTCGTAGTATACATCGGTTTGGTTTGGAGAGCGATACACTTGAGATACACGATGTCGTTAGGGAGGGGGACGTCGATTCATTTGTCGTCTATAAGCTCGAAACAGGTAACGTTTAATGAATTTATCTTGTCAGGGGGAACATTAACCAAGTTTAGGAACAAATTACGAGCGTAAAGTTGTCTCCCACCTTCGAAGTTCGCTCGTAATTACCGTGCCGTTCGCTGAAATTCGGCTTCTGCACGCTTCCAGCTTTTTATTGCCGAGTATGGGGCATATCAATGTTCCGTTTTGGCGCAAACGAGCGAAGATAACGGCTTTATTACTTGACGAGGTGCCAGCTTCTATATAAATTCACAAGAATCAATGCGACGACGATGATATTCGACATTCGGCTAGAAATAAGCTTTGGAAATCAATATCTGCGAAGTGTCCACGTGTTTCACGTTCCCGACCGTAGTGTTGGCGGTGCCTGTCTCGCAGAGCTCCGTTTTATTAAATGCCGTTTTATTGCCGCTCCCTGATGCCATAAAAGCCTCTACAAGTACTTCTAGTTTTGTAAAATAAAACTGAAAATTTTGGGGTGCCATCTTTGCGGTTTTATCTAGGAAATCTACAGCGCTTTGTGACATTGTCTGTTGTTTTATGTATTGCTTGCTTTAAGGTTTTATGATGTGTCGTTTATATTATGCCCGCCCCTGTATTTTATTGTTCTGGTTATCCTGTTGAATTTTTGATAAGGTTTTAGTGACATCATTTAGTGCTGCATTTTATGAATTTTGATTTTTATCTTGATTGTTTTATATCGATTTAGATATTGTTAAGCTTCCCACCGTTGCTCAAATAAATGAAAAGAATAAAATAGTAGTAAAGTGAGATTAGCCGTCAGCGAGTGGGTGTGCTACCAGGCTCGCAGCGGTCTCTAGGAGTGTCACCGGGCGATGCTGTGAAACGGAGCATGTAGGTTAAGGGTCCTCCGCGCTTTGTTAGCGCGCTCTAATCACTGGCGGTCCTCGACGGCACGCGAGTCGAGGGCTCGTAGCGCACTAGCGTTTTGTGTCTCTCCTCTGCGGCGCATCTCTACTGTGTTATGTGCGCCTGGTACGTGTCTATTTGATTACGGTACAGACAACCCAGCGGACCAGCTGGAGTTGGAATAATTTTATTTCTGGTTCTTAGCTGGTTTTTGTTTTTCGACAGACATGCATTGCTTCTTGTTTGACTACGTAATCCACCTTTACAATTCATGGCGTCCCTACTTATATTTTGGAATCATAAATAAAGATAAGTGGCTGTGTGTAGCAGGATACCTTTTGAGATAATCAAACCACGGAACACGACGTTATGTTTCGCAATAAATCACAAAAAGCAATTCCATCTCGATTTGGCTGAATATTGGTAGCAACTGGCCGCAATCCAAGGTACGCTTTTAAGTTTAGCAAGTCCACTCTGTCCTATATTTTTTGGGGTTGCCGGGACGTCATCGATGCCAAGTTAAACTTGGTTATCTTGTATCATGAATTTGTGAAACCAAATACTCATTCCAGTAGCTGTAAGGTTGAAATTCGTCAACATAGGGATTTGTGATCAGCAAAAACATGTTGGCTAAGGACACGACTCGCGCTTCCATGATTGTTTTGGTGAAATTTATAGCTCTGCCGTTGATCGTGTCTTGAATTTGTAATTTAATTTCATGAGTGATCTCGTTTTTGACTTTCCTAATCTTTTTATGTTTACTGAAAAAGACGTTTGTTTTTCGAATTATTAAGTGGCGTTTGATTCCATTATTTTATATGAGCAGGTTTCGGGTAGCCTGTTTGCTTTCATTTGGTGAACCTCGTTAGGGATTCCGTTTATTTTCGTACAAACATTATTTTTGGCTTCATTTTTGTGGATTGAAAAGGCAAACACGAGTATACCATTTACAAATGAGAGCTCAGGCGAATAAATAAAGTTGAAATATTCGTGTTTGTAGATTAAAAATATTTGGATTTTTCAATATTTTTGTTTGCGCCAGCATTCAACTCTAAAAAAACAGAAGGTACAGGACCGCATTAAAAAAGAATACAAGTAACTTTGTAAGGGAGTTGAATTGTTTATTCTTTAAGTCGGCCGGGGTCAAATGGATTTTCCGACGTCCTAATAATGAGGTGGCTTGCCTGTCCCTGCCACGGGACGAAGGGGGTGCTAGAAGAGCGGGGGACGGGGAATAAGACGGCAAAACTCATTTCCGGACTGTTGACGGAAGCCAGGCCAGCCAATAAGTAAGAGAAAATTGTATTCAGAAGTGAACTCTTTCGAATTTTATAAAATTGTAATGTCTTGGCCATTTTGTTTTTACTCTACATATTTTTATCGGTTACTGAAGTAATTTTATAGTGCTGGTTTGTTTATGTTTGTGAAATGATAGATATGGTTTTATCCACTTATTTTTTAAATCTTGAGGATTAGAATAATACAGCATCAATCATTTTCATAAGTAAGAATGAGGAACGTTTTTTAACACTTTCGTTGCTAAGGTCAAATATTTCATTTTTACTTGTAGGCACAAGTCATTATATCTACGTATAATGACGACTTGGGAGGCGGGTTGTGGCAACACGAATGAATTATTGTTCTACCCATATGCTGGGGTGCTTACCACCGAAATTATTGCTGACTTACTTTGTTTCATTTATCTTGAAAAAAGGACTCTGTACAAGATTTAGATTAGTTCGTAATTAACTTTACTTCTTGAAGGGTGTACAAAAAAGTCATTTCAGGGCTCCAGGGATCTCCAAACTGTAGATAAACACTCAGTGAAGTGCCACTGGGCGGGACTGTTCAGGGCTGCTACGCTTCAGTATAAAAGAAATAAGCTGTAAAGATAACTTAAGAAAATAACCGATTGGAAAACATATTAAGGCTGTGCAGTCTGGAAGATATTTGATATTATTACATGACATTGCAATTTTCACACTTTCATAGTGCGCCCTTTCAACATAATAAGTTAGATTATGTTATGTAATTTATTATTTATCATTTGTTTATGTAGTAACCAGAATAATTTCCTTTTTATTGTTGTTAAATAATTCTTCTTAAAATTCAAATATCTACGAGGACTGTATGAATCTGTTCACAGCTTTTAAAATTCTAATCAGTTACATTACACTACATCCTACTGTTAAAAAAATGTTCCTCGTCTAATTTCCGAATTGTTAAGTTTCGCATTCATATACTAAAAGACCCAACATCTCAGTTTAATCAAATAAAGAAACCTAGACCCAACAAAAAATCAAGTGTTACCATTACACTACAGTTAAGACAATCACTCTAAACGAGCAGAAATACGGCCTTTTAGACATAAAGCACCGGATTTAGCCTCTGGCAGCCCTACGATAAAGACCTCCATTTTCCTCTTGTAAATATTTGATGATATAACTGCTGAGATTTCGTAAATAAAATACTCCGTACTAAGCTGAAATTACTATAGAAAAATGTCGTTGTTACCTTCGAACTTTACGTTTGTTTAAGTTTTTTACGAAAGCTGCTGATAAAATGTTCTTCTATATTAATATCAAAAATTTTAAGGTACTATACAATATTTCTTGGAATAAGAATTATAGTCGAACTTATAAGACTATAAAAAGTTTTCGTTTCTGTCGATACAAATTTAAAGTTGTCCATTTTGGTGGGTAGGTGGAAATTATTAGTACATAAAGTTAGGTTTATTTTTCTGGATTCCGATGGATTGATGACTCGCCTCTGTTATCACAGTTTACTCTAGAGGCCAAGAAAAGTTCAGGTGTTCCCAGACCAGGGGTACTAAACTGTTTTCAAAGTAAATTTGTCTTTAGTTGGAGATACAATTTTGGTCTTTAATGACAACACTTCAATTTCTAGAGGACCACTAACTACTTTAATTGACCCTTACTGCGAACTACGAAACTTGAATCTCTACTAACTTCGGTCAGTGGGCCATTAGGGACCATTCAACAGGAGAAGACATTAGAATGTCACATAAGTATGAAGTGGGATAAAAATTGTCCAGGAAACCCGATGTAAGTATTACCGCCATACATTTGTTCGCCAAGCAGAGTTGCTGTTTATTATAGAGCCAAGAGTAACTCTTTTTGGAACTCTATTTTCATTTCTCTAAGATCGACAACGCATGGGCGGTCCTCCTTGGTATTGCAAGGGTCGTAGACAATCGCTTTCAAAGCATTTTCGACTTTCAACAGCATTTCAGTTGCTTCCATGAATTACGTCAGTCGATTTTTGAAATTTCGTGAGATTTGACTTGACCCTCTCACCTACACTACACCCCCCTAATAATCTCATCTCACGAGAGACATTCAAAATGCGTATTTTAGTGTAAATACGTTAATCTGTGCTTGATTACGTTGGATTTATTTAACAAAAAAAATTTGCTTAATTCTTTTCATTAAATATTATTGTGTAGGATTTAGCCATATTTAAGTGGAAAAACATGTTAAACACAGTTTTCTTGTAATTTTACACAAAAAATATTATTATATATATATTTTATACTGAGTGATATTTGAAGGCGAGAACTAAAAAACCCGACTGCGGCAAAAAACTTCAGTTTAAAAAACACTAAAAAGCTAAGTACAAGCACATTTTAAATTTAAAAAAGTTGGAAGCAGGCGAGACCCATTTGAGGCCTTCAAATATCACTCAGTCTCTCTCCTTCGTGAGACTGGGAGAGATTCAACTCGACCTCCCCCTTAAACGCCTCAAGTAATTAATGGACCTTATGGCAATCCAGTACATTTTTACCATGTCCAGTATCGTTATCGCTTGTATGTAGAATGTCACTTCGTCTAGGCCCTCAGATAACAAAAGGCGTAGCCAGTCGCTTAGTTTATAAGTTTTGCCCTGGCTGGAGGCCTTAATTAATTTCAAGGTACCCACAGGATTGTCCGGTTAAGCAGAAGCCAGCCCTAGGTTGACCAGCGAGATGCCATTTAAAAAAAAAACACTCAAAAACCTACACAGTACGTTATAATCGAAAGCCACTTTTGGAGAAAGAATTTTCCGCTCATACGAAATGTTTTCTACGCCAAAACACGTTTCCAATATCCTTGAAAGAATTGCAACTTGAGAATATAACTAAACTAAAATTGTAGTCCACTTGTATATTGTCTTAGGTACAGCTGGTGCAAAGTTTCTTTCGCACAATATATAATGTGCTATTTTAAGTATATGGTCACGTAAAATGTTTATGTGCTTCTAAGATTGTGTGGATGAAACTGTTTTACTAGTTTTGTTTTAGAGTGAAATTACAGACACATGCGACATTATAACTTGGTTTAAGCACATGACGTGGACTTGGTATTTCAAGGGTAGGGTTATGAACAACTTTACACCCTCATCCCCCGACCAAACGGGCGTAATTTATTTATTTATTTTATGATAGGTAGCTTCACAGCTGACAGTAGGTATATAAACATAAAATACCCAACTAGCAAAATAATCCTGGAATGCGATTTTATAATGCTACGTGGACTTATAAAGCTCCGGTGACGGTTTTGGTGGTTGCTACTACGCTTATATCAGCATAAATACATGCTGTTTTTACTCAAGTACGTTGTATCCTATAATTTGTACTTATATCCGTATATAGGATCATATTTCGTGACAAATATAGGATCAAGACTCCTATAAAAGCATGAAATAAGAGTAGTTACACTTAAGAGTAATTACTCCGGTAAGTCAGACTTATATGCGCCTATAAGATAACATCAGCGGGCCATTTAAATCTTAATACTCCTGTAAGAGCATGTACCAGGAAGATATGCACTGAGGAGTAATTACTCTTGTTATTTTTACTTATAGCCTCATATAAGCTAATATTTTGTGGCCAATATAAGTAAATTAAAGTTAAATGACTGTAAGTCATTTATGTATCTGGTTTGGTTTAACATAAGATTAGAAGAAACTGTTTAATGAATTTCATATCCACGTTTTAAAAATAATAAATCACCAAAGATTATAACAGCACTCGGTAGGATAAAATGTTCTCAATTTTTTTTTTTTAGATTTATTGTATGCCGTTTTTAACCTAGACATATTTATATAGGCATTCCACAGTAGTGTTATTGTCTAAGTAATCTCAAACAATCCTGGTTAAAACTCTTAAGAAGCCACTTTTGTTTGTAACGACCAGTACAGGCGAAAACACGCTTTATATAGTTTTGCAAATTCTATTGTAGGATTTGTCATCAGCTATTTTGATTAAAACAGTTTTTGTCTACAAATATTGAAAAATGGATTTAAATAAGTGGAAGCGGTTTAAAAAAAGTGGATCTTATAAAAGAAAAGTTAAAAAAACATATAAAGAAATGTTAACCGCAGTGAGCACCGATTTTTCAAATTGAACTGGTGAAGACCGTATCGCGAATTCTAGCGAGGGTTCCGGACAAGATAATTGTAGTACTACTTTAGATGGAAGAGGTTCGGACTACGAAAGTACCAAATCTTTGAGTGATATTGAAAGTGATAATCAGGAAGAACTTTCAGATTATAACAAAAATTTAGAACTCCGTCATTCTGTTAAAAACTGGGCTTTAGATTTCAATATTTCTCATGCTGCATTAAACTCTTTACTTGAAATTTTAAATATGAGAATAAACAATGTTCTGCCTAAAGACGCACGAACATTACTAGATACCAACAGAGAAAACCTACACATCAGTATTTCAGCCCCATGGCACTATTGGCACAATGGTTTGATCAAATGTTTGAAAAAAATTTATGACAATGTTTCTTGTTTACCAAATGAGATTTCTCTCTACATAAATGTTGATGGATTGCCAGTTTTCAACAGTTCGAGATACCAGTTTTGGCCTATATTATGTACCATATCCGAAATACCAAATTTGGCACCGTTTGTTGTGGGTTAGTACAAAAAAATTAATTTTACCTCTATTGTACCTAAGTATAAGTTACCAGCTTTATGACAAAGTAGCATAACATAAAAAAGTAACATTCCAAGGCCATTTTAAATTCTTTAAAGATCGGAAATCTTTTTTGGTTAAAAATCGATCGATATCCAGGAACATCGGCATAGTCTTGTTTAAATCGTCGGCAACCTGTTATATAATTAAGTCAAATAAATGTCAATGTTTAACCTAGCACGTAGAACAAACCTTAAAATATTTTTTTTACTTATCTATAAAATATCAATCGATTTTCATCAGGGCATTGCAGAACCCTAATCGGTAACAATGGCGAATCTTCTTCGGTTTTGAGATAACCCAATATAGAACCAATATACTTATGTTGGTACTATGTCACACTTGGAAATGCTAAAAATACTTATTTTAGCACTATGTCACACTTGGAAATGCTTACTAAGAAAATGTCAGCTGCCTTCATAATATTAATTTAATATTAATTAATACTAAAATGTAAATAGGAAAATTACAAGAGGCGCTTTAAAATTGTTATCAAAACCATGATAGATTTCACAGAAAATTCATGTTCCCCTACGAATAAGCTTTATGACTAACAATTTGACAACAATAACATTTTGTTTTTCTGCTATGGTTGACATAAATAAATTCTGATTCATATAAATACTTACCCTCAAGATGTTAAAAATATTTTTAACAGAGCACAACAATGTCCGATACACTCACTTCGACTGTTCACAATTTATGAGCTTATGGAAGCATTTCTAGGCGCGTATTAATCGAATTTTTTACTATAACTTTCTTATATTGAGATTAACAGGAGTATTTGCATTGACGTAATTCAATTACAGGAGCAATATAGGCGTATATGGCATTTCAGCGGTCTAATATAAATACGTTATAAGTAAAAGTAGACTTATAAAGTGGGCCCCTTTCGCAACTTATATGTGGATATAAGTCTCATATAGTCCTCGTTATATGATGGTTCTAGGATAGTATAAAAACCACTTTTTGCTAGTTGGGTAATTATAATATACATTACGCCAATTACGAAGTACACAGAAAAATAATAAGTTATGTCTTCTGGACTACTGTTCGACAGTTGTTAAAATGTATTGTGAGTCGTACTTATAATGAATAATTAAGCACTTTTCGTTCATTTTCTTGTATTAAACTGCTGTTCGGATAGAAGAGACGTGCCCGATATCCGGGGATGTACTAGTAATGTTTGAAAATTGCTTAGCCATTAAGTTCCACGAGTGTAAATAAAGTACACAACAAGATAAGAATATATTTAGGTACTGAGCATAATCTAATACAAACGTGACGTAGAAGCTCTTGGCTTATCGTATTTAGATGACACGAAAAGTCGCAATTTCCTTCGTGTATTTTACTTTGCACTGCGGCACGACTTCCAACGACTTCGAACGACTTCCAAGGTTTTCTGGCAAAAGTGAGGCGCATTTAAATTGGCAAGGTTATGAAGTCGCCAGGGATCCTGGCATCCCTCCAGTGCCGTTGCCAACATATGTAGGACACAAGTTTTGACATAGCGCGTTGACCTACTTTGGTTTTTATGCCTAAGTTTTAGCTAGTTCAGGGTTGTTTAGTTACTGCAGCACTATACGTCAGGTTTATTATAATTTACAGGCTAAGTTAACAGGTATAAATTTCAGTGTACATGAAACTTAATTGAAGCTATTTTGCGGTCCTTGGACAGCTTTAAATATTGTCCAGTGTACTTTATTTTAGACATTGTTTCAACGTGGGGAAGTAGGCCGTTCAAACAGTTTCTAGCAAAATACCTTTAATCTAAATCCATACATTTACTCGAAGTTATACTTTAATGACACTTTAATTAACACCGCAGTAAAAGCGCATCTTGGGATTTTCTACGCTCAGCCAAGCATTTTTAAGTTGAAAATGCAAAGTTACATCGCATAGTGTTAGTGACAACTGATAAAAGACGGTACAATCTTACGAGGAACGCTGTATCTTACTACTCGTACTATTAAGTAAATACGAAAGTTTGTGAGGATGGATGTTTGTAACTCTTTCACGCAAAAGCTACTGAATGGATTTGTATGAAATTTGACACAAAAATAGCTTACAACCTGGATCAACGGATCCCGGTAGTATGATCCAGTGGGACGATTACCGAACGTCACGTGGGCGAAGCCGCAGGCATTAGCTAATCTATGATACTGCGACTACCTCAAGAGTAGATAGGAACTAAATAACTGCTTCCAAGATTACACCGCAATTAGCCTTTATTTATCTACAAAACCAAAATCTATTTCAATGCTTATCTTAAGCAATATATAATTGTTACTTTACTAACACCCGTTTTCACTATCACAAGGCGATACCTAAGTAAATGCCTACATAAAAGCGCACTGTTGGATTTTAAACTCACGGCTGTGAACCGAGTGTTGAGCTTTGCTTTGGGCCATCCTTTAGGTGTCGTCGGAAAACGAGGATAAGTAACATTTTATGAGGGTTTCAAATTATACAAGCTAGTCTCACTAGACCATTATCAGTTTAGTCTCTCGAATTTAGTATTCCGAAGACTATCATTACAGTTAATGGGTTTGGGAGTTGGCAAGTCATAAAATTGCAAGAGGAAAAGCTGAATTATTTAATAGTTGAGAGAACCTTTTGGCAGCGTTCTTGAGAGATTTTTTTTTATCTATACTACTAAAAGAGTGACAATATAGTGACTATTTAAAGTGACAAAAAGTTTTGGCAATTTTTTTTAAGAGTTTTTCTTTTAAGATTTTTCTTAAAGAAATAATTTTCCGTCGAAGCATTATTTTAAACGAAATACAATCAAGCTTTATATTACCTGGAAACCAGTACAACTTACATAGTTAGGTATTCCGATTTACTCATGCGCCAAAAAAACAAAATTACGAGGTGTTAGAAAGTTATTCATTCGTTTTTCCTAAAATGAAACACGGTGTCGTCGGTATCGAATAGCCTCAATAAAAATTCCAGATTTATTCAATGCAATGAATAAAAAACGTAAAACAGATTGTGCTGAAAATCGTCTGCCGCTGGGAACCTCTTTGAACTGGCTCGTTTTTTTTTTTCACAATCGCAATCGAAGGAAATCACTCTTTTCTGCCTTTGAACAGTCTATGAAAAAGGAAAATAAGTGATACGTATCCCGCAGCATTTACCGTGCTTCGGGGCTATGTGGGTGGTGAAGATAGGGCGTTTGTACAAAGTCACATCGCTCCATTTATTTGTGTTAGCTTTCATATGTAGGTAGGTACTGTTAGCGACGCTCGTACAAAGTTATCTGTAACACTTCGCGTTCGAAACGTTTCGCCTTTGCATAGCACACATACTGAATAAGGAATAAGAAATGGTTATTTGGGAACGTTGGTGTTTCTGCTATTTCCTTATCAAAATGCCGAATATTGTGTAGTAAATAAAGTGCTCATGTGCTGTTGGGAAGTATGTATTTCTGTAGAATAGGTGTGGTGTTACGACAATTGGAATGGCAATGGCAAATAGGATGTTATTGTTTTGACGGAATGAATCCAGCACACATATGTATTTGTAAAGTCGGTAGGCATTTATAAAGTGACTTGGTTATTTTTTTTATATACCACACGACTAACTGTCTCGACTATCAGTGGGGACATCATTAATGCAAAATCTAACTTCAACTAAACAAATAAGGTTGCTGTACTGTCACGAGCACCAATATGTATACACTTTCCTAAATTTAAAAGCAATTTTTGCGAGAAATAACGATTGTAACTTGAAGATATGATCTATTTCATAAAAATATGAGTTCCAAAATGTCATGTTCGTAACAACATAAAATTTTAATCAGAACAGTAGGAGAAAATCACTTTCAAAAGTTGCTAAGAGTCTAACATATTGGTGCTCTTGACTGGACATACCGCAACAAAGTAAACGCATACAACTCAGTGCATCTTATTTCACGGATAAACACAACAAAGAGAATCCAGGAGAGTAAGGTAAATGTAAACATTGCGGGTACTATTGCGAATAGCAACGGTAGTTCTCCGGATTTCAATCGACGCGCGACGACAGGAGGTCCGTGTCCCAGGGGAATTATCTCCGACGTTCCTTTAATAATGTCTGAATCCTAGGCTAAGCTCTAAGTGTCCATTTAAATTCACTCAACGACTTATCTTTACCTACTATTAATTAATAATCGTTCTTTGTTTCAGGTAAGCTGGATTTTCTAATTAAGAACTTCGATAAAGTCGGTAAGATTCAAAATGGCTGCCGTTCCGTGTTACCACGCTCACGTACCATTTAAATAGGTGAATAATCCTATCGGTATTCCTTCGAAAATTCATCTCGGAGTCAGCATGTTCCTGAATTATTAATTCAATATACAGAAACGAGAGTGCGGGTCGGGTTTTATAATTATTTTTAATTATCCCCGTGACGAAGCGTGGCGCGAGAACCGTCATGACCACTAGGACGCCATCTTGTGAATATTCATCGAGTGAAGACCCGCCATTATTTTTCTAGAGACTCTAACCTAATTTTCAGTAATGAGCCTTGTGGGACGCCTGTAACAATGCGGTGTTCGCACAAATAAAATGTCTTGTCCTTTGTCTTTTTCTCTTGTATTACTTGATTATAGCGGTTATGTGATGGAATGTATTTTTTTATGACGATGTTTTCATCCAAATGACGACATATTTAGAAAAAAACAAGAGGGCCAAAATATTCCTATAAACCAAAACAAAAAAAAAACACTGAGATTCAATTCGAACTGGTTACCTGATTTCAGATCTTACAAAACTAAGGAAACAGCCAGCAAACTCAAGGTTAAAATTAACCACTGTGTGACTACCTGTCATGTATTCCTAATTATTAAGCGAATATCTTAGTCCATATTTATTTCAACATCATCACACGGTATCGGGACACTTACAAGCACATTAAACCTTTATTTTATGGCTTGACAGCCTGACAAGTTACTGTAATTAATAACAAAACGTTCCGTCCCTTCTTAGAATTGTAAAATAATATTAGCCACTCGTAAGCGCATAAATTCTCTATTTAATGGGAAGCGAGTTAGGGATGAATGCCGGGCTGACAGGTCAAAACTAATATTTCCACAAATTCCTAAGAAACGATAAAAAATATTCGGTTTGTAAGTGCATTCCTCAATACGAGTGCACATCTGGGAGCCACGTTTAGAGGCTGAACCGAAGAGAACCTTTAAAACAATGGCAAAAACGGGCGTTGGGCAGGCGTGGTATTTTTAGAGTGTTTGAAAGGAAAGAAGGAGACTAGAGGCAGTCGGTCTTACACCGCTATAGGGTCCGGACGAAATAAGATAATGAAGTTAAGTTAGGTGACTCGGCAGATAGCGATGCCTATGTCCAAGTGGGTTATCGCAATAGTGCGATAGTGATTGAAAAAGTTAAATATAGTTGTGTCAAAAGCCCTGTTTAGACAAATCTAGTATGTGTGTGTGTTTGTTGGTGAGCGGCTGGGTGAGTCCTTTATTACAATAATTATCCTAGGCTGATGGTTTTATCAAAGTTCTTAAAACTAATCAGACAGAAACGTGTTGCTGGGGAGTTTGTTGCGCCACTTCTTCTCCCCAGCTCCAACACTAGGAAGTGGTGAAAGGTGGGCGCTTTTGGGGCTGTCTATAGGGTTTCAATAGAGTTGATCTCCAACTCTATTGAAAAATGATTCTTGAGTTCTGATTATCAACTCTAATATCTGGTAATTCTTGAATTATGTATTCATTAGCTCTAACTAACAATCCAGCCATTGCTTTTGAGTTTTGATTCTCAACCTTATTATGACCAACCATATAGCGATTCTAGAATAATCTATGCTGTTTCTTACACAAATGATTCGGTCAGGCTGACATGAACACATGTCTTGCATATACGATAGTTGTACGAAAAGTGCACTTTCCATGGGGAGGGATTGGAATGGTTTGATACCACATCTATTTTATAACCAGTCTAAGGACTGTTAGGGACCATGTCTATTGATTAGCATGATGATTGACTTTCTGCCGCTGAAAAGCCGCCTTGTCACGTACACCAGTTCGAAAGAGCTGCTAGGGACAGTGTTCACTAGGAGCATGATGTCGACGCATTGCCGCTGAAAAGCCGCTTACGTCACTTATGGAAGTGTAGCTTTGAGTGCTCCAGGTGTAGATGCGAGGTATCGTGTGAGTCACGATTGACCTATTACCTATTACGTTAGCGTAAGAGTTACTTACGAGAACTATATTGGTTGCAATATAAATATAATTGGCTTCCCCAGTTTTATTTTACACTTTTGAAACCACTTTCAATATATTTCAATAACTATGAATTCCCTAGTCTGATTTACTATATCTTTCAATCCTTTCCTCGTTCTTATGATGATACGAGGCATTGGACTTCTACATGTTAAGGGATTCATTTCTTATACCGGTGGAGAGACAACCAGTTTGGGACGAACCTCACAGGGGCGCGCGGATGGCGGGGCGTGTCCCTTTCCCCATCGGGGAAACCGACTTTCATACTAATATTACCATGAATTAGGAAAAACGAAAATTTTATCAGCCTAGGGTAATTTAGGAACAGTCACATGTGGTGCCGTGACCAGGATTCTCGTCATTAAATGTACTGATTCACTTCAGTGCAACGAGAAAGGACAATTTATGGGTTACTACAATAACAACACAACGTAATTTAATGGGTTTAGAGTTTGTGAGAGTCTGCTAGAGTTATGACGGCTATAATAGCATATTGTTATAAGATAACGGTTGGGTTATCGAGATTGAATTCTTCAAACACTGGTAGCGGGTTCAAGTCCCGTATAATTTATCAGTTGATGCGTTTGTCATTATCATGGATTTTGGGTTCGATTCCCGCGTGTTTTAATGGTTTAATACGCTTTGGTTCCGATACTAGTAAAAGTGGGTTCGATTCCCGTACGTTATACGTATAGGTAGGTGCTCTTTAGTGAATAACAGGTTGTAAGATGGTTGCTTGTGTTTCAGTGCACCTAAAATTATGGGTTCGATTCCCTATAGATGAAAGTTTCGTGTTTGATAGTACACAGCAAGATTTTGACATATGTTTGCAATTGCACGGTTTGTATTTGTACGAGTATGAGTGCGTGAGAGAGTGAACATAGAAATAAGACACGCCCTCAACTATGGGTAAACTTTATATTATTAGTACTTAGATCTTAGTCGATTAGTTTACTAAGAGGTACATTAAACTATCATCGAAGGAAGTTAACCTAAAACTTTTCGACTCCATAGTGTATGACATAAAATAATTGGACAAATACTCGTGTGGCCTTATTTCGAATTCCAGGATATTTCAAACTTCGCTTGGCTGTCTAAACCTTTGGGTTGTGCGTGGCGCTTGGGTCAAAGTTCCATCAAATTCAGCTGATATGGGCTGACTTCTGCGGCAGCCGTAACGCTGTTACAGTAACGAAGCTAAGTTCCACTCTTATTGAACTCTATTTATTGTTTCCCGTAGTCACGTGGAATGACTTTGTTGACTCAACAATAATTATATTTTGTTTTGAGCTATATAAATCTACCTAACCAGTTCCAATATTCAACGTAAGGTTAAATTCTTACCAATATTTTAATTTCCAAGTGAGGAAGTTATAACCCCTTGTCCTAATATAAGCTAATAATTGTTTGGATAATCTAGGGTGTCTACATTTCAAAGTAAAGACCGAGGTCAAGATTATATTTGCTCAATGAAGGTTCACAAGATACTTTGTGATTTTAATGTTGGATAAGCTCTTATTCTATATATAAATGTACAAGTGAGCGTTATCTCAAATTACATAACATTATACAGCTTTCCAACTATAGTTGGATTTCAGAACTGCTCTCTCCTCTTCGAATCGGAGGGGGGTGACTAATGGGAATAAAGTGTCTAATATGTCTATGTGCCGACTATTTCAGCTGTTCCTGGATACAGCTGCGAGCAGCTGACTCAGCGTTGAGGTACAATGGGAAAGGCCTTTGTCCAGCGGCAGCTGCGGTGGGCTGAGTTAAGAACGATGGAGCAGCGTAGGTAGCATCGCTCGCTAGCACATATACTCTTAGAAGAGACTCTGGTATGTAAAACTAAAATTATAAGCATGCACAGGTCTTCTGAAATTACCTGAAACGTTGTAAATGACAAGAATATTTTGAAGAAGAATAAGTTCAAATAGAGGAATTATATAACGATTGAACATACTTCTGCGAAACTAAGCAAAATTATAAGCAGATTTTGCATCTTATTCGATTAATGGTCCAGTTAGAACGGTTATAATGTTCTTATTAGGTGAACATAACAAATATATGAACATACAAACCCTTCAGTAATGTCATGGAAAGGTACAGTTTATCCTATTGTGAAAGCTCATCCGCTGTACTGCGTCACGCGTCTGATTTTCAGAGGGGGGAATGTGACTACCTGTCATGTATTCCTAATTATTAAGCGAATATCTTAGTCCATATTTATTTCAACATCATCACACGGTATCGGGACACTTACAAGCACATTAAACCTTTATTTTATGGCTTGACAGCCTGACAAGTTACTGTAATTAATAACAAAACGTTCCGTCCCTTCTTAGAATTGTAAAATAATATTAGCCACTCGTAAGCGCATAAATTCTCTATTTAATGGGAAGCGAGTTAGGGATGAATGCCGGGCTGACAGGTCAAAACTAATATTTCCACAAATTCCTAAGAAACGATAAAAAATATTCGGTTTGTAAGTGCATTCCTCAATACGAGTGCACATCTGGGAGCCACGTTTAGAGGCTGAACCGAAGAGAACCTTTAAAACAATGGCAAAAACGGGCGTTGGGCAGGCGTGGTATTTTTAGAGTGTTTGAAAGGAAAGAAGGAGACTAGAGGCAGTCGGTCTTACACCGCTATAGGGTCCGGACGAAATAAGATAATGAAGTTAAGTTAGGTGACTCGGCAGATAGCGATGCCTATGTCCAAGTGGGTTATCGCAATAGTGCGATAGTGATTGAAAAAGTTAAATATAGTTGTGTCAAAAGCCCTGTTTAGACAAATCTAGTATGTGTGTGTGTTTGTTGGTGAGCGGCTGGGTGAGTCCTTTATTACAATAATTATCCTAGGCTGATGGTTTTATCAAAGTTCTTAAAACTAATCAGACAGAAACGTGTTGCTGGGGAGTTTGTTGCGCCACTTCTTCTCCCCAGCTCCAACACTAGGAAGTGGTGAAAGGTGGGCGCTTTTGGGGCTGTCTATAGGGTTTCAATAGAGTTGATCTCCAACTCTATTGAAAAATGATTCTTGAGTTCTGATTATCAACTCTAATATCTGGTAATTCTTGAATTATGTATTCATTAGCTCTAACTAACAATCCAGCCATTGCTTTTGAGTTTTGATTCTCAACCTTATTATGACCAACCATATAGCGATTCTAGAATAATCTATGCTGTTTCTTACACAAATGATTCGGTCAGGCTGACATGAACACATGTCTTGCATATACGATAGTTGTACGAAAAGTGCACTTTCCATGGGGAGGGATTGGAATGGTTTGATACCACATCTATTTTATAACCAGTCTAAGGACTGTTAGGGACCATGTCTATTGATTAGCATGATGATTGACTTTCTGCCGCTGAAAAGCCGCCTTGTCACGTACACCAGTTCGAAAGAGCTGCTAGGGACAGTGTTCACTAGGAGCATGATGTCGACGCATTGCCGCTGAAAAGCCGCTTACGTCACTTATGGAAGTGTAGCTTTGAGTGCTCCAGGTGTAGATGCGAGGTATCGTGTGAGTCACGATTGACCTATTACCTATTACGTTAGCGTAAGAGTTACTTACGAGAACTATATTGGTTGCAATATAAATATAATTGGCTTCCCCAGTTTTATTTTACACTTTTGAAACCACTTTCAATATATTTCAATAACTATGAATTCCCTAGTCTGATTTACTATATCTTTCAATCCTTTCCTCGTTCTTATGATGATACGAGGCATTGGACTTCTACATGTTAAGGGATTCATTTCTTATACCGGTGGAGAGACAACCAGTTTGGGACGAACCTCACAGGGGCGCGCGGATGGCGGGGCGTGTCCCTTTCCCCATCGGGGAAACCGACTTTCATACTAATATTACCATGAATTAGGAAAAACGAAAATTTTATCAGCCTAGGGTAATTTAGGAACAGTCACAACTGCAAGATAGAAACTACGAAAAGTTAACCCGAAGAACTTTTTAGTTATAGATAAACTCATTACAACTTCCACCATTTTACCTTTATAATGCATGAGTTGCCAGAGTAAAATATTCCGTGCCCTTACATTTTCTTGTCGTGGCAGATCCTCATTTTAGATCTCATTCGTCAAATGGACGTGTTGTTTTACTTTTTATTACCCCTATAAAGTGGAGGTGTGGCCTTGTTTAATAAACTTGCTAGGCTCAGCTGCTGAGCACAGCATTGCTTGAATACCAAGTTGAAAAATAAAATGGAACCTAAGTTAGGTAACATTTTTTCAAATATTTCCCAGTTTATTGCTTGCTTTTAATGGCAGCTTGGAATTCAAGAATTCTGAAACTATTTCGACTTAGTGAATTACTGTGGAATATCAGTAATAATTAAGGGCAACAGCACTAATTAATTCTTCTCTCGTTTAAATTAGTATTCTAACTAGATTGCGACCACGTTAAATGGGTTGGGAATTGAACACGTGCTGAACGAAGTCCCTACTAATTAATTTGGTACTAATTGTATTTTTAGTATCGATGACAATCTTAACTTCATTATATTATTATCATTATAATAAAGAGTCATAAGGAACCGGAAGCTCCATAAAAGGCATATTCCCCTCCATAAATGATAAGAGAAGGTGAAGGGAAATTAATCAGGTGGGAAAATGAAAAATTATTTCATTTCCTCACTTCACACGGGCGGGTTGTCTCTCATTCCGGATATGACTTGACTGATGGTACCCGGATATAGATCAGACCGGTCCGGGGAATATTATGGCAACACTATTTTTCTTATTTTTTATCGACAATCCGCTCACAATACATTTTCGTGGGATGCGGAGTTTCCGATTTTTGTTGGGTTGAATATTGGTTTTTTACTTGAATCTGAAACTTGTGGGGCGATATTATTCCTCGTATTCTTAGGAACAAAGGTTTGTTAGGATCTTGCGTTAAGTTAACGTGTTTTTTATCCTTTAGCAGGTCAAATATTTTTGTTTTATGATGATTTGATAAACCCATCGTCTGTTAAATGTAACTACATAGTTTAATTTGACCATGTTTAATATAAACATAATGTTACAGTTAAAACACGCTTTCTCGTATTTTCCTCAGCGGGGTCTCAAAGGGATTTTTTTCATTTGATAGGCATATACATATATCATAGGAATGCATAAAAAATGAATAGTCCACTATACTTGGGAGACCGTTATATTGGATTTAGAACGACGTCACTTAGCTAACCATACATTGTCATCTAAACTAAACATGTATGCAAAGTTTCAGCTCAATAGGAAACCGAGAAGTGGGTGAAATTTAATTTCTAAGATTTTTTTTTTTTTTATATTAGAAGCTAATAAAAGCGTTTTAAAAAACAGACTAAAGACCTAATTATGTAAAAAAATTCAACCTGTCCCACGGGTAACATAAAAAATACAAAGTCAACGTTTCCGATCAAGATCTAAACCATACATCATTAAGATGACATCTAAAGCTATTAAAAGAACTCTTTGCCTGCTGCTGTACTATTGAGTAAAACCTAGCGTGTTCATTGGTCGTTAGGCTTACTTCATCTACCTAATGATCGTTAAGTGGAAGCTTACAATGGGCACAAGTTTCTATTCTGGTCGATTGTACTTGGAAACTTGTACTTAGTTAATATTAGAAAGTAATGGTTGTGATTGTGCCGCTAGAGAAATGGCGTAGTACTGCTACCGGTGTTTGTAACTACGACCTTGATGACAAGACGATAACACAGTTTAAGCGTTTTCTATTCATTTTACTGCGGTTTATCGGATCTTGTTCCGTAGTTTCTAAGGAATTAAGTATAAGAAAAGTTGCCTAATAACGGTTGATAACTTCTCCATTGAAGGGCTTATTTTAACTCCGAGGAGGCATTGATAAATCGTAACCGACTAATTACAGCATAAGTAATTGTTGTTTAAAAAAATTTAAAGTCTTAAAGCGTTCTTCTACTTTTTAAACCCAGCCATGTGAGCTAGGTACATGCTACATGTAGACAACCGTAAAAACGGACAACATGACGGATCGACAAAAATTAAGAAAAGAAAAATCAGTTTCTGAGAAAGAGTGTTTGTTTTCGTTGAGTAGACAAAAAAATATTCACCCCGCCATTTTTAACTGCAACTATTAAAAAAAAATACCTAAAAGTCTTCCCATTTCATCCAAGAAATTCCCTTGAAGTCTAAGCACAGAGATCTTACATAATGCAACAGGCTGTCGCATTACTCCGGTGATTAATATTCGGCCGGGTCAACGTGCCTCATCAGTATTCACCCGGCTGGTCTCATCACACCACCCTGTTATGCTGAAAGCAGCCGGCAGAACCCGGGCGATACCGGACGGATAAATTGCAAAGTCAGGTGATTGTATTAAACCCACTCGTGTTAGTTTTGGGATTTAAAATAATACATTTGGGTTTTGCAAAAGGTATTTGTTTTTGACATGGATTTGTGCCCGTGTATTAAATGTGCGGGCTCTCTTTTAGTATCATGTCGTTTGTAAAGATATACAGATGTATGTATGTACCCAATCAAATTATCTTTTACGAACATAACAAAAATCCTGCCTGCGTCGCCCGTATAACGTAATAAAAATCGGAGAAGTGTCTTCAATCTTAACAAGAAGGGTAAAAAATATATTTTACGTTTTCCCCTTTGATGTACTTGCAAATGAAGGGCAAAAAGCGAAGAGGTTATGTCATGTAAGGTTTGATCTTCGCATTAATCTGAAAGGCGGAGTAGAAATCCCGTAACCTATTTTCACGTAATTTTACATTTTGGCACGTAAATAATTTGGCATCGAAGTGAGATGCATAAATCCATAATTCTGTTGAGAACGAAGCAACACGAGTGCCTTTGGAATATTGATTCGGAGAGCGATGAGGTTATTGTAGCAAGGAGGATGTATTGGAGATTCGTGCAGATATACTCCTTAGATATTTATGTATATTTCATACACAATACTTTCAACAATGTTTATATATCCAAGCGAAAGCACAAAAGCGAAGAGGAGGTTAAAGTCCAAGCAAAAAACCATTTCCGAGATTTTTATCTTTCAGGCAAACATTTTGTTGTTGCCAAATATGCTAAGCGCAGGACATAAGTTAGACTGTAAAGCCCTCATTATGCCGTTTTAATTCCACAATAAAATGGCCGTGGAAACGTATTAAAGTAAAAAATAGACCAAAACAGCGTATGCGATGAGTCGTAAAGAGCCGAAAATGTGTTTTAGAAACGTCTGAATCTGTTGGCCGCCATTAGCTGCATATTTGCACGCCGTTATCAGGGGAGCACGAATGTCCAGCACTCTGTCCTGTATCCCAATTACTCGCCTAAACGAGCCTCGAGAGCTTCTCAAAAAGAATAGCACGAACAGGGCCTCCACTTCTGTGCCGTGATATATTTCCAAACGAATGGAGTCGCTTTGTATACTCCAATGTGAAATGGGACTGTGTACCGTGTGCTCAACAAAGATATCCATGAAATGGTATTTATTTTGTCGCTGCAGATACACGATTGTTGTCCACTCTGCGTTGAAGCGATTTTGATTGTTCTCATTCAATCTCATAATGATTTTACCAAATTAAGTCTCAGATAAAATGCTCTGTAATATTGTCCTCCAACAGAAAATATCCAATTTTATGCTTATTCCGCACGAAAAATATAATTGGGTCTAAGTACTGCGAAACCATCTAATAACCTTCAATCTTCTAAATTAGATAGATCAGCTGACGGAATAATCCTTCGTATTACGTTTCAAGATTGGTATTGGAGTTAAGCTGCTATTTTATTACACCTCGAGAATTCTGCAAGACGCGATAATGCTTTTTGTCTTTTTGATTGTACATTCCGTTAAGTCGATTTCGAGCCAATGTAACTCGTATCCTTTTGTTAAAGCGGGACTTTTAAGTTTGCTATTCCCCGAGATATTTCCGACTTCAGTACACTTCTTCGCAACACGACATGCTCGAGTTTATTCCGGTCGAATAGCCGCGCTACTCGGCTGGAAGTGTAGTGGATTCCTGTCCGAACCATTCCCTACAGAATGGAGTGTCCGTGGAGCTTATGCTCTTTGTAATTGATGGGCTACCGGCGACACTGACATTTTTATAGCTGGCTTTTGGACAATTTTCTTTTCAAGGTACAGCGCTACAGAGAGTGGATGCAGGTGTTAAGGGAATATTGTCCTTCTAGTGTTCTTAAGTCTGGTTTACTGCTAAGTGATGGTCGATTGGACATAACTCTCCACTCCACAATATTCGTGTCCAGAGTGTGGCTGTCTAGAAACTTTTACGCGATTCCGGACATAAAACATGTTAATACGAAGAAATAAAGAAGCATGGTAAAAACACATTTAGCAGTTAATGCGATTCACATTATAAATTACGTGCGTGCCGTAAGGACGCTCCGTTATATTGTCATCGGGGAATAAATTATGAATTCCCGGTTCGCTTCCACCGAAATGTGGGTGAAAATATATTTTGGATAGCAATAAATTATCGTTTTCCTATCGGCTAATTTGTCATAATCGGTATTAATGCTTTGGCATTATCATATTTATGTCATTTTACGTGTAGGCACGGGTTGGATTTTCTAATCGTAATAATTATTACGTTGCGTGGCAATAGTTTTATATTAACAGCTGAAATTCTGATAAGAAAAACGAACCTACTCTACGGACTTCGTAGAAGCAAAATCTTGAAACTACTTAACTGTAACTTATCTAAATGCATGGCTACACTCTGTCAAAGAGGTTGATTAAAGAGATAGAGAACTCTTTACTTAAAAGAGTTATGTTACTTGTAAACTGCAAAAATGTATATAGAGATGAATGCATCTCGTTGAAAGTATGTACCGCGGTTATTTTTAACGTTTACCTTTGGTGCAGCATCAAAGGCAGCGCGGCCGCGGTTTTTAGTAGCAAAGCGAACTTTGAAAATGCCGCTACTCGGTGCTTGTTTAATTCTCCTTAGCGCTCGCTTACTACAAGTACGATATAAAAAGAGATATTGAGTAACTAATTTATTACATATAGCTGATATTACTATAACTCTTAATTGAAAAGGATGTGGGTCATATTATATCCTAGGTTTGTACGAATTTCCTATTAATTTTATTAGGATAGCAGTTTCTTTCCTATTTAATAAGAATTGATTAGGTTTATTGAAGACTCAGATATTGGCTGAAGCAATACATAACGTATTTATGTGACTTGACCGTACCTTTTACCTCCTGAAAGTTACCTAAAAAGTATTTACAACGATTAAAACTTTTCTATTCTATTGAAATAATCCTAAAACCTGCAAAGCACCGTGAATTTTAATAAGATACGTGACATCAAGTTATTTAATGAACGATCTTCAAGGGACCATGAAGTGCTTGGCAGAGTTCTGTATAATTACTTGAAATACCATTCAAAGTTCCGTCGAAGGAAAGTTGCGAGCGTTCGTTTTTGAAGAATCGAAAGGAAGAAAGGCAAGAAGGCGTGGTCAAAAATGTTTGGCAACGTCATCGAGGAACGAAGGGTTACTCACTTGGAGTAAACAGTTTAGCAGAAAGTTGTGTGGTCGTTTATTACGGATAGTTTTCTCTCGATAGATACTTCAATTTTTCGATGGAACATGTGCGCAGGGTTGATTTGTTGATGTTCGGTGATTTTGTTATGTATGAAATTCATTTAATTGATTATTGGAAATATTACGACTCATTCATTGATTCTTTTTTATTTACTCGACGAAATTGACATATTGCTTACTTTTAACCATAAAATAATTAAGTGTTCAAGGCTGCTTATGAACGTATGAAGCATGTTATTAGACTTATTCTGATTTTCATAAACCGAAGCTCGTTACAAGAATCCATTACCTGATCGTTATCATGTATTCGTTCCCTAAAATTGGTTACCAGTTTATTACTCCTCATCCAATAACCAAGTCCGTTCCCCAGTGTTGATGCCTACGATAACGGTATCCAAATCGATATGGTCTGCCAACAATGGCGACCGGCTCTATATCCTCCAAGGGCATGAGTCGACGCTTTACGAATCAATTAGGCAAGGATTACACCAGCATCTCTTATCTGGCCGCGATGATAGCGACGCTTCTTCTCATTAAAACTTTGCACACCGCCCTTTATAATGACCTACGTAATGGACGGCCGACGTAACTTTTAAGGGAGGTTAGTGGACTAATTCAAATTCAGTGTTACTCAGAGATTACGTTAGCTTAACGTGTATTATCTCGACGCTTTCGTGGGATTGTTGTTTTGAAAAATGTTTTAATGGTTTTTAATTTTCCATTGTCACGTCGAGCTCGCATTGCTTGGATTAAAAGGGTTTATTGAGTCCAATTTTCGCCGCTACCAATTTTGTGTTGCCGTGGACGTTTTTACGTTCGATTTTATTTTGTACCGAAACGAATTTCATCAAATTGTTTAAGCTTGAACCTTGAGTTTTAAGAGTTAATTAATTAAAAGTTGTATGATCTAGTACGTACGTGATCGCATCAAAGGTACACACAGGTATTTCCGAGCGGCAAGAGTCCAATTTGTCGCTTAGCTTGCTCTGAAACTTTGTTCTACTTTGTACGCTGTGATACTAAGAGAGTTGGTGCTTTAAGCTTTGTTTATTCGTGGTCCATGACTAAACTTTTGAAGTAAATTGTGTGTCTCTCGGCTCCTCTGTTTAAGTATTTATTTCGTTTTTTATTTAAAGCTAGGAAGAAGACAGAATGAGCTTTACATTTAGGGAAATGGTATTTACAGTTTCAGAGGAACGGAAAGTTTAAAAGATATTTTAGCAACTTCCACTCTGTAACATTTAAAATATTTAAGCGTAATTTATGTTTTAAATGATAAGCAGAAGGTTTGTAGTTTACCTCAGGGACGATAAAATAATAAAAAATATATTAAACACAATGACAAAAAAGAATAAGTTTTGCAGACAGAAAAAATAAATAACCCAATTCATCTACAAAAGAAATAGGTACAATAACATTTTTGTGACAAAGTATAAGACATTTAAATACGTAATCATATCAATTCCCTCGTCTCTTGTTGAGGAGAATCGAGGATATTATACGAAGGTAAAGATGTAAAGGAAAACAATAAACTTTGCCCAGGCCTGAACGTATCCCATTTTGAGAAAAAAACAAGAGTTTTTATTATTGTCGTTAAACATTTTAATTCCGATTTATCTAGTGGAATTTCAATCTTATTTTGACAAGGATAAGAGTTTATTTCAGTGGTGACAATATGATGTTTAGTGCTGAGTTGCAGAAACGTTGCATAATTTTATTGCTTATGGAGGGGTTCACAATCTAGGAATTATGATAAATAGAAGATTTATTATACAGTGCTCGGATACTGTCTACTTCTTGAACAAATAGAAAAAATATTTCATTCCTTGTCTTCAAAGCCAGAATGGAACTGCAATAATGAGTTTCAGACCCCAGTGTTCCTCAAATATGCATCAAACTAAACTTTAATAGATAGTTCTTTAAACTTTAAATAAATCGAAAGATTTGACAGACCCTCATTAAAAAAACTGTATCTATCTATACTGACCAGATATAAACCTGTCAATCTAATTTAAGGAACGACACCAGAACTCCCAGTGAACTTCCAGTCCTCATGTTACCTTTACGAAGTCTAGCTAAATCTCATTATTTCAAGAACGCATTAACTCAAGTCTTGTAACAGCTTTGACACACTGTTACACCTATTTGTCAGTAATACCCATTTCTGATTCGATTATAGAACTACTTAATCTCTCAACACGGCAGGCCCAGAAGAAAATGGCGGGATGAGTTGGACTCCTTCTCAAAGGATTGGCCTACAAACACACTAAATCGCGAAAAGTGGAAGAAGGGAAGGGAGGCCTTTGCCCTGCAGTGGAACAACACAGGCTTATAATAATATTCTCAACACCTGTCGCATCACCCGGAAATTCCTTGCTTCTTCTACAATATCATCTACATTCACCATTTAAACTCCCCCCTACAAACTTGGCTCCGGCCCGTGGGTAGGGTTTTTGTACTCTCTTACGAGAGAAGAACATAAAATAACTTGAAATAATAATAATAATTAATCTATAATCAAGATTTTCCTTCAACGCAATGTAGAAATCCAAAATATAAAACTTGAGTAGCGTTTGACAAATTCTCAACTTCGATTTTCAATACAGAAATCGGCAATGAGTCACATTTTTATAATATTTAGATAACACAACATCATTAAAACACTATCTACAAAAATCTGCTTCTGATCTATTTTTTACGAACTATCTCAGAGCATTCAGTAAACCAGTCCTCAAGTTACCCCTACAAAGTCCTCATTAAGTCGCGAACGACTTATCTGAAGTGCAACCGCCCTGAAACACTGTTTATTATAAACATTTATCGAAGAACAGTATCAATGTCTCCTTTTAATCATTTTCTGATGGAATAGCACCTCATTAAAACACTATCTAAAAAAATCTGCATCTAATCCAATTTTTACGATTTATCTCAGAACTTCCAGTCCTCAGGTTACCTTAACGAAGTCTAGCGAAGTCTGGCTAGGTCCTCATTAAGTCGCGAACGCCTTATATCAAGTGTACTGCAACGGCCCTGACACACTGACTCGCTTTTTAACTCTTTTCAAAAGATATACCAGTATTTATTTTACGAAGGTTGGTTGTGAAAGGCTTTCGTTTGAGTAATTTTGAAAATAACGGATGGCCAGGTTTTAGATGGTGTTATGAAATAGTTTGTAAAAAAAAAACACTATCACTGCTCTCAAAAAGTTGTAGGAAAATATAGAAGGGAAACCAGCATGTCCTAAAAGTAAAAATTTGAAGACATATGACATCAACTTAAACGGTAGCGTGTGGTGGTAGCTGATTTTGTATCTTATTATGCTATACTAGTCGATACAAAATATAAGTTTTGTCAAGTAGCTCTGCTGCCGATCGATGAGATCTTGACAAACAATTGGCGCATGTCGAATTTGGCAACTTTTCAACTGAGAGACGTTGATGACGTCAGCAGTGCAAGGGGACTTGCCTGTCAGCTTTTCTAGCGGTAAAGGGGAGAGCAGAGAAATTTATAAAAAACATTATTAAATTAATTTAGAAAAAAAAGAAAAAGAATCCTGAGGACAATAACAATGCAGAGAATGCTCTTAATACAAATACCAGCTACCTAACAGTTAAGCTTCAAGACATAGATTCAGCTGAAGTATTCGACTAACGTAGTCGGAATGTAAATTGCGTCTCGGTTCTATCTCCGAAGTTATGCGTTGTTGCGAAACAGTCCTAGTATGGCCTACTTGACTAACAAAAACTACTTCATATACAACCCTAATCTGAATAAAAATATTTCTTTTTTTACTTTATTACGTGCGGCACAGTTTGTGCCAAAAAATATGATGCTAGGCACTTGTTTAGACGTTTCTGTATGAAACTAAAGATTGATGTAAAAATCTGAATAGAAATAGTATTTCTGTGTGAGGGTGGACATTGCATGGACATAAACGAAGCTAACCACTGGGGAGTCGCTCAGTCTCCTTTTTAATGGAAAAATGTTAGTTTTTAATGGAAAAAATCACAACAGCGTCAGTGATTACGTAATGTGTTTAGCTTTGAATGATATGGTGATTAAACTAGTTTAACTGGTATAAATCGTGACCTTGTTTATTTCCTTTGGTGGCATCGTACCTTCAAAGTCTTCTTGGACGGGACAAATGACATATGTGACTTTTCTCCGTGTAAAAGCCGATACGACTACTTCCTATTTTAGGATAGGTAATGATTGTGTAATTTATTTCATCAACACAGCTGATCTCAAATGGTAAACGAAGACATTGTCAGTAAACCGAAATTTCTAAGAACCAAAAATACGAAGACTTATATCATCCACGAACCCACACTATGCTTGTATGGTGTATTTGAAGGCCACTCCCTCTCATGGAGAGCAGGCATGTATCTCAACAGCGGAAACGCTATAAGCTGATTATGCTATTCTGTAAATTATTTTACTTGTAAGAAAGAAAGAAAATAGGTTTATTTGGTATACGCCACAAATGCACAAAACATATAACAAAAATAACAAGAAAAAGACTTACATCTAAACACAAAATAAAATAAAGTAAAGAAATTCATTGTCTCACGGCTGCGCCAAATAGGCCCAGTTCAGCAAAATACCGAGCAGCAAGACTGCCCAACCGCAGGTTTTCAACTGGAACTAAGATAGTGATGTTACGGACGTAAAACAGACTTCACTTCTAAATGATCTGAAAAATCTCACACATTATTTAATTTAAGACTATGTACGTAGGTAACGTAGCAAACGTTATACTTATATAGGAAATATAGTTATCGTTTCTCTACAAGGCAATTTAGTTCGGCCTTCAGATTATACTGAACCGATCGAGTTGTCCTTCAGTATGGGTAATTTAGTTAGTATTGATCGCGGACTTGCAAAATAACGTAATAGCCATATAGATAAAATAAACTGAAGTAAGTACCATAACAAAACATTTCATTTCTTGAAGGATAAGAATCTGTTGAGCTATATATTATGTTTTTTTAATTTTTTTATGATCATAATTTAAAAAGATGTTGTTACAATATTAGGACAGCTTATGTACAAAGTTGAGCTTAATCCAGAATCGTGTTTTCTCACAGTAAATATCAGAACTGTCCGTCCTGAATACCTTATTGAAATAGATGCTGTTTCATTTTAATTTCATCCGCAACTGTCTCGTTACGTACTACGAGTATACTACCCGTAGAATCGTTTTAAGGTGGCAAAACAATTGAATGTGAACTTGTACCAAAAACTCTCAATTGTAAACGAAAATTATTGCTACTCATACTAATTGTCGCTAAATATCTCTTTCCTATCATAATACAGGACCTATGTATACGCGTCCGATATGAGATTTAGCGACAGTAAATATGGGTACGGGTAGCTATCGTTTACAATTACGAGTTTGTGGTACAGGTTGACATTCACATGTTTTGAATACTTAAAGCAATTTGTTTACAGCCATAAGCTTGACTATGGAGCACGGAGCCTTGGCCTCTTGAGATAGATCTTAAAGGTTTTCTCAATAAGAACGTACCTAAGAGCAGACAGAATATAAAGCAAAAAGCTTTTCCAATAAACCATTTGTGACCTAAACGTTTAAAACAAAACTACTTTTTTGATTTGTTCTGAAGGTGTGGGTGTAAACTACATCCATCAGGGAATACAGCCACCGCGATGTTATGTAATCTCCTGAACACTATCCCTTTACAACGCCATCACCACTTAACATTCACACAAGCGTCAAATCCCACGCAAATCGTAAAATGATACGCGCCATATAACCGCATTTAGCGTGAAATTAGAATATTCTCCTTGCAACAAACGTCTGTGTAATACCATATTTTCAGCAATTAAGCCGTTAAGGAAGCACCTTGCGACCTACTTAAATATTTACGAGTGAAAAGGGCAGCGCTATTAAGATTGTATTCATTAAGGGGAAGAAGGAACGGGTACTTACCCGTTACCCGGTTTTCTTCCTTTAAAATCCATTTTGATAGAAATCTGTTGTGACATTGTTACTTTTAATCGGTTCGGACGTTAAAAAACTTCGGTGCTGGTAGTTCGTAATTAAAAGTTTTAGAACTGTTGTTTTTCTTTCGTTTTGCCAAGAACAGGGAAGTTGTTGGTGTATTGGATCTTTAGGGTATCTTTTTCGTTCTTTTTTTTAAAGTGATACTCGTTTGGCATCGGGGTGTATTGCTCAACTTTATTGAGCAATGTATTTTCATTGAACTTGATTTCGTTTAAAACTACATACAAGGTGTAAACGGACCCTTCACGAATTCGTCAACCAAGAATTCTGTTCTGGGAAATGACTTTTTTTTGAGGTGAAAAATTTCATTTTTTTTTTAACTTGTGAAACTGTTGGAACGTTGAGCCCCCATATCTCCGTTACTACAAGGTTCCCAGGGAAATCCCCCTCTTGGCGTATAGAACTGTAGTTGAGTAACTCCAAAAATTTTACATATTTCCTGTTAACCATAACCATATTTAAATTGTAATCTTGCTTTCGATAAATCTCAGTCGAATGCACAAAATAATTCACAACCGTCACTATTAAAAATAATAATCAGCGCAGCCTCTAATCTGTACCGTCAAATCAGGCGGCTTATCTGTACTCTGTAGGGCTCTCGTCAGCGCAGCCCTATCTCAACCACAGCCCTATCTCGACCGCCGGCCACTTTTTAATTCAACCCCTAGAGTGCTCCTCTTATTTACATATCCGAGACTCCTCACCTCTAGGGGGGTTGAAAAAATGGCAGCCTTTAAAAAAAATGGCGGAATTTAAATTTGATTTTTTTTTCTGAAAAATGCAAATGTTTTGTTTTTGGCTTTTGTTGTGTTTTAATTATGACATTATTGTTTGATGTTGTTTTTGGGCAAGTTGCTGAATGCTGTGAATGCTTGGGAACATAATGATTCTAAAATTCAGTTCAGTTTTTCCTTTCTTCTATTGAAGTTGCAGGAAATCGTGCCAATACTTAAAAAAAAGAATAAGCGATGGGCGACGTTTCCTTTTCTTTTTGTTTTAGTCTTACCGTCCCAGCTTATTGCTACAGATCGCCTTACAGAAATTAATACATTTAATTAAGATGGAATTCTTAGCATAAAGAAAATATATCTTATGGAATTCTCACACAACTGCAATACATCAGACTATGCAGAGACGTCAAAAGACTATCTACCAAAACTCGCAACTGTAACCCAATTTTACTTCTTAACTGGGGCAGAAAGGTACCTCAGGGTAATAACATTAGAGTTTCCTTCTCGATTGAGACACACTTGTCACTCTATTTTCACACATTTTCTGAGATTTCACCGATTTATTCATTATAGATTACTAAGAATTCAGGCATGTTTTAATCGATTATTTGGTTTCATAACTTAATTGGAGAAAAACATGGTACTGGATTTTGTGATTTCCTTTAGTTTTCTAATATGTAACGTTTTTTTTTTTAATACACATTTCAACTAGTTAACTGCTGGGCCCAGGATATCCCATCTCCTTTAACAATCGAAAGTCATTTAACAATGTTCAATATACCTAAGTTAAAATACAGACCTGCAATTAGAAATTTCGAAAGTTTATGTTGCCGAATGGTCATATGTGGGAAGTCCAAGTTAAATTAAGCAATAGATAGGTTCATACTAGAACGAGAGATAGAACTTGAGGAATAATAAGCGAGGGTACCTACTCTCTATTGAAATCAAAGTAAGTTTAAAACAAAGAACTTTTTCCGCATATAGCTATATATATACTCTTAGCTTCTTCCACTTAATAAAAATTCGCTTCCTCAGGCAAAACGAGGGCGGTGCGTACTTCGTTTTTTGTCGGTCGGCTTCCGTTCCAGATTTTTGGCGAAACAAAATCCTGGCTTGAAACACGTCCGTTTCAAAGAAAATAGAACGATACGAAAATTATGCGTAGCTACCAACTCTAACATAGCTTTATTGCGAACCGGCAAAAAAAGCTTTTGACTGCCAACTTTGATAGTGTATCTTTTTTACCCTCTGTGTAGTCAAAGAGTTTATCATTCTCGCAGAAGCTGGTTTAGGTAAAGTGAACTGATTCAAACACGGAAACCTCTGCATTCTTTGCTGCTTTCTTTTCATTCTTTGTTTTTCTTTGACGACCCGAATGGCGCAGCGGTAGTGAGGCTGCCTTACGTTCATAGGGTTCCGGGTTCGAATCCCGGTAGGAGCAAGTGTTTGTGCGATGAGCATGGACATTTGTTTCCGAGTCATGGATGTTAATATGTATAATAAGTATGTATTTACAAACAAAAAAAGTATCTATGTAGTATATCAACTATCTGGTGTCCACGACACAAGCCTCGTTGCTTAGTGTGGCTCTAGATGGCGCTGTGTGTAATGTCCAGCGATATTTATTTATTCTTATCATGATTTATTTAGTACTCATTTCATCATATCTGCTACATCTCTTCTCATTGATCTATCAGACTGTATCTGGTATAATACCCAATTCGGACAAGCCTTTATTGGGGTTTTTCTTCTAGAAACTTCTCAGTAGCAGCCCTGAATCTGATCTGTGTCTTGTTGTCATCCATTAACTTGGCCTCCATTACCTATATAGGACTGACTTATTTACATTGCGAAATGACTGTGTACTAAACGACTCTAAAGTAACGGTACACATCTGCCTAACCATAACAGTAACACAAGCGAGGTGTCGTTCAATTGGTATCTTGCTGCCTATCGCGCCTGCCTACTTCCTTCCATTCACTGCCAAAAAACACACATGAAACACAATTTATTGACTATCAACATTAAAGCCGACTCACTCAATGGTTCGCAAAGGCTGATAGGCTCGACGCGAGCAAAACTGCGCGAGTTGAGCGAGCTGAGCGATTTAAGCGCCAGAGCGGAGACTCGACTTAATTCAATTGAGCACGAGTTTATCATGTTCGGTTGGCGCCCAAATGGATTTCATGAGAGCATTTAAACGCATCACAGTGATAATTTAGTTGTAACGCTAGTTAAATGTTGTTGGAACAAGCTGTTTCGTGTAAAACACGATCGGAAATTGTTGTCTGTGAGTTCGTTCGGTTACATACTTCAAACATGGTTAGGTTAGTTTCGAGAAATCACACAACATATAACATCACGACTGTAATCTTCGTAGGGTATGTAGGTGTGCTAATAGTGCACTTCGTCAGTTATGTTTTAAGTACCGTCCCCAATCGTTTCTCAGATCTCTCACTTATTCCTTTTAAATTTTATTTTTAGTTCTCTATGTTATGCAAGGTCATGAACTCATGACTCAGTCACAGTCACAGAACTGTTTCATCTGTTTGGTAAGTGACGTAAAGTTTTTATCGTTTTGACATTATTTCTGTGCTTTATCTCCTACTTCGTAAACAACTAATGATTGCTCAACGTAGTCAAGCCTTTTACGAGCCCGTAATAAGCCTACATTTATTAGCGGGGCAATATTTATGTATTTGGTGAATACTCCTCATTACTGAAACTAAGAACATAAATCACACGGCTCTCTCGACAAAGTGAATGTTGGTGTAAGCCACAAACTAAGAGCGGGAGTGATTTAGGGACTAAAACATTATGTTCGGCTATAATGCTTTGGACCTCTGGGTAGTTATTAATGGCAATTCAGATTTAGTTCAATACCTAACTAAACGACTTTGAGGAAAAATCCATCTAAATATATTTGTTAAAATATATTTTCGGAAATAGAGCGTGTGCTTTAATACTGCTTAGAATATCCATAATGCAGTAAGGTCTTTGGCCGTGTTCATAAGCAATATCCTCATTATTTGACATTTTATTTTCACAAAGCCTTAGGTACACCATTTTTTTCAATGCATGAAAAACGCCCCTTTTAAAGTATTCTTATAAAACGCGTCATCACCTCACTTGCACCACAAAACACCAAGCACAATAAAATAGGCGGGGCGTCGCGTCGGTCGTTAGCACAGATACTTATCTCCCTGTATAGTGTACGTATACGCACCGCACGAGTGTGAGCCTGCATAATATCCTGCATGAGTACCACTTTATGGGCTACATCGATGCGTGTTGAGAACACTATAAATAAATGATCATACTACACCTTCGGAAATAAAGATTGGTGATTAAAAGGGAATTCAGTGGGAGGTAGAATAATTTTCCAAAAAGCTATTTCAAGAAAAGATAATATGATTTTGTTTCTCATTTGGGGATCAACAACTGCTTGGAATGGTTCTCTTTTATTCCATTCTCCACGCTTCTATTTCAGTCTCAATTAGGTTGCAGCCATGTTGCTTACGGCCGACTGAAGTTCGGAGAGATTATTGGGTGTACTATCACTTAATCACACCCTGTTATACTTCTCAAAAGGTCACTTTGGACGAATCCTATGTTTTTCTATTTATATTCCATACTGATTGGAAATATTGGTTTTGTCTCATTAAATAGCTCCTATATCATTTGCATGTGGTCGTATTCTAATGTGTTCCTCATGTGTATTTCCAAGCTATTTCCCTATACAGTGTGTGTAAAATTTAACGATATAGGACCATTACGAGATGCGACCGTTTCAATTGCAGATGCGTTCCAATATCGTGTAAGTTTGAAGACATGCATGTGTTGCAAGTTTGTAGTTATTTGTTCCAAATGTGCATTGTGTTTGTTAACTTTTGTGGGCGTATAATGTTAGAATAACTTTTCAGGAAAATATATCACAACACACACGCGAATGACAGAACTGAACGGTAGCAGATTTGTCGGGAAAAAATTGGGAAGTAGCCATTCGACACCAAAAGGAGAAGAAACCCTTAAATTCGAATATGTGATTAAAATTACCCACTTAAGTAGGTAGTCTACTTAAGTGGGTAATTTTAGTTAAATTTTGAGAAATGTATTACGTTTCCTCTTAAATAATTAGTAAGCTTAAAATTTACTATGTGACAATAAAGGACACAATATTACACCCATGGGATGTATCAACACGACACCAGAAAACCGTCACCCACCATGTAAATGAGATGCTCTAATGTAATTACCCCTGTCTCCAATCCTGTAACTTTTTTTTAAGAATTTTGTGCAGCTTCGTTTCCACAGTTTTCAGTGATAAAAAGCTGTGTTTTTGCAACAATACGTCCCCGTCCCAAATAGTTGGCATACAGCATTCCCGGTGTCGGAACCGGCCGGGTTTTTCCACCTTTTTACACGGTTTTTTTTTATCATTTTCAACGGTCCTTGTTTCCAACGGATTTCCTGTGCTGTTTGTTTCAGTTAGCGCCAACATTGGCGTAGTAGGTGGACTTTTTTTAACGTAAATTCATTCGGTTATGCGGTCTCTTAGAGCGGAATTGAAACCGTATGGGGTTTTGTCGAGTGATGTGTTTGTTCCGCTTTGTAATTGCTGTCGATGATGGTAGGCGGATTAATTATCTACCAGCCAATGCCGTAGTTATGTATTGACGAACTTTTTTCATGTTGTTCTCGTATATCTTCGCGTTAAGTAGGTAAACTTTTAATGTCTTCTGGGGGAAAGTATGTAATCTACCATAAAATATAAGAGGCTGTATAGTAGTTAAAACGACGAACGTACTAAAAAGACAGGGTAGGATGTGTTCCTATAACTTCTACTGTGCGAAAAAGACGATAGTGGAAGGTGCCGTAATTCTCCTTATGTACAGAAAACCTAAATAAATAACAGTTCTTTGACTGCTACAAGACTGACTGCCAATTCTTTATATTTCTGAATAGCGTACATTGTTACATTATGTTCAGATCAAATTTAGGTTCATAACCTTTCCGATTGGTTTGCAGTAATTGATTAAATCCAGTAAATGTCACGAATCAGTTTTATGTGAATAGTATCTAATATGGCTGAACGGTCAATGACCTCAAAGGTCTGTGGGTTGATCAAAGTATAAAATTGCGTTGCGTTGCGTGTCACGGATCAATTAGGTACCTACTTATATATTCTTTTGATTTCTTTTTCTTTATCTACAAGTTTGTTTGATGTTTAAATACTTATTGGTATCATCTGAAATTAAAAATTCAAAACTGTCTGTACCAAATTGTAGGTATCCCTGTATATTTGTGTTCAGACTCAGAATAACAAGCAAAGGTCACTAAAGTTAGGTAATTTGATTAAATAGAAAGACAATAAAAACTGTGAGCACCTGGTGTCTATGGGTCAGACGGTATGAGCAATAACTTTAAATAAGGAATAAGGCTACACTGTCCTTTTACAAATAGCAACCTTTTTTCAACAAGAATAAATGTCACCGTAATTTTGACGGAGATCTATGCAAAACCAGAGGCCCTAGAGCTAGCAGAAACGCGTGATGAAAACGTATCGTTTATTCAAACGATTTTTCGTATGGCAACTATCTTAAAACATTTTGTTTGAACTAAGCAAATATTATTAACAAAACCAGTATTTTCAATTTAAATTCGTTCAAGTTTTAGTTACGTTTACTCAGCGTGTTTGTGCTAGACCCACTCGTCTCTGAATCAATCAGTTTTGACACGCGACGACTGTCATTGCCTCATAGGTGATGGCATAGTACTAGGCCCGTACCACCACATCAGTATTACTTTAATTTCACTTCAGTGTGAGAAAGAGATGGAGCTATACAAGACGTCTAGGTCCATCCCTTTCTCACACTGAAGTAAAATTAAAACAGTAGTGCTTTAAGAGGTCATGGTAGGCCACCGCCAGATACGTTCCATTTACGACTTGTGCAATCTATGGTATATAGGTAGTATAGTGTTTCAACTGCCATTATGTGCTGACGGTAGAACAGTGAACATTAGACTTTCTAGGTATTGTCTGTGTCTACTTTATGGCGTTTAATGGCTTAAGGTGTCTTAAGACGTTGATTGGTAGGACTATAACATTAAAGGATTGTTGTTTCTGATATGTGTGGTTGATATTTGCTATTTATGGGCTCTGACCTTATTGGTGATGTTTTTCAGAAAAGTCAGATGCGTAGTAAGCGCTACTACAATCCGTGTGCATGCATGACAGGGTGTATGAGCTTGGACAAAGCAAAATGAGAGAGGTCACATGTGGCGTTCTGTAGTGTTTGCCTAACCTGGAAAAAGACGTGAGCTTTTGTGTGTATCATAGAAATAATAAACTTAGAACCGCAGCAGAAGCAAAAGGGAATGAAAAGTATTCGACCAAGGTCCGTAATCAATTCCAAAAATGGTGATTAAAATGCGTTATTTAATGCTAGTTAATGTAACGAATGAAGAATATTTTTATCTTATCTTATGCAGTAAGTACACTGGAAACAATATATAAAAGTACTTGCGTTTTCTTCATTCAACACTGGGAATACTCAAAATATACAGTTTAATAAAGATACAGAAATTCCCTTCAGAGAGGTAGGTACAGTTTGCCAAATGTGTAAATGTAGGTAGGTATACTAGGTATAGCTGTGTTGTAATTTATGACTTATGCCGTCTAGACTAGAACATAAAATATGGAAAGGTTAACGTCGAGGCATGGTTGCTTAGGGATTTCTAAGAGATTGTTTTTGAATTATGTCCCTAGTTACAGATCTAATCGTGTTCATATTTTTTATTTGAAGGGCACTAGGGAGAAAATTATGCTTACCAACTAACGAACTTGCGATTTTAGCTTTTAATACGGTTATCTATACTTTATATAAAATATAATCTATACTATTTATTTTAATATTATAAAGCTGAGGAGTTTGTTTGGTCGAACGCGCTAATCCGGAACTACTGGTGCGAAATGAAAAATTATTTTAGTGTTGGATAGCCTATTTATCGAGGAAGGCTATAGGCTAAAACATCACGCTGTGATCAATAGGAGCGGAGCATTAATCAAAAATGTTACGCAGATGCGTGGGTCAGCTAGTTTAGGTTATGTAGGAATAAATTGGACAAGCGCGCAGCTATTATATTTTCAATACTCGTTTATGGCTCAAATGTAATACATCTTTTTACCTCTAATATGAATTTTCTAGTAATACATCAACCGGTTATTAAAACCAGCCAAATGCAATCACCTGTCATCATCAGCATCCCACAAATGGCTGTACTTTATGGTCACCCTGACGCCGACGGGTATTCCACGTCGTAATGTTGCTGTCACCATAAATCTGTTACAAACTGCGGACAGACCAACTGACGCGGCCATGTTTAATTTGTGGTTTTAAGTGCGTTTGTTTACTCATTACTCTGTTACCTACTATTATTCCCAGTGGAAGGAAAAGATCTATAGAAACTTAACTACTTAGGAAATAGCCTATCGGCTGATGGACAGACAACATCACTACATAGTATAAAACGAAGTCGCTTCCGTCTGTCTGTCCCTATGTATGTTTAGATCTTTAAAACTACGCAACGGAATTTGATGCGGTTTTTTTAATAGATAGAGTGATTCAAGAAGAAGGTTTATATGTATAATATATGCATATTATAGTAGAGAAAACATTAATATAAACCACTGAAGATAAATTCGTGGGAGACATGAGTTTTTTTGAATGTGCAATGGTGCAGAACAGAAAGATTTTCAAAATCACACATACGCAATATGAGTAATGCAGTAGACCCCTTTCTTAAGTATCCAAATACAAAATTATAGTTCTTATACTTTAAAGACAAAGGATAAGTTTCTCTATGACTTCGGGTGTTTTCTACCCAGGGCTAACATCATCCTCTGCCTGGCCTTTTTCCCAACTATGTCGGGGTCGGCTTCCAGTCTAACCGGATGCAGCTGAATCCCAGTATTTTTCATGCAGCGACTGCCTATCTGACCCGTATAACCCATTTAGAACTGGGTAATACGAAACCCCTTGCTATGACCGGTTGTCAGAATTTTGGGCCACTGACTTGTAACGACTGTCAAAGATCTACAAATGACAGCCGTGACCAACGGCTTAACGTGCCTTCCAAGGCACGGAGGAAACTCGGTATGTAATGGCTGGTCACTCATCCACAGACCAACCTAGGCAAGCGCCGCTTAACCTGAAGATTGATCCGTACAATAAAGTACAAACACGCTGCTGGTTGTGAAATAATCGAATAGTTTCCAGCAATAAAGCTGTCTTATCAAAGTCCATTTAAATCATGCTCTTGCTCCCCAGCGCAATCCAAACCGAAGTCACGGCTTAACTTTAACGAGCTCAAGTTAATCCAACTTATCGAATTTAATGTCAACACTTCGATTCGATTTCTGTATATAATGTCTATCTATTCATACACGAAATCTCTTACTCTGAATCTAAATCTGAATCTAAAAATAAAAATCAGCTGTTCCTTACAATTATGTTCGCATAACTCATCAAAATGTATGGAATAGCTGATTTTTTTCGCGATTTTAGGGTTGGTCCCATGGTAATAGTTGTTCATATTGATAGAAAGAAAGAAAGAAAGAAAAAGTATTTATTCGTCTCGCACTGGACAAAACAAAGTGGTATTTTGACAATAAAACGAAGATTAATAAAAAAAGAAAACTTAAAAACAGATTAAAATAAAACTAACTAAACTGGTCCACACTGGTACTGGTTGATGAGTACAATGTCTCCTTAAGAGATTTAGTGTATGAACAGATAGACCTTATATAGCGCGAATACCTTCATAGGTATTCGTACATTGCTAGAAGTCCCGTAAAACTATTGGCTGAGTAATAAATCGGCGTCTTCCATATTGTTTTACTTTGCACCCTCTAGTTCAAAGATTCCGGACCCGACATTCCGAATTCTGATGTCGAACTTTGCACGATTGAAGTCGGGTGCGAATTGTTGGGACGTCCTACGAAATGCGATACGCATGGAGTTTCTAGTGCTGAGTGATGTGATGGAAATTATCCCTATAAAGGGTTGAGGGTAGGCGCAATAATGGGTGACAGTTTGATGTATTAAATTAATAGTTTATGTTGTGCCTGTATTAATATTAATGATGCGATTTGCCTATTACGATGTGTGCGAACAGGTAATCTAATTAACTTAATATAAGTACTTAGCAGATTTGACAGCTTATAGACGGGAACAACAGGTTTTTTTACTTTTATACAATTTATTATGTTACGTTATCCGTAACAGCCCGTTCACACGACGACGTTCGTTTTTTTTGACGTGTCGTCTTTTTTCACGTTCCGTAATTTTTTTTGACGGCGGCAATGCTTTTTAAATGCCCGTTTTCATACGCATCACGAATCGTGAAAATGACGGATACGTCTTAAATCACGTATCGTCTTTTAAAAATCAGGTAAGTCAAAAGACACGAATCGTGATTTTTTTGTGACGGATTCGCTTATGCAAACGCTCCCGAAAAATCACAGAACTAATGTGAACACCAATTCGGTTTTTTTTTACCGGATCGTGATAAAACACGATTCCGTATGCAATGTGAACGTCCATCCGACATGACGTATCGTGTTTTATCACGGATCGTCAATGACGGAAGCCGTGTGAATGTGCTCTAACGTGTGTTTTCAAGAAAGATCTTACGTGTCATACATTTTTACTATAGTCATTTGACGTCTCACGTTTTGTGTTATAAAATTCTCACATTTTTCCTGTCTCTTCCTTACTTGTCTACTGGCGTCAAAAGGTGCATAGGGTAGCACGCTCCAAATGAGAAATTCCTGAAGTACGTGCACCGTACGGGTAGCGACGTTAGGGTTGTCCACCCCTTACCTACAAAACATCGATATTCGATACTTACTCATGTTGGTTTATCGATACTTCAGCATCAAATTCAAATACAATGAGCACTTGAATCCGTTCAGTAAACTTCAAAATGTTTGCTAAACATGAAACGTCGCTTCGGCATATTTATTCAAGTTTATTTATGCTTTTATTTTTTGTTTGCATCGCATCGTAAAAAGTGCCTATCGAAAACAACTTGTGCATAGACAATAAATTTCATCGATATCGATGATTTATTTTCTGTTGACATCCCTACAGAGTTCTAAAGGAGCCGAAAGAGGCTATTTGGTGTGCGTATTAATTCGAACTTCATAATACGGGGTTTATTAAAGAGACTCGAATTTTTCGCGTAGGTACTTTTCACCCTATACTGGGTCGGAAGTTAATTTGTTCCAACGCCAACGTTCCAAGATGGCGGCCGCGAAATGTAATAAGTAGCCTTTTTACGAGTGCCTCTTGAAAGTGTCTCCAGGAATTTTTGGGATATTGGAATTTATATTGGCTTTATATTGTGATGTACCTTCTTGGAAGTTCTAATTAATTAAATTATGATTTTCTATGGTTTTGACAAGGGATGGAGTTGTAAAGTATTTTTGATTTAAAAAGCCATACTTATTAGCATGCCAAACCATTTTGTTTTTTTTCAATCTCTCGTTCTTGAACCAGTCTCTAATTGGAGCTCGTAGCTAAATTACAACAGCCGTCGGGTCGATCTTCAGGTTAAGCCGCGCTTGCCTAGGTTGGTCCGGGGTTGGGTTCCCATTACATACCAAATTTTCTCCGTGCCAGAAAGCACGTTAAGCCGTTGGTCCCGGCTGTCATTTGTAGATCTTTGATGGTCGTAACAGATAGTCAGTGGCCCGAAAGTCTGACAACCAGTCTTACCCAGGAGGTATCGTATTATTCAGTACTAATTGGGTTGTGGAGGTCAGATAGGCAGTCGCTCCATCTCCATGTAAAATACTAGTTTTCAGCTGCATCCGGTTTGACTGGAAACCTAGGCAGATGATGTTCTTGAACCAATCTTCTATTATTGATGATTTGTTAATAATCGAGTACATTATACACAGCAGATTGGAGGGTGATCCCTAAACAAGGCGTCTGTCTGTACTAAATGTAACTTCTAGTGTAAGAAGGTTGAAAAATGATTATTTAAATTTCGACACACATTTTATTCATAGTCGCGAACAACAGTCGTATCTACCCATAACTCTTAGCCCACTAACACAATCATGGATCCTACACAATATTGCTCAAGAATACAGGGTGTATCTCCCTTCAATATCGACTGCGAAGCGAATAGCCCGAGGCATTAGAGCTATCTAGCTTTCCTTTCATTCCTGTTGTGCTACACAAGGCAAGTCGGCACATAACTTACCCGTTATTGGTCGCTATCTGCTGTCCACATCACGTTTGCGTATAACATGGGCGATAAAATGTAATTTTAGTAAACAGATGGTTCTAATGTTATGGTCTACGGGATATTGCCTAAGGCTTGGATTGGAACTATCTGGTACTCGGATTCAAGGTGTTGTTATCTAGATAGACATCGATTGGTAGGTTTCCGCTGTACTGAAGGGTTTTATGTTTATTTTTTATGGTTATGCTAATTAAAATTGTATGCCTGTAGGATCGTTTGGGTTAAGAGATCATAAGGGGTTCTCTTGTTGATGTAAAGAATACTGGATTGTAATAAAACTTTTAGTACCTACATATACGTTGGCTGAAAGCTGTACCTAAGGATTTCATGTAGATTAGCTTTACCGTTTTTGCTTAAAATTGAGTGAGTAGGATTTATTTTTGACCAATAAGAAGAAAGAAGCTAAGAAGACTTTAGGGAACTATTGTATTATTATTTTGCCGTCGAACATAATAGTACTGAAAAAGACAAATTATCGAATTTCACCAGAATATTTAAGAAAGCCGATTGCAAATGTATAATTATGAAAATAAAAGTTTAGTAGATGCGTCAAAAGAGAGCCATGCTAATCCTGTCTAATTTTAACTGAGCAAGTTATCTTCTCCAAGTCTAAACTAAACAATAACCTAACAATGCACAAACTAATTTAAGCTAAACTCAATCCAGTTTAATAACATATTCGCAGCAGATCCGCCATCAATATCCGTTAAATCACATTTGGTTTAGGCCAATATCTCAATACATTGAATGTTGGACTAATATCTCAAACGTTGGGCCAATGTTGGCAGCCGTCGAAGCGGATAAAGTAATGGATATCGTCACGCCAACGGCTCGTCCGTCTTTCGGACGATAACGACACGACGTGTCGTGACGTCACGACGTGACGGACGGCAGTGGATATTGTGTTACAATTTGAATACGTTATATCTAAATGTGGTTTAGGAATAACGGTTTTAGCTGTTTTTTTGCAGTTTTTTGACTACATGTTTAGGATACGATGTGAGGGAAGAACAATTGGTGGATCTAAAAGTTATCGTTGTGTCTTTATTCCTCTCAACTACTCGATGTAAAAAACCAAATATCGAAAACCAAATTACATTGTTTGAATTTTTCTCTCAAAATTAAGCATTTTCAAGTGATAAATGACTGAATTTTTAATACGATGTCAGAAGGTCTTCGTGAACTTCGCCAAAGTAATTAATTACTTAAGAAAATTTGACAGTCCAAAATGAACTTTGTTAATTAGAATATTTTTCGTAAGAACAATGGTTTATTGACAAAGGTACTGCGCAAACTAGATTCGGTTACACATTTTGCTGAGTCTATCAAACTTTTGGACCTCTATAAATTCAGGATGTTCGAATATGAGGCCCGAAAGTGTAAAAGTTACGTTATCTGTAACTACGGAACCAATTGCTTGTTTAAAACTTTGTCTATTAATTTCCCGTTTCAAGTTCGCTTACTACGAGTATGGTCGGTTTAAATGAGTTGTTCGGATCTCGGAACTGAGTGTGGGAATCTCTCGATCTAGATTTTCACTTGGTACGTGTCTGGACCGGTCTTAGACGCCTTATATTGGATTGTGGAGCGTTTAGAACGAGACGAGCCACTTGCGCGAGTTGTTGACTAACTTCGGATTAAGATTGGAATAGTTTTTGTGAATTTCGACGTGAGGAGATTAGTTTATTTGACTTTCGATAATATTCTTTTATTTAACAGATTAATTTTATCAGTTTACTATATCTGTTTGTCGCAATCAGTTTGGGCCTCTGTTGTCAATAACATTGTTACATCTTAGGTAACGGTTTAATCCTCGGTATTAATAGCTATGTTTGCGGTTGAGCGGGAACGCCTACTCAACTGTATGTACTGTAACTACGTTACGAAACGCCATTTCAGAGAAGCGGCTAGATGCTTAATTTTGATTATATCTCGAAATTTGAGTACTTTATAACTGCATGTTTTGCATGAAAAAGTCTGCAACTTTTTAAATATATTCTTTTGATACATACTGCCTTTAAAGCAGCACGTGGCAAAAAAATCATATTAAAGTCTTGGAGCGAATCCCATTAAAACTAAACCGTCTTTTTTAGTGTTGTTTAACGCGGTACCTCGGTTGCGGACTCATCTCACTTTTCCCTATTACGGCTCGCTATTTTAATTGCTTCTGCAGTTGGAAATTCGTTAGCTCTCATGGTAGTTAAAATGTAATATTTCATATCTCTCGTTTTCGAGTTTTTTCGTTGTTCTGTCGAGCCGTCTTTTTCCATTGAAATGTATCTCTTTTTTACTAGTCCACTAGCATGAATTGGATCGTATTTTCGATGGAACAATATGAATCATCAGCAATGTGATACGTGCTGTGGAGCGTCCCCACACGCCACAGCACGTATTCCACATTTCTGATGAAATCAAATGGTTAGTAAGAATATTAACAAAGGGGATTTACGAAGGTACAGATTTGCAGGCTGAGCTTTTATCTAACATTGTGAATAATTTAAATCTTTCTTTCTGTTTTCAACTTATATTTAAAGTATCTTCTCTTAGCCAGTTTGCTCTTTCACTATCTATCACTGTAAAAGCAATAAATAATACAATACCAACTATGCAAGAAACTAATAACGTTAATTAAATGCAGCACAAATTAATGCTAAGTCGAAGGAATTGTATTTAGCGAACGTCACAGCCGACGTAAGCTATATAGTTTCCAGTTTCCCTTGCAAATTACAGTGACATTATTAAGCTGAACTATGCTTGAGTCGGGGGTTTTGTAACCAGGCAGGTATGTTGCTTTGTGTAATCTGTTTCATTACCACTGCTTTCAATGTGGTAAAGGAAAACCCACTCTGAGGAAACCGGCATATCAACACAAAACATAACGGTCACGCTTGTAATTCCCGAAGTTAGGCAGAGGTGTACCTAATAGTACACACACATTTCGCCAGTTATGTTTAAGTCCCATGTACTAATGGTGAGCCTATTGCCATCAACGGGCACAAATCCAGACTACGAGGCTGCTACTAAGAAATTCCTGATGGAAAAACCCAATAACACTTTGCCCGACCCGGGAATCGATCCCAGGACCTCATGGTCAGCAGTCGCGCCTGCGTCCACTAGACGAGGCAGTTGACTGACGTATTAAGATACGTCCAAAAACGTAAAACGTACCAAAAATTCGAAGAAATGTGACATCTACCAACCCGTACCGGACCCGCGAGCGCGTGGTGGGTTAAGGCCTGCTCCTTGACATAGAGGCCTGTGTGCCAGCATGCTGTGCATGTGCTTCAAAGGAAAAATGCCTCTGATTTATATATCGCATGTATAATAATATTTCATTGTTTTCGCTGCAGTGGCTTCAGAATGTGAGTTGATTAAAATGTGAGCTGATTTATTGATATTACTGCCATACTACGAGACTTTTTTTTATCAATAAATAAAGAAACGGATTCTTTTTTAATTATTAACAAAGAGTTTCATTAAATTAATAACATTTTGCCGATAAGATATTTTTTCATATGAAATATTAACTTGCTTTAAATTATCGAGTATGAGCATATAAGCAGTGATAGTCTAGTGGTGTAACCGTTGGACTGCCAAGTCATAAGTCTCGAGTTCGAACCCAAAGACATGCATCTCTGATTTTTCGGATTCATGTGCATTTTGTATAATTTCGACTTGCTTCGGTGAAGGAAAACATAGTGAGGAAACCAGTATGCCTGAGAAATATTTCTCGACGGCATGTTAAGCCAAGTCAGAGGCTCATGGGCGGCATACAAACTCTGACACAAGGTTACGCACTAACCACACTATGAAGAAAGACCGAGTATGAGGGATCGAACAGTAGATCCCTACTTAATCACATCACGTAAGAACCTAGATATGATAAACGAGGCTATTGGCGAAGCTGCCAAAAATCTAGAAATCTGGTTTCCTAAGTACCTCTGGAAATCAGATAGAAATGGTAATGTAGCCGGCTGAAACTCTTCGCTCGTGGTGTCATGTTTTAAACATAATGCACACGAAATGCGAGACTTAATTAGTATTCCGTTTCTGCAAAGGTATTGGTGGCTGAAAAAAAGTATGTTGGAACTATGAATATTTCATTTAAAATTATGACACTAAAATATTTTGTTTGATTTTGAGCAGTTTGGGGTCGGCGCACTCCGGTCATGGGGCCGACATCGTCAACACTTTGCGTGAACAGAGGACTGGTACATTCATTGGCCAAAAAATTAGTATTGCCATTCAACGTGGCAATGCTGCCAGTTTTGTCGGGATGTTCCCGGATGACAGCGATGTGGAGGAGTAGGTACTCTGACGCCTAAGTGTCTTATTGTTTTTGTATACTTGCATAATTAGTCAGTTCTATTTATAATAATTTATGCAACCAAATGCAGTAATTTTTATAAGATAGTAAAATTCTAGTACAGTATGTACTCGCCTACGTTCTAAACAAGGCACAGGACTTATAAGCCGCGTGGGAGCCGTGTGGGTAAGCAGAACGATTAAATTAGCATGAGCCGACAACTGGGCACGCTACCCTGTTTGTGTCGAGATATCGACCTCGTCTACTAAGGTTCAAAACATTCTGCTTTAAGTACTTACGACATTCCTGATTAATAGTGAACCAAGTTGCTGCTTCGTATTCTGATGTAAGAGGGCTCGTACAGATGGGTTTTTATTTATCATTGGGTAGAATAGAAACAGAGATACTTACAGCATTTCGAGTAGTTACTAAGAAGTATTTATTTTGTCGTGGTGCATTACAAGAAATGATACAAAATAGATGGAAACACTGGCACAATATACAGGTGGTTGCTTCGCGCGTCGTCTAAATGGAAACGCAGCCATTTTGTTTTTTCAATACAATCCCATAATTATTTACTAACAGCACCCTCCCATCAATTTTATACAAGCGCCAAAAGATCCGTGTAGTATTGAATAAATAAGAATGCTCGAGGTCAATAAAAACATCTTCCATCCCTATCATTTCATTTGAATACCCAAAATTAATTTGCAAAACAATTATCTAACAAACATAACCCCATATTAACTCGCAAACCGTATCAAATCGAACAGTTACAAACTCGTTATGGAGTTCCATTTTTACTGAACAAAACCCTAAAGGGTCTCGGGACCCGGGAATACCGGGACGCAAATTACCGAGAACCGATATCCGTCATAGAAAACGGTCGAAAAGTTTGACTTAGGCCCAATTTCGGTCGGCGGATAGCCAGAAATAAATCATATGGGATGGGTATAAACCCGCGTTTGCCTTCTACCAATTTATTTAAGCCATCGCGTGAAAGGATTGTTCGGGAATCGGTCTCGTTATCTTGTTACATGCAATGGGGGAAGTTGTGTTTTGTGTATTTTTCCCGATATTTCCATGTTGGTTTTCATAGAAGAGACAAGTGTGTGTAAATATTGTGTTTCCACTCTTTGGAAAAGAGAGAGGATTTTGCTGTTGCTTTGTGGAACAGGTTAGTTAATTTGTCGATTAGACACGGAAATCATTGCTTAGCAATGCTTAACCACATATATATATATGTATAGGTTTTATTCCATAAGATGAACACAATATTAAACTTAAGTCAATCTGGACCGTTCGGAAAAAATCTACATAATTATGTATTTTCAAGTGCGACTAGTCCAGTGAGTCTGTATCAAATATGGGTACATAAGAGTCCCTACCGAGTGCCGCTCCTCTCGGTTAATTCGGTGATCCGTTAGAGAGCAGATTTTGATTCTTGGTTTAATTTACTACTGATCTAGAAAATAACGATAAGTTATTTGTTTTATTATTGTTTAGTTGTATGAGTTTTTTGAAAATTTCGTCTATTTATTTTATTACGTTATTTTATCCCAAGTATTGCGACAGCTAATAATATAACGAGAAACGAGTAAACAACAAATTATACATTTGTATATAATAGGTTACCTAGGTAAGTCTAAAACTTAAATTAGTAGACTACCTAAACACCCTCTTATGTACATAAATCAACAGCATATCGTAATCACATATTATACGTACATGTATCTATTGACCCTGATCAGAGCTCAAACGTTTGTTGATATAAATTAAATTAAAAGAGGCTTTCAATCACATCAAAAGACTCAATCAGTGGGAGCCCACCGCAGACGAGCTATATACTATTAAATGTATACATATGTACAGTAATGGAGTTGTTTCGTTATCGATGTTTATTTTATATAGATTCTTACCTATTAGAACCTGTTGAGTTTGGAAGAGGCAGCCAAAGAGAATGGTAGAAGGGCCAGACAATTAAAAAATTAGGGTGATTTGGTTTAATATAAATTAATGTTGGAATTATTGCTTTTTGAACACCCACTAACAACCACATTTGATTGCATTTTATTATCCCTGATCTGTGACAATCACCTTGTCCGAAAAATACTATATGAAAAATTCAAAGAGTTTAAAAATCTTCAAAAGCCAACTGGTTTACAGCGCAAACTTTATCGGCTTTAACTTTGTCGAGCATTGAACACCTCTAATATTTTCCAATACCTTCTATTCAACTAGATACTTTGCGGTCCACGGCTTTTATGTCAACTTATCGAACCGTACAAGCACAATACCGAACCTATCTACACGTGTCCTGCTTATTACGACTAGATTTCTATACGAACGAAAGAGATAGATGTAGTATTATAGAGCCCAGAAAAGTGCCAGTGTGGGTAATATCATTTTCGTATTTCGTACCTTTTTCATGATAAAATATTTGCGTCAGTAAGCTCTATTTTGCGTAAAGTAGATAAAAGTATGAGACCCAAATTTTTTGGCAAATGGAAATATTTCTCATCGAATTTGCTAGTAATAAGACCCGAAGACCTAATTACCAATTGTGTGGAATGACCAATATCTTAGTTGGCTTTAGTCCATTTAATGTCTAGCATGTGGGTACCTACTTGGTAAAGGGCGTGGTGGTATTTAGACGCTCACGGGCGACTAAGCACTCACTCAGGCGTTTGGTCTCGCAGAGGACGGACGTCACGATCGATATATAGCACGCTACTTGCATTAAATTGTACACGATCAAAGGCAACAGATTGTAATTATAGATATTTCTCGGGAACAGATGGAATTGCCAGCACGACTGGTTCCTGTTTGCTTGTTTGCACAATAATTATTGGGAAAACATTAATTGAAAATCAAATGTAAGATGGGAAGTATAAAGATATAAGTCATGTCAATTCTTTTACAATGGCATCTTCAAAGCCCCCGATACTCTATTGTCATGATGTCGTAAAATGATCCGAACATCAATAATTTACAACAAAAAATCAATTCTCCGTAATACATCATTTTTTGTTCGCTGCAGCCTCTGACGACATTAAAAAGCCGTATTTTTTTCTATCAAAGGAGGCCATTTCCTTCGTTTTCCCGATGAATTGACATCCATCGATGTCAGAGCGAACAAAGAAAAATCACAGTACATTTGCCCGGCCCGAGAAATCAAGTCATTTTAAAGCTTAGGGCTTCGCAATAGCGTCTGACGTAGAGGTACCCCGCCGTAGATAAATTACAAGGGATTGAGATTTATATCAACTCGTTTAACTATGGTAATTTGTTGAATATAATCTTGAACGGTACTCGATAGATTAAGTGAGGTTAGTTTATGTATCGGATTCAATGATGCTATCGGTGGAAGGTAGAATTGGCATGAAATAGGTAGCTATTGGGGATATAACTTTGCATATTGTGGCTAGACCGCTAACCCTAGGTACTTTCCAATGACTGATTAACATTTACTCACCCATTTCAAGTAGTTATTTATAACAATGTCGTTCACTACACTGGTCTTTTGAAAACTCAACTCAACTCCGTTATTGATTTTACCACCAAATGAAAAAAAATACGACATAAATATTTGTTTACTAATATCTCAATTTCATCGTTTCATAATTTTGGTGATTTTCGGTAAAAGACAATTTTTCGGAGCGTTCGTGATTACATAAACATAAACATGTTTATAACATAATCACAAAAGCGCTTCATTTGTGTACACAATTACCAAGAACAGCTCTTATCTTAAGCCAATAAAATGACGTAATAGCTGTTTCCCTTCAGGGGGTAGAGGTATAGTTTGCATTTGACCTTACGGGGGCCGCCGCAGGGCGCCCGGGGCACACTCCCTGTGGCAGACGAGCCTACATCGACGATACACGCCATTCACTACTTTAACGACAAAGCAATGAACGTCAATTTACATCGACACCCTTCCCTAACAGACGCTCAAAGTAAAAGCTACCTTCAGCTACTGTAATTAGGTACATTATGCAACAATTTGTAATCGATCACGTTCGATACTGTTGTGAAGCTAATAAAAACTGAACTTCAGCAACACGTCGTTAGGGTTGTGTTTTGTTTAACACGTAAAAACAGAAGGTTACTCAGCTACTTGTTCAGGCGTAGCTGTTTGGAACATAAAGTTGATATTTGTTCGACCGATGTTTTTTACCAGGTTGTATGTTAAAGTTTGGCCGCGACGCGTGGTTCTTGTTATTTGCACATAAAATATGGCCGAAGCCAGTGTCGCAAGTACGTATGCTAATGTTTTTTATGGCATGTGCCTGGAATAGGCGGGTCTGATCGAATTTATATGACAGTGTGACGTTTTTCAGAGGACAAACGATGTTTGGTACCCGGGTGTCGTAGAATATAAAGTTCTGGTAGCAATTTATCCACGAACATGGGTTTAGCAGTTCGTTGACTGAACTTTAGAGTGAATTGCCTAACTCAGAGCTAGACTAGAGTACATTATGCTAACTTTGTTCAAAATGTCAGCTTGAAATGTCAATTTATAGGTCCTAAGGTTTTGCTCAAAAACCTTAATACAGTTCGCTATAATACGAAATGATGAACTTTGATTTTGACATTAAACAAAGGTTTATTGTATTACTTTTTATTTAATGTTTATGATAAAAGTAGGCACTACAGAATATGACCATTTTTTTGTAAGTTGTAGGTATCCTTTTTTTTTAGCCTATTCTGTCCCACTGCTGGGCAAAGGCCTCGCCCATTCATTTCCAACTGTATCGGTGTTTTACTTTAGGTATCCTACAAACAATTTTATCTATACGTAATTTTGTAAATTACTTTTAACTTAACAAAAACACACTATGCACAATATACAACAATGTCGACATTAGTGTAAAATTAATACACAAATATAGAGCACAAACGTATAGTTGCACAAAGTGTACATCACCGCAGCAGCGCGCAGCGGTGCGGTCGGGCGCCGTATTGATATGATATTGCACATTATTGGTAGTCACTAGTGCACATAGACAGATATTGAGCAGACATGTATATTATGTATTAATATAACAGATGAAATATATAAGCAATACTAGTTGAAATTGAGGGTTTGTCTCCTCCGTTCCCCGTATCAGATTGAATTAGCCACGGATCACGGCGAGTTGTATCCTCTGATAACGTGATCCGTTTCGATCAAAAAATTAATGAATGCTTTTACCTACTGATCACGGTATCTGTGGCTACAAGAAACAAGAATATTATTTTTCGGACATGAATTTACTGGACATAAATTTATCTTTTACCATAATATACTTATACTTTAATATCTTGACATCAATTATTATTTATTTCTTGTGTATTTTGTAAATATAACTTTTATACAAAATTTGTACGCCGTTATTGGCAAAACATGGACGTTCACAATATATTAATTTAATACCTTGCATGTCTGATTAGTCAGTTTTTGTAAACGCATGTTTGACAAATAAATTATCTTTCTTTCTTTCGAAATTGATTTTCTTTTGATCTAATTTCCGAAACGGCGCACGTGTTCAGTTTAAAAAAATAATATACTTTACTTTCTTTTTTTTTCTTTACTTTTTTGAATTGCTATTTCATCTATTATTGAAATAGTCATAAAAATGCTTAAATAACTGTTCAAATTATTCAAAATGAACTTTATATTAGTGTAAGTTTCAAAATTGTTTTCCCAAAAACACATATTTGTTCACATTTGTTTATATAAAATTGTATTGTAGCTGCGCGTATCTGCTACCCAAGGTGACTGAGGTCGGTAAATAACACGACGACTTGTAGAACAATAAACTCAGTATATTAATAAAATGACAAACTTTTACAAGAACCATGTAAAATGGCGGATGGTTATCGGTGAGAATGTTTTTCGGGGTTCGCGTTGCTGTATTTTCATTGGCTCGCCGTCGCTCGTCGACTAGTGATGTCTGTTTAGTATTGTTGGTGTAGTGCGGCAACATGTATTTTACTTGTGTTTAGCCTTAGTTTAGCCTTACCTTTACGCTTCATCGCATTAGCTACAATATTCTAAAAAATCAAACAACAAATTATTCACAAACTGAACAGGCTTCACAATCAGATTTCTTAAAAATTACCCCTCTTTGATGTGACAGAAAAAGAACAAAGTGCAAAGAAACTAATAGATAAAATAAAGGAGAATACCCAAAAAGCGACGATCTCTTTACCATGGCTTACTCAAAGCCCCCACCCCCTCCTTACGGCTTAGCCTGTCAAAGCTTATTTCACGCTTATTCTTTACGGTGGGTAAGCAGTTTGCGATTGTGAATGCAAGTTGTTTTAAAAGATTTTATTTAGTTTCTGTTGGTGAAAGTTGTATATTTCAGTCTCTTTTCACTTGATTTGCCTTTTTAGCAGTTTCCTTAAAAGAAGTGAGAACCCTATAACATTATTTGGAAATTTACCAGTTCATTTATTTAATCGATCGGTTCCTCAGTACATGATATGAAAGAGAAAGGAGTAAATGATGCCGTGACGTCTGACAGGGGAGAATGGAAGAAGAAAACGTGTTGCGCCGACCCCAAGTAGAATAGGACAAGGGCAGGAAGATGACGATGGTGGTTCCTCATACAGTGAAATGAGGGCTTTATAGCGAATAAATCTTATAGTTAGACCACGCAATGAAAATACTTACATAAAAACCTTTATATTATTTACACTTGAATTCTCAACGAAACCCCAAAACTAAAATACTTCCCTTAAACCGTAACCCCGTCCAACTATAAAGAAAATTCCAACGTTTCCGTTTCAAATTCCATTACACGCAGTAAACACGATACATAGGCGATTTGTATTAACAAAGAATAATGCTTTCAGTACACTGCGAATGAAATCCGGTCTTATTAATGGCCCGTATAAAATGTAACTTCGTTTTCAGGAAAAAGTTATAATCTTAAGGCAGCAGAGCGGTTCCCGCCGGGCGTTCTGTCATAACAAAGGAGGAGGGGGAAAGGGATGGAGGGGGGGTGCTAGGTATCAACTTCACAGAGAAAAATGAATAAAAACACCTATGTAATACGACCGAGTCAAATATCCTGTGCAAACCCGCTCCCGGGTGGAGCTTGGAAATGATTTGTTAACATGTGAGCTGCCTTTTGTGGTGATTAAGGTGACATGATGCTTATAGAAAATCGTAAGATTTTCGTTAACGGATTGCCAAAAAACTATTCTTCAACTATTCAACAACTATTGTTCAACTATTTCAATAAAAATCTGAAAGCTTAAAACTAGGAAAGGAATTATAGATAAATTTAATTGATCGAACAAAGGACATTGCACAATTATACAATTTCAATTAACAAAAAGAAGCAAGACAAAGAATGCTTGCTACGAACGCTACGCTACGAGTGCTACGCCGTAGCAGCTACTTAAAACATACCTTCGAAAAAGGCAAAAGCTAAATTCGCTCTAAAATTTAGTGCAAAACGAAATCCTCGCTACATTCATTCATTCCGCTGGAAATTCGAAAGAGATTACGTAATCGCATGGTTTTTGGCTCCTAACGGCCAATTTAAAAAGCACCGGGTAATGTTTGAATTCTCCACATGTTAAGGTATCGTCAGATGTCTTTGCAATTTGGTCGTATTATAAAGTCATTTGCGGGTCTTGAGTTCCACAAAGTAAAATGTTCTGTAACGCGATTCTTTGAATAGGAATAATGTTTATATTAGCATTACAGTTGAGTGAAGATTGCTTATGTTGGTGACATATGAATATTTTTACATAAATTCAACAAGTTGGGACATCATTTGTTTGGCGTTTTCTGATGCTTTTGTTGGAGTGCACTTAGCTCAAAATTGCTGAACAATAAGGACTGTATCAGCAAGTGAGATCTTCGTTTGAATTGCTGAATTTCTATTAGACAGTGCTGTTGGAAGTCTCGAGTCTCTTTATGTAAAACCTGGTGACCTGACATAACCTCTCTACTTCAGTCTGGGAAAAAAGATGGGGCTATACAAGATGTCAAAGTAACACTGTTATGTGGCGGTGGTACGGGCCGAGGTTTTTAGGGAGCCAGGCTTTTAAATTCATCGTCCACACAAGTATCTCATCAAAATAACAAGTAGAATAGTCCCCCACACGTTACAAACCTCGCTACTAGATTAGAAATTTCCTTTCGCAGGTAAAACGTTATGCTTCCCCCTTTAATAAGTCTTTACTCCCGTCGCCTTAGGAAAGGCACTTAGCTCGCGAACACACGACTAAACTTTGAACCTCGTTTATCACACCGTAATTTATCAAGCTCGACGTACCTACGGCTCTCAAAATGTGAATTTGAGTGAAAAATGTGTTACCGTGCTGTAAGAAGCTTTTGGCGTTTGGATGGAACAGTAGAATATTTAATATGCCAAACGAAATAAGGTTGACAGCGCGGCGATGTTGGTAAACATTTTTGTCAAATCGACTTGTGAACATACATATCATAACATCACGGCTGTGATCCCCTAAGGGTAAGGCAGGGGTGTATCTAATAGTACACCCATTTTGCTAGTTATTTTTAATCCAATGTTATAAGATTAACCATGGAGTTTCTTGCCGGTTCTTCTCCATAGGAAACGACCAACCCGAACCATGCTCGACGTTTTATAAATGCCCATTTAGGCCTATGTGAAATAAAATATTTTGATTTTGATGTCATAGTGGGCAACCCTATTGCCATCAACTGGATACAACACTGGAACATAAATACAGATTCCGTGGCTGCTACTCAAAAAAAACCTAATGGAAAAACACACTTATTCGACCCAGGACCTCACCTAGCTTAGCTTAGGTAGTGCTAACTAACACTAGGTAGACAAACGAAAACGAGTGAAATACGAACTACGTCCTAGAAGTACGGAAAAAACCAACCTAGGGCATGTTAATTCCGATTTCGGACACGTAAAAAGATCCCTGTATACATGGCAGTTATACATGGCTGCTTTTTTAATTCTAACAAATAGAGTCGACTAGGATGTGACGTCACGCAATGTCCGGTCACGTTGGCGTGTATATGCGTTAAATTATCGATGGTTGTTCGTTGTAGCCAATTATGTAATTTGGAAAGTCCATGTATTATGTATGTTTTGCGAGTTATGGTGGAAGGAAATAGTTTTTGGGTTATGGCGGAGTAATGGGTTGTTACGGTATATTTCTAATATATATAAATTTGTTAAGGGTCTAATAATTGTAGTGTAACTCATACTGAAATTATCCGACTTTTTTAACAATAAATAAAAATGACAACCAAATGCGATCCCTAATCTAGAACGTTCCTAATACATCATGCAAACCGTAAGGCTAAATGAGGTAATGTTAATGCTGTCTTTCCTTAACCCACAGTTTTATTACATTGGTTTATAGTGGTCAATTAACATGAGAACAAAAATAAAAAAATAATTAAACAAAAATCTGTTATAATATTTTTCCTTTTTAACCGACTTCAAAAAATGGAGGAGGTTCTCAATTCGGTTTTTTTTGTGTTTGTTACCTCATTTCTTCGTCATTAATGAACTGATTTGAAAGGATATACTTCCCATAGAAATTTTATCAAAATTGGTTCAGTAGTTTGGTTTTTAAATTAAAATAGCTGAAAAAACATGTCATCGAAATAAAATGAATTGCGAAATTGATACTTGACAAGGATTTGTGTGAGATACGATAGCTAAAAAGGCTAAAATAAAAACTATTTTTGCAAAAAAATATTCGACTTCAAAAAACACAAAAAAAAATTGAAAATAACTTTACTTTCGGAAGTCGGTGACAGAAAAGTCAATGAAACAAAAAATAGTCACCGACTACAAAAAGTTTTTATTTTACCCTTTTTATTAGTTATGGTATCTCACACAAATCCTTGTCAAGTATCAATTTCGCAATTTATTTTACTTTGATGACATTATATTTTCCGGCTATTTTAGTTTACTATATTTTATAATATTATTCCTTTCTCTTGAGTCCTGACCGCGTAGCTTCGACCCTGTTCCCAATACCGTTGGGCTACTATTTTTAAATGTTTTTTTAAATATTATTTTAGATTGAAATATTTAAGTATATACCTAATGAATGTGTATAGAAATAAATAAATGAAATTATGTATTTGAATGAAAAGTACCAAAATGTAATAATGGTAATATTAATTTCCATTGTTCCAGGTAAGGAGTTGCCGAACACTGAAGTTTTCCAAGTATTCTTTCTGTTTTAATTAAAGGAACGAAGTTGAAACAATCCTCCGACTGATCACAGGAATTCTTTTGCGTCCACTTTACAAAGAAACACTTTCCTAGATTTTTGTTAAAAGTTCATCATTTTCTCAGTTATTTATAGTACTGTTGTGTTGGGTTGATTCTACAATTGTCTTTGGAACGAACAAAGACAAACGTTGTTATAAGGCTTATTAAACATAATATGGGTCGCACAGGTGGTGTCTGTTTTTAACCGACTTGAAAAAATCTTCTTTTATCTGAATGGATCTAAATAAAAACTTTTGGAAGTCGGTGACTATTGTTTGTTTCATTGACTTTTTTGCCACCGACTTCCAAAAGTAAAGTTATTTTCCACTTTTTTTGGGTTTTTTTTGGAAGTCGGTTTTTTTTTTGCAAAAAGTTTTTTTATCTTAGGACACCACAACCTCAACCTCGATTGCACCTACCACAGTTTGTTTCTGCAATACTCTGCATCACCCAAATGTTCACTGGTATGAGTATTAAATGAATACACATTTTGTCGGAACTGCACATTCGATTGATTTGTTTGGAAATAATGCCGACCGAAGCGATCACTACGCAAACTTTGCTCTCCTTCGGTTCAAGCCTGTCGACTAACTCCGTTCGGCATATCTATCCCACGATAGATATATGGTAAGCACCAACAAAGAAATAACAACGTTCGTCATAATTAACGAATTTGTTTTTGTTAAAGAACCTTATTTTTTTGTACAGATTTTTATAATACTACCAACATGGTCATTACCGGTTCAGGCTATATATATTATAATTGATTACGTACACGTTTTCATAACAGTTTGTACATAAATTTTGGATAAATATAAGGTGTTGTGGTGATAAGGTTGACTTTCGTTTGCACTGTGTCAATGTATTTTAAAATGAAAAGCGTCTGTTCTTTACGAGGTTTATTGGCAACTAAATTAACATAGATCATGTGTTTACTTATAAACACTAAATTGGCGTGAACATGCCGCCCACCAAAGGACTACAATAGTCCTTTAAAAACAATATTGATGAAGTTAAAATACATGCAAAATAAAGCTAGATACGTTAAACAATCATATCGTCTGGTGCTGAATCGATTGGTAAAGCACACAACTTTGTGACACATCGCTTGGTTATACTGTCGCCGCTCTTTACGCTATACACTCTGGTTAAACCGTCGAGTCCGGAGTGCTTGTCAGTGATGCGTCCCATGGACCATTTTCCCGGCGGAAGATTGTCTTGCTTGATCAGCACTATATCTCCCTTCTTAAAGTCTTCTTCACGTTTTAACCATTTTGGTCTTTGCTGCAGTCTCGTTAGGTACTCTGTTTGCCATCTCGACCAGAAGTCATTCAATAGTTTTTGCGTATATTGCCAGCGTGTCAGATTACTTATTTTAGCGTCCTTTAGGGTTGGGTTGGGGACGGTGACTGGCGCTTCCGTTATCAAAAAATGACCAGGTGTTAGTGTTTGCATGGTGTCGTCGTTCATTGGACATAACGGACGTGAGTTTAGGCATGCTTCTATTTCGCAAAGAACCGTCGTCATCTCTTCAAATGTCAAGTTTGTAGTGAGAACCCTCTTCATGTGGTATTTTATGGATTTTACTCCGGCCTCCCATAGTCCTCCGAAATTAGGTGAATAAAATGCCACTGAGTCCCGTCGTTGGCAAGTAATTCAGCAATTTTTCCATCAAATTGCAAACCAGCTTCTTTCCAGGCTTCATACAATTGTTTGTTGGCGCCAACAAAATTTCGTCCTTGGTCGCTCCACAGATTTATGCATTTTCCTCTGCGGCTGCAAAACCTTTTGAAGGCACCTATGAATGCTGCTGTACTTAGGTCACCAACCAATTCCAAATGAAGCGCTTTTGTGGACATGCAAACAAATATGGCTATGTAGGCCTTGCTAGTTCTGGCTCCTCTACCCTTACTCATCAATACTTGGAATGGTCCCGCAAAGTCGACACCTGAATTGAGGAATGCTCGTGTTGGTTTCACCCGTACGCTTGGTAAGTCACCCATTACTTGTGTTCTCACTTTAGCATTTAGTTTAGCGCATACCAAACAACGATGGGCGTACTGTTTGACCAGCGTCTTTGCTCTCAGTATCCAATACTTGGATCTTAGGTAAGTGAGCATCAACTGTATACCTCCATGCAACGTCTTCGAGTGAGCTTCTGCTATGATAAGATAGGTAAGCTTGCTGTCTCGACCCAGAATGATTGGATGCTTGCATTCATCACTCAACTCTGAGTTCCTGAGCCGGCCGCCCACCTTGAGGACACCATTCTCGTCAAGGTAAGGATTTAATGATTTCAATTTACTTGTTTTTTTTACCCTTTTCTTTCTTTTAAAGCTTTCTATCTCTTCTTTGAATTTTTCCTCTTGTTCTCTTTTTATACAGGTTTGCAGGGAGCGTTGGAGTTCTTCAGTGGTGATTGTACTATCTATGTTTTCTTTTAATTTATTTTGTTGCAGGAATCTTCGGCAGTAGGTGATTGTTCTTAGTAGTTCGGTCAGTGTATCAAAGTCGTTGAGTTGTGCAGACAATCTATTACTTCCTTCGTTGTTGTTTTTCGTTATGTTCAGAGATTGTATGGTGCTTTTCTTTCTCTCTAGTTCTATTGGTGTTATGTTTAGTCTAGTGAACTGTATCTTCTGGTGCAATAACCACCGTGGTCCGTTCCACCATAGGTCGCAACCTTTCAAGTTAGCTACTAACATACCCCTTGATGCAATATCAGCTGGATTATCGTGAGATTGGACATGGTGCCACTGACTGCAACTTACATTGGTTGTGATCTCGACAACGCGGTTTGCCACAAACGCCTTCCATTTGTTCGGATCTCCATGTAGCCAGGAAATAACAATAGATGAATCGGTCCAAGCATAGATTTGTGTTGCAGGTATCCTCATTGCTTGCCTTACTTGCTTTAGTAGTTTGGATAGAAGCAAAGCTCCACACAGTTCTAGTCGAGGCAATGAAATAGTTTTCAAAGGAGCTACTCTTGTTCTTGCAGCAATGATTGTGTTTTTTACTGTTCCATCAGAGTTTGTGACTCGGCAGTATGTCACAGCACCATAAGCTTGTACAGAAGCATCGCAGAATCCGTGAATTTCTATAGAATCCTTTCTGGAGCTAAACGTTCCCATCCATCTATTTATGTAGATTCCGTTAACATTTTCAAGATCAGATCGTATTGTAGCCCATTTTTCAGCCAGTGTCGTATTCAAGATTTCATCCCAATCAATCCTTTCTTGCCAGAGTTGTTGAATTAAAATCTTCGCCATTACAAGGCAAGGTGCAATCCATCCGAGCGGGTCGAATAACCTTTGAATGTCAGATAGAATGCTTCGCTTAGTGATTGCTTTGCCGATAATTGGTAAGTTTAGGTTATATTCGAATTGGTCTTTGCCCAAATTCCATTGTATGCCCAGGGCTTTAACCGTTCCATCAATCGTTAGTTCTAGGTGTGCATTGGATGATCTTTCGCTTGGTTCAATAGTCTCCATGAAATCGCGGTTATTAGAAGACCATTTTTTTAGTTCGAAGCCACCTAGACGCAGTAACCTTTTGAGATCTTGACTGATTCTTATAGCTTGTTCCAGATCATCGTGTCCGGACATAACGTCATCGACGTAAAAGTCTTCGCGCAATATCTTTGCAGCTTCAGGATATTTGTCACCTTCATCATCAGCCAATTGCATCAGTGTCTTTACGGCGAGATACGGTGCGGACGCTGTTCCGAATGTCACAGTCAAAAGTCTGTAGTCTTTGATGTCTTCTGATCCACTATCTCTCCATAGAATTCGTTGATAATCTATGTCTTTTTTATTTGTCCAGATCATTCTGTACATCTTGTGAATATCAGAAACATAACAAACAGCGTGAACTCTCCATCTAATGATTATGGTTCTCAAGTCGTCTTGTAACATTGGACCCAACAAGAGTTCATCGTTTAGTGAAGTACCGTTGGAGCCCTTGCACGAGGCGTCGAATACAACACGAGTCTTCGTTGTTTCCTTGTCACTACGGATCACCGCGTGGTGAGGTAAGTATACGGATTTATTGTTTATTTCATCCTTAGGTACTTCTTCTATATGTTTCAATTCTTTATATTCGTTAATCACCTTTGTATATTCTTGCTTCAGTTCTGTGTTCTGATTAAATCTTCTTTCTAGTTGAAGGAGTCTTCTTTTTGCTATTTCTCTTGTGTTGCCTTCTACTGATTTTGGTTGTTCTGTTTTAAACGGTAGCTTGACTATGTATTTTCCGTCTTTATCTCTCTTGTGTGTCTTCTCGTATATGTCTTCACATAGTTGTTCAGTTAAGGTAAGTTTTCTTTTCATGTCCGTATCAACTTCCCATATTGTGGTCAGTAAATCTTCAATGTTCACTTCTTGCTTCATGGCCGTTAAGGATTTTTCTCGTGCGTTTTGTTTAATTGTTATTCCACCCATTAAGATCCATCCCAGGTAGGTATTTTGGGCGCATGGTGTATCTGGTGGACCTTTAATAAGCCCTTGCTTGAGAATTGATGCATATTCGTTTACACCCAACAACAGATCAATAGGTCCTGATGCATAATAATTTGTATCTGCTAGTTGGAGGTTTGCTATATGCGGCCAATCAGTCCCCATCGTGGTGTTTATCGGTAAGTTGGAGGTCAAGTGCTTGGACATCACGTAGGCTCTGATAGGTAAGTTGAATTGGCTTTCCCATCGTGACAATACTTGAAATTTGACCTCATGCTTGACTCTGACTTTCATTGATTCCATTCCGGAGACGATTAAATTTACCGATGATTTTTCTAGGTTCAGGATCTGAGTTGCCTTCTCGCTTATGAAACATGCTTGAGATCCTGAGTCTATCAGCGCTCTTAAAACAGTAGTGTGTCCATGTTCGCTCTTCAAAATTACTACTGCGGTAGCCAATAGTGATATCTTCTGCCCCGCGGTATAATGAGATGCAATCATTGTATGAACTTTCTTCTCTTCTACATCTGCTTGGCTGGATGAAGTCGGTTGCGTGGTTTCTACATTTGGATCCGCTTCATCAATCTTCTTGGGTTGATGTAAAAGTGTGTGATGTCGTCTCTTACAGGTGCGGCAAGACATTGGCATACGGCACTTGAATACCATATGGCCCGCCCCAAGGCAGTTGAAACATAGTTTGTTTGCTTTGACGTGTTCGCTTCTTTCATTAATCGTCATTTTATTGAACTTACTACAGTGACACAGTGTGTGCATTTCTTTACATAAAGCACATGGTTTTTGTTTATCATTTTCTGTTGCTATTACATGAAGAACACGCTCTTTGGTAGGTTTAGTGTTAGTCGTCGGGGCAACCATTTCAAGCGTCCGGAATTTGGCTTCTAGAAACTCACGCAATTCTTTCCATGTAGGCAGTTCTTGAGAGTTCACCGAGTAGGCAGTCTGTTCCCAATCTTTGTGCGACTCCGGGTCCAACTTCTGCACAACCAGAAATAGAATTACTGGATCCCAGGAATCGGTAGACACCTTCACATTTTCTAGACTGTTAATAACCTCAGTGGTACAATCCAGGAGGGCTTTCAATTGTGCTGCCGTTTGATTGGTACATTTCTTTTGATAAAATAAACGCTTCATTAATGCGTTCACTATTATGCGCCTATTATCGTATCGGTGATTCAGCGTTTCCCAAGCTTGAAAATAATTAGCACCCGTCACCTGAATGTGCTTCAATAATGATGCCGCTTCGCCCGTGATACTGGTTTTCAAATAGTGTAATTTCTCAACTTCACTCAGTGTATTGCATTCATGAATCAATGACACATATAAGTCCTTAAATGTCGGCCATTCTTCGTAGTTACCGGAAAACGGAGGGAGTTGTATATTAGGTAGAAACACCTTTGCCCGTAATTTTCCCTCACACGACGTATTGCTGCATGAAGATTGGTCAGTCGTCTTCGAAGTGCATGAAGCCAACATCTCTCTAAGATCTCCTAACATACATAGATATAAGTCTTCATGCAAGAGGAATTCTTCATTCACGTAGTACGGAATAACTCCACGTTGTTCCCGAGTTGTACTTTTCAACAGGTCATGGTGTGCCTTCTTAAAAGCTACCCAGTATTCTTCAATCGTTTGAATACGAGTTTGTAAATATCCAGGTTTCGATAACCTTTCTTTTGGGCACTTTTTAAGGTTTATTTGAGTCTTCTTGAGTATTGACGCCAAATCTTCTAGTACACTTAACGCTTGATCTGCTTGACTCGTCATTGTTTACGTGCAATAACAAGAATCTTCAAAAATGTAGTCTATTTACTAAGTTAATAATGTTCAAATGATACACCGATACACTTTGTACGTACACTAATAAACTTTGCACGCACACTAATTGACCAGTTCTAAGAAGTTCGTGCAAAACAACACCGGGTGGTCCCTTATCTATCAATGGAATGCGGTTCTTTTGTTCTCACGGCGACACTCCGTCAATGCTTAAACAGGTTTGATCCGGCTCGTATTCGACCATATGTTGTGGTGATAAGGTTGACTTTCGTTTGCACTGTGTCAATGTATTTTAAAATGAAAAGCGTCTGTTCTTTACGAGGTTTATTGGCAACTAAATTAACATAGATCATGTGTTTACTTATAAACACTAAATTGGCGTGAACATAAGGAAAGATTTAAGGCCTCAAATAACGGAAACCAAGGTTTGCTCCGACATTGGTAAATGTTTCTGGTACATATTTTTTATTGTGACCATATTTTTTAGTATGTTGTTGGTAGTCTGCGTGCGTGGGGTAACAATGCTTTATAAATTTTCTATTGCCACTAGCGCCATTGCGTCGTGTCGTATCTAGGGTTACCATCAATCCGGATTTATTAGGGTTGGCGCTTATTGAAACTCTTTTAGCTAATGGGATAGTATTGTATTTTTTCTTTGAATATCATAGCTTAAGTGTTCGTTTTCCAAATAAAACGTTTCATATTCAAGCAGTATTCATTATATTTAAATCTGCTATCTACTAGAGTTACAGCTCACATACGGTCGTTTATGAGCAAATAATCTAACAAAAGCAGACAAAAGGGACACTTAAAGCTCAGTCTTGTTTTCAACCACACTTACCACGAGACCAAGACAAAACCAAAGGTACAAATGTCCGAAATGAGACGTCATAAATGTGTAAACATATTCCAGTTTTTACGAGGTATTATGGGGCTCCTATTGCGGGACTGATTCGCTGAAGATTACGCGTTTATATATCATAGTCACTATGTTCTGGGGAAAATTGTCTGTGAAATGGAAAACGTGGGTAAGACGTGTGGTAGGTAAAGTAGGTTTGCAATGAATGGTCCCTTTCGTTTTTACCGTAAAAAGTTGTGGTTTTCTGAAAACGGTATTCAAGAAAGCGTTGTGTTGCTACAGTTTTTTTCACATTACAATCTCATCATGCATATCCTTAAATCACAACTGTTTTCTTGCAAACCGACACCCCCTCACATCCCGTTATCTCCCTTTCTCCTTTAATTGCTTCAAAGCCCCGAGAATCAGGAAACAAATGCAATTCGCCTGCCATTATCCACACTCGGCGCAGTTTGGTGCGATTCAAAGACTTTATTACAGAGCGTTGTGCATCCAAACTCCCCAATCTCCCCTAGCGAATGCCCTGGGGCGTCATCATACTATTACAATGAAATAGGAGCGCGTCTTATCTTCCCACTACACTCTACAGGGATGGAATAAGCAAAACAAATAACCCTGTATAACTAGGTTTGACTAACAGGTTCATTTAAATCTGTGGAGTTGGTCTCTGGTTTTCGTGTGCCAGGTAAATTGTCGTGTTCTGGTTTCTTGGTTTAATTTCCGTGTTCTGTTGTTATGTAAATATGATTTTTGTTACCTCATTGTGTGTTTAATTGGACTTACAGTTGGGATTGTCGTGACGTTGTTATTTGTCAAAAGCTTGTATTTAATGATGTTGTTTGTAGAGTTTAGTGTTACGATCAGCGATGAAATATACGATATGAAATACTTTATCGGTGACAGATTTATTTGCCTTGTCTTCTAATCTAATTCGAACATAAATCTAACTGATAAATCTTAATCTTACTCATCAGAAACAGCGACGTCTAACTATTTTCCGATTCGAAGATGGAATAGTAAAATGTTTATGTCCGGCAATAAACTTGATGTACTTCTGGCTTGAGATTGAGATCGAATTTGACAGCGTCAGCGTCTGAGCTTACTGATTGACATATACATTGTAAAAAGTATCAAGCGCCAGATACGGATAGCGTTAGCTTTCGCCAAAATCGAAGCCATATTTTTGAAATAAGTAAGTCAGTCCCTAAAACGCCCTTCACCACTTCTCAGAAGAAGTGGCGCAATAAACTCTGAAATATGAAGTATTAGGTACTCGATGTTGCTCGCTTGCTACTGAAGCTTAGTTCACTATTTCATAATAATACTATTCCGCAAATTATTCGTGTTAGGATTGGACAGGCAGAAAATTGTACTAAAACTTTTTAATCGAAAATGTTATTTCATATGAAAATTACTGTAAGTTTGGTTAGTTCGTCGGAACAAAAGTTAGATAACAAGGAAACATTAAATTAATAGAACTGGGAACTCGAACCAGTCCGCGGTATCATGCAAGTATCATGTTCATTGGCGTTTAAACAGAGCTTTTGTTCCAAAATACAGAATATTTTCAACGTGCACTGAATATGTTGCTACTAATTAAAACTTTTATTCGTTTCATGGGAAGTCGAAAAAGACTGTTTTGTGTTGTTCATTTGTTAGCTACTGATATCATTATACGTACAGACAATAATGTATTTTAAATTCACAATAGTGAAAATTGGAAAATATATGAATACAGTTTCAATTAATGAATAAAATGAAATATTATGTATGTATATATTTTATCCATTTATTAATTTCTATACATATTAAATACATTTTTATAAATATATATAAATATTTTATAATAAATAAAAACATAAAGAAAAATAATGGCCCACCGTAATCGGGAATAGAGTCCGAGCTACCGGTAGTCAGGGCTCTTGAGAGAGGAACCTCCTAACAATACGCGCCGTGTCCAGAAGTGCTTTCTGAATCAAGCCCTTGATCCAGCTGCCAAGCGAGAGCCTCCTCAGATATTGGTCGAGGCTATTGGCTATTAAGCCATTGGCTGAGATGATTATCGGTACAATGACTGCTGTACTCAAGTCCCACATGTCGACAACTTCGCGAGCCAGATCTAGAATATTCGATACGGTTCTGTATTGAACAATATGAATCAGCAGGCATACGTTTTTTCAAAACAAAAAGACAAGAAAACTAATCTACCAGAGAATTTCTGTTCACAAAAATGTTTGGCGAGTTTGAAAAAGGGCCACTCAGGTTGAAACGACAGGTCCTCTCAAGGGACCGATTACAGGGAAGCCCCCGGTATCCAAGTACCGATGGTAGTTCATCGGTAATATATTACGACCGGCCTCCAGATAAACACCTATACCTAATCTATTTTGTTGGGGGACATGACTTTTCATAGGGCTACCGTTCCCCATAGGCTGAGTTATGGATGGCTGTTATTGATAGGCATTATTTTACGTATGGAGGTAATGTAGTGGAATAAATTCTTATCTTTACTTTTTAGTTTGTTTATTTGTTGATGTGCGTGTTTAACCCTTTGATGAGGCGTGTAGGGACTTTTTGTAAAGAAAAATGGTAGTGTTGTAACACATTTTATACAACTATAACATGTATTGGAAAATATGGAGGTTATCTTTTGTTCGTGGTCTAGAACGGAAAACTTTATCATACAAATATAACCCGAAACTAAAAATACGATAGAGCAAAAATATATTCAAAAGGCACTACCATTCTATTTCCACAACAAAGCTAATGTATCTAACGGGTACCTAAATAAGCTTCATTTTGCTTTTCACCTGTGCCGTAAAATATCTTACATTACTGCAAATTGGGTACATTCGGCCGCACTCGCAACGTTTTGGGGGTTACGTAACCTGATGAAATCGGAAAAAAACCTCGTACTAACGGATAATGCGGAAAAATGTTACAAACGCCGTAAAGGAGTTCCCATTAGTTGGTAATGTAACTCATTAGAGTATTTGCTGTGGTGGTTTCGTGTGGGGATAAAAACTCCATGAAATGTGGAAGATAATGAGTATTGTACGGCCTGGACATGCTGCAGAGGGGCTTACGAAAAAGGTCGGGTTAGTGGGTAAAAGGTTATGTGGCAGTAGGAATATCTGGTCAGTACTTACGGGGGTCATTATTAGAAAATTGGGACAGGAAAATCGTAGCAGGAAATTGTTTTCGGTTCTACAAGGAGCTACGGCGTCCACTTGATAAGTTACGTTTTTCGGAAACCGAAATTGCCAACCCTTTTTCTGCTCTGATTTGATTGATGTATGTGTTTTTCTGAATCGGTTTTTCTTTAAATCTCAAAGAAACGTTTTTACGCCGGTTTATTCTTTATGTTTATTCTTTTTCCTGAAAAAAAAACGAACTGGTATTAGTTATTACAAAAATTTTGAATATCACTAATCGGATTAGTGAAAGGCTAGATAATTAGTTAGTGGTTTATTAAAATGGACTCCTTCGAGTGCATGGTGATGATATAAAATAGATACAAATGTCTATATGTCAGCATCAGACCGTTTTGTGAGTCTATTTCAAGTATCCACTTTTAAAAGGTAATCCTTTCATCGCCGGTCGTTTCACGTGGAATAAAGAGACTTCCAAACCTTTATCCATGTAGAAATTGTGCATTTAGGCAGAAAGTGAACGAGGCACCGCAGCCAACATATATCGGCGTAGCGTAGTCACGTCGGATTGGCTTACGCAAATGTAGTGTTGCTGTCGGATTGGCTAACTCGTCTGGCTCCCCAGGCTAACTAGTGCTTTATCAACCTCAGTTGATGCAGCCTAATAGCCGGTACTAATGTAGAGTGAATGGTGGACGCAAATATTTGAGGTCAAATGAGGATTACTCTCACTAAGGAGTGATGATCAAAGCGTGCATAATTGTAATTTTACAAGCCTATTATTGTGCCACAGAGTAATGACCTCTTCGCCTACAGAGAAGGCAAGAGTATTGATCACCAGGCTTCCTCAATGCGGGCACGGATATATTCGGGCGGTTTCAAATAATTTTTGGTATTTTTGTTACTAAACCAAAAAGCCGTATCAAGTGAATTATATAAATGTACGCAGTCACCCAAATATATTTCACAGTCCGTTTTATCGTCTGTTGATGCTGATTACTTATTCTCTTTGAACGAGGTCTTCAAACTCCTAAGAGAGTATTTAAGATATATATCTAAAAGTTTCAAGTTTTATGAATAAAGTTTTCAAGATTAGATGTTGGTTTTAGATAAACTTTTTCGGAGTGTCGGATTTTGTTTAAAGTCAAATCGGAGTTTTTGATAAAATTCTTGGAATAATCAAGTAATTCTTTTGATAAAATGGCTGACCTAAAGTCGGCTTAGTTTATTAGTGAAGCGTATTTATGCACAACACGTTAATGACTTTCTACACACTCTCTAACGTGGTTGACCCTCAAATGTTTCTAGGTCACCGAATAATAGCGTAGGCTAATTGCCTGACTATTCAGAGCTGACCTATTAACATCTCTATCAACGAAGGTAGGCAGGAAAACGAACCTGCTTAGATTCATTGTGCGGAGTATTGTTCGCGTGATTCTTTTGTCTGCCTACCATGCCCCGTAGTAGTCGTGAGGGGTGTACAAAGCAGGCCAGAATGCCGCCATTGATGTTAATGACACTATCTTTGTCGAACGTTTTTGCGGCGTGTGTCGGAAGCCCCAGTAATGGAGCCTGTTTTTTTTATATCACATTAAGTATGTGTTTTCACTTTGAGAGAAAAACGGTTCGTCTCTTCAAAGTTGTACGTAAATGACACAGGATATTACTTGTATGCTCGTAGAATAGTTGGCTTTGAAAAATCTCAAGAAAGTAATCAGATATTACTCGTGTCTGTAAGATCTTAAAGAGCAATTTCCGAATAATTCAACTTTTATATCATGAATATTAACATCACGTTACTTTGTTCATTAGATATTATTTACCAACCGGATTTTTCGTCTAATGGAACAAGATTTGATGTAATTAAAGACCAAGATCATGCAGTAGCAATATTCGTAAAAGATTGTTTAATCCAAACACGAATGATTTTTCTATCAGCATAAATACAAAACAAACCGAAATAAAATCCGTCATCTCATATACATAAGAGTGCGTGCATAATATCAACCCAGCTATTTCGAGGGGGTAAACAGTCATACATAGTCAATGTGCCGTCCGCTGCCCCTTTTAGCTGATGAAAGAGAAAAGATTTCCAAAGGTAATATGTGCAAATTTTATTGTAATCATGTGTTTATTCATAGCCTTAGGCATACGGAAAAAATATTTGACATAAACACGAAATTAATTATTTTTTTATACATTTTGGAAGGTGCGGGCGGCTGACACGGATAATAGGTATATTTTTAGGATCTTTGTTAGATATTTAATCTTGGTAAATTAATGTTTATAATTAACTTTTCAGTTATGTTTCGTAATATGTAAAATCTTTTTAATTAAGTGAATAATTTTCCTGTACAATTCTCGGGTGCTACATAAAAATACCGACATTTCACTGAGTATTTCCACGAACTCAAAACCTCATTATTCCTTTCAAAAAAACGCTACGTACCGAAAAATATAGAAACCTACAATTTACAAAGAAAATAACAGAACATGTAGGGGACAATCTCCACCCGCAGTTGCATGTCTCTTCATTATGTCTCAACCCTTTCGCCGCCATTCCGCAAAGGAGAAAGGAAAGTGGAACGCGCATTTTCGTCGTATTTCTTTCTTTTTTCCAACAAAGAAACGTGCAGCATTGGCTTTCCTGCTAATGAAACTCTTTTTGGTTGCATTCGACGAAGGCAATCCGATAATGAATGGCGAAAACTATTCGTTTCATCAGAAAATGTAGCCAACCCGTTGTTCATTTCGATTGAATTAACTTTTTTTCGGAAAATATGCATTTTTTTTTATTTGATGAGGTCTGCCGTATTGTCATTGTTTGCTCTGAATTTGTATTTTGTAGGACTTCGATTTCAGATTAATCAGACCCGATGACGTTTGGATTTTGTAAATGTATTGGACACAATAATGTTGTGGATTTAATTAAGCCGTTGAGTACGGTTTTAATGAGATTGACATATACTCGAACATCTATGACCCAGTTACCTAAGAGACAACCTCAAACCCCTTTCATAGTAATTCCCTAGCAACACATATGTACATGAGCTTAATGTCAGCAATTAGTGGCGTCGCTTTAAAAGCATATTACTTGGTACACACCGCGAATAATGTACCTATTAGCTAGATAAATGGTGACGTCAGCAAACGTCTACGATTAAACGCTACGCCACGTCTCGCTTTCTCGTAGACCCGCGTAGGCGTCGTAGCAACAAGTCTGCTACGAGAGCAAGATATATTTTAAATTATGACTGACAATTCGACGCCCTGGCTTAGTCTGAATAAAAATGGTTTGAAAAATCCTGAAATGTAGAGTGCTAGTTCTTTTTACGTCGTCGAAATGATATTTTTATGCAGAGAAAATCTGAAAACGCGACGAAATTAAAAAGTCGCATAACTTTTCGTTGGAGAACTCTCTACATCGCAGTTGTTAATTAGTTTTACATTATTTAAGTGTTCGTAGGGACATCACTAGCAGAACCTTCCGTTCTGCATATGCTAGTATGTAAATTGCGATCAAAATGAGCTTTTGAGTGTGTTGAGAGCATGTTCAAGGCTGTAAACTGACATATAAACGGCACCACAAAGTTATTAAGCCAACTATATGCCTCGTTTAATAAAGCATTCTTGTGTACATTCAGTTAATTTGACTTGGGCAATTGCACTCGATGTGTGTTTGAACGCTCGGGGCCATTGTGTGATTGTTATATGCTAGGGTTGGTATGTGGTAGTAATACGAATTATACGATTAAGGAATTAGTTTTTATGCGACCTGTATTTGTTTTAACTGTCGTGTGGTTTGTCAATGGTTGTAGGTCAGTTTTGTCAGTATACTGGTCGTTATAAATAATTTAGAAACAGAAGTATTTATTTACTTGTATTATGTGTTAATGAAAAGATAGGATGGGATTTTTATATGTAAAATAAACATCATAACACCACGTTTTTACTCCTCGAAGGGTTAGGCCGTATTTATTACCTGATAGTAAGTACTTTTATATTGAAAATGGTACTCAAGTATTTTTTTAAACATACTACTACACTTTATCGGATAAAAAACCGGCTTATCAGTTTTTAACGAGGCAGCAGTCGCAATTATATATATTTTTTAAATTTCACAACATTTTAATTCTTATGATTGCTTTCCGTGATCGAGTCAGTGAACTGAAAAATTCATGTCAGTACACCTATTTAATTCTGCAAACATATTCATGATCCGACCAATATTACATAACATATAATTATTTGATATATAAATGAACAGTTGGTAAACTAGGCCACGTCCAAAATGAAGCTGTTTTCACGCATCATTTAACTCGAATATCACACTCGTAAATCCTAACAAAGCCGAGTATTGTCATGAAAATTAGTCGATTAACGATAGTGGTTATCGATTCGGGTACATCTCTATTATTTATTCGATTTAGACGGGCGTGACGCGGTGGTTATGCGAACTAAGTGATTACACTGCATTATGCGCTGTGGGTTGGTGGATGACGTGTGCCATTATGACGATGACATGTTATATTTGATGTTGAGTAGATGTATGAAGTTCCTGTTGTTTGCGTTGATGATTAAACACGACCTAGTGAGTTTTTATAGCAGAACACTCATTGGCTTGATCAATGTTGAGTGCTGAGTATGTATGATTTTGACTATGATGTAGGACTGAGAAGGTGATTAATATTGGCACAATATTATATAGGTAGAGTACATATACATATTTAAAGTAACTGCCTCGTTGGTCGACTGGTCGTAAGCGCGACTGCTGAGCATGAAGTCCTGGGTTCAATTCCCAGGTCGGGCAAAGTGTTATTGGGTTTTTCCATCAGCAATTTCTCAGTCATAATCTGGATTTGTGGGACTGTTTATGGGACTTAAACATAACTGGCGAAATGTAGGTGTACTATGAGGTAAACCTCTGCCTAACCCTTCGCGGATTAAAGGCGTGATGAGTGTTTATTAATATTTTAGAAATTATGACTTATTAAACTACTACGACATGAGTCCAACCGGTACATATATACTGAGTACCGTCTGCGGACACTAGACACTGACACTCACTTCAGTAGGTGCATTAGCAATCAGAACCCGTTGTTCGGAGCCGCGCTTACAATTTATTCGTCCCAGCTTGAACGAAACCTTTATTGTTGGTTTGTGTTTTGCTTACCTAAACAAGGTAAAAACAAGGTACAAGGTAGGGTAAGGGTTGTTCTATGTCATGTTCTGCGTCGAATTCGCCTCAAGATGCAGCATTTAGAATGATTAAACTTGGCTCTCTCGTCTGCTGATTTGATGGGTTTCAGTATAGAGTTTTGGTAGCAACAACCAAACGCTGGTCTTTGGTTTTTATTTTTGTTTTAAAACATTACTTGTTTGCGGGGCGAACATGGCCAGATATTGCACAGGATAGAGTGGTTTAGAAGCAGAAAGAGCAGACATTGGGCCAGTAGTGGGACACTCAACATAACTAACAAAAAAAAGTTTCTTGTGTAATAAATCACATTCTTGTTTACTTTCATTACACAGTCTAACTAAATTAATATAGCTGTATTAAACAATCGCTTATCGAATACAATAATAAAATTTTTGATCTAAATCAGGCCAAAGCAGTAAATTAAGCATTTTTTGAACAGCCTGTAGGTCGGCTGCTTACCAAAATAAGTTACCTATAAATAAGTATCGCCAAGGGGTGCGGGTCAGGTCTCTATGGAGGCTCTGTAGGGGCGTGGTCTGTCTACGTCACTGTTATATTGCGCTTGAATTGGAATTTGCGTTTAAAGCTTGCTGAGAAAGCTCCTTTGAACGGTTTCCGTACTTGTACTGTAGCAAGCAACTTCTACTGTAGCTCAAATTAAATATATTCTACTAGCTTCGTGGGCTTGCCACTTTCTGTTGTTAGAAGAAATAATTTCTTATAACACTGAACGCAGGATGTCTACTTCAGACATGCTGCACGGCCCTCAAATAAAATGAGACAAGGGCAGGCGAAAGATGATGTAAAGGTTTATTTCTTGTCAAAGTACTAAAGATAGGTTATCAGAAGAGATGCCATAGAAAAAATGTGATCCCATACCACAGTGACACTACATGATTAATAGGTTTGTGCCGGCAGCACCCAGTTGTCTGTTGCAAGTACATGACGATTTTGTTCGTGTTTTTCCGTATATAGTCAGGAATATTCAAATGTCTTTGAGTACCTCAAAGGGGTAAGGGTCAGGTCTCTACGGAGGCCCTGTAGCGGTCTACAGGGGGCGTGGTCTGTCTACGTCATTGTTGTATAGCGTCTAATTCGGACCTTGTTGCGGTCTGTTAGTGTTCCAACTCCGCTTGTTTGCTTTTGTAGGAGTTCTGTATAGTGTGTTGTTTGTTACCGTGCTAATGGGAGAATTGATGTATGGTTTTGTAGGCTTATAAAAATTTTGATGGAAATTAATTTTCATACCTATATACATCTACAGATGTCTAGCTTTAACTTAGGTATATCCTTCACCTGAGATTTATTTAGTTATTTCAAAGATATAGGCAATTAAGGTAACAGGTCTGGTTGTCTCGAGTGTCTTGTTAGTAGTTTTTGAGTAAGTCTACATAACGTAAGCTTCTTTTCGATGTATCATCTGTTGTAAAACTACGCATGAAGGCCTCCTATTTGGAGAAGTTTATTATTTTTTTAGAAAATACCTTTCTGTAACGTTGTTTGTAAAAATGAGAGCAAAATAACAACACCTGGGCCATCAATTACACTCTGTTCTCTTTTCTTGTTTCATACAATGTTGTTGTTTTTATTCGTTCAAGTTTTAGAAGCTACAGACTCTCGGGAATACTCGGCCGCTCTGTATATTCGTGTATTTTACACAAGTTATCTGTTCTCTGTTCATCAACGTTTATTTTATTGTAAACTAGAATAATTTGCCTTCGTGAAGACTATTTTTGTCCAAAAACCTAGCCCAAAAATCTACATGATTTTTTTAAATGACATAATTTTGCATAAGTTAGTCTTGACTTAAAGTACACTAATTGAGAGACAAGACAAAATAAAAATAAAAATTAACGTCGCACGTATGTATTTACACATAATTGTTTATAAAAACAAACCTCACCATTTCAACGTGGCCTTGCATCATAGAAAAATCGATTGCAATATTCCTCGAAACAAAAAGTACGGTTGCTATAGCAACGCATCTGTCGTTCCCCGTTTGTTTTAATTGGTTTTGCTAATTGGCGTCGGTAGCCAAGGCACGGAATAACGATGCTTTGTTTTATTTTCATCCCTCGGCGGCCATGATCGTAAAGACGGAACAGTCTTAAACTTGTCTAAATAAAGTGTTGTTTGGAAGGAAAACGATTCTTGTCTTATGTATAAAAATAGATTTTGTGTAGGTGGGTTGTTCTCATGTGTTCAAACCGTAAAAAGTTGTCCTCGATATATTAATATTCATTATTCAATTTCGACGGTGAAAGTTCAAATATATCACTAATCGCTGAAAGTTATCGTCAAAAAATGTTAATGTGACTTAGCTTTCTTATCTTGAACAAAAAATAGTGAAGTTTCAAAAGAGTATCACAGTGAGGGATCCTATCTTAATTAACGATGTCCCGATAAAAGGAAGAAAAGGGGAAATTTTATAGAAAGCCGGCCATTGTTCCTAGCCACCTATTGTTTTGCAATGACAGAGTATTTTCTAGTCTGCCGACGATCGGGTTCGGATTGTTTGGTAAAATTACAGCAGATTTTTCTGATGAACATCGTTTTGTTGAAAAGAGCAAGGGGTTGTAATCGAGGGTTTGGTCCGGGAGAATGAAACAGCTTTATTTAGGTATTCGGAGAAGTTTTTTCAAAAATGTATATGATGTTATTTAGTTAGTAGAAATTGGGAGTTATAGAAAATTGGAAGTGTTGAAGTGTCCTTAGCTTTTAAAGTATTGGTTCTTTCTTTATCGTGTGTACGTGAACCGTACTATAATAACAAATTATTTGATGTGATTAAACACGGCGGGATACCGTCTGTTTAACATTTATCCAAAGATTGATTTCTCGCTCTATCAATAATTCTTGCTTGCATAATAACATCATAACATCACGCCTGTAATCCACAAAGGGTTAGGCAGACGTGTACCTAAATAGTACAGACGTCGTGGCTGCTACTGAGAAATTTCTGGCGGAAAAACCCAATAACACTTTACCCGACCCAGAAATTGATACCAGGACTTCATGCTCAGCAGTCGCTTGCGACTACTACACAAACGAGGGAGTAATTCTTGCTTCTAATCTACAAAATATTCAAATAAACTCTCCGTAGGTTTTACTAAGCAGATCCGCAAACTTTTTGTTGAACATAAAACCTTCACGCCTCCCTAGGCACTCAAAACATCTTTGGTACTTTTTTGGCTTATATTTTTAGCACTATTAACGAGGTAGATACTTACGTGTGACCCAAAGACTTCATAATACTTCTTTATACGTGTTTGAAAGGTAACTAGGTTTTATCGTTAGACTGAAACCTGAAATATTGCAAGTTTCAGGTCTCGGGATTTCGAAGTTGATGAGTTAGGGGTAGTTATAAGTTCCTCAGGAAATAGAAGTGAAATAATAACGTTAAAACAATTTGATTGAGGGTACGGATAACCTACTAAAATGAAAAGCTTATTTTATGCCATTTTCAAATTCGATTCATGTATTATATTTTAATGTTTGTCACTCAACGTTTAAGTCCCTGATTTCTTGTTTTGGGTAGTCAGAGACCCGTTATTCTGACAACCAACTAAGGACCATTTTGTTGCCCAGAAATTGGATTGTGGTCAGATAGGCCGTCTGTCCATGTAAAATACTGGTCCATTGCATCCGGTTAGACTGGAAACCGAGTTAACATAGTTGGCGAAAGGCTAGACAAATGTTGTCAAGCCCTGGTTTATCATGACGTCACTCCAATGCCTTTATCTAGATACTCGTACTTCTATAATGTAGCTTTCTTGTGATAGTATCAAATAAACAATGTTCGAAAAAAATTGTTACAGAAAGACTCCAATAACTTTTAAAATTGCTTTTCCATCACCAAAAATTTCACAGAGCTGAATAAAATAAAATAACTTCGGTCCCCAGCCTCCAGCCACACATACATATATATTAAAGCAAGTGCGAGTAAGACCAACAAAACAAAAACAGTTTGGTTGGAAGACAAACAGTTGGCAACAATGTGTGGCTCAACAAATTCACTAGAAGTTGGAGGAGGTCGAAGTTCGCACAAACCTCCTCGGAGGATACGCTTGTGATAAAACTTTGCACGGCCTGGATTCACATCCACCTTGTAATGTGGGACGATTCTTTTAAGTTTTCTTTAAGTGACAGGATTCTACACTTTGTGTAACGGTTTTGTGGTTTAATTTTCCATGTCAGTAACTCTGAATATATCGAAGGACGTTCAAAATGCTAAATATTGAAGTATCGTTGAGTTCATTTTGTTTAGCGATGCTACACAGGATATGATATGAAATACCTTTAAGCACTTTTTTTGCAGCAAATAAAGATCCTGTATTAAAACATATTTTTATTAAACGTAGTCTTTTGAATTTCTATTTTTCAAAAATGAATATCATATCTCATATCATAAAAATGCGGGAGATTTTCACTTTAACATTTATTTTTACTAAAAATAAAAGTGCAGGTATATTACCATACACCATTTGGCCCATTTTCAGAGCCCAACAGATATTCCAGAATGCATTTTCCTGCAGAACACAAAATACGAATTTACAAAAATTGCGGAGCACGTACAATACAGAACTCCTTTTTGGCATATTGTAGTCTAAAATACCTGAAACAAAGTAAGCTTTGGAGGTGGATTTTTGTACGGTGCAATGGCGCTTATTTTCATACAAAAATACCCGGAATGTTTCTTTCAAAAACTGTGTAGAGCAGGTACATGGAAATACGGAGTTTGCGTGTGTGAAATAATAAATAATATCGTTAATAGCAGACAGTGAAAACAATGTGCGACAGAATTTTCTCGTATTTCAATTGTTTGCAGTTATTATGTTAAGAAACATAATAACTGAATTCAAAAGAAACCCAAAAAATTCAAATACTACTTGTTTGTTGGGTATCATGGAATTACAAAATGTTTTGTAAGTCCATTATCATGGACTTAAACAAACAAGTCATCTTTCCCGTCAAACAAGTAATATTTGAATGCCGACTGTAATGTAGTACAAGGCCTTCACTAGTACAATTAATTTATTAAGAATCTAATTAGTCCATATTTTAATACCTGCTTCCAGTCTCCTTAGCAAGAGATATTAAACAGCATTTTCTCCACTTAAGTAAGAAGGTCGGACGTTAGAACAGTGTTTCAATTTTCAAAGAAAAATATTCTTAGTTAACGAATTTATTATTTTATTTTCTTTGTATTTTCAGTACCTATTTTGTTGCCCCATGTCATTATTTTAACGAATACTACTGATTTTCTACCAAAATAAGTAGGTAATAATTTACAGCTGCGTCCGCGTCTTAGAAAATTATCTTTAAACAGTGTAGCCGTAGATTTTATACAGGTCGGGTAAGTTTTGTGAGACAAAAAATATCACGGCGGTTTCTGAAAAAAAAAAGTTGCAAAGTAAAACAAAAAATCACATTAGGTTCACCCTGAATTGAGGTCATAGTTAAGTAAAACTTTTTCATCGATCTTCAGTATAAACACAGACACACCCTGCCTATAACCTGGTAATCTACTAACAACCTACTCTACTCAAGCTATGGGTTTAGATGACAACTTATATCTACTTGCCTTATACAGTACTTAGTAGGTCAGTTCCGTATAAACAGTTACATAACATAACATAACATAACAACACGCCTGTAATCCAGGATGGGTTAGGCTGAGGTGTACCTATTAGTACACCCACATTTTCCCAGTTATGTTATAAGTCCCATGTAATAGGGGGCGAGCCTATAGCTATCAACCGGGCACAAATCCAGACTCCGTGGCTGCTACCGAGAGATTCCTGTTGGAAAAACCCACTAAAGCTTTGCCCGACCCGGGAATCGAACCCAGGATTTCATACTCAGCAGTCGCGCTTGCGGCCAACGAGGCAATACGAGGTATAAACAGTTCTAATTCTAATAAATATCTCCCATTGTTTTCGTAACCCATTTCGCTGGGAAGCCATCCAGATTACAGTATCGTAAATAGAGATTATCTTGCCGAAGGTTCGATCGGATCATTTGTTTCCTTTATTTACGAATCACTTTGTAGTTTCAGGTATTTTTTTATTTCTTTTCTGGAAAGGTTTTACTTTCTGATAATCTGGCGATTCGAAACGCTTATATGTACATTTTCATAAAAGCGTTTATTCGTACCTTTATTTTAGTAGCAATTGAGCATATGCTCACACAGTAACTAAATAATTAAGAACATTGAGGACTGACCTAAACATCACTGGCGAAATTCGGGTGTACTATTTGGGTACACCTCTGCACAACCCATCTGGGATTTCAGGCGTGATGTGTAAGAACATGTTTTTTCTTACAAAACTACTTCAATAGCCTCTTTCTTTTGAGTTTAACTTAAATTTAAATTTCCTCAAAGAACAAACGCGACATACAACGGCCCAACAAATTGTCGAACAAATATTCAATGATCCTTATTGAGACTCACAAGCAAGGGCTCAAAGTGTCGTCCTCGTAAATAATGTACTCCAAAGGATCGCCAGTTTACATAATAGCTTTGGAAGTGGCCTTATTTATCAGATAGGACATCTTAGGCAACTAATATAGTCGTAGTTTGACCTGCGACGTCAGATGTATTGGCTTGTAATACGCCTGTTTCGGGAAGATTAGTTAGGTTAGATATTTCGTGATCAGATTAGGGCTGTACGCGATTTGGTTGAAACGTCTTGGTTATCGAGTTGGTTGGCTAGGATGTTTGTGTGATGGACTGGTTATGGGCGTGTTTTCTTTCGAAAAACGTAACTATACAAAACCCATATTATATATGGGTTTATATAGTTACGTTTTTGTAATGATAAATATAGTGTTTCCGATATTCTGTTTGCTTATTTTATAGGCAATGCCATCTTGTCGAGTCGAACGACATCTAATGTCGCCAATGTAGTTAAATACTAAGCCGATTATGCAAGCAGGTACAAAACCCGCTTATATACTTTAATCTTAAAGAAACCAAATGACGTAAAATCGAGTTACCCAAAGATTTTACTAAAACCTAAAAACTTTGAAAACACCTCAACTGAACCACTTTTTGTACGGATCTACTTACCTCAAGAATAATATTTTACGAACTATAAAATAGAATCGTTTCACCAAAGAGGGTAACATTTCTCAGAGAAAATTCCTCTCAAAGCTGCGTTTCCTACGATTTATGATTACTCGTAAAACGGTTTCTGGTTGAATTAGTTGAAAAGTTGTGAGGAACGAGTAAACTTGGTAGAACTTCACTCAAACATTATTCTTTAAACTATGGTATTTTTGATGAAAGTTTGTGTTAAGTACACTGTTACTCTTATTTTAGCTTTGCAGGTATAATTTACTTCGTATTCATGATCACCGAACGACCTAATACTAAAGCATTCATGAAACAACAGCTCTTAATAGCTCAATCAGATTAATTAAGTTCCTGGTTTAATCAACCAATCAAATTGGTTTACTGCTGGCTCTTAGCCTCAGTATTTGAGTAACATGGATATTAACATACATGACTGTACCTATACATAATCATTGAAGTGGCGTAAATCTGAAAACTTTGGATTGAAAATAGAATCCTGAGATAAATATTCGGTTACTGAATCTGAAAGACCAATCAATTCAGTGTTGTCCTTGTTTGTATTTTCTTATGGCTTGTACTCGATAATTTTGGCTAGGGAACCAATACCAGCCGGTAATATATGATTATGTGATTTGATAAGAAAATTATTGAGTTTTTGTACGCTGATTACTATACGAACTAATCTTATAAAACCTTACATAAATTCCTAGTTAAATAATACTTAAATACCAACTGAAATCAGTGATCACAAGTTACGTAATTAAGTTGAAACCTTCATTACGCCGGGCGTTTTCTGCGGCGGTCATTTTGTCCGGAATTGTGTTATTACGATATAATCCGGACACGTAACGGACAGGCACGGGTAAGCTCGTATGATGCCGACACTATTTCTGTCATTTTGCCGGCAGGAACTGAAATTAAGTCTTTGAACGTGTCAACTTTTTATTTTAGTAATTAAGGTTTTATTTTTAGTGTTTCATGTTGGTTCTCTAAATAAAATGGAATACATAAATTCTCAGGGAATAACATAGCAGCAGTGCTAGCAGTGATAGTCTAGTGGTGTGACCGTTGGACTGCCAAGTCATAGGTCTCGAGTTCGAACCCAAGACGACGAACGAACCCAAGTTCGAACCTCTGATTTTTCGGAATTATGTGCGTATTGTACCTATAATTATCACTTGATTCGGTGAAGCAAAACATCGTGAGGAAACCAGCATGACTGAGAGATATTTCTCGACGGCATGTATAAGCCAAGTCAGAGGCCCTTGGGCGGCATAAAAACTCTGACACCAGGTTAGGCACTAACCACACGGTAAAGAAGAAGGGAATAACAATAAAACATTTATATCTTTTTTAAATAATAACAAACTGCGAACAACTAACACTAAATCTTTGTTTTTTTTTTAATCTTGGCAATCATCATTCCATTGGCTAAGAGTGGTCCCTTATTTTTGAGTCTGGATCAGTCAATTCCGGTCGGTGTCTGGATTTGGGCCCGGTTTATGGCAATAGGCTCGCCCCTTATTACATGGCACTTAAACATACATTTAAACTGGCGAAATGTCATACTACAGGACTTTTTTCTAACCTTTCAGGAAATACAAGCGTGATGACTTCCAGGCTCGGCGGTGTCTTAATAAGAAACTAAATCGAAATTATTAATGAACTTTCTGAACCATTTAATCGACCGCATTTCATTCTAAAATAAACTATAATAGTGCTGATAGTGCAACATAGGAAATTACTGTTCATGCAGGTCAGTAATAAGTACTTAACTTCCACGTCATGCAACTGAACACATTGTTTTTTCTTTATTAATAGGTATACAGGCACGAACAGCCCTTATTCAACATGTTTATAGAATTATATGGGGTGTAGTACATTAATACGTAGTCATTTCTTAGAAAAAGCATGTTGAAAATAAAAGCATACCTTGTTGAATAAATAATAAAATATTTCTTGAAAAATTTATTCGGTCGTCGAAACTACCGAATCGACAATGGTTCGGCATCGATACGAGTCAAACTTATATCCAACATAGGTAGCCATAGCCGATCCAGTAAGAGTAACGACTTACGAGTTTTATGTCGTAGGTTTGAACTCAGGCAGGCACTTTACTTTGTGTCATTAATTTCATCACCACTGCTTTCCAAACGGTGAAGAAAACCATCGTGAGGAAATTGACATGTCCTATGAACAAAGACTTGAAGATATATGTAGCGTCCCATTCCTCCATCCCCATCACCTGGCCTGTGGCCCAACATTGGGAACGTTTTGTTTTTCGCCTGGTTAGTGCCCTACCTAGTGTCAGAGTTTTTATCCCGCCCATGGGCCTCTGACTTGGCTTTTCATGCCGTCGAGAAGTATCTCTCGGGCATGCTAGTTTGGTTTCCTCACGATGTTTTTCTTCACCGAAGCGAGTTATAGTTATAATTATATGCAATACGCACATGAATCCGAAAAATCAAAGACCAATTGACATGAATTGATAAGAGACTTGGTAGTCCGATCACACCACAAGGCTATCACTACTATTGATATTGGGAACGTTATAACTTGACCATAATTATTAGGATTTATTATTTATTTATTTAAACTCCATGTACAATAGTGGTACATAGGCGGACTTAACGCCACAAGGCATTCTCTACCAGTCAACCTTTGGGTTAAATTGGACAAAATTGTGATAGGCCACAAAAAAAATACTACTTTTTTTCGACAATGTAATACTTATAATTGTAATGTATATACTTACTTGTGATTTATATATATATTTAATAGGGCAACAATGGCCTTTTCCTGTTAGTGCTTTCCGTCCAACAAAAGGAGCTACCACTAATGCTAATAATAGCTCCACTCAGCAAATACTACTGTTACTACAACAATGTTTCACAAACTAAGTACTTACTTAGTTAATTAATTACGACTGTGAGATACGCAGCGTTTTGGAGTTATAATTAAAACATTGTGGTGTGACTGCTGTAGCTAAAGTTACATTCCGTTGTGTATTACAGAAATTCTTTAGATTAAAATTATGTGGCACTGCTCTAGCTTAAATAGGTCGCTACAATATTTTTTAAACTATATGATCTTGATCAGTTTAAAAGGATAAACAAAGTTTTAAGTAGATTAAAAAAACACCGAACGATAATCTTTCTCTCTTTGCACGTAATTTTGACCGCGCCGATTTCATATTTCGCTCAGTCCCAGCCTCTGAGTCCAACTATGGTTAAAAATCATCCAGGGGACGCCATATCAGACACTAATCTGCATAGTCCTCATGTAAGTTGACCAAGATTATGTCTGGACATTAAACTATGACTATGACCACTGAGTTTGTATCGGCTGTTTCTTCTCAGAGTAGTCAGGTATGAAACACCGGCCCCATTTAGTAAAAAAAAATTACATGTAAAAGTGTTTGTGGAAGCCTATTTGCAAAATAAACATTATTTATCATAAGTAAAAAAGACCGGAATCGGTCAAGTCATTTAGGAGGAGAATAATAACGAACACACGCACATTGTAATTTTAGATCAGTAGATATAATAAAGATAATGTTGAAGACAAAAGTATCTATATAATATCATTGCTTACATAATATGAAGACCCAAAAAGCCAATAGAGCAGGGTGAATCCTCCATTTGTCGGCCAGAGTGGTCGAAGGCATAGTTATAAATAGCCGTCAGCGCGCACATTTTTCACGGTACCCTCTCGAAAGCCTCACGCTGTATATATTCGGCGCTAACGTGAAAACGGACATAATAAATAGTGTTCTATCGACTCTAGTTGTAAATTCACAGGATTTTCACCACTGCACTTCCTATTTGACTTTTAACAAATCATTGCCATCAATAACTTTGTTTTAGGAACAGAAGTTTTAATAGTTCTGTGAAATAGTTGAGTGGTGAATAAGTATCTGAGAATTTACTAACATGAAATTTGCGTGACCAGTAAAGGGTTAGGGTGCGTTTCATGGTCAAAGCGCGTGTATCGTCAAGCCACACCCGTGCCGTGAGTCAGTTAAAGCGGGCTTCAGGTTTATTTTTATTGCTCAGCTAAAGAACGGGTGTCTTATCTTGTGTTTTTATGGACACTCGTTTTGTTTTTATGTTTTGCTGCCAGTTAGAATTATTGGAAAGTTAATTAAGTATGAGTTTGTTAAAGCTTTTAAAGTTACTACGCTGAAAATAATTTCTCAGTCTGCGAAACCTAGTTTCAAGTTTTTCTAACCAGTATATTTCACGTACATCACATTTACATAGAAATAGAAGAGCCGAAGCGATCGCACAAAAAATACCAAATCACTATACGCTACGTGACACGACGTCTAAAAACATGCAAATCAATGGCTGCCTTGAGAATATGTTCTATATTTTGTTGAGCACATCAACATAAAAATGTAAACTCGATAAATTGCTCAGACATACGACGCATGCCCCTTGTTCCAGGTGAGCGAGTCAATCGGGCTGGCACGCAACTGGGGCGCTCACCCTATTGAGCGGCTTGTGTAGTAACAAACAACCACAATGGTAGTGCAGTTGACAATGAAAATCGATATGTTGCAGAACATTGTCATAGTATTCTATATAAACGTGTTTTGTGCTAAATTGAGTTTCCTTTGTAGTTTTTGTTAGCTTAGCAAAAGAAAATAGGGGTTTAAAAATGCTTCGTACGTAATATTGATTGGATTTAATTTGTGAGTGTCTATAATTTTTCCATAAGAGACAGAAAAGATTAGATATAGGTTTTTTGTTGTTTAACATTGTAATACCTATCTATAAGTGTCCCAGTGCAAGGAACAGGCCGCTTACTGATATTTTCCAAACAAGAAAAGTTCTTATCATTCAGACAGTTTATTTGGACAGCACAAAATTTTACTACTACTTATTAATTGCTTTAAAGTTGGAGCAATGCAGTCCCTCCATCCAGGCTACCTACATACAAACAAGTAGGTAGGTACATCCGTAAAGTGTACAACTCGTCGGAAAACCAATTAAACTTGATGGTGACAGGAAATACGCGACGTCGCCGACAGAGGTCACTTCGGCGGTGAAAATTACATCCCTCATAGTTTCCAGGCCGCTCCGGGCAATGGCTACCGGAAAAAAACTCGTTAATTTTATATTTTCGGCACATGTTATTTTTACGTTTGAGGGATGAATTTCTAAGGATTTTCGTAAGTCCTTATTTTAAACATCGTGTTATAGTGATAAAGGGAAGATCAGTCGCTTCGAGGCAAGCGAGTATCCGCCAATATGGTCTCTAAGCTCTAGAACATTCAGATGTACCGAACTCGAAGAGTAAATTCGTAACGTGAACACAGATTGTAATGACATAGTAGTCATGTTTGTCGTTAATTGAGTTAGCTTCTTATGCAAACAGTATTAAAGATAATTTTCCCATAGGACATAGGTGATAGTCGGAAATTACAGACCTGCTCAGATCTTCACATACTTGTTTTGCTTCGTCCACGTTCATTATGTCTAGTTAAACACTGTTCTCGAGTACTATGCATTTTATTGGTGACTTTCTTCAAACAGTTCTGGAAAATTTATATATTACTAGCTTATGCCAGCGGCTTCGCCCGCGTGGAGTTCGATAATTGACCCTCGGCATCGTCCTACCGGGATGAAAAGTAGCCTATGTGCTATTACAAACTATAATCTATCTCTGTGCTAAATTACATCCAGATCCGTTCAGCCGTTCTGGCGTGATTGAGTAACAAACATCCATCCAAACTTTCGCATTTATAATATTAGTATAGATTTCCTCACTGCTACCTAGCGCTCATAAGAGCAATATATTAGTAGCCCATATTCCAGCCATTAATGTGAACTGATTCGCAATACAACTACGTTTCATTAGATAATTTCTATCTAGACAATATACGTGAACTTGAATACCTATATTGTAAATTCCCCTCAGCGGGGATCCCATGATTTTCCGTGCCAGTGAATTTCTACCTGTGTACAATATACTGTAACATTCTGTAGCAATACGCGGTCAAGCAGAAGGCATGCCTATTCCGGAACACTGACTTGTGGACCATTAAAAGCATTTGTAATAATAGATACAGGCATAGCATGTAAGCTTATGCTTAGATGTTGTCTAACTTATGCCTGAGGATTTAGTTATGGTCTTTCCACGACTGAATAAAACCAGTAAGAAGGGATTTCTTCAAGTTAAGAGTGTCCATAGAGTTTCTTGCCCATTCTTCTCCATAGAGATCTATGTTTTCAAATGGGCAAGTACCATACTTTCACAGTTATTTTGCGATTGTAGCTTCATCTTCTTGTTTTTGACTGTTCAAAAGTGTCTGTAACTGGATTTTTTTAATACGATCAGTACACCTAAACGATGGTCAATTGCTGTCAGTGGCAATATTCCATTGTAATTATGACACTGACAATTGTTGAACGCGGTTTAGATCGATCGGATCCAGTTTCATTGATGATATCCACCGTTAGTAGCAATACCTATACAATAATAGTACTTTTATACCGTAATAATAGTACTTATATAACTGAAAATTCTCTCAATTCGTAAGTGGGCGTAAAGTCTATTTTGTACTATTTGACTTTTAATAGATATAGCTCTTCGAAGAACTGGTGCAAATGCAAGTATTTTTATATCATTCTCTTGCATGAAAAACTACAACTCGTGACAGGAAGAAAGCTTTCCAATAAAAATATAATTAATCCCGCCTCCACCCGCACTGGGTCGCCCACTCGATGACGCGACTTCCGTTCTACCTACTTAGCAGGTATGCAATGTACCGTCAGCAAGGAAAATCGGTTTATTCTTAAGTTTGTTAAATCATGACTGAAGACAATAACGTCACATATGTATGTTACATTCCTGATAAATTGATAATAATAGAAGCAACTTACGGTACATGAAATACTGAAAAGCAGTGTTCAATCCCGTCAATTAAAAACTTAGATGTAAATACCAGTCGAAACTCCTTTCGTTGCTGTCAGTACCACCTAGTATAAAGTTGGAAGCCTTTACCAGCGATAGTAAACTCAAGCCTTGACGATAATTGTTCGTGAAGATGAAAGGATAATGGAATGAATCACGAAGGCTTTTCAGTAAACAGTTCTAAACGTAAAGGCGTTTGTTGCCTTCTTAACTTTTCATGGTAACGATGAAAATTAAAGAAAAATAAACGCGACGGCGAAGTTCAGACAGGTAACGGAGATATTGAATTTATAAAATATACAAAAAAAAACATTTCAAGGAAATCAAAGTAGGATTTCTTCCTTGAAAAGTACTTTAACTGAGATTTAGCTAAATCAATAGTTGATACATAGGTACCTAGATTTCTCTGCATAGGAATTCTCAGTGGAAGCCCGGAATTTGCATTTAATTTTGATCCCGGTTCATGGCCATAGACTCTCTGCTTTGGGGCTTTAATGGCGAAATGTGGGTGTACTATAGGTACACCACTGCCTATCCTTACGTGAAAATGTATACGTGATGTTATGTTGCACTTACCTTATCTAAGTTAGTGCAATATCACTCCATAGTATAAAACAAAGTTGCTTCCCGCTGTCTGTCCCTATGTGTGCTTAGATCTTTAAAACTACCCAACGAATTTTGATGCGTTTTTTTAATAGATAGAGTGATTCAAGAGAAAGGTTTATATGCATATTATAGTAAAGAAAACATTAGTATCTACATTGCACCTGTGCGAAGCCGGGGCGGGTCGCTAGTAATAATATAATATAGCTTATTTATTAATAATTCTCTTGCCCTTAACCATATTTCTTTGTGGTCAGCACAGCACGTCTTCTTTGTTCATACTTCTCAATTATTTGTAGCCATTCCTTCACAAAGGCCATCCATTATTGCTTTGGTAAAGACCAGAGCCCCCTACTCTTATAGTCATACACATTCATACTTAACACTCAAAAACTTAAATTACGTGATATTTTATCATGATCGTATTCTTTGTAAAAGTTTTATTAAAAAAAGAAAGTACTTAACTCGTTAATCCTTCACTTTGCCAAAAAAATACGACACTATAACCGCATCCAACCAGATTTAAGTAAAAAATCCTTCCACTTGACTTCATCCGCTATTAAAAAATCCTAAACCCATCTGCGCTCGACAGTTACACGGCTTTTTTCGATAACCCTGCGATTTCGGGAAGCATGCAATCAATACGACAGCCGCTCGTAGGTGATTGCTGTTTTCAATCATCCGGGTTATATGGCTGCAGGAATATCTACGACATTTTTCTGCGGTCCTATGGAATTGCATGCGGTTGGAGGAACGAGTATATTTGAGCAGAGTGAAATGAAATTCAGCGTTTAAGGGAAGTAGTTTTGTGTAGGTATGATGTGTATGTAAAATTGTTGGAAATGTGCTTATGAAATTCTTCGATGAATTTCTTAAGTGCACTTAAATTTGAATGTATTTGATTGATGTAATTTGAAAATCAAAAGCTTTATAAAGCCTTGTAGAGTGCTACAAAGATCTCTAGGCGCTCGTAAAACGTTGGAGGGGAGGGGTGGGGGGCGTTATTTGAAAGTAAATGGAGTCAACTCGTCTTGAGAAATGTCTTGATAAAACAAGATGGCGGCATTAGTTCCGATTTCGGCCACGAGCCAAAACGTACTAGTACCGCTTTAAGTATCCATGTTGCATCGATAAAATTCAACTTAAAATCCAATGTGTAGTCTTTATGAAACTGTATACTTTATTAGTCCTCTCATTTCACGAGACTTTGTTAATAACCATCTCAATAAACCGATAGTGGAACTTTAATATTGAGCTTATCCAAGAAGAGGTAATTTTATACAACTACCCACATTTTCATAAAATAATACCCGCAACGCTTACTTGGGCCGATCAGAAAAAGCTTCATGTCCATGCAATAAAGCGGATAAGGTGTCATTCGTTTCGTTTCTGTTCGGACCACAACACTAGAAACCACGCCGAACTAAAAGCTATGGATACGTGATCGGTTCAAGTCGATTTCTCGTCGATAATGCGGTCACACCCTTAATGAAGTGTCCCATCGAAACAAGACTCGTTCACGTAATGCCGAGTAAGTGAACAATGCACCTATTGAATTAAACTATCTGCCGCCATTGTTAACGGTAAATAATGCGGAATATTAAATTTTATCACGCAACGTAATGGCGGAGTATTTATTTCAATCATATTGTCTACGTGTAACGACTGGAATACGAAGCAACTTTTCATGAAATTACTACTTATTGGTTTTTCCTACGTACATTTTTTTTTAATATACTTTAGTACTTATTGTATGTACCTTAACTACTATGATACTGAAAGTAGCAGTATATATTCTTGCATTTTTATTTGCCGCTGCCCGTTTCTGAGCAAAGAGGTTGTATTAAAATCCTGGAGTTATCGATTTCTTAAACAGGCAGGCTGGAAATAACGCCAAATCCCGGACTAAACTCTTAGAACTTAACGTGTTTCCAACAGAATCTTCAAAAGTTCAAAACTGGGATCTCGCAAAACTTTGCAAGTCTTCTTATTTGTAATTCCGTCCGAAATGCTTCCGTTGGTTTTCCGCGCATCGTCAATAACACTAGTGCGGCGCCGACATCATATTGCGATGCACGAGCCGAGCGAGCGGAGCGTTCGTTCGGAAATTGCATCGTAATGTTTTGCTCGATTTTCCCCTCACTCGATGGCGCCGAAACGCGCTAATTGCTCGCAATCTATTGCTTTTTAATGTGTTTGCAGCAATCGGGAGCTTTATTTTCGATTATTTTTGTACGCCGAGTAAACGGTGACAATAATCTGAATTGCAAAGGTTTTTTTGTTCCACCAATTCCAGTTGGGATTTTATAATTGATGTGCTGTTTTTACTGTTTTATGACGATAGTTTCGGAGTGTGCAAATGTTGCTTCATTGTATACCACGTGTTTGAGAAATAAGTGGTCATATTTAAGAGTATGGATGAACAACGAAATCAAACATCATCATCACCTGATCGAACTGAACAACTTCTACGTATGGGACAACTGCTTTTCATTTTCGATAACGATTAGTCTCATGGAGATTTTTTTTCAGTTTTATGACTAAAGACTGATCACACTCTTTAAGACCACGTATTTCTGTTACACGTTGTACTCATATAACTTACTAGCTGACCGGCGCAACTTCGTCTGCGTAACATTTTTGATTAATGCTCGATGCTCCGCTCCTATTGATCGTAGCGTGATGTTTTTTCAAAACTAAAAGATTTTTTAATTCGAACCAATAGTTCCTGCTTTATAATAGTAGTATAGATATGCGCTATTCTCTTTATAGCCGGAACATCAATAAATCGTGGAGTGCGCTTGATATTTCGTGCCTCGTCTCGAGAGGCTGCCTGTCTCGGCCAAGTATGTCTGTATGTCTGTAATCTATGGCCGATGCTATCTGCCGTAAGTGGTATGCACGGCATATGTTCAGCATTGATTGGTGCTATACAGAGATTTCACTCTCACTGTATGGATAGCAAGGCATCTGCATAAGTTAAAATAAAGCTAAACGGCTGTAACACATTCTATTTTCCTTCAAGAAGAACAAATGCTTATTAAATACTTAAGAATTTCCTGCCTCGAATATTAGTTTATTTATCCAGTTGTAGTCAAGGATACGTTTAGTGTAATCCAGTTCTGGTCTGATAGGCAGCCACTTCATGTAAAACACTGGCACTTATCTGCATCTGGATAGACTGGAACCCAACTCCAAGTCCCCAACTTAGTTGGGGAAAAGGCTAGGCAGTTAATGATGATGACACAGTTGTGTGTTTAAGCTACACATGGCTTCCTTAAATACCTAAAGATAACTTTAGCAAAGCAGCAAGCACATTACAGATATTAAGCTATTAACTACATTCAGTGTTCAAATACGAGTCGCTTGGAAGAAGCGATGCTCGTCGCTTAACGAGCGAACGTTGCCGAGAATGAAGCGATTACGCGTACAGTAAGCGTCGGCTTTATAAACGTATTCGGTTTGTTGTGCTTTAAAATTATACGAATATTACGTATACTTATATGGTAGTTACGAATACGTTTACTTTGGTAAATGAAGCAAGAAGTAAGGCTCAAACAAGGTAAATTAAGATCGAACTGAAATAAAAAATTTTAATCAGCTTTCGTTGACTTTGAGCAATCACTGTATAACATATTCGTAATTAAAGCAATTAAAACCGTTTAATTTTTACATTTTCTCTCTAAAAAATATTGAAATCTCTGTACAACGTTAATTACTTATTGATTTTCTTGAACTTACTTACGACCCCTTCGAAACCAAAGCTACGATGCCAATCCACTACCAGCCAGTTCTAATTACCCCTCACGACACCATTACACAACCCCGTACCTACCCATTGCATTACTTATAAATTCCCCCACAAGTACCTCGCACAATGAATCATACCCCCAGTCTAGACAACTGGTAGTCTGGTATTGATCACTACCCCTCCTGCCGTTGACACTAGTGCTTCCAAAATTATGGATTTGTTAATTACGTAACTAGTTACGCATTTTGATTCTCCAATTACGTAACTACGTAATTACGTAACTGTTTTGATTTTTTTAAAGCACGATTTTGTATGCGTGTATTAGGTATTTTAGAAGTGCAAAAACAAACGACTTCAAATGATAACATTATTTATATTAAGAAATTAAAAGGAAACTACAGAAATAAGACAATAATTTTAAAATTAAGCTCCAATTCTAAACTTGAATAGACGATGAAGTATTTGCCCTTTGCGCATCTTTTTCTTTCGACATCTCGCCAATACGAGTATGTTTAGCACGCATATGAGTATGTAATGCTCCAGTAGCACCACCAGGAGTCTTCTTTTTTTTTTGACAATGTTTACATTGAAGACTGCCCATTTTCAGCCCTCAAGAAGTGTTCCCATATAGTGGATTGTGTGCGATTGTTCAAAAACTCTTTATTAACAGTCTTCTTTGCGGCAGACCTAAAACAATATAAAAATAATTAAATATAAACAACATATCTATAGTTACGCACTACACACGTACCATTAACTAATTACATAATCAATGTCTATTCCCACAAACACCGAACAACACAACAACAAAGTGTAAAAACTCTTACACAAATAACCTAGAGACAAAGTAAGTAGACAAGTCAATGTTAAAATACTCACATTTTCGTTGAAGTATCTATACGCTTTTACTACGTATGTGCTGCTTAAAAACTTGTGATGAAAAGCCTCTGAAAACCAAGCACCGAAATTCGCGGCACATACACACAACTCAGTGAATTAAGCTTAGCCCAGGTCAGGCTTCTCGCAGGTGACCGTGCGTGATGACTGAGTACCGAGTATTGAGACTGTTTTTAAATTCATAAAAGTAAAGAAAAATCTTGGGGGTTCCCTAAGCCAGCTCAATCCACAATATTAAAATCTATTCGGTGTGAGTTAGATCAAATACTTGCGAAACACTTTTAAACTTTGATTTTATTATGTACCCAACTATCCACAACCAACGGGGATTCCCTTCGTTTCCCGATTGCTCAACAATGAACTCTTTTCTGCACGATTAAGAAATAAAATCTTGCGGACTCAATTGGAAATTATAAAATAAGCCCCGGAAATTCGGGGGATACCCACTGAAAGAGTTTCGGTGTTCTCATAACATTTAGAGTTGCCATAATATAAGTCGGAATTTAATCTATAATAAATTAATTTGTATTAAGATGAATATGATATTTACAAATACATACATAAACTCATGCCCATGGAGTAGATAGAAACTATGGAACCAGATAAATTTGTAATTAATTAATATTATCCTATAATTCCGTTATTACGGAATTGAACTCTTCAGTTACGTATTTATGGGACTTCTAAAATCTGTCCGTAATTACGTAATTGCGTAATTACGTAATTACGTAATGGAAGCCCTAGTTGACACTACTGCAATGAATCACCGATAAACAGATTATGGGTAAATACCCCGTCGTTTAATTGCACCCGTAGTTGTAAATTTTATTTTAATGGGGTTTTGAGTCGAAGTTCTTGTTGGGGTTGGAAAAGTTTGTACATTTTGGCGTATGATTCAGAATATTTCTGTTTAAAATACCTTTAGAGTAAGGTGTTCAGAATTAGAAGTAGTTTTCACAGGTTGTGTTGTGTATATGAAATGTACGTGATCAAAATACGTTGTCTCCATTTAGAAGTTCTGAAAGCATGGTCATATAAGGTTGATTTTGGATGACTTCGTCCAACTGCGAATCAATGTAATTAACAATAGAACATCATAGACGAATCCACAAAAGTGTGCTTGGCTCTAAAGACATTAACGCGTAGAACACTACTGCCTGCATATAGCATGTGTTTGTGTTTGACAAATTCATTATCGTACAAAAACCCAAATTCACGTGGTCATTGCATCGTACAAACCTAACTATCGAACGGCAACTCAGCTATTTGCAAACCTACTTGTATTCGCTTTTGATACATGCTGTTGCCATTCATCTTCCTGACATACTCACTTCCTCACATGACTTCACCCACAAAACGTCAAGCTATGACAAATATCGTCTAGACGGGTGAATGGTCTATTTGTCGAGGGGACTTATACCTAGGTCTAGATACACTCAGTCAGGATTACTGTTATTAGCTCTGGCAAATATGAGTAGAGCTATTAGGTAGCTATACTGTGGCTATACTGAACAAAGCTCGGAAATATGTATGGCGTGATGTGTTGCTGGGGAGTTTGCCTTTATGACGAACAATCGTTGATTTTGCTTGTGCCTTGAATGTTTAGGGAGGTATTTTCTACTGCTGAGCAAAGATCTCCCTCATGTCTTTCCAAGTACTTGACTCTTGCAACTTCTTTCTTAGTATCCCGCCTTTTGACATCAAGGTGTTTTTTTTTATAATTCTGATTGTTGTACATCGCTATCCGTGCCCAGATAGCTGGCAAAATAACTTCGTTGACTAGCAATTCTAAAGAATGAGCCGCATCTGTATTCAGTTCAATTAACCTTTTCAACATGGCCTCTCACTTATGGCCACTATAAAGGAACCCCGTCTCTTCACCTACATACACCAAGATACTTAAGTGCAATGAACCCCGACAGTAATGTACAACACCTCTCATAGTATTACACACGCCCATCCGCACGGCTATAATGTAATCTGACTGCAGACATAATAAGATGAAAGCACTCATCACTCGCTTGCCTCATTTACTTGTGCTGAAGGTAACACCCCTTTCTTGAGATATTCTGGGGGAGCTGGGATAGCTGTTTAGTGTGTAATAGCTGTAGTTAAATGTAGTATACCGTTGGTTATATCGAGAAAGTCAGTGTAGTATTGTATATGTTGTATTTAATGTCCAATTTCCTCCTTCTTACATTTGGTGGTTCTGGTCGAAATCTTCACATTAAGGTACTTGACTCGTCCTCCACTACCGTTAAAGATTGATGCAAGAAGATATATTAAACAAATCATTTAGCAAATGTAAACCCAAATCAGTGTCTGCTTCTAAATTGATCCAAATAAAGCTGAGAACTAACCACTTACAAAATTAGGTAACCCCCAAACAACGCCATAATAGAACCTCTGGAAATATAATACAAGTATCGACATCTAAATTACCCACGAGTGTATGATATGATCAAAAGCTATACGCTCAAAGGCGTACCCGAGCGGTGCGGCGTATTGTCAGATACGCTGATACGTTTCATACGTGTGGCGATGACACTTTGACAAGCACCTGATGCCGGTCGAATATTTATTTTGCGAATATAACGCCTGTTAAAATCCCCAGTTCCGAGAGTGTTTGCTCCAAAAATAAGCCATGTGAAATGTGAATATTTAAATAACGTGGAACTCTCCTATTTGTTGTTTGGATGAATCACACAATTGCTTTCGTAAATTAACTGATTTAATTTGATGGGTTGCGTTGATAAAGACGGCAGTTTTTGACTTGTAATTTTTGATTTTGCTCGTGTTTAATTTTTTAACCACAGCACAAAACGCCGTTTTTAAGTACGCATCGAATAAAATGTGAAGCCAAGTTGTTAGTTAGTCAAGATACACAGGCTTCAGATGAAACTGTATTTTTAGAGTGGAAAAGCTATTTATGATACACAGTAGTGGGACAGGTAACGGATTAAATGGACGATGTACTTATGGTGAACAAATAAAGTTTATTGTCACAGTCATTACTATTATAGTCTAGATGTAAAAAAAAACACAGTAAAGATAAAACAAGAACATTGTAAAACGTGACCGATTTTGACACAAACTGTCGCCCAACTCGTGGCCAACGTTAACTGTGAAAATACGTAAGTACGTACCCGTTTTTTTTTTTAATTTTATAAAACATAATATTTATTTAATATTTATATATATATATATATATATTTGTATTTATATGCATTGTATTTATATTACATGATAAGTAGTGAATAACTTGTATTATTTTAAATTTTGTATATTAATTGCAGTACACCACTGACTACCCCCCCTTTTTTCTATTACATGTTCGTACAGTCCATCCAAAGGTTGTCTGGAAGAGATCGCTATCAGCGAGAAGACCGCCATTGTAACCATAAAATTAACAATTTTTGTAAAACCGTTCTGTATCAATTTTGGTGTACAATAAAGTATATTCTATTCTATTCTATTCTACGTAAAAACTTAAATTCAAAACAAAACAATCATGTTGCATTTCGGCCAATATTGCTTCGACGGTATCTATACAACACAAAATCCCTGAAGGAGATTATACAACGCCCAATTAAGCTCACAGAATAGAAACAAAAGCAGTCCCTAAACATTATTTAAACAAAAGCCACCCTTTGTTAAAACGCACGTATAGATACTCGGAAATTCGGCACAAATTGTTCTCGGAAACTCGGCAAATCCGGGTTTAGTTTCTAATTTCGTTACAGTGAATGTAATCGATCCGGTATTCCACGTATCTTCAGTTAATATGCGAAATCCAGCTACCGTTGGCTTGTTAAATCCCTATTCTGCACTGAATGTAACATTAGTTTGCTGGTGTTGCCAGTTCACGCTGAGCCGAATGTTGCCAGTGTTATCGGCGTTTAGTTTCCTCATCACGTACTGCGTTAGTGCAGCACTAGTTTGAAAGCTACTTCTGTGACCTCATACCATGCTGTATTATTCAGTGCTAATACCGCAATAATCGTTGCGTTCTATGGGCGATACATATTTTATACGGAAATATAGTGGGTGCTCGTGTTGATGGATGTATTAGATTGTCGGATTTTTCTTCGCAAATTGTCGTATGAATCATAATTTATACAGAAACGTACCATAGTTCTCATTGTAGATGTCAACACAGAACCATTGACTGAATATCACCAAGCTTAGCCTCGTGGATCAAGTCAAGTCCTTCAGCAATTAGGTATCAGTTTCCAATGTTCTCGTTCAACACTTCCACTACACAGTCACAAGTAAAACATAATCTTAAGTATTTGTCTTTGGCGTACCTGTAATAAAAGCAAACTTCCGTCTTGAATCTAATAAGTGAAACGAGACGGAGCTGTTACCTAGATGAGTTTCACATTCGCTAAACAGTAGCTCTGTATCAGTCTGGCTCCACCGCAATGCAGCCAAAAACGATGACCTCAAGTCGCGACCTATATACTCGGATATTCGGATACGCGGATATAATAGACGGTGATCCGAATTGTGAATGCGTCCCACGCTCCACTTGATAGTGTTTCATATAGTGCGTGGGATACGTTTTTTCTCGTTAGGGAGAATATTTTTCGGTCGAAATGTGAAATAAATGTTTTGGTCGTTCCGCATAAATGTCAAAGCGTATTCACTGGAATGGGAAAGGTCATTAGATGTGGATTGTGTGCACGTATTCAATCATAAGGTCTACTTATTGGAGTTTATAATAAGCTACTAATATTACAATTACATTACGATAAGAGATTTGACTCAACATATGCGCCATTCCAGTCTTATCCGAGAGGTCAAAGAAATAAAACGTACCCCGACACAATAATATAAATAAAGAAACAAGATAATAAAAACAAATAACACTAAAACATTTACGTCACTAACGGCGTCCACAGGACTGACCCACATAAAAGGATTATGATTCGGACATATAACGTTGATGATCCGCATTGTGCATGAGTCTCACGTCCAACCTGCGGATACGGCGGATACCGCGGATACTGCGGCTCATAGTCACTGCACTATGCATGAGGTACTGCGCAAAAAGTTTCATGATATTCTCATAATAGAATATTCCACGGTATGACACAAAAAAATCTGTTCTCGTTTTTGTCTTGCGTTAAATCTCAGCTGAATAAAGTTGTATAATGCAGTGGTTTTGTTGGCAATATCTTACTTATAATACGAGATATTTCTTCTTTATTGTCTTTGGTCATGCATAGTTAATCAGATTCTTCTGTTCCGATTATAATACCTAACTTATTACAGTGGTCATTTCTAACCAACTTCAAAAAAGGAGGAGGTTATCAATTCGGTTGTATGTTTTTTTGTGTTTGTTACCTCATATCTTCATCATTTATGAACTGATTTGAAAAATTTTCCTTTTATCTGAATGGATTTACTTTCCGATTGGTCCCGTAGAAATTTCATCAAAATCAGTTCAGCAGTTTGGTTTTTAAATCAAAATAGCTGAAAAAAATATATCATCCAAATGAAAGAAATTGTGAAATTGATACTTTCCAAGGATTTGTGTGTGATACGGTAACTAAACAAAAACCTTTTTGCATAATAAAAACCGACTTCAAAAAAAACCACAAAGAAGTGGAAAATAACTTTACTTTCGGAAGTCGGTGACTATTGTTTGTTTCATTGACTTTTTTGCCACCGACTTCCGAAAGTAAAGTTATTTTCCACTTTTTTTGTGTTTTTTTTTTTGGATGTCGGTTATTTTTTCTTCTTTCTACTTCCCAAGAATGTTGACTTCACCAAAAGGCTCATTAAGTTGAGTTCATGAACCCGAAATATGCACATATGCACATTTATCATGTATACAAAGAGACGTGACGTAATGTAAATAATAAACCGCTAATGATCCATTCCTTTCGTATTGCGAGTCTGGTCACGTGCCAATTATGTGGGACTCGCGGGTCTAACTTTATATAGAAACGATATGTGAGGACTACTGAATTTTACTGAATAATACGAGTATGTTCAGGAAATTCAACATTACGAGCAGAGAAAGGTGTTGAAACTTTGTCTAGTAGACGAACTGTTTTCTTCATAAACATGTTCACGTTTTCTTGAATTTTTGTTATTTTGAAGGCCACACTTTCATTCTTACTGAACTTTTGGTTGAGTCCTGAAATTATAAGTAGGCATATGAGTCCTTAAGTTATATTGATGTTAAAACGTGCTGTTTGTCAGTCTAGTTAAAATAAATATCTTTTGTTCTTATGGTATCCTTTCCAACATCCAATCCCTTATATCTTTTCATATTGTAAATTCTGTACTTATGTGTTCTGTTATAAGATCAATAATGCCACTCCATCCGTATTGACTTAGGTAGTATTGGCACATCGCAAACCTTCCTTTTACCGAACGAGAAAATGATACATATTTTCCGTCACGATATCTTATGAAGAATCTCGAGAGCGTTCTCCAATGAAAGGTAAAGAGGGATACTTATTTTTAGATCGAGTGACGTCATTAATGTATACCTATGTTTATAAGGTTGGTACTTCTAATACTGACTGACGCAAACGCTCCCATCCTTACAAAGGAGCATTAAAGGTGCTTCAGCAGTTTTCAACTCTAAAAATAAATATTTTATTGTTGGAAATAAACAAGGAGAATATAAGAAGCTGATGTGTGGATAGTTTTTTACCAAGATGAGCATTAACACCCGTATCTATAGTCAAGTCATAGTGTTTACTTAAGTAAATGTTATTTTTTAAGATACGATTTTTATTATGTAGTTTAGTTATTGGTTGAAGTTAGAGCTGTAAAAAGTTAGAATTCTTAGCTTTGCTTTCTTTGACGGCTCTTACTTCGTTTAAATTCTTGTATATTGCAAAAAAGAAAAAATGCACGAGTAATTACTTAAGCTCAAGTAATTACTTTAACTTGACTATAGATACGGGTATACGAATCAGCATAAAACACAACCACTCCCACAACTGGGTCACAGATTTCCTCTTTGTGAGGAGTGGGTAATAAATACACCAAGCGGGCCCAGTGCGACAATCTTCCAAAACTGCCTCATTTCCAAATAACTGCCACCGCTTTGCTTTTGACTATTGTTTGTTTCATTGACTGTTTTTGGCACCGACTTCCGATAGTAAAGTTATTTTCCACTTTTTTTGTGTTTTTTTTTTGGAAGTCTGTTATTTTTTAGCAAAAAGCTTTCATTTTACCCTTTTTATTAGTTATCGTATCACACGCAAATCCTTGTCAAGCATCAATTTTGCAATTTCTTTTACTTGGATGACATATTTTTTCCAGCTATTTTGATTTAAAAACCAAACTACTGAACCGATTTTGATGAAATTCCTACGGGACCAATCAGGGAAGTGTACCTATCCTTTCAGATAAAATAAGAATTTTTCAAATCGGTTCATAAATGACGAAAATATGAAGTAACAAATCCTTCTTTTTTCGAAGTCGATTAAAAATCGGCAAAATACGGAAAAGTAGTTCACTAAACAACAAAAAAAAAACACTAAACGAGCCTCCGTTTTGAATCTCCGAGCTCCAGGCCCGTTCCACTTCCACAGCGAATTAATTTAAAGCACCTGCCTAACAATTTTGTAACAGCAATTAACCGTTATACTTTGAACTATAAATATTCACAATATCCCGTCCAGCCTCATCGCTGGCACTTCGCAGAGAAATTGCCAATTTCCTGGCACTACGGTGCCAGTCCATATAACTGTGTAATACATAAATAATTTGTTTTCATACCAATTTTCACGCAGTTTTGCTTGATTTATAAGCCTTTACAGTTTTTAGTTTATGATTGGGCATTTCGGTTTCACTTTATTGAGTTGGAAATATGAGCTTTGTTTTGTGCTGTTAGTGCAGTATTTATAGTTACAGCATATTTTATGGGGAAATGTTTTTAATAATTTTTTATCTGTGTAATTTGGCTTTGGCGTTTAGTTTTTGCTCACTGTGTACTGTTTTATCAGTAGTACAAAACAATCAATCTATAACGTTTTTATTACTGGAGCGCATGCGTCATTCCTGCATTTCAGGATTGATGTTTTCTATAAAATATTTTACTTATTAATCATTCTTCTTTATTTCAATAAGGCGCATGCCACAAGTTCAAAAGTTCTTATAACAATATAATTTAATAAAGAAACTCAGTGTAAATTTAATTTAACCCTGCAGCTAATTGTATTAAATGAACCACGTCAGTCGTCAGTCAAGACATCGTAACGAAGAAAATATCTTAGGTGTCTACGCTATTTGTAAAAAGTATAATAGTTCTTTACTGGACTGCCAGACATTTTTACGAATTACTTAAAGTATCAAACACTACCTTAAAATTATATCTTTCGTAAGACCTTTCATTAACAAACTTAGTTATAAAAAGATAGAAGAAAGTTTGGCAAAGATTATTTCGGCAGTAGTCTGTGCCAACACAGCAAATTAAAAAGATTTCCAGGTAATGTTATGTTAGCTGACCTTTATAGGAAAACCTTGTTATTTTGATGGCACTTGACCTACCTTCTTATGAAAAATAATATGAATCTGAAGGTACCTAAATATCCAACAAATAGGTATGATAATATCAAGGATCAATTTTTAATTATGAAGTAAGTTTTTTCAGTTTCAAGCGGAAAATGAAAAATGGAATGAAATTGAAAGTAGTTTTACAGTAACAAAGATAATTGACAAATTTTAACGGATTATTTCGCAATATAAAAAAGTGCATATTTGTTTAAAAGTATCAATTAAACATTACACACACACATACAATTATTTACTTTGGAATATATCCTGCGTTTACTAAAACAAACTTTTAATATATATCAACAGCACTGTAAACAAAAACATAATTAATAACACATAACAAGTTTTGCTGTCACTACATTATAATATTGCACGACTAATATTGACACTCGTTATCAGAACGCAATTTTCCGCGACCATATTGAATTACACACGCGGCCGGTGTAATTACATCTAAATTGGATTGTGTTTTTGGATAAATATTTCGCTGGCCATATTTATTTGGCCTATAGTGTAAAACGGTGATGTAGGCAATTAAAAACGATCCTTCACTAGATAATGGTGTTTGTTAAAATAGTTAGTAGGTATATGGTAAGCAAATATGGTTTAGTATACAATATACGTAGGTAGATTAGATCACTACTCTATCTTGAAAACCCGAAATTCACAAAGCCCAGGTGACACAGGCTGACAATAAAAGTTAGGCGCGTGTTTGTGAACCGTACGACCCAATTTTAGAAAATTTGGTTCCCAATCCAATCTGTGCCAGAGTCGGAGCGTTCATACAATCTGTTGTATGATTTGTATGTCTGGCTTTTACAGCTATTACGCTTCAAATTAGACCTTCGGTCGATTGGTTGCCTTAAATTTTACTAGACTAAAACGGGCTCAATATTATAGCTATAAAATCTGAAAAATAATGTAACTGATAAAGGCAGATCTAATTTCACAGAGTGCGCGTATCCGCTAGGGGAACACAAAGTGATTGCAATAGCCTGGTCGCGACTTCCTGATAGAGCCAATGTCTAGACTTTAATGAAGTTATGGTGGCGTTACACTTGCGTCTTGGATACAAAAAGCAGCGAATACACGACGTAAAGCGCTTATGCGACGTAAATTATATTACAGCATCTTCTTCATGTGGTTACGGCCTTCGCTGGTTGGGTCGTGCGATATTACTAAGCTCTAATCCTGTGAATTATTTATCCATGATACTAATGGACCCGTGTCTTGAGTCGTTTCCTGAGGGTTATGAAAAAATACCACAGCTAAGGTTTTTTCTTATAGGACATATGAATATAATATATAAAAATTAATTGCATTCTACCAGAATGCACGAACCAGTCTCAGTGATTTTAGAGGCTCGAGCTTCAGACATCTGAACGTGATAAGTCTTGAAAGCCTTTTTAGTATTGACTGTTGTTGCTGTGTTTTTTGGTGATGAGAATTCTCATCAAAGTTGCCTGTTTTTATTACTCCAGCCACAAGAGAACAGCTATAACCCGACCACAACAAAAAGGGAGAAAAACTAAAAAACGACGAAAGAAAATCAATTAAAATCCCAGCGGCGGCTATTCAATTACTGGCGCCAGCGATATATCGCTCAGGCAGCCAATCACTCGTACTTTACTCGATAAATTTAGGTTTTACACGTTAAGCCTAGGCTCTGATTGGCCAACAGTGGCTAGTGCCAGCGATATTAACTGGTACTACCGTGATATATTGACTGCCTATGCAAATTGACTGTTTTTAGCGGATATTGTTTTGAGTAAAATAGGTCAAACTGATGACCAATGTTTTAAAAATCTTGTTAGTTGTTAATTTGTGCTGAAAATACAGACATTGGCATCATATTGTCATCATATCTTGAACTTAAGGCCTTTACCTACCACTTTACATTAAATAATAAAGATCCCATACTCAAACGACTCTGAGTCATGAACAAAATATTTATAAAGCCGCTGTTTTACTATATTTCTCCAAAACTGTTTCCCAACCTATTCCGTCCGATTATCGTCATAAAAATTAAACAAGTAATCTTCCTCAAAATCTTAGTTCATATCATATTTTCCATGAAAGAAGCTCCTTACCGTATGAAGTCGTTGAATTTTATAAAACGCAGCGTAAAGTTAAGGAGCTCTATTCATGAAAGTGATCTAGCCGTTATTGGTTAGTGGAAGATATTGCCGTACAGAAAACTAATATGCAGTATCATAACGCTTGTGTTCTCTTGTGGTTTGAGCAGAACTTCCATCTTTATTAGCTTTGAGAGTACGGCCGTTACTAACTTTCCAAGTCAGTTAGTTGGTGACGTGATTTGCTATATAAGTTAGCTTTTAATCCCGATAAGCTTTTGAATAGTTTCATTGTTTTAAAATGCCACCAAACGCTACATAAATGACGTTTAAAAAACGATAAAAGCCAAAACAAAAGACTGAACAATTTATGCTCTGCACACGACAGAATAACAAATTGTTGTAACTTGTTCGAAAGTCACAAAACATTTTACAAAGAACTCTTGATTAAATCATAACTTGAACACTTTTCACCCCAAGCGGGGTCACCTTTAATTGAACCAGAATATAAAGGGCATTTTCATTAAATTTTAATCTCTCACAGGTAAAATATGGTATTGATAATCCAGGGTCGGTCGTATTTAAATTATTTACGTATGAAGGTTCCTTTGATCGTGCGTGAGTCGTGTCGACAGCGCTACTGATGGTATGAAGATTAAATTAATATCTGATAGTTATTTCAGGAATTCTGGAGGCTTTTGACGCGTCATGATCAAAGACTTGACGCTAATGAGGGAGCTACGTTATTATGTAATAATAAACAGCGATGTTTACCGTGTTGTGTTCACCTTGAAGGTCAAGGAGGCTTCTGTCTTATCGGCATAAATTACGTAAGAATATAGTTCATGCTGCTGTGAATGATTCAGCAGGTCATTTAGGCGGTAGTGAGCTGCCCAAGGTGCGCCAAATCTAAATTTACCTAAGTATCGCCACGAGGGCTATTTTAGCTACAGCTGGTGAAAAAAGATATGGATGTAGACTTTGTTCTGTTTTCGTTAGACCTTTGCCCCTCTTCTAAGTTATTTATATGCGTGAGGGCTTTCCAATACATACAGGCTCCTGTATCTACTATGATGTCGGTAATGTGTTAAAATTTGTAATGGATCTCTGACTGGTTGGCTTACATCTTACACATTATGAGTAGGACAGTCTCTAAAGAGTTTCTGGCTCTTTTGAGTTCCGTACTTCAAAACTTTTAAGCCGTGTGAACACGTGTTAAAGGTTTATAAATGTTAATTAATGCTCTTAATCTGAATAAGGATTCTTGGGCATAGTGATTTAATTGATCTCTTCGGTGATATGAGTTTGTTTGTCTCTTTTAGTAACATCGTGGACGATATGTCTTAAGTGATAGGTTAGTGACCTCATATTTACTGACTGCCAAAGTCATCCCTATACTAGTTATACACAAAACTTCCAGAATCATCCAACCAATTTAAAAGTTAACCCCTCTAAAAGCTAAGAAAAAAAAACTAACTTATAAGTTTAGTGTCATCCACGACGCGTACTTTCCCTTCTTAATTTCTCATGAATATGTATCCAAGACTTACGGAGTATGAGAAACAATAGTTTACTAGATTCAACGAAGTTTAAGACGGTAATATTATGGAGAATAAACGCGAGGTACTGATGCGATAAAACAAAGAAGAACGGACAACCTCTGATAACGAGAACGGAGGGTTGAATGAAGAAGTTGTTTTAATAAGTAAGATGCTTGTTTTGAGTAAAACATGGAATAATTTGAGAATGCAGATGAATTTTGGTACCTCGGTGAATAATTTCTTCGCTGTTACACCTTCGCGAATATCAGACTAACTACACTAACTAACTAACTAACTAGACGGGTTTATTGTATCTCAACACAAAATCCCTACGTTGAAATATTTATTTGTAAAAATAATATTTAATTTAATTAAAGATACTTTAATTTAACAATAAACCTTCATGGGTACTTATGAAATTTCATAAACTAGGTACAAAGTTCCGATTGGGCGTTTGTTATGTAGAAAAATCGGCAAGCAAGACGACGGTTAAAAAAATGACTTGAAAACTTATAAACATATGTTTCAATGCTGTCATATTACAGTGATAACTTATACTAGGTGTGAAAGGACAGGATAGGACTGAAAAATGGCATGTTATCAAGAAAGATGTCTGTTACATTCTTTAATGGATAAAAAGCCAGTCCAAAAGTCGATGAACCCACTTAAACAATACAAATATTGTAAAAAATAAATATGACTTGAAGCAATAAAAGAACATACCTAAACAAACCTTAAAATTATTTATTAGGGGAGCTCCAAATAAAACCGCCCTATGTTTGCAATGTTTAATATTCAAATAGCGTTTCCTCTAATATTTCACATTGCCTGCTGAAACCTGTTCCATTTCATGTCGAAAAATACATTTTATTTTTTAAATAGAGCTTGCACGTTTTCTAGGAAATGTTTCTTGAGTGATAGGATCTGAACTTGTTTTTTCTTTCATATAATAAAATTTATGTTACGGAAATATAACCTTAATGTGTTTTGAAGTGTCGTTTTCAAGGAAATTTTGTGTTCGTTGAAAAACTTAAAAAGTTGTTCAGAGACGTAAGCTTATGGATATAAGCTTGACCAAAAACCATCGCATAATTCTTGGTCTTCCATTCTCTCGTTATAAGAATTATTTTACTGAAAAGATATTTATTGCTCTAATCCAATTTAAGTCCACGTAGCACTAAAACTTTTTAATAACAATAACTACAAAGCAGTCTAAACAAAAGCTTCCCTCGGGAAACCCAATAGCTCCAACAATACTCATATATATTGGCTTACACTATAATTTAGATTGCATTACAACATTGGTGCAATGCAACATTGTAAAATAACTTCTCCTACTCCGTTTAGAACGTATGTATTGTTTACTGCTATCGGATATTTGAAACTGGCGTTACTAATTGTGCTTTTGAACAGTCGTAACCGTATAGTCAGATATTTTAATTGCTAAAAGCCAACATTTTTTTCCAAAGCCGTGAAAAGCCCACGCGATAAACCGTACATAACTCGTACTATTTGTGCCTTTTTAACTCACCAATTTCGTTGCCGTTACCACGGCACGTTATCAACCGAGGTAGGGTATAAAGGTACCATATTTTTATAGGATTACGAAAACTCGCACGTGTTTTATGTTTTTTGTCGTAAATTAAAAAGTTTACTTAAACATCCTCGGTGGCTGACACATCGGTGTGTTAACCTTAGGGATTGTAGCGCCCTCATAAAAATGTTCGATTCAAATCGTGGCGTCTCCCTTGTTCCCTTTCACCCCATCCTACCCTCGAGGTGGGTGCGGTGCGCGCGCACACAAAATCAATACGGTCCGTGTTACGCACAAAATATACGGTGGCAACGAATAGAGATGTCATGGTCAGCTTATCGATATTAATTAGTTTCGACACTTTTACAGTGGCCGTTAAAATAGCCGAAGGTGTACTTGGCTTGTTGGCTTCATATTTATTTGTACAGCCATTTTCGGTTCAGTGGCCCGCAATAGCAGCCCAATAGATTTTTGTTCTGACATTCGAATTACATTTCTCATAAAATTTGTATTCTTTAGCTGTTCTTTGCTAATTGAATTAGCTACGCTTATTACTATTGCTAGTAATTCTCGCGTAATTTACGACTTTTCCAAAGAAAATGCTGTTGATTTATTTTCTTATTAATTCCACGGAGATTTGAGAATTGTCTTGTTGTATATTAGATAAGAGCCATTTGTTTTCTTAGCTGATGTATTTTTTTAATTATGCAAATAGTGTACGGCCAACCCTATCACTTACAAACTAACCACCAACACGGGTCTTATGTGTTCATTAGGAGTTAATGAAAACAGGCCCCCTATCAATAACGCTTGTCGCCCGAACACTTAGCGCCGAACAAACCGTAGTATAAACTAATAGACTTATAATAGGCACGTGGCCGATTGAATTATCGATGTCACAGAGACCCCATCCTTATTGACATCTCTCTCCTCGACACACCATGATAAATGACTACGAAATTTGCACGTTCTACCACGACAATTCCTATTTTGAATTTGTAATCCAATAATTTAAATGGTGTTTGCAAATTAAAACGTTTTTGTTTTATTCAATAGAGGGGGAAACTTAAACGTGATCGGATCGCCATCTATTGGGCGTTGTGAAAAGTTTCGAACAAAGCGTTTATATTGGAAGGTTGTTGGTGACGTGACCTCTTCGGTGTTATTAGTCTGTCGGGGATTTATTTTATCATATTTAGTGCTCGCCTGCCCGGGTCGCATGCCCTCGGATTGTAAATTTGACAATTAAAAGCACTCTGTATTTGAATTGATACAGCCGTAACATGAAATCGTTCGGCAATACCATTATAGGCTGATAATTACAGGACAATACAAAAAGGTTTCAATTACTACCTAAATTGACCATTATGTATTTTTATGGCCACGGACATTATTGTCACTGAAGCTTGCTTTTCAGAGCAAATTGAGAGTTTCAAATAAACTTTTAGGCAGTACCTAAACATTTCCCGTTGTTATTAAAATGTCTAATTTTAATTATAAATATTACGCTGTTAACTCAGTCGGGTGACTTTTGAAAACAAACGATAACAGGAATGGCGAGAGATCCCATAAAATCCAATTAATTTAATGGGGGTGTCGCTTTCCCCGAGACGTGATTAAAATAACAAAAAAGATCCATTACCCGCTATCTTCGGAGTGGAGTCGACTGTTGGCTTCAAGAGCGAATATTGGACTGAATTATACGTAGACACGTATATGTGTAGTGTAGATATTGCTTCCGTGCCTCGAGCACGTTAAGCTGTCGGTCCCGGTTGTCAGGCGAATACGTTGGAAAGTCGGGTAGGAAGCCCGAAAGTTAGAGTACCGATATTGGAATATCGGTATCAAGTTAATATCTACCCAAAGATATTTATATTTACGATATTTATGGAAGCAAGCGAAGGTTATTGTAACGTGTCAAACTCGGTAATTAGTTATGGCATTTTCTTTAAAGTCGTTATTACGTCACAGATCAATCAATCAAAAAGTCACACACACAGATCACAGTTTTATTTCGAAATTTCTTCTGATACCCTCTCTGTAGTTTTTTAAATCTCTTCGTAACTAAACATTAAGGGTAGATAGAGTTAGTGAGATAGCAGTCCCTCCCCAAGAAAATACGGATATTCAGCTGTCTAGTCAACTTAAAAGTCAACTCTAGTTAATGAAAAGTTATAGGTACTGATAATAAAACATAAAAGTCGGACATTTTCATTGCAAGCAAGGAATTGCTTTAATAATTCTTTTTGACAAAATGTAATATCATTCTATAAAAGTTGTAATAATGTACGGAGTAAAAACGACGGTGCAATAACGTCTTGAAATTAAAGTCGGAGATTTTAAAAACAGTCGTTTTCTGAGATTCAAGTACACCAAGAACACGTAGTACATTTTCCAAGTACAGCCGAGTACAGCGGGAATACATTTTCAATTGTGACTTTTATACGTACACGTTCTTACTGTATTTTTCTGATATGCATTGTATGATGTAGGGTAAAAGTGTACGTTCATTTTATGAGGAAAAGGATGTGACATTTTTGTAATGGAACTATCAGTATCTTTTGTGTGGCATACGGAAAGTTTATGCTATATTGTTTACGACTAACAAATCCAATGTTAGATATGTTTTATGAAATGTAAGTAACCACGAAACAAAACTTTGGATTTCATTTGGATTTAACAAACGTCGTCCCTGAGAAGACTATTGTACCTATCTGATTTACTATAAATTATTGTATGTGGACTATCAACAGAATTTAATCCTGACCCGCCTTATGTTTATTTTTTACATATATTCAATACTCAATACTTTATTGCATTCCATAATGTGTACATCATATAACAGTTGGTATGTTAAAACATCGAATCAATTATGGACCCTGTCGGGCACAGCAAAGTTATTTTTTAATAAGAGAGAGTATGAGGATTATATATATATTTTCGCTAATTTGCAACTACATATAGAGTAGGTACATAGCAATAGTATTCCCCATCCTTTTCATATTACCAGCACCGTATTATCAGCTTATCTATCTTTGTCTGAAGACAAGCTAAAAATAAACAACCTCGTAACCGTCACAGAAAGGTAAAATAATCCTTCGCCAGCTCCCCAATGGCGGCACTTAGTTTAAAATAAGTAAAAGTTGAGTTATTTCGCGAGCACAATCTAGAGTGTTAATCTGGGTGACAATTGGATTTCCTCCGACCGACACGCCCGGTAGGCCGGTGTTGTCAAACAGGTAATTCAGAAGGCTTGGCTTGGCTTTGATTCTCTTCCACGCAAAAACTACACGCTTACATTTTAAAACAGAGGCATGCACAGAGAGAAAAACGCTTATTTAGCATCGCATGCAAGATATACTTAGAAATTAAAATAAAATTAAAAATAAAATGAGATTAGTTGCCTCACCGCCAAGACAGATGCTGTCGCTGATTTTCAAATGAATGAATGGACCACACATAAAAGGGTCACTATACTCACCATGGAGCGTGCATAATGATCACAAGGTCTGTTGTGCAGAAGTTGAGGCGGCATGGCCACTTAAATAAATGCAACAAGGCATGATAGAACCATTGCATCTATGAAGTTACGTGAAGACGAGTTTCAATAATTATGAATCGGTTTTCAGTAGGTCTCGTTATTAGTTACGACTCAAAATTCAATTGTACTGAAGGCTTTATATTGAAGTTTTTCGGCTGACTCAATTTGAATTGTCATCGACACGCTAACAAGATGTTGAAGTTAAATACAGGGTGCGTTTATCATCCCGCACCACTCGTGGTGATAACGTTAAACGTTGCCGCGCTGTAAGAGGAAGAACAATTTTGTGTCACTCACCTGAGGTTTAGTCTAACTTCCCATAAATCCAGTAACTCTTCTGTATTCACCTGTTCGGTGTACCAAGCCCCCCCCACACCGGTCCTACAGGCGCGTGTTAAACCTGCCGCCTTCCGCCTCGGGTGATATGGTTACGTTAAACACTTTTGAAGGGCTGTTATTCAATCAGTGATTGCAATATTGTTGAGGACTGGATGCGGTTTGTTTTGTTTGCATTTTGGAGGGTCGACGGGGATGAGCGCTTTTGTTTGAATTGATTACAGTTTCGGATACTTTGTTTGTTTTGGTGACATTACCTACACGTTTATTCGATTGAGAACTGCTCCTGTTTTGTGATTGGGCAATACGTTGTAGTGTCTTTATTATATTTAAGTTCTTCTTTGTCCGACGGGTATGTACCAATATGCACACCCCGTATCATTGAATTAGTTTAAATCCTGGAAGGCGGAGGTGGTTGTGCAGAAAAGGAGGTGCGGACTCTAGAGAGGAGCTCCACACTGGTACTGTGATATATTGATATATTTAAGCTGAATACGTATGTATTAGACAAATCCAGCATAAATTTTCTAAAAGAACTAAGCGGTTACATTTACACAGATACTAAACGTGATGTATTGATTTTATTTCGTCGTCTACCATCTTCTCGTCTAACGTTTTCTATACTTTTCGTAGCTCACACTCAAAGCTTCAATATCCAAGCGTTTTAACTACATAATAACTACGTAGTAATTCGTTGAAAGACGAATATAATAATTCGGAGTCAAAAAATTGACACACAAAACAATACCTAGCGTCAGTATCTTCCAACCCTTCATCCACTTTCATCCATCTATCATACACGTCACACCGCAACGTAACGTAACTCTGATGAGCTGGATGATGTATCATCATTAATCACTGGCGAACTGTCTCGGTTCTATGATATAACGTACGTAGCTACTCACGGTCTGATAGACTACTATGTATAGTCTATTAATTTGAAGGTATTAACTGTTGAGGTATTAAATGTTATTTATTAGGTGTCCTTGAGCGTGAGGTCCTGGGATTGATTCTTGGTTCTCCAGAAATTTCTCAGTAGCAGCCACCGAGTCTGGATTTGTGCCCGGCTGATGGCAATAGGTACACCCCAGTCTTACCCGATACGGCTGAAGCTGTTATTTTTTACCTCAAAAGCTGTTAACAGTTTTCGACATCATTAACACACAAGATTCATGTTTTAATAAATTAAAACGATAAAATAATTGAGTTATATAATGTAACGTAACCCAGCCATTTATAGGTTAAGTTACAACGTAGGAAAGTTATCTAATATAGGTACAGCTAAAGCAACTATAATATCTGAACTTTACTGAACAATCTGCTAACTAAACCACTTAAACAATATTAATTGCTTACTTCATCACATTGCAGTTTTAGACGCAAAATGACCGTTCGTTGCTTGCGAGATAAAAGAAAATGAAAAAATAATGAGCACAAAATATAGCATCATTCCTTTTTTTCCGAAGGGTTGGGCAGAGGTGTACCTAATACTACCTATAGCACTCCCTGCACACATATTTTAATTTGGAATTCATGTTTATAAAACGCACGAATATTTTACCCAACCTAAGAATCGAACCCAAGACCTCCAACGAAAGGTTTTAGCAGTAGCGAAAAATACTTTGGTTGGAAAAGCCAATTATGCACTAATGTTAAGAAGTAGCTTCACTTTCTACTCTGTTAACAACAAAATCTTTGTTGTCTTACAATCTCAACAAGTACTTAAGACTAGAGCTTGTTCCCAACTGCGACACATGAAAGACAGCCGAGTTTTAAGACCTGTTTAACCTAGTCAGAAACATGAGAGACTTCCAAAAAGTTTTAATATTGTCTGGAAAGTTGACTATGGAAAAATACGACATTGAAGATGGTAATTGTAAAACTAATAGTAATAGCTAGTCCCAAGCAAGTTTTGTGTTTCAAAATAGCTTGACCTCATTGGTCAGATTGGGTCTTATTTATGGTCACGCCATCTACAATGAACTTTGACAGCGCAGTGCAAATATCATTGGATATGAATTCTAAGTGCTTAGGGATTCGCCTCTCCTATAATTCACACATACAGTTGAAACTTCATCGTATGACTAAAACTAACGCTTGAGCTCGCCAAGTTTCTGTAAATCAATTGGGACAAACTGTTTCACAGTCGAGCACCTATATATCTACATGTATACAAGTTAGACAGATAGGAACATAATACCGAAGTTTCACCAACTTCGTCGACGCCCGGGGAAAGTGGTGAAAGGCGGTCTCCCCACTACTTGTCACTCCAAAATAGATAGGCCCAGAAGGCCCACTTCGTAAAACAAGGAAAATAGATGCATGCACACATAGACGCATACGTAGGACGAACTTAGTCTTTGAAAGAAAAACTAAGCGCGGGTGCACTAGAACTCGCTGTGAGTGAGATACTACGCTAATGTAGCATTGACATTGGTCAACACGTGTGCATAAGTAGCATTCGTCGATATCGAATCAAACAAGATGGACGCCATAGATTTTGCAAATGTCGCCATATGAGTGTCAGCTCGTAGGGCCACTCGGATACACTTCAACCAAGTTATCGTGGAGGCGGGAAAATACAGAACTAAAATAGATGTACCAAGTTTGACATGTGGATGCAACTTTACTTGACAAGCAACGCCACCTTGAACTGCACACATAAGGTACTAAAATACGCTTGTCCACACTCGTGTAAGTGCCTGCGTTGACATGTGAAATTCGGAGTTCGGAACTTCGCCGATGGTATTAAACGCTGGTAATCGCACCTGGTTTGCGATGACCAATGTGTGTGTGAGCCTGAGTTTAACGTGTATGTAGTACACCCTAAGCGACACACTCACACTGTAGTGTGTCTTCGCTCGTTGTATGGACCTGACTTTCTGCACCTATCTCCCTTCTGGTACAGATTGTCCCTGCGAAATGCCGAGAGATGTAAAGCCTCCATACTTGCGCCTATATACATCGTGCATGGTAGACGATACGCAAATATACGTAACGAAGTGGAAGTTTACTTGATAAGTTTTATGACTGTAAGCTACCGTTAAAGGGAATTTGGGATGCTGCAAGTACATCTTTCAGTCGTAAATGAAGATACGTATGAGACATGTCAAGGTATTTACCGTTACATGAATTTAAGATCAGAAGGTCTAGGCTAGGATAAGCTGTAAGCGTTAAGTATTTTTAAAAAGATTTTCAATTTAGCAGCACTGACTAAAGCTTTTAGCTGCTTTTAGCCTGTTCGATAAATTCTTGACTTTTCAAGAGTTGTGTTATTGGGTTTTTCATAAATGTGATTTCTCCGTAGCAGCCTGGAGTCGGATTTCTGCCTGGTTGATCCAAATAGGCTCGCCTCCTGTTACATGAGATTTAAACAACTGGACATTTGGACGTACACCTCTATCTAACCCTTAGGAGAATACAGGCGTGTATAATGTTGTGATTACCACATTGCACAGCAAGAATAAGAACCAGGACAATGAAGCCTTGCAAGTTTCCGGAAAATAACTCAACTGCCCTGAAACCCACACGGAAATTAATTCAAAATACTTCGAGTAGGAAAGAAAGACAGTCTTCACTCCCCTTTGTATCGAGAATCGATGAGTTTCTAGAATATTCTGATTGCCCTCTTGAACGCAAATAGAATGATGGCCCCTGAAGCCATACGAGTGAAGTGTAAAAGGAATTCGGGTCGATGAAGCATCAAGTACCTTTTTGTTTGTGCGTGGACTTGATTGAACAGTCTTTGGAAATACCATCACTACTTACATGAGAACAATTAATACTCGAATACGCAATACATAACTTAGACAAAAAATAACCTACTGACTTTCCTGTGCCTTAAGAATTATTTAACACTTTAAAACTCACTCTAACTTTTTCGGAGAATAAACGTTTTCTAGGGTTCTGCTTACTCTAAAAAAAAATTAGATAACGACCTTGAAAGTGACTGGCCAGTTTACTTTCAAAACTAATAATATTGTTACAACATATTAATTCACTTAGATTTCACAACTTTATCATTATTATAGCTTCAAAACATCGTTGTTTCAAACAGCCTATAAACACACAGAAAGTCATCAAGTCTCTAGTAACTTTAATCCCGAAGAAAATCTTAAGTAAAGCCGGAATATATACCTACATACATACATACGTATACACGCAAATCCAATATATATTCTTCCGTTAGTTTGAGGAAACTAAGTTGGAGCACATATTGGGGCAAACTTGTCAACTTTGTTCGACGCTTAGAAGGCTTGAAACTTTGCCATGACAAATACACCATACTGATGAGAAATCAATAGCTTTAACGCTTTATCGTGTTCTTTTTTGTTTTCTATTGGCACGTCATGTTTTAGGGTTGTCGCGTAGACGATTTTAAGATGGTGTTTTGTATCGTTTTCATTCTTTTTTGTGTTATTTATTGGCTTTTTATGTATTGGCAGATATGATAAGAGATTGATTAAACCAATAATGAAGAGAATTGGCTTTGAATACATACCACAATTTACCTTACACCAATGGCCAAGTACAATTTGCGATACTTGTTTGCGACGAGATATGTTACATAACATCAAACCTGTAATGCACAATACAGAGGTGTACCCATTAGTACACCCACATTTCGTCAGTTATATTTTAAGTCCCATGTAATAGGGGGCGAGCCTATTGCCATCAATCGGACACAAATCCAGATTCCGTGGCTGCTACTGTTCGTCTTTAACATAACGGTAGCTACTATGCAGCATACACTGCTGGGCCCGACTGCGGGATCTATTGAGGAGATGTTGAAAGTTTGCGTTGTATCAGACACGTAACTGACGACGTAATTGACGTTGTATCAGACAGGTTTTTTTTTTTTGAACACGAGTATACAATGTATCTTTTCGCACAAACTGTAAGTAGACCTTTTTCTTGTCAAGCATTTTACGTTCACCTCCTATCAATTTCCCTAGCTCAATTTCCGTACGCACTTAGTATCGATTTTTTCAATGCCCTCGTAAAATTATAATGAAGTTGGTTCGCCCCATAAAATTTATGAGGCGATCAAATTAATTTATAGTTGGTAGGACCCGAGTGATATACTGGTACTCATCATGAGTTATATCGATGTTTACATAACAAATTGTTACCGGTAACTGTGACTTTTATACCTGAAGTTTCCCTCCCTAACTGAAAGTGTTTGAGAATGTTTTATGGTTTAAAAAAGTTTGTATCTTTTTTTTAAGTAATCAGCATGCTTGTGTAACATGAGTTTTTCTTGCTGGTTTTACATTTTATAAAATTATCATCTATTATTAAAAAAAAACTGCCAAATCTTAGTTGTTTTCGGCTTCATCGTGTAATCTAAATAATATAAGAAAATCAACGTCAAAAAATAGACAACGAAAAGATAGAAATATACCAGTGTCATAGTCAATCTAATTTACAAGGTGAACATTTGTGAGAGACTGGTGCCCGAAATAGGCCTACAATGCCTGTGTTACGGGTGTGAAATTACATTTCACGTAAAACTGAAATAAGCAGATATTTAATTTAAGTTTTAACTAACAGTAAATTATAGTAACCAAGGCTACCTCGTAAAATTAATTAAAGTTATAAAATACTTTGTAAACTCTCTACCAAATTTTTCAAGTTTCCTTTTTTTATGAGTAAGTACCGAAGAATCGAGTATTTGAGAACTGCCTATGTATACCATAGAGCAAATAAAACTTACATAGAAGATATTTCAGCGCGTTTTCAGAAGACTTTAGCTAATAATGCGGACCATAAATTAAACAGTTTTGTGAAAGCAATAAACTTGCAGAAACCACTTTAAATACTCGGAATGTTTGTACGTTGCTAATTATTTCTGAAAACAATTTAGCTGGAAGCATTGCTGGAATAACGCACCAAACAAAAGCGATTTCTTATGAAATAGCTATCCAAATTACCTAGAAGCAGTTAAGCAATGATATTTTATCTAGGTACTACAATTTCACAATTTCTACGTATGCCTTTACAACGTTAGTTTTACGTGTAATCAAGAATAAAACACAGGTTCTCCAGAGAACAATTCTGCCGTACAAACTCCTTATATTCCAGGGAAATTTAAATGTTATGAGAAAGAAATTTAGCTCTTAGAATAACCGCAGGCTAGGCTATTGGATAGTACATAAAGGAATTTATTTAAAAAATTAAAACCTCTTTACAAAGGCTTCTTAAGTTGGGCGGGGAGAAACTTCGTAAAGCTATATGGTGGGTGAATATTTAACTTTAGCCTGGATAGGTAGTGTGGCCAGAACTTTAGGAATAGAAAATCATGGCGCGCGAAATTTATTAATGTTATAAGTATTCAATGTGCCGAGTTAAAGCTTAATTTCTTTTGTAGATTGCATTATAACCCTGTTTTAACACATAAATTGTCTCTTTCATTGAAAATTGTAGGCGTAAAATTTAAACCAACCAATTTAGAACTTTGCTCGTCGCTATCCTGTTAAGTTAAATGATGCGTGCTGAAAAAAAAAATGAAATATCTCTCTCGAGAACCGAGACATTAGAGCTTCTATAGCGCCTGAATGCTTTATAAAAATTCTAAACCGAAAAATTCTGAAGGCAAATATCGAATATCGCCTAAAGTCCTGGTTTGTCTGGCAACATTAGGGTCGGATATGTAAATATGGAAGTTTTTCGTCGCCCTCAGTATTCAGGCTGTTAGACAAATGGTTTTCTCGTCGAGACACTCAGAGGGTGCCATTTATCATGGCTGTAAGGAATCTATAGGTGAGTCGAGGCAGGCGCGAAGGCCACACGTACCGAATAGATATTTTTAGGGAGATTTATGTACGGAATGATGGGAATTTACCTTTTGGGCTTATAACAATGGAGATATTATGGCAGTTACAAGTGAAGAGATCAGAGGCCCTACCAGCCCTAAACTAACGTATTTTTTTTTTGACACATACACAACGAAATTTCCACGCAAACACAATCGCGGGCAAGCTAGTATTTTCATAATTTTAAGAATGTATTCATATCTGTGGATAATACTGATTGTGCTTGTTACAAACAATTTCACTAAAATGCTATAGGATAATTTTATTTTCGATTTAAAATCGACGTATTTACGTTTACACCGCGCGCTCGCGGTAAGGCCCCATGGTCTTGCGCCATGTTTGCGTTCATGAACTGCATAAAAGATCTTATCACCAAATATATCGTTACAACATGAAGTGAATATATATGTATTTATTATATATATTTTCGTGCAGATTCAAATCAGCAGGTTCAAGTAGGCAGGTTTAGGTTGTTTTTTTTTAGGCTTATTTTGCAAAACTCAGAAATTCACTGCAAAAACAAAGACTGTAATCCCATACACTCCAAATCACGCAAAAACATCTCCCATATTCTTTTTATGTCCAATATAATAAATCGGAATCGCACGTTAAACAAGAACGTGACTTGTCGTCGATTTAAACCAAATTAAAAAGACATTCGTTCAGTCTGTGCATGAGTTTCTTTTTTAATTTCCCCGTCGAGTTGTGCTGAAGGAGCGTGTAAGTAAAAAACGCGGGACTTCGGAAGCGAGTGCTGAGGACGTTTAAGTACGGGACTTGCCAAGCCCGGGACTTGTCAGGGATGTCGACTTGACAGCTCAAATTGCGATATATTATGCTTGAGCATCAACAAGGGTCAAGTGTATTTTGTGAAGGATAATTTGTATAATATTTATTTGTGTAAACTGGATGTGATCTTCTTTTTGATATGTAATTTGGACGTGGTTTGAATTTATATTAGTATCAAAAAAAATATATTAAGTATTTCATATTTAAGTGTGCCTACATTGATAAATAATGTTTATTTTGATAATAGGTTTTTACAAACTCTTTTACACGTATTTTTTTTTTAAACTAGATGATGCCGTCGTTTCGTACCTGACTACTCTGAGAAGAAACAGCCGAAACATCACCGAGTTCGTAGTCTCTTTTAAGGCACAGAAATAATCTTGGTCAAGTCACATGAGGACTATTGCAAATTGGTATCTGAGATGGTCAAAAAGAACCACATAGATTTGAGTGGACCCGCACAGGAATTGCAAAAGTAATTATAGTTTTAAATCAAAATATGCACATAGGAGATGATATTTCGGAATATGCAAGATGTAGTTTTGCATCCTCGTCAAAATTCAGGAGGTCGTCATAAAAGACGTAAATAATCAATTTAAATTACGGGACCTGGTCAATAATAATAAATGCTGCTTTTTTTAGTTATTTAAATTTGACACAATTTCAGAATGAAGCCCTTCTCAAAAGAGGAGAATCACCCGTTTATCGAATAAACTTCTGCTTTTTTTGTGTGTGTGAAAGCGCGGTTATAGTGCTAGTATTAGACGGGCCGCGTTTTAATAGGGGTGCTGTGCACTTACCGATTTCCGAAATTAAGAAAAAAATACCTACCCATTTTATTATTGATTCTTGTCGAGAATCATTAGCATAGTTACCTCCTTTCATTTGACGAGGATGCCAAGCAACAGCCTGTATTTTCTACGAGTTCTAAATAAAGTGTTAAAAAAGTATATATAAATTGTAACAACACTGTGCACTTAGAACAAAAAGTCACGAACAAGACCTACACTTTTTCTTCGTCTTATTTATCTACTTAACTAACTAGCAGCGGGCACCGACTCACCGAGGCAACTAATTAGTAGTGACAACCCTATTTTTCTCGATCCTTTACTGGCGTACTAACAAGTGTCCGCGGGATCTGCATGCATTTGCATAAAGTGCCAAGTTTCCGGGACTTGTGAAGGAGCCGGGTGCCCGTCACTAGTGGCTGCTTTTACTTGTCTAGCGATTGCGTTTTCCGAGGCGGCGGTCTACCTGCCTTTAATTTTCTTTTTACTTTCAAAGTTCTTCGAGAATCTCTTGGGAGACGTCTTTGGTTGAAATTTTGCAGTGTTCATTTGATTTTATAGTTGTGCTACATAGTATTTTAAAAACTTTATTATAGTCAAAATGATTATTTTAGATGCAATATTATGCATACAATTTCCAATATTTTAAGCAATTCCAATAATAATGAAAACACATTAATATAAACTGCCTTTTTTGCGTTTCTATATATAAAATTTTCATCTTGAAAATCGTTATTGTATAAGATTTATAACATGTGTTTCAATTCCTATTTAAGTATAAATACAAGCACGTATTTTAGATATAAGAATTAATAAGAATACCAAGAACAACTGGGTATCAAATTTCTTGGAAAAAGTATCTTAAGTATTTTATTAATTTATTAGCAAATTTTCTTAAAATACCCAGCCAACAAGAATTTCTTTATCAATTTATATTATAAGTATATCGTTGTACTTTATTATTACAAAAGTACCTAACTTAATTTATTCGTATGACTTGCGTATTAAGTGAAGGATGTCTGGGGCGACTGTGTCATTTGGCACTTGTGAATTGAAATTCATGAGAAGACTCCAAAACGGTTTCTAGTCTCGTTTTATCATATTAATATTGAGTCATTTAAGTAATATTCATAACACGAAGTAAAAGATTAAGTTTTCGACTCCAAGGACCAATTTGAGGACAAAGAGAACATTGGCACTTGAAGTACCAAAAAATTTGGCTACTTGTTTTAATACATATAGCGAAAAGTAATGATAAACCCTACGTTTTGAAACGATTTCGAACGATCAAAGAATTACCACAAAAAATAGAAACATTATTATTGTTAAACGCACACAACTGCAGAAGCCATACACTTCAGTCTAATGACCTTTTCTTTTGCCAAGTTCCCTCTCAAACCACGTTGACCCCATCTATCCAGAATTAAACGCTACCTGACCAGATAAGAGACTCATAACCCGACTACCAAACTTGGCTCTTCCATAAAAATAAATGCTTGTGTTGGCGACTATTCGCCAGTACTTACGGCGAGGCGGTACTTTTGGTGCCAACTGGCAGGAGTTCAGCATTGCCTTGCCTACCCAACAATACACGATTGTGTTTACAGCATTTGTTTCTTTTAATTCCTTCGTGTACAACTGGAAAGAGGCTTTGGTGGTATCATGTTTATTGTGTGGTTGGATACAGTGAGAAACAAATGATAATGGTGTTTTGAATACGAACTCAATAAAAATGTAGGTACATCTCCTTTTCCTGTTGTGTGCCGAATTGTACAGAGAGCGAGCTAACAAGAAGCGCGAAGATTAACAAGTCAAGTCAAGCTAGGTAACTTATGTAAAGTGTTTATGATTGACATAAGATACCAAAAAACTTACATCAATCCTTCTAAGTCGTCGTAGAAACATGAAACGCTTTGGAAGTTATTGCAACTTGTGAATGGCCCTGTTTTTGATCCTAACGCTCACATCTAATAAACAAAGCACCACGAAAGTTAGGTGACAAAAGGGTTTTTGTTTTCTATATACATAATACTTTAATTTTCTGAGCTTGTTTGCTAATTTCCCACTCCAAATATTTACGCTGCTTACGTAGGGATGGTTGCCACATGTTACAAAATTAAGATATTGTATTTCTAAAGTTTGTTTCGGGTAATAAATGTTGCCTCGTAAACCATGAGCCGTGGGGGCCATAAGATAGAGCTTGTAACTTGTAGATTACGACCTCTCTTATCATTTGATTAACTAGAAACTTAATGGATGAAACATAGTTAGTACCAAACCATCTGTAATAGTTACATAGAATACTCAAATGGGATTGGGCAGGTCACGTGAGCCGCATGCATGACGACCGCTGGGCAAAGGTCTCAACACGATGGGTACCTGAGAATGGACGGCGCCGCCGCGCGCCTAGGCCGGCCTAGAAAGAGATGGCGAGATGATCTTGAAGCACATTACGGAGGCTGGTTAGAGGTGGCGCAGGATAAGAGTACCTGGAAGGCTATGGGGGAGGCCTTTGCTCAGCAGTGGGACATACAAGGCTAATAAAAAAAAGTATACCAAACAAATTACAGATATAAAAAATTCATAAGACTTTTTATTTAGGGTGACACAATGAGCGATCTTATCGCAAGACGATTTGGTACCAGAAGCGCCTAAAAGATAAAGGCAAAATAAAAAATGTTATCGACAAAACCATCCAATACAAGAATCGGCTTCTTTATTTGCAACCCTACCTTTAATCCAAAACAGCTCGAAAAGCTTTTAAAGCACAAAAAACAACCGCAACACACCCTCTGATAGGAAATTCAATCAAAGCAACAAAGGAAACGGGCTCAAATCGAAATAGTTTTCTAAATAAGCCGGAACAATTTTGTAAAGGCACAACTTTAGCAATATCGGACAGTGTCGACACTCAGACACTCGTGACACTCCCCGACACCGCCGACACCGGTCTCCGGTGTACGTTCGATACGATATTAAATACACTTGAGGGCGATGTAACTTCTAACTTATATCTCTCTCAGTTTATAAGTCGACGACTTTTAAATCGGTTCGGAAAGCTATTTTGATACGGAATCTGATAAGTTTGTGTTTGGTTTGTTACTTCAAAGTGGAGAGTTTAAATTAAGATGTTGGTTAACTGTTTGATTTTTTAATTATTATGTTCTAGCATTTTCGATTCATCTTTTAAGTTGCTGTGTTTCGTTCGTTCCACGACTGGGTAACGAGGGGACGAGGGTAAAACAGGCAATCGGTCCATGTAAAATACTGATACGCAGATACATAAAAATAGACTGGAAGCCGACCCCAACATAGTTGTAAAAAGGCAAGGCAGATGATGACACATATAATCTTTTGGTGACATCTGTACACCATTACCTAAAAACTTCCTCAACTTGTCTGTCTCTGTTATGTAGGTTAATCCCAAAAACTTCCTTCCTTTTTAATCTTTTTCATCATTTTTGGGGGAAAATGGTTCAGTAGAATTAATTTTACGCTTGCAAAAGCAGCAGGGCGCTGCTAGTGAAGTAATTAAGTGGATAAATGTAATTGTCACGCCTGTATACCCCTCAAGGGATGCCTGTAATAGGTGGGCAGAGACGAGTGACAGTAGCAACATAGAAAAGGAAGAAAGTAGTTCACATGTTATAGTTACTAATAGTAAATAGGTCTATGTAAGCTTTTCTATTTTTTTTTTAAGTCCTACTATCTTCCTGTTTTGTGGGTCTAAGCAGTATAGCTGTGTTCTAGATTTCCAATCTAAAGAATATATGTCAGTGTAATTATAGGCATGCTATTCGTAGATATTTTAGTATTTTTCCGAGAGACACACACAGGTAGTACAGGCACAGGTACTCTTATTCCGGGTGGAAGGGACACCGACGCGCGACGCTCAAACGGTAACCACGTATTAAGTACACCATTCTGGAAAAAAAACAGCTTCCTACTAAACTGCAATACCCTTTTTTTTTGTTTGGGGGGGGGGGGGGTAACCTTCAACAGGCGACCGGTCTTTGAGGATAAAACCGGGGAGGAGTGTGGAATTTTTACCTCACTAAAACCACCCCGCTGGCACATGAGAGGAGCCACCGTTTCCTCTTAAAAGACCTGTCCGGAGCGCCCCTGAGCCTCGCTGTGCAAGTGTGCGCGGCAGCACGTGACCACTGTGCTGCCGGTCATCTCTGAGGTCACTCGGTGAACGCATAGAGTCCCTACTCTGAACGCCCGTAACCTCAAATTCCCACGTGCTTTAAGTAATGCAGGCGGGGTTTCGGCGTGTTAAGCGTCGAGGCGGCTGCCTCGCCGACGATTTCGTCTCTTACCGGGATCGGCCCTCACACGATCCCGCTCGGCAGTCTACTTCTGGACCATCACGGTCTCACAGAACGAGGTCACCTCCCTCCAGTTGTCAGACTCCGCCAGCATAGTTCGAACTACGGCTGACAGAGACCAGGACTCGTCGTTCAGAGTCCCATGCAGGGCACTCCTCGAGCGTGTGCTGTGCTGAGTCCAGGCCGCCTCCACAATGATGGCAATTTGCTATAGCCTCTCGACCAATTTTATTCAGGTACTCGCCGAAGCAACCGTGGCCTGTAAGTACCTGAGTAAGTCCATAGGAGATGCGCTCCCCTCTTTTGAGCCCGGCTTCGGAGTGCGGTGGGACGCGGTTACGCGAATATTGCGGCTGTTGCAGCCGCTCACGCCACTTCTCGAGCGTGTTTCCTATTACCACTTTGGCGAATGGCGTGGATTCGGCTATAAACCCTCGCGTATCTGCCAGGATATCCAGCGGTGGAAATCGTGCCAGGAGAGTTGCCGCCTCAAAGGACACAGTACGGTATCCTTGTGCGATACGAATAGGCATTTTTCGCTGTAGGCTGTTGATTTAAGTCCTCCAGCGCCAGACGCCTGACAACCTATTTGACCAAACAGGCGCCCCAATCCCCATAAAGGACCGTCGATCGCACGACCCCCAAACTGCAATACCTACCTACCTACTACGGTGAAAAGTACTGAACAACTATTTTGGCGGGAACCGCTTATTATTTAATGGACCGCCATTTGTTTATAAAAAGTTACACAAAACCGTTCTAGATGTGCATTAGACGGTGGTGGCTGCTAAGATGACGGGAACCTAATATACACAAATATATTGGTGATAGGCACCGTAACCGATTAACTGAAGCTGGCCACTTAAAAAAGTTACTTATTACGTTATTAAAACAATACTTTAAAATAAAAGACCTGTTAAAAGCTAACGCCATTTATATATTACCTGTACCCATAAAACCCTCATCAAAACGCAGCTGATGAAGTGTACCCCAACATTAGAGATCGTTAATTACGAAATGATTTAATTTAATATGACACGACACGTTCTTAATTAAGCTTTTAACATAATAACAATATTCGGGAGTCTGTGTTAGTGTGTGTGTGTGTGTGTGTACTTATTCAAATAGTATTACTGTCATCATGATTACATTAATTTTTTTGGAGGAGCTCGTGTCTAAATAATAACAGCCGCTCGGGTCGATCTTCAGGTTAAGCCGTGCTTGCCTAGATTGGTCCATGGATGGGTGACCACTAATTAGAGCTACATCCGTTTAGACTGGAAGCCGACCCCAACATAGTTGGGAAAAGTGATTCATGTCGCGACAGGTTACGACTCGCTTTTTTTCGTAAAACATTCATTGTTGTTTGATGGAAATATGATGGCAATAAACACTGCTGCTCGTCACTATTGTTAAATATTCAAGTTGCAATGGCTCAGAAACGTAAAAGTATTTTTTAGTCTTTTATAACAAATTTTAGACCAACCTAACGTCAACATAACAAACTTCAGTTTTACGAATTACTTGATATTACGAATATTTACTTGTTCCCTTCCGATTTGTTGTATCGAGGTTGCACTGTATAATTAATTATCTAATACCTTTAAAAGTGTAAGTTTTTAAACTCAGGTTTTATTATTTACGTCCATATCATATCCAGAATACGTAAATCAATAGTCTTGATCTCTTGTTAGTGGCAATAGTTAGGCTCTTTGTCTAAGTAACGGACGAAACAGGACCGACACACTCCTCTCATGTGTAATACGGGCCTACCCATCTACCTGCCTGTTATTGAATGCAGGTGTAATGATACATGCATACAATATCGAATCTACTACCTACTAAGTGATCATTTCTGAAAACTTACAAACTATCACATACAATCCAAGAGCTATCAGATTACCCAACCGAAGCCTACAAGTGAGTCATGATATTTTAGGGTTCCCTACCCTTAATATTTAACTCATAAAAATAAGTACTAACATCATAAATCAGGCGGGCACTTAATTCTGAACATAATCTCGCATAGTATGACGGGTAAAGTATCCCACTATATTTTACTAGCTTTTATTACATACAGGGTGCTGTGGAAAGCGTAAAGTCTTGAACCTGATACACGCAGTTGTTTATAACTTTGTAGGGTTAGCAAGTATGACTCACTGAATTTGTTAGTTCTATTAAGAGGTATTAAATACCTTCCATTTCGTTTACCCTCTTAAGTTTAAAGTAAGCTCCTAACATTTTTCACAGACTCTTTATTTTTCAACACTAAAGTGCTTAATAAGCTTAATAAATATGTTTTTAAAAATATTTGTGGTCAGGGGAACGAATTACTCTGGCTTTCTCTACAATGATACCTAAATTCAACAAGAGAATATTAATCTGGAATTGAATTCAAGAACGATTCTGTAAGTCCATTTAAACAGTAAACATTCCTAACCAGAATAATAGTTATAGAAGGACATTAATTAATTGACCCCTATAGCTCCACGAAACCAAGCTAATAATTAACTCAACCGAAGCAGACTCAATTTACTAAAATTATTCCTAAATCCAAGATGTTTTCGCGAAATATTGGGAATTAAATAGGCTAGTAGCAGCCCTGGTTCAGTACGGACGTAATTCGTAAGAACTTTCCGTTTTACAATACTAGAGTTTGCACTTAGCGTTCCTCCGTTCCCCTTCGGCTTTTCTCCTGTCGACTCGAGCTATCGTGTGCTGACTCGTAGTCGACAAGTCCGGCTTAAATGGAGCAGCCTGTATTTATTCAATGTTTACTCGTATTGTTCTGTTTTCAAATGGCAGCTTTTATTTCTAAGAAAACAGGAACGTCAAGTTGTTCAAGAGTATTCTTATGGTTCGGAAAATGGAATTGATCGGTTTTTGTTTTTCTTTTGTTGGCGTCCAGGTAAAATGCTGGGCGATTAACATCATTACACAATATGATCAGTCTAAATTGCGGACCTGGCTCTGGACACCAGAAAATTATAGGTATGGTACTGAAGTATCAGTTAGTGTCCGGTGTCCAGAGCTGGTCCACAATTTTTCCGTACGGGTTTGGCCGAAATTTCAAGGTTTCTTTAAAAAAACCCTCAGTATTTAACATAGGCAAATAAGAAGTTATCATAATAATAACAGCCGCTCGGATCGATAGTCAGGTTAAGTCGCGCTTGCCTGGGTTGGTCCGTGGATGGACCACCCATTACTTACCGAATTTCCTCCGTGCCTCGGAAAGCACGTTATACCGTTGGTCCCGGCTGTCAATTGTAGATCTTTGACAGTCGTTACAGGTAGTCATTGTCCCGAAAGTATGACGACCAGGCTTAGTAACGGGTACCTATCGTATAACCCAGTACTAACTGGGTTGTGGAGGTCAGATAGGCAGTCGCTCCATGTAAAATACTAGTATTCAGCTGCATCCAGTTAAACTGGAAGCCGACCCCAACATAGTTGGAAAAAGGCTAGGCTAGATGCTAGATGATGATGACGATTAAATAAGAAGTTTGCATCCAAAACCATCAGAAAAGTCATCGACTTTCATCTTCTTTCGACAGGTATCAATTATTAAATTGAGATCAAACTAAAAACTCCAAACTTTTACCATCAAATCAAAACGAATCCATAAAACCAACTCAAGCATTACCTAGCATGACAAATTCGCTGTACCTACCTACCCACTGTCTAAACTTTACATTGGATGGCTCTCGTCACTCAGAGTACTAACGAGCTAAGTTCGAAGTTCTCGAGACGTGCCCAAACTAATGCTTAAGAACTATTCAAGGAACTGGCTATCATTTGTACTAAGGACAAGTTTGTACAATTGAAACTGAAATGCTAAAAGTTTTGCTGTTATTTACTAGGCTGTGTTGTGACTTGTCTTGAAATGTGAGGCCTGGGTATTTCGGAAATACAAGGTGTAGTTTTGCAACCTCGTCAAAATTCAGGAGGTTGTCATAGAAGACGGATAATCAATATAAATTACGGTACCTGGTCAATAATAATAAACGCTGCTTTTTATAGTTGTTTTAATTTGACACTATTTCAGAATGAAGCCCTTTTCAAAATGAGGAGAATCACCCGTTTATCGAAGAAACGTCTGCGTTTGTTTGTGTGTGTGAAAGCGCGGTTATAGGGCTAGTATTAGACGGGCCACTTTGTATTACAGGTGGCGTACACTTATCGATTTCCAATATTAAGAAAAAAATATAAAAAAAAATATCTACCCATTTTATTATTGCTTCGGCTCGAGAATCGTTAGCATAATTACCTCCTTGAATTTGACTAGGATGCAAAGCAACACCTTGTATATTAGAGGAATGAGGTTTGTATACACGAAACTGAGTTTTAAAAGCATAAAACCAGCAATATTTTCATAACGTCATCATCAGAGATCGCCATAAGTAGCTACCTACCTACTGTCACTTACAATTCAAATAAAACTTAAACATCTAAAATCGGCATTTCAGTAACCATGCAAATAACAGGTATGCATGACATTGACATGATGAATATTAGAGACATGTTATTTACTTCCTTGAAGTTTGGGCAAATAAACTCTACCCATTCCGATCTCTGGCCATCATCGATACTAGTCATCTTCGTGCCATTATACTAAATAACTACATCAGGCATAATATTGGTATTGGATAACATCAAATTAACATTGGGTCGGCGCTGTATACCTATTTTTTTTCCATAAGTTTCTATCAGCCTCCATCTCCCTTCCCATTTCCAAGGTTAAGATGGCCGTTAATTTAAAATACATTTTACCTAATTGAAGCTACAAACTGCATTTTGATGGAGCCCTAAATGTTTTATTCTTATGGTTTTGTTGTTTTACTGGTGCCCAAAACAAAACCAACAGTTGCTCTCTGCCTTCACATAAAACAGTAATTTTAACAAAAATGTTGGACTGCTTTAATTAACTAACCGAGAGATGGCGAAGTGAAAAGTCGGTAATTAACTGAAACAACTCAAGTGGAATTCTGGCAACGTCTTGAAAGCTGCTAAAAAACTTTGGTGGAAAATGGTGACGATAGAACACACAACAACACAAATTAAATCCATCTTGGTTTAATTTGTGTTGTGAAAATTAATAAAACATATATTTTGAAAAATTATTTACCATAGCAATAATACAATTCAAACAAGTAAAAGTGTTTACTTGAGTAAATGTCATTAGTTAAGATACGATTTTATTATGTAGTTTAATAGTTGCTTGAAGTTAGAACTGTAAAAAGTTAGAATTCTTAGCTTTGCTTTCTTTGATGGTTCTTACTTCGTTTAAAGTCTTGTCTATTACAAACATTTTTACACATGTAATTACTTTAACTTGACTGTAGATACGGGTGTAAGTATACGTTTTAAGAAGAAAGAGTAGATCTCTATTTACTTAAAAAAAAAAACTTTAAAAAAAGTTTAGAAAAAGTGGATATCTTCTATTCATGAAATAAATTGTACCTTTTGGGTAAAAAATCACCGTATCTTTGCGGAATTGAATTCCGGAATAAGAAATTGCTGCCGTAAAATGTACAAAGTTTTTCAAGAAAGCAATATTTCTTCATCGATAAAAATCAAACAAGTCTTTTCAGAATAATATTTCACTGTTTCAGGATCTGATAAAGACAAATCCTTCTTCGTTTATGAAAAATCGATACCAGTTTTGCATAAAAACTGTAAAAACGCGAATATTCGTCTTTACGACGAGATTTAACGATCCCTTTCTCGTTAAAACAGACGGAAAATATATTTTTATTATTACGGCCTTCATGAAAAGCAGAAGCTATATTAAGTTAAGCGAAAATTAGTCCTTTTATAATATTGTTTTTGTAAATTGACTTTGCCGAACGGGTAAACGTAAGTACCTTTTGGCTGAATTAACAAGAATCTTTGACTCATTTTGGGGTTAATCGAAACATATTTTAAAACAACAGTGGTACTGAAACAATTACCATACTGAAAGAACTTTTTTTTTTAACTTTCGTTTACTTTGACTCGCTATTACTTTCATTGTTTAGATTTCAAGAATAGCTGGCTTTAAATATCTTTTTTTATATCGACGCTTGGTCTGGTATCGAGGTACATTGCCCTCTTTGTTTACGAAGGATCGATTAACAATAGGTTTCAAAGTGCAATGTATAGCAAAGTTAATGGAAAACCGCTGGTAGGGCTGACGTGTATTAGGTTACGGGTTGTTGCCCTTTGCTTGTTCTGTTTCGTGCAGACGATGTTGTTTCATTTTTAAAGCATTTGAATTTTAAATGTTATCCAGTGTATTGTATTTTATGTTGGTTATTTGGTAGTTGTCTTCTTTTGGCAAAAAGAATGCCTTAACAAACTTTCCATGATTTGCAAGAAAAAAAATCTTCTAGAAATCGCTATGAATTCTTCAACAATTTCTAAAAAAGTTTGCTCACTTTTCATAGAGCTCCAAATTCTTAAGTAATTATACAAAAAAGGTTTTATATATAAGCCTTAAACCTTATTACTTGGCGTTATGCGGCTAATATCCGAAAGCCCATTCTAATATACCAGAGATAATAAAAATCACTTGGGCGAACAACGACCCGGTCTGTTTTCTTTAATAACCAGTCTAGGGGGCCAAAGGGGGAGTCCAGGCCATTCCACCACCTTCACCCCTTTGGTCTGTCTAGACCAAGCCCTCGCAAGTCTAACACACGGCCCGCGAGCCACCATGCGGCCCGCATAGGTCTTTCATCCGGCCCGCGAGCTATTTAAAACTTTATAAGACATCAATAAATATTGTGCGAACATTGATTAAAAAATTCCCTAAGTCAGTTATTCATATTTCCCTACCCGCCTTACCTCACCTATCCGCAAATGCAGGCCGCATCATCGCATTCATTTTCGGCAAAGCTAGTCAACGATTGGTTTTACTGTTGTTACACACTAGTTAGGTTTTAAGAATAAACATTTTAAGTGAGATAATTTGTACAACTGGAGCTTTTTTTTTTTAAATTAATACTTATTGGAACATGAAAATTCCCGTTTTATTTAAATTTAGAGGTAGGTAACTTTGTATTTCTCTTGGCCTGCTACGATTACAAAAATACTAAACTTGGCCCTCCATAAAATTATGTTGGACACTCCTAGTCTAGACTAATCTGACAGGTAGACATCTGAACGCGTCTGACACCCGTATCTATAGTCAAGTTAAAGTAATTACTTGAGTTTTAGTAATTACTTATGCAATATATACAAGAATTTAAACGAAGTTCTTAAGAACCGTCAAAGAATGTAAAGCTATGAATTATATATAACTTTTGACAATTCTAACTTCAAGCAATTACTAAACTATATAATAAAAATTGTTTTAAATATTGGCTTTAACTCAAGTAAACACTTTGACATGTTGATGTGAGTGTTGGGACACCTTGGAGAATTGATTGGTGGCATTAATATTTGACTTTTTTCATGTTTTAGTTTTGTGCTCACACAAGTAATTACATTTGTACTAATATTAGTTGCCTGTATGTATATAAATGTGGCCTGGATTTGAGTATTTTGGTTCTATTTGTTACTTAAACACGAATTGACGAATTTATGAGTCTATGTTAACACCGATTTGACAGAATTTCTAATTTACCTAGCTGTATCACTTACTTCTCATAGTTGCGTTGGATACTTGCAAAATTTTCGTTTGTTAATGATTACAGCAGGTAATTATTTAGCTCAATGCTTAGGTAATTGTGATAAAAACAAGGATCTTCCTACACGGTATTGGAATTTAAAGCAACATGGGCGTTTGGTAGAACCATGTCAGTATGTGATGTGACTTTCACGTCTTTTATTTCATTTTATGGATCATTATTGGAACTTCGATGACTTTATAATTTTCATACATCGTTACTTTCTGTTCTAATCTTAGGCGTACCTACTTAACTTACGTCGATGCTTATCTGTTTATTTCCCCTTGTTCCAGGCTAGCAGCGGGGCTGAGCCCCAGGTAGCAGTTCTCTGCGAGGCAGGCGGCACCTACCACCCGCAGTACATGTCAGCCGCTGGCCGATGGACGCCCGACCTAACCACCAAGCCCCACAACTGCCTCAAGGACAAGATGGAAATACTTGATTACTGCAAGAAGGTAACTGATGTTATAATTATATCACATAGCCATAGTGATCTCTATTAAGACTCTTGACTAAATTATTAAAGTCACACGGATTAAGCAGCACTTGTCAAAGTCGTTCCGTGGATGGTTGACCGTCCATACCCAGATTCTCCGTGGCTCGAAAAGCAGCTTAATACTTGGATGTAAAATTTGGAAATGCCAGATGGGACCAACAGGTCCCATTTGGGATTCGTAGATCTTAGGTAGTGCGGGTACTTCGACACCTCCAAGAGGTATGGTGTTACCCAATAACTGGCTTGTGGAGGTTATATAAGCTGACATTTCATGTAAATTACTGGAATTCAGCTGAATCCGGTTAGACTGGCAGCTGATCTGAACATAGTAGGGAAAAGGCCTTTCTTTTTTAGGTTGGGTTAAGCTATAAGTTACTTAGATGAGCTCTAGTAAAATTGTCTATGATGAGGCCAAGTCTCAATTATATTAAAACTTAGCCATAACTAATTCTTTTTTCAAAATGATGTCCCATATCAAAACAACCTAACAGTTTTAATGAATCGTAGGTAGATGATACACGAGTAGCCAGTGACAACCTCGTGCTGCCCCCCGTGACCACGACTTAGCGACGATACCGTCTAATCCCATTACCCTGTCTCTTAACAAACAGTACACCTACTTACCAACAACTAATTCGCTAACACTAATTGCTAACTTAACTATTTTGACACCCACGGTTATTTTCCATGAGTTATATAAACGGTACCGTATGTAATTGATCCCTAAAATGTAAATATTGGGTTTCCTAAACGTCGATAGTTCGCTATGATGGTTTAGTTCACATGATATGCCTAGAGTAGCGACCTGACAGACTAAAGTTTGCTTAATCCACTAATAGGCAAAGGCATCTTCTCATGACATCCAGTTCTTTCAATCGAAGGCTAATGCGGACCACCGATCTCTGGTTCCGTACAGTTTGTCCTGCCATCTTCTGCGAGATATCCAGTTTCACTATCTTAGAATTAATTATATAATTTTTTGGTGGCTGGGTGCCACCAAAAAATATTTAAATATAAAACTATGTAGAACACCAACAAGTCAAATAATTAAATTAGAGAGTTAAAGGATTAAAACTTGCGCACAAAGATATGCCCGCAGGCCCCTTTTAAATTGCCAAATTCCTTTATTTAAGGGTGGGCCTGATTTGGGATGGAATGTGTCTAGGCAAAGGGACGATTATAAAGGGACGATGTTACTGCCTCCAGCTGCCATCAGACAATTTCAATTTTACCCTAATTACTTTGAGTAATGTCTGTAAAATTGGCCACCTCCGCATTGTTAGTCAAACTTGTTAAATATTAACATTGGTTGGGTATCGGTAATTTTGCTGTTACCGAGTCGGTAACTCAAACATTCTGAAGCATGTTGGTTTTGGTATATAGATGCTCCTCATCTCAAGCCTTATTGTTCCTCATTATATTTACATACCTACTCAAAATCTTTCTGATGGTCGATACCTAACTTGTTTTATTTTCTGTCATGGCATTGCAATGATTTCATCAATCTCCAGCCCCTATCCTTAGCTATTTGAAACAAAAATGGTGTGGTTTTTAAGGTCGTAGGATCTACCATAAGTACCTAGCCTATGAGTATAGGTGGATAATTGGATATATCTTCTAAATCCTTTGTATCCTTCCAGGTATACCCGAGCCACGACATCACCAATATCGTGGAAGCCTCCCACTACGTGAAGGTCAGCAACTGGTGCAAGCTGGGTACTGGCAACGCGGCCAAGTGCAAGGTCACTCGATGGGTGAAGCCTTTCCGTTGTCTTGGTACGTATATATTACTGATACATGATTACTTTTTAATTTTATAGGGTTATCGACTTATAAGGACGCTCGTTCAAAAGGGAGAACGGTATTAAATATTCTGTGAGGCGACTAAGTTTGGGATATGAAAATGAACTGCTTATCAACTTGTTCTTTTACTAAACGGGGATTTAGGCTTACGCAAATTTGGACGGATCGCGCTGAATTACAAAAATCTGTCCAATTTTATTTTCGGACATTTTATGTGAACCTTCAGGTTTTATATTGGAATGCCAAGCGTCACGTCTTAACTATATTAAAACTCTTCTATGTATATTCAAAACTCTTTCCCAACCTTTGTCATTTAATAAGCGCATAATCGCACTAAAATCCAACCATTCTTGCACATACACACACAACCATTATTGCTTGAACCCCTCTTCCTCTAATTCTCATCCCCCTAAACCACTTACGCCCACCTACAATGCATAACTACAAAGAGTGTTTGGCGGCAGAAGGTCCATTCCAATCGGACGCGCTCCTGGTGCCGGAAAGCTGTCTCTTCGACCACATCCACAATCAATCCCGGTGCTGGCAGTTCGCGAGGTGGAACGCCACAGCTGGACGTGCGTGCGCCCAACGGGGATTGAAGCTCAGGACCTTTGCGATGCTGCTGCCTTGTGGAATTAGCCTGTTCTCTGGCGTTGAGTTTGTCTGCTGCCCAAAGCATTTTAAGGGTAAGTTGGCATGCAATATGTAACTTTTATACCAACAAAATTGGCCCCATTAGGCAATTGCATTTGGTTGATCAACCTATATCGGAAACGAAATAGATAGCCAATGATATGCCAAATTTGAATAAACTAATTTGAATGTGAGCTAGCAACCAAGTGTAATTGTACAATTCACAGTACATAACATAATGTAAATAGGTCGACCAACGACCACGATCATCACACTCATTGTTTTTGATATATTTCAGAAAACGTAAAGATGCACAAGCCCATGGATGTCGGTGTGCCCGTCAACCCCGGAGGTGAGGAGATGCTTGCGGCTTCGGCAGCCATGGATGAGCGTGATGATGACCTGCTGGACGATGATGATGCTTTGGATGACGATGATGATGACGACACCCTGAACCTCAGCGATGATGACGACGATGATGATGCGGATGACGGTAAGAGATTTTTTTAGACAGGGTTTGATCTGAATTAATGTTATTTGATAGATCTCCCTGAAAAACTTTACGTCATTGACAGATTTTTAATCACTAGCCCCGCCGTCAATAATTAGCGAAAAGCGAGTAGGGCTAACAACTCAAAACGAGTTGTCAGTTAGTCTGAGCACTAACTAGAGGAGAGAGCACCCACAGCTCGTGCAGTGTGAACAGTCTGTGAGCAATATACATATGTATATCTTTTACTGACACGTGACCTACATCAATTGAATGTTTCTTGAGCGAGTAAATAGTTGATAATTAGTCGCTTCCTCGCCGGCGGTCGGACACCTAACCCACCGGCCTGGTGACTTATACAAATTTATAGGTATAAATCCAGAACACAAACATACAACTTCTCGATTTCCAGACATGGATGAAGACGAAGACGCCGACTTGTCTCGTGACGACGATGCCGAAGATGACGATTATACCGATGGTGATGACAACTCTTGGCCTCGTCCTGAGACCTCATCCCAACCATCAACGACTACTACCTCTACCACCACCACGACTACCACTACGGTAAGTTGTATTATACCAGTAACAGTGCTGTATTTCTAAGACATTGTAGAAAAAAAAATATCTGGACTTTTATTTTCTGAAGGACCAAATTATAAAAGACCTTTGCAAAAAACTTAACTTTGTTCTACTTACAATTTGAGGAACACAATTTTAACTAAAGACTGAAAATACAATTTTCTCATCCTCCTGGCGTTGTTTCTTCAATGCTGGGGGTCGTAGCCACGTCATAGAGTCAAAAACTTCTCCTTGATTATATTCTTCATCGGGCTTTGCTCCTACTTTTAGCAATATACATGGTTCCTGCCCCCGAATTTTCAAGTGACAAAAGGTAATTGAAAAAGCAGCAAACCATCCTCAATTTTAAAGTAAAAACGTCGCAACAACCACCACGACACATCTCTGTCTCACAACTTGGGAGCCGTTACCGTGGTAACGTTAATGTTAAGACTGATTGTTATATTGTTTGCAGGCTTCTTCCGCTACCTCTGACCCTTACTTCTCGCACTTCGACCCTCGCACTGAACATCAGAGCTACAAGGATGCGCAGCAGAGGCTGGAAGAGACTCACCGCGAGAAGGTGAGAACTGCTCCAGGCACTAACATTTTATATAATAGTGTCTGACCAGCCCCTTCTGAAGACCTGATAAAAGTGGGACATTCCCGTTCATTTAGTATGATTAGTCCGGCATGTCGTCCTACCAAAAAAATACGTTATTTCGATTGTGCAAATGGAATGACGAAATGTTGGAATGGTGAGAGGTCGGCAGGACGCAATTTCAACGAGTCATTCCAAATGACTCGTTGAAATTGCGTCGTGAAAGTTAATGTGCTACTTCAGTCAGTGAGAAAATTTTCAGTCTAATGTAGGCTGTTTGATAGAATAACAAAACAAATAGAAGTTTGACAAATGTCAAGATACGATAGTGCGAATTATGAGGGAAATAATGTATTTGGTGTTTGGCAGATAACCAAGGTGATGAAAGAATGGTCGGAGCTCGAGGACCGGTACCAGCAGATGATGAACAACGACCCCGCCGCCGCGCAGACCTTCCGCCAACGCATGACCGCCAAGTTCCAGTCTAACATTCAGGTAATTTCAATGTTTCTCTTTGAATTCCAATGGCGTTACTGAAACATTTAGGTGTTCAGATGTCCATCTAATGAATTATAGAAACTTATAGTCAAATATTTAAAATTTTGAATGTACACTGTCTCCATAAGTAAACCTATGGTAGGTTGAAGAACACGCATTACTTATTTTACACGTACTTACATATATCCAATGACACCGACGACCTCGTACCATATTTTATCGTCAAACTAAACTAAAAAAAAACTTCAGACTCTGGAAGAGGAAGGCGTGGCTGAACGTCGCCGCCTGGCCGCCTTGCACCAACAGCGTGTGCTGGCTCACCTCGCTCAACGTCGCCGCACCGCACTCGCTTGCTACACTCGTTCTCTCCGGGACACCCCACCCAATGTAAGTAGTAGGATTAACGTTAACTTGGTTTGTTAATTTAGATATCCTTTTAGCTCTCTTTCTCACTGTAATGTTAGGATGTCTTGTTGCGACCTTGTCTTATGATCGGATTTTCTTTGGACAGTTAAATAATTTCTTTTATGGTTCGCTTCAGATAAAAGACATTAAAATATGCTTACAACAGGTGGGAAAATGCGAAGGAAATCGTCGTGCAAACTAGCCATTGCTCGCTTCGTTACTTCTAGAGTAACATGTCGGAATCGGCAATTATATCGTTTTACTTCAAGGCGTCACTGAGATGTGGAATCCCATTTTCCCCATTACATTTCTGTTGATAGGCTCTCTACCTATTATAGTATCTTCAATCTCATTGCTTTAGATAAAATTTGACACACAACTCTGAAATTCTGTAGTTATATGAGTTTTTAAACTGACATGGTCACTAACACTTTGGTTAACACATAAAACGAGATGTTTACCATGTTTACAATCTATTTTGAGTTCCCGATATTTCGGCGCTGTTGCAAAAAACATGGTGACGGATAAACTGAAGTTATATTATATATCCGTGATCATGGTTCTTACAAAAGCGTTCTTTAATAACTTTAAATATGATCCGCAAGCACCACTTCGATCATTGGCACTACTCGTCTACATTTTTTACTAAGTGTTCTATTTTCTCTTCTATCTCATTAGGCCCACCGCGTCCAGAAGTGCCTGCAGCGCCTAGTCCGTGCCCTGGCGGCGGAGCGCGGTGGCGCGCTGGCCGCGTGGCGCCGCGCCGCCGCCAGCGGGCGGGAGGCTGCCGCTGCTGAGCGCTCTAGCGCTGCTGACCGACTGCAGGTATAATACTGAGACCATTAAGATGGCCATTTACCATTTAACTTTAGTTTCTAGAATAGACATCCTTTTAGCTTGGATGTACAGAATGGGCATTGTCCTTTTAACATGGGTTTTAAAGACAACAGTGGCTCCCACATAGCCAAAGACAGCAGGGGCCATCATGATAATGATGGTAATGGTGGTGTCACTAAAAATATTTTATTTGGACAGTTGTGATCGCGGCCGACATGTGACGGTACCACTTCTCGATCTCGATAAATAACTGCAAGAATACTAATTACCCTTCCCTTAACTATCAGTTATAACTTGTAACGTTGAGGTATTAATTCATTACTTTTTTCTCACACAGGATGCCGACCGTGCTCTCCAGCGCGCCCTCTCCTCCCTCCGCCGCCGCCCTCATCTGTATGCCAACATAGGAACTGCTATTGAAGACTACGTCCAGGTAAGAAATTCAGTCGAAAAAGTATCGGGAATAGATGATTTGCTTATAAATAATATTTTATTTGCAGACCCGAATCCAAGTGTTTATGGTTCCAAATTAAATTTTTGTTTTTTTTTTTTTGTTGTTAGATTGGCACAATATTTTGGCGAGGTGTTTGAGTTGCATTTGTTATTTAGATTAAATACAGTGCTATTTTTAGTTAGATCATATCTAGTGTATATTGCGAATTTCATAATCGCAAATAGCCTTGTGCGATTATCAAATTTTGCACCACGATAATGCGCCTTCACACACTGCCATAATAGTGAACGAATTTTTGACCAAAAACTCGACAAATAACATCGAACAACCACCTTATTCACCAGATATGGCTTCAGTGCAGACTTTTTTCTTTTTCTTAAACTCAAATTACCACTTCGTGGCACCCGTTTTCATTCGGTAGAAGACATAAAGGAGAATTCGCGGCGAGAACTGAACTCAATTCCGGAAAAGCGTTTAAAAATGTTTCGATGATTGAATTATTCGTTGGCGTAAGTGTATCGTTTCTGAAGGAGCATACTTTGAAGGCGATAAAATAACTTTGGATGAATATATAACATTTTGTGCATTATTGATCGTTTCCCGGTACTTTCTTGACAAAGTAGTAGCCTGAAAATTGTGTTATAATACTCGGTACAATCGACGCGGTGTTAACTGTTACCATACCATACCAACCTAAAATCAGAACATGATTGTAACTTGAATACATGGTAACACTCTCCTTACAACTTGTATAGCAAACCAGTGAATAAGACCTTACGTCGGAATAGACCGCTGAAATTTCGCTGGGCAAGAGTCTCCCTTAAATTCCCTTTATCCTACGGTATTAAAAACTTTAAATACTTTGGGGTCATTCTTTAGCTCTTACTAACAGAAACAATATTTCCAATTTCCCTCCCTCATTCGGGTCACAAAAAATGTATGATATAAAAAATCTAGTAAACACTTAAAACTCTCGGTGACACAAGATAAATTCTAACATTCTAGTCGATGCAATCCAAGGACGATATGGCGGTGTCCCTGATGTCAATGACTCCTGAAGCTGAGGAGCTGTTACTGGACCGCATTGAGGCTGAGGTTCAGCGTGAACAAGCCGCCCGCGACCAGCTCAACGCTAAGCGAGACCAGCGCACCAGACAGCGACAGGATATCCAGAATGAACGGGCTAAGGTAAGCAAGACTTTTTGATGAAATGGATCTACCTAATTTTAAACAAAATATTTATTCTTTGAAAAATAATCCATATAGCCCTATATTATTGGCCAAGACAACTCCAAAAATCTCCTACCTAAACATTCAGTCAAACCGGATAGAGAGACGGCGAACGCTGCTTTGGATACCGGACTCCACGGACCAGATAATAAATTGATGTATACGTCTGCCACGGTCTGCTGTCCACAATCGGTCCGTGATCTGCCGCGGACTTGTAAAAATATTTCTTAACCATGTAATTTTTTAAGAATTGCAAAATAACCTTGCCACCACCACCTTCCAGACCTCCAATGGCGTAAAGGAAAGCCTGGAAACCGACGACGAAGCGAGCGAAGCCTCTGAGATCGAGGAGCCATCCTCCAGCAGCACCCGCGGCCCCGCCCTAGCCGCGTCGGCATCCCCCTCCGCGCCCCCCTCCGCACCGCCCAGCGCCCCACCCGCGCCCTCGGCTGCGTCCGTCACGCCACATGATGCCACCACCCATGCTGCTTTCTCACAGGATACTACTACTACCGTAAGTAGAAGAATATACCAAACTGCTCTGGGCCCACGTGATAGATTTTGACCGGTCCTTTTAAGAGGAAGGAGGCCTGCGTCTGAGCAGTAGTAACATTGTAGGCTGACTATGCTAAATTACTTCCAATTCAAGTCCAGTAATTTCCTTTGTATCATCATCTTCTACTTCCGCATCGTTTGATTAATCAACATGGTATAAAATCTGATGGCTACCTTTGTCATAACTCATTGTATTTGATCTCCTCATCCCAATTTTTGTAGAATTGACAAGATTTCTCTATCAGCCATCAAACAATTTTATGACATTGTTCAGTCAAACAATTGTGCACCCATACGTTTAAATGGCTTTTCAGACAAAACTGACAGTTGTTGTTTGTTTTAGGAAATTATCACTAGCACTGTGACTGATGTACCAGAGAGCGAGACCGCTGAGACCGGCGAGGTCAGCGAGACTTCCAGCCGACGATCCACTAGCGAGGTGGGCTTCATTATACTTTATCTTTCAATGCGAAACAATTACTCAGGGTCAAATAGCAAAATCAAACCAAATATTTTATTATTCATTTCAAACAGCAAGGTCGCATGGGTTATTGAATAAGTACCTACTTAAGAACCATGTCAGTGGCATGAAATTTGGTGATTCATTTACATTCGTCAAAGATATGACAAAAGTGATGATTATCGATGTCTAGATCAGATAAATAAAAAAAAATGATGATGTTTTTCTGGGTCAATGATCAGGTCTGCGAAGTTTCTCTAGCTAATTTAATTTGACCTTGTTTAGCATAAGTTGAACTTTTTCATGGTATAACTCCTCGACTCTTTGATTGCAGTAATATTTGTGTTTGTCTCTCGGTTACAGACGGAAGGCGAAGGTCTACGCGCGGCTCTGGAACACGCGGAGGAACGCGCACCTCCACCACCCGCGCACGCGCTCAAACATGAGTTGCAGCACTCGCAGCCTGTGAGTAAATTGACAGTTAACTGAAATTGCAAATTTTGTGTCAGTTGTCTGAAATATCCACACGGTTAATTGACACCGCGTATCTCGCAACAAGGTTCCTGCTTCAGTTTCGACTTTAATGATGACACTGGAAATAAATTGACGGGCATCTTGCTTCTTGCTTTTAGAAAATTGCTTTCAACTCATTTTGGTCCTCTCGTGTCGAGTTGGTGAATAACCTCTTTGGCCACACGCGCAAGCGACACGGCGAAACAAGTGACACGCGCGGATCGCTTGACGAAATTCACATCGCCAAGTGAACCTTAAATCTAAGGGCTTATTTACGGAGACGCGGAGCGCCGGCCGTCGCGTGCAGCGTAACGTTTAGTCACGCGTTGTGCGTTTTTTTCTGTTAACGATGAGGCCCGCCTACCTACCCAAACACATGCAAAAACACAAACATAAGGCAAAGTACGATGTTGTTTACGAAGACGCGGGGCGTGACGCGGCGCGTACTCCGTCGCGGGTATCGCTACGTGTCACGCGCCGCGCGTCCGTGAACGGGGCATTAAAGGAACTGGCTGGCTGGAACGCCCCGTCTCCGTAAATGAGCTATAAGGCTCAAAGTCCTAATATGTGATGCTCAATCTCACCGTGCGCTTCGTTTGCAGGGCTACACGGTGCGCGGCGCGGGGCTGGCCAACGGTCCCGGCGCCGCCAGCGCGCTGTACCCCGCGCTGTGCGTGGGTGGCGCTGCGCTGGCGGCCGCCGCTTGTGTGGCGCTCGCTGTCGCACGCCGTCGCGACCGCGCGCCGCCCGCGCAGGGCTTCGTGCAGGTCAGTGTTTGAGTACCTATAAGGTCTTTCGGGAACAACTCGGTCTGTCAAGTACTACCACCATAAGTAGTGGCGTATGATTCCTTAGATACAAACTGATGCAGCCATCTTGTTTTTTCAATAAAATTTCTGCGTACAATTCTACAATTTTTTATCAACAGTGCCCTCTTGCTAACTTCGTTCAAGCGCCAAAAGAACTGCACTATACAACTTTTTGCTGCCAAGCAGCGTTGCTGGTGTAATTAAAGGCAAATTTTACTTTTTAACTTTAGGTCTAAGTTGGAAAGGAAAACCTTACCTTGACCAGTTTGTATGGCAGCCATAAAAATATTAAGCAAAACGATGCCCAAATTTGGCAGTAACACTCACGAACGTTAGGTAATGCAGTCGTAAACTATCTTTGGAAAGGCACTCTACCCGATACGCCACATTCGAAAATGCTTCCTGTTGTTATTTACACATTCCTTTTGGGGCACTGTAAAAAAATTGCACATTATAGAACTCAGCAAGAATGATTAACGAAACATGATCTCACTTTCCCAGGTGGAACAGACCGGCGCCGTCGCCCCCACTCCTGAAGAGCGACACGTAGCCAACATGCAGATCAACGGCTACGAGAACCCGACCTACAAGTACTTCGAGGTCAAAGAGTAGATTTCCACCTCTTACTGTTCCCCCTCTCTTTTCCCTCCTCCTACACCCCCGCTAGAAGTGCGCGGCTCGTCAAGTCCAGCCAGGTGATCTGACTTGTATGTATCGTCAGGTCTACTTTGGGCGGTAGTGTTATAGGTTTGTTGTGGTGTCCTTTCGGCCAATTCTTCAATCTATTTCCTTTGGAATTAGTCTTCAGCGGCCTGGACTTTGAATCTCAGGAGAAAAATCTTCGAGCAATATCGACAGAATACTCACAGATGCCGTTGATGAAATCTCAAAGGGAATAGACAGACTTCCAAATTCTTGTGATGTGTGCTAGATGCCCCTAGAGACAGGGTGTTTTTCTACCCTACACCTTTATCTATTGTCCTCAGCGTAATTCTTTATGGAATGAATGTGTGTGTTACTTATATATTGTTCGGCGAGGCCGCACTCCCGGAGGGGGGCACCCTTTGTTATAAACATTCATTTTAATAAAGCTTGTGTGATTAGTGGGAATAATCGTTTGCGGTAACGCGCGGTCAGTCATACTGTTAAGATTAGAAGTGATAACGGTTTATTTTTTGTTATTTATTTTGCACCAAAATATTTATTATTATTTTAAGGACTTAGATCTAAGTTTTTTTGTCTAGTGTCCTAGAGTTCATAAGTGTCACTGTAGTCGAGTTTTTTAAATTAAGTTTTTGATGCCGCTCCCGCAGTGGTGACGTCTGACGGACTCCTCAGTCCTTTGGTGCGTTTTGTTAGTCGTTACTCGAATGATCTCAGTTTTAGTCTGTCTATCGTTTAGCTATAGTTTCCCTGTATGGTTCGTTGAATGTTACCACTGGGGCGAGTGGAACAAACGTCCATGGTACGCTGTGTATATAGGCTCCGCGTACAATTTTGAACCTAAATTACTTACACTTAATGCCCGCTTTCATTTACTTTTCTAACGTAGGTAGAACATAACGTGAATTTTATGTAATAAATGCGAAAATATATTTTAATAATTAATGTGTACTTAGCGATGGGACGGGCGGCATAGCCGGCGCGGGTGAACGATCTTCTTCAGTCTTTGATTACTCTCAAGCATTCCTTCATAATAATTTAGTACCGATAAGTTGTCGATGAATCTGTCTCTTTCTCTCTCATGGTCGCTATGTAACCTTCCCGTTCGCCCGCGGGACAATACTCAAGTTCCCGACGTGTAAGATCGCCGTGTACTCAACGTGCGTTTTGTATGAGAGTACTCGACCACGCGGGACTGCGCCTGCAGTCGTGTCGTGCTGACATCTGTTTATCTAGTCAAGGCAACAGGGGCATCTACTTTTGACAGTTTTTCGGCAAACGGTTGTGTACGCACCTTGGGTACGCGGTCGCGAGGCAAATAAGCTTAGTGGGTGTATGTACGGTTAATATATAAGTAGATGTACAAAAAGTAATACATTATATAGATGTTCTAGCGTCAGATACATAGATATAAAGCAAAATATAATTATATATCGCATTCGTCCGTATAAAGTAAGGGCTTGCGCTCGTGTCTAATCCCACGTACCACACTTAATGTTACGTCGTAGTTAAGATGTAATTCTGCCTCAGTATTATATACATTTAAGCTTATTTGTTATATAAGCTAATTTATATACACTATTTCTATTTGTTTACGGGTGTTGTGGCGTTACTACAAATGAAGTCATATCAGATGCGCCACGGCGCTCTGTTGCGCCTATTTCGCTGCGCAAGGCAATGCGCGTGAGATGAGGGTAGATGGCGTTGTCAGCAACGTAGTACTTGGTCTGAATAACAGATGGTGCTGTTGGACATTCGTCTCGTAGCGAAAGAGGTGCGAGTAGGCGCCCGCCCGTGCTTATCGTACGGCATTTACGTAAGTTACTCACTGTGTATAACGTAAGTTTAATCCTGCATCAAGTAACCGCTATGTATTTTTAATAATGATGGTAACGAGCCAACCACTTATTTTTTTAACAAAACTTTTTGCTCAAATTCAGCTGTTTCTTGTCGGTATAGGATGTCTACTTTCAATCGATCTAAATTTATTGTCGTTCGTCAACAATATTCGATGTTAGTAGTACCTAAAACCTGGTTTCTGTACCTCTTTCCAATCACTGTTTCACGTATTTTAATAAGTATTCTACATAATAATAAATGGTTTGATGATTTTTGTGTTTACTGTGCTGCATTTTATTGTGAGTTCGAAGTTCAAATTGAATCAATAAATAGAAATTTAAATATTGGTGTTGTTATTGGTGCACTGCACTATCATTACCTCTCCCTGCAAATATGTAGTTCTAGAAGATAATTATAGGCACAAAAATAGATACTTACATGTGTACAACTAAACATCACGCCTGTAATCCCCGAAGTACTAGCTCACCAGTAGAACATTTCGCCATTATGTTTAGGTCATATGCTGTAGGAGGCCAGCCTTCAACTAACACAAATTAGACTCCGTGGGTGCTACTAAGTGATTGTGTGAAGTGAACACATTATCCTAAAAGACGTAGATACGCGTTTATCTATCACTGCGAAGCTATAGGAAAATAAATAAAAAACTTCAGTTACACACTACTTGTCAATATAGATAGGACATAACATAAATATAACTGAAAACTTTCTCTTCACAACCCATTTCTACCACTTGCCAAAAATCTGCCATGGATGACCTGGCTGGAAGTCTTTAAATAGACTCTCGGACACAGATTAGCTGAAGCAAGGAAAACCTGTCCAGGTGGTGATATAGGTGACTGCCCTGGAGAGTAAATGTGGTGTTCCTCCACAAACGATGGGACTTGGCGTCGTGTCTTGTCACATTACAGGAGTAATGTGAAAACAGCAGAACAGACACGATGACTGATGAACGCTAATTATAGTGCCAATCTAGTCGTCATATTATGGGCTGAGTCAATTTAGGTTGCCATTGACACAACAAGAAGACTGAAAACCAATGAACAACGACTTGATACTTTTTTTTTAAATGAAAGCTTTGAGCAGCATTTACAATAAGGTGGTTACAATAATATTAAAGAATCCTTGTACATACTACCATTACACAATACGCACATGATTCTGAAAAATTTGAGGTCCGTGTCCTGGGCTCGTACTCGAGACCAATGACATAGCAGTCCAACGGTTGCACCACTAGGCTATCACTGCTGTATTATATATATTTATATATATAAAGTATGAAACTGACTGATCGATCAAGGCACAGCTGAAACCGCTGGGCTTAGAAGCATGAACATTGCATAAACGATCCTTAAATGACGTAAGTGTGCACTAAGAAGGGATTTTTAGACATTCATCCCCTAAGGGGTTAAAATAGGGGATGAATTTACTATGAAACCACGTCCACGCGAACGAAGTCGCGAGCAACAGTTAGTTAAAATAATACATATGTGTATCAAAGACGAGTTTCGAGATTTGTCTCAAAATCCAATTACTAGGTAGTCTGGTAAAACACCTTGATTTAAGCACAATAGACACTGATCCTGATTTGCTTCAGCGCCAGCACTAGAAAACTGGGAGTGAAGACAACATGGATTGTATGAAAAAAATATTTAAGAAGGAAACTTTGTGAATACAGAGATGACGGTAATTATAAAAAGACTTAGGCAATTTTAAACTATTTCACCTCGACATTTGCAGTTGCACCAACCCCGAAATACTTTCGTAATTCAGCCCGAATAATAATATACACCACTTGCAAAAAAATCTCATAATCTGACGCAAAAACAGTGCACGAAAGTAAATGAATGCAAAGGCTTGCGTTGAATTTTGTAAATTAACCATAAAAACGAACAAAAACTAGGATTTTTGGAGGCTTGCGACATTCGACTCCCAATGCCCGCTCTCTATAATAATTATTATGCATTCACCAGATCATGCACCGATTTACACAAATTCTGCAATATAAAATAAAATATAATAGGAAATGTACGTAGACCTACACAGTGGATTCTATGTATACAGACCCTGTTCCATAATGTTTATCTGAGGTGTTTTTACCCAGTAGGGACATTTTGCCTAAAGAAATCCTTATAGTAATATTATCAATACATAATTACTAGTTCCATGCCTGTTCTTTATTCATATTTCTCCTGAAAAATGAAAGGGAATCGCATATAAATTATTTGGAGCCACATGAGACACCTAGTGGAGTAAGCACCAACTTCGTAGCTAGCTACGACACTGCGACACTGCAAACACTTGAAAATTGTGAACATCTATGTTACACGGTTCTACGCAACATCGACTGAAACTCACAGGACAGGGGGCGTTACGAGTTTTAGTTGCATTGTGAGTGTAATATTCGTCTGAAAACTTAGTAGAAATGTTTCTCAAAGCTGAATAATTCAGCGAAAAATCGAGATGATCGAACTTGATTGGCCACTGGATTATTTGTCTGTTAGGACCATGAGCAATATGAGATAAAATGCTTATAACAAGTTTGTTTTATGTGTACTTATGACGTCTAATCTTTTTCAGTTAATGTTAACAGAAATAAGTTTGATGTGTCAGAACAGTATCTAGGTATATTCCTATCACTGCCTAGTTCAGCCTTATTTCTAGAAAAACATAGTTCCATTAAGAGCTACAGAGTTTCGCTGAATGTTACCTGTAAATTAAATAAAAACACATACTATTCATTCGTTGACACATTGCTAAAACTGGTAATGTAGCAAAAACAAAAAAAGACAAATAAAAAGCAAGAAGATGAAGAAGCGCCATCTTTAATCACTCCCTACACTTCAACGTCAATGTCCTTCAAAGCATGGTCTTGTAATTCAAACCATGTTCCATTGCCACCGTATTCCACAATAGAATACTGCCACCAATATTCCATAGATGGCGCTAGCAGTCCTATATGTACATTGAGTAATTAACTTATTATTGCCTACGCTAGCTTTTACGATCGTTTCATATTCATGCGTCTACTATGATAGGATCTTTTTACGAACAGTGTGTGTTTGAATTCTTTAACAAACTGTTGATATTGTAACATGCACCCAGCGGCTGCTTACTTTGTAATATAATATTAAATAACGATGCTTATCTGTTTAAATTCTTGTGTGTTTTGTTGTTGCACTTTCGCTTCTTGGTTTCGATTCGAATGTTGACATATTCAGGTTATCATTTGTATTTTTATTAAGTGTTTAGTGCCGCATATGTGTAGTCTATGTACCTATGTACTTTATTAACCTATATAAAGCTTTAAGTATAGGTACTGTAAGATTTCAAATGTATAATAGGAATGTCTTTTGAGATTCGTATTTGGCGACTTTAGGTTCTACTTCGGTCAGAAGGTATATTTAGGGTGCAATTTAGTACTCACACACACACTTACAAATTGAATGACTAGTAAAACAAGACATACATATTACATGACTGTACTAAAACTAATATAACTTAACGTAATGTGACGGCAATGTTCAAGTAACTTATTAGTGCAATTAATAACGATTAAGCGAGTTAACTTAATTACTGGCGAACTAGTCGATGTTCGATACATATTGGTATCGAATCGGCGGAAAATTTACAATTATCTATCTATACAAAAACTGACAGCTGTTTATCACTACGACATTAGTTTAAGGTAATGGGTCAGGTTGAAAGGGCGGGTTACTTTATGGTTACACTTTATAATGGGTAGGTAAATAAAATAGAACAAGGAACCTTTTGAAGTAATTTAAATAATAGTTACCTACCATTTTTAATCAACAGTAAAACATTTGTAAATCCAGAATCAAATACATTTTCTACATCTCTTAGTTGAGAAACAGATTCAGATTTTTTAATGCGAAAACAAACTTCGTTTTCAAAATTATTTCAGAGAATTCTAACAGACAACCGCACGCCTCAATTCAATTTAACAAAACGTTTGAATTGTTGACCTGTTACACCGATCGCATAGTTTCAAAATAATAACCAACTAGGTATTAAGTACTCATTTAGTAGGTATACTTTGTTTCATTTATTTCGAATATTCTGTTTTCACAGAAAATACAAATTGCTGTAAACACAAGTGCCTATCCCAAATAAGTACTTATTCTTTTGAATAAGTAAGTAAATTAACATTTCTTTGTACCTACTCAAGATCTTTCTCGATCAGTCATTCATTAGCGATCGCCAAAAATAAAATTGGGAAAAGAAGTTCTGAAGAAACACAGATTTTTTTCCCAACGCCAACTAATCGTCTCTCATATTTATTATTATTCCAAAAAAGTCTGCAGCATGAATATTTTTATTCTCGACACTTTTGTATCATAATTCATAACTTCCGTCATAGGGCTATGTCACAGAATACATAGTACAAGATATGTGCGAGTTTTTATCACTGAAATAACTCACTTATTCGATCAAATGTCTAATATGGAAAAAATTGTGTTCACCGTGCAGTACAAATTAAAGCGATCGAATAGGAATAAAACTCGTACTAAGCCCTCAGTTCCCAACTCACTTTTATTGTTGAGTGTACCACAGGAACTATCAACCTACCTGCGGCCTCAGGTGCGTGGGTTTGGGCCCGACTGTCCGACTTCGAACTCGTTCGACCTAACTCCATCTAACAGTAACGGAGCAGTTTGTTTATTTATTCCCGATTATCTTATCAAAAGTTAGAGGGAATATAATGAGGCAGAAATGTTTGGGTTTGTTAAACGAGAATTTAATTTGCATACCTAGTACCTACTACCTAGTTGGTTATAATAACAATATGACGATGACCACGACGACACATTAATTCAAAATTAGAACAAAATTTAATGAGGTGGCGCCAAATTATAGAAAAAAAAACATTTAAAAAAGATTGACTCAAATAAGTATACTGTTCTATTTACATACAAAAATGAAACGCGACATTGATTTAAAAAAAAAAACAATTAAAATACATTCAGCATTGAAGCACAGCTTCTGAAAATCCTTTTTCAATGCGTTAACAACTGCAAGTTTTCATCATAAAACTGACAAACAAACTTGAAATTCAACTGGTGTTTTGCACGATCGGATGGCGACGTCACTACGTCACAACATACTACGTAACGCGGCTTGAACGATACTCCTCTAACGGTAGTGATGTCTGGCCCGATTGAAGTTATAAACCGCAAGATCATTACATTAACACGACAGCAGGCATCATTTCACACCAATCAAAGAGACCGGAATTGGTTAGGTTCCTTAAAATCAGGATATTTGTAAAGGTTTCATGTATGTTAATTAATGCATGAAGGTTTCATGATCAGTTGTTCGAAGGTACTTACTAGCCAAGTTACATAATTGACGTAGAAAGCGTCACAGACTCGCAGGATAGCCAACCGGTAAAGAAAATGTTACTTATACTTGAAATCCACCTATATAAAAATTATTTTTATTTAATTATCTGTTTCCATTCATATGGGTTTTAATTATTTGGCTTGCTTAACTTCCGCCATTTTTTTTTTTATTGCGTGACGAGTTTGACGTGACGTGTATGATCTGTAAATGCAAACAAGTTTTGAATGATACAAAATCTTTTAAAGCGTCACATTTCCAAGTTATTAGCTATCTTAGTTAGAATCTATTCACTGATAGCACCATTAATACAACTTTGACTTTATTAGCCACGCTTAAAATTTATTTGAATCAACAGCTGACATCAATGCAAACTAGTAAGGTAATTGTATGAGACAAAATTAATCTTCTAAAGCGAACCGTTTCCAAAACATAAGCCTGGATAGCTTATATCTCATGGCGTCACACTTGGACGCTAGCCCGTATTCGGGTGCCCGAAAGACTTTAATTTCACTACGTGTAGTTTGAAACTTTCAGTAAAGCCCAACCATGGAAGATTGTCCGGAGACGGGCGTAGTCGACCCCATCCATTTACACTTGGTCGTTTGCTCGAATTCCATAGGCAATCGAATTCGGGCTGACGACAGAATGTTCCTATGCTGAAACACAACAAGTAGTCACCTGTTAATTTTTTAATATACCTTTGGAATGAAACGGGAAACATGAATTGTAAATAGGGAAAGTAATATTTTGTAAAACAAAATACAAAACGCTACAATAATTTCAGCACGGTCTAGTAAAGGCCGATCGCAGTGAATTCTTTATTCATAAACCTACGGTGCACACATCCAATAATTTATTGAAAATGGGTATAAAAATAAAAATTGCGTATTGCAACTATATTACATTATCCCTAATGGAAATCCGATATCACTTCACATCTCATTGTAAAAGAGAAACTGTGTAGTATTGCTGAATATGAAACACGTGTATTTTAATATTATTTTTGTTACCCAAGGGGTGAGCAGTGGAAGCCCAGTAGTGATCGACTTACGAGTCATAGATTCGAGTCCAATTCGAGGCAATTACTTTGTATGATTTCAATATTGAAAACTAATACTACAAAAAATCGAAATGTTGAATTCGAATTTACATTCAAGTCTCTCTCACAGAGAGGAGTTATGTGTTCCCCAAATGCATGGGATCAATATAAGCTGATTATGAGCGAAAGGGGGCGCTATTACTTAGCCTACACCGTCTGTCTAAGTCCTTGTCCGTCTGTGCATCTACCCGTCTGTCACAGGACTGTTTAATAGCTAAAACTTTCGCAGAATACGTGTTGCTTTTCCATGGCAAATATAAATAAGGTAAACTATAATAGTTTTGATGGCACAGAACCTTTGATGCGCGAGTACGACTCAGATTTGAACAAGGTTTAAGTTAGTACAGTTCAGTGCGTCCGTGGTAGCAAAACTTGTATAAGGTGGTCTCTTATTCTGTTAAAACTCTATACTAGAGTAGGCGAGCTCAAGCTGGTGGACTGTACGTACGCTTATAAGAGTTATTACTTTGTATCCCATTTGATATTAATATTTTTGAAATCTACAGAATTGGTATTCCTGAATTCCTGTTATAGCAAACGCAATATTTCGAAGGAATCTTCGAGAATTTATAATATACATTTTACTGCGTTCCTTTTAATACAACAAATATAGCTGAATACTTTTATTGGTGGGGTGAATGTGTTTAATAAAATTTACTGTTATATAACAAATACTTTTGGTTAAACTTGAACTATTACTATTGGGTGATTGTTTACTATTGACTGATCAAGACATAAATATGATTGCCATAGTAATTATCATCAGTATTATTCTCGTGCCATTTATCTTCAGCCTACAACAGTCCATTGCTGGACATAGGCCTCTTCAATCGCACGCCACTTCACTCGATACTCGGCAACTCTCATCCAGTTGCTACAAACCACCCTGCGAAGATCCGCGTTTCCCACCTTACGCTTGCCGATTCGCGGTCTTCACTCAAGAACACGTCTACCCCAACGGTCTTCGGTTCTACGGCTGATATGGCCGGCCCATTGACACTTCAGCTTACTTATTCTGTGAACTGTGTCGAGAACTCTGGTTCTCGGTCCGATCACCTTGTTCCGGATGCGACCGGAGCTGATCTCTTGCCATTTTACCAAACAATTTATACACAATTTGCAATTTAAGGACAACTATATAAAGCTCATGAAAACTTCGTAAAGATTTATTTGCTACTCAATCGTAAAGATCAAAATATTATGTAGTGAAGTGACTAAAGCCCTGCCGTATATTTAATAATTTCAAGCTCTTTCATCTCTGGTCTGCGCCGTGGATGGTGACACATTACTATATGCGTCACTGTTCCCAATCGCATCCGAAGTGATGATTCAGGGCACTTAAAAATTTACTAATAGGGATATAATTAATATTTTTTTACTTTGGAAGGGTCAAGGGTTTCAGAGTTCCAGACTCATTAAATAAAGGTACATTTGTAAAAAGAAGACAAGGCGGTTAGATAGTGTAAAAAGAATTTGGTAAAAATTATATAAATTTCTCTATCATGTGGTTAGTGTGTCAGTCTTTATGCCGCCCATGGGCCTCTGACTTGGCTTGACATGCCGTCGAAAAATATCTCTCAGGCATGCTGGTTTCCTCACGATGTTTTCCTTCACCGAAGCAAGTGATAATTATACAATACGCACATGATACCGAAAACTCAGACGTGCGTGTCTTGGGTTCGAACTCGAGACATGACTAGGCAGTCCATCGGTCACACCACTAGGCTATCACTGCTCAAATAAATAATTATATATTATGAAAATATAATTATTTTCTAGAAAACATCCCAGGATAACTACTTTTCCCTATCTTCTGCCTGTCCTATCTAGAAGACTTCCTTTAGAAGAACTGCCAGGCAAATACTTTAGCACGACGTCCATGACATCAGCGGCATGAGTAACTCTATTAAAGTTATTGTTTGTGTCAACACAAGTGAAGACGAAGTTGGCCAATGGGCAAAAATCATAATGAAATGATTAGCATTAAAGCACTCTGGGTTTGTTCTCGGTTGATGCAATAGGCTCGCTTTCTATTACGAACCTAAACCATAAACCCAACTAGCAAAATATAATATAGCTGCACCATAACATCACCTGTAATTCACAAAGGGTAAGGCAGAGTTAATAGTAAACGCCTGTTTTGGCCAGTTATGTTTAAGTCCCATGTTAAAGGGGGGAAAGCCTGTTGCCATCAATCGGGCACAAATGCAGACTCCGTGACTCATCATCTGCCTAGCCTTTTCCTATGTTGGGGTCGGCTTCCAGTCTAACCGGATGCAGCTGAGTACCAGTATTTTACATGAAGCGACTGCCTGTCTGACCTCCACAACCCAGTTAGTACTGGATAATACGATACCCCCCGATTAAATCCTCCGTGCTGCAACAGAGAAATTCCTCATGGAAAAACCGAATGACAATTTACCTGACCCGGGAATTGAACCCAGGGCCTCACGCTCAGCAGTCGCGATAACGAACACAACACGAACGAAGCACTCAACATTTCATCTTTAATTTGTTTTATTTTTAACCGACTTCAAAAAAAGGAGGAGGTTCTCAATTCGGTTGTATGTTTTTTTTTTTTTTTTTGTGTTTGTTACCTCATATCTCCGTCATTTATGAACCGATTTGAAAAATTCTTCTTTTATCTGAATGGATATACTTCCCGATTGGTCCCATAGAAATTTCATCAAAATCGGTTCAGCAGTTTGGTTTTGAAATCAAAATAGCTGGAAAAAATGTCATCCAAGTAAACGGAATTGCGAAATTGATACTTGACAAGGATTTGTGTGTGATACGATAACTAAAAAGGGTAAAATAAAAACTTTTTTGCAAAAAAAAACCGACTTCCAAAAAAAACACAAAAAAAAGTGGAAAATAACTTTCGGAAGTCGGTGGCAAAAAAGTCAATGAAACAAACAATAGTCACCGACTTCCGAAAGTAAAGTTATTTTCCACTTTTTTTTGTGTTTTTTTGGAAGTCGGTTTTTTTTTGCAAAAAAGTTTTTTTGAGTGACAGTTCTCAAGCTCTATTTCGACTTTCGTTAACAAACTTAATCAGTGTTCCTCACTCCCCACCAGCATGAAATGACGAGCTTTTCATGCACTGTTCTTGAAATACCACAGCGGAAATGTCCTACTTTAATTTGCAACACGCCACATCGTTTGGTTCAGCGGTTGTCATTCACAGTACCCTGTGTTTCCATTCAGTTAGTAAGTACTCAGTGCACTTCGCTAATAAGCTTGCGTAGTTATTTCTTGGGATTAATTCTCGGTAGATACGATGGGCTAGGAGAATATATATACTTTATCGCTTTCGAGAAAATCGTGGCGTTATCGCTCTGATAGGTGGAGGGTATTTGAGCGTTGAATTGTGCAAAATGGTTAAATATTTTGCAGGTACCGTTTTTAAAAGAAGGGGGAAATATATGTAAAATATACATATGGGAAGGGCAATTAGTTTAAGTAGGTATGTATATAGTGCATAGTATTCTTCTATTTTTAATATAAATTATTATTTTAAATGGAGGGAGGCCTTTGGGACAGTATGGGCTAGCTATAATAATATAATAATAAATGAATAGATTTTTTTTTAGTTTTAATTTTATTTATTGCATTGTAATCTTAATTTAATTATGTAATCATAATTAGTATTTTTATGTTATTGCTAATTACTGAATGTGTACTGCATGCTATAAGTACAACCAAGATGTAAAATCTAAATATTTGTACGGCTGATATGCCGAAGAACTTATGTAAGCTACCTATATTCTTGCAAATAAATACCTATATCATTCAGAATAAATATTTGTATCATTCATTCATTCTTTTTGAAATGATTCAAGTAAAATGAACTCCGACCAGACTATATCCAGTCAGCGTTAATAATGGCTTCGGACAGATCCCTCGACGTACACATGGAGTTGCATAAGGACAGGAGATGCGAAAAAGGAGCTGTTATAGAAGCTTTAAGGTTCCAATCAGTGTTCCTTAAAGAAGAACATTCTCACTATTCATCTGTCTTGGATTATGTTGGTCCACAATTGGACAAAGACCTTGCCTGTTCCAAGTTTCGCTCCATTCATAACCTCCTTCAAATCGCCGTTCCGTCTAAATAGGGGGCTACCCACGCAAGTTTACCGATTCGCGGTCTCCACTCAAGGGCGAACGCAATATGTTGGTATAGAGCTCGAAGTCTTCATACAGAAATGATTAGGAAATAATACCGTGGAAAATGAAAGAAATATCTTAGTGAAAACAATCTTAGCAACAAAACATCATCATAACTTTGCGCCTGTTTCCCCGAAGACGTAAGCAGAGTTTGTACTTATAGTAAACCCACGTATTGCCAGCTATGTTTAAGTCCCATGTAATATTGATGTTATAGCCATCAACTGGCCATAAATCCAGACTCCGTGGCTGCTACTGAGAAATTCCTAATGGAAAAACCCAATAACAATTTGCCCAACCCGGGAATCGAACCCAGTACCTCATGCTCAGAAGTCGCGATTGCGAACATCATCACGCCTGTTTTCCCAAAAGGTTAGGCAGAGTTTGTAGCTAGGTATAGTAAACCCGCATGTTGCCAGTTATGTTTAAATCCCATGTAATGGGGACGGACCTATTGTTGTCAACCAGGCACATAGTTCTGACTCCGGGCTAATGCTGAGGAATTCCAGATGGAAAAACCCAATAACACTGCTCGACCTGGGGATCGAACTCAGGACTATGGATGACTATCAGACCAACAAGACAACGAGATTCCATACAGGAATTAGAAAATAATGATGTGGAAAATAAGAAGAAATATCTTATCTTATTTTTTTTCTATTAGTAACATTCCTAGATATTTTCTTCTAGAATTTGATGGTGACCTAATTTTACACAGCAATAGCGTTATTTAAACTCCTCACAAATCTCCATTTTGCGGAAAAGAGATAGCAAATGAAACCTGAAAAGCGTTGAGAGCGTTTTTTAACTGATTTGATAATCCTTTTTTTTCCGTGTTTTCCCTATCACTGGAAAATGAATCGTCTTTAATTATTTAATGCAGAAACGAAAGAAATAGGGATGCCTTTACCTAGGCAACGCTTTTCTTGTGAGTATTTAACTATATTGGACGTCGCTTTTAATTCTGGATCGGGCTTCAAGTCCAACTAAACTACAGTACTTTCACAAGTTATTATGCCCTGTGACAGGGACTGTAGCTTAGTAATTTTTTTGTGTTTTGACATTCAAAAGTGCCTGTAATGGTCTAATTGAAATAAATGCTTTGAGTTTGAATTGCGAAAACTGAAAACCAGAACCACCCAGCACCTATACACATCTGCTTACCTCCTACCGTCAGAAATTACAGGGACATGGAAATGTGAGGGCCAGAATCCACATGGTGTCCGCTAGTCAAAAGCGGGTATTTTACGTACATCAAAATCTACATTTTGGACTGCTCATACTGTGTGAACTATGTTACCCGAGTAGAGAAGAGATACTTGATAAATGTTGGCTAGTTCAATAGGTATTAATTGTATGCGTCATCCGAGCCTTTTCCCAATTAAGCCAGGAATGACATTATTCTGACTGTACGACATGTCTACCGCGAAATTGTACCAATTTTGTCCACCGACTTTGGCCATGTTGGTAATAAGTTTGTTACATGACCAACGGTTTGGGCGAAAAATGTTTGGCCAATGTTTTGGGCGAAAAATGTTTGGCCTATGTTTTGGGCGAAAAATGTTTGGGGAAGCGAATACGGAGTGAAGTTAAAACGGTTGATATGAAATTTTTTTAGTGCTTCCCTGTGTGTTTTAGTCAATATTTTATGGGATGCAGTTAATTAGTTTGAAACGTTTTGTGTTATTTACAGAGCTTGATAGAGTCGGTGCTTAGTTTTTGTAAAGAACCGCTTTTTTTATGTAGTTCTAAATGCTTCTGTTGCTGCACTTTGACAGTTGCATGTTCCTTATCATTGCTATTCTGTGACCATTGAGAGGGTCAGTCGGTAAAGTGAAACTGATGTAGTTTAACTGCATAAATAACCTGTACATCTTCTACTACTACGTCTCCAAATCTCGTCATTCTTAAAACAAAAGATGAAGAATGATAAAAGAGCAAATTTCTAAATACTTTAAACTACTTTTCCAATGTACTTAAAACCTATTTCCCCGCTGTTCACAAGTGTACTTCGCACTTCCATTGACTGATAATACCGTTCCTATCGCCTGTACCTACTGTAGCTCGAAATCTAGGTCACCCTTGAAACCAGAATGAACGCCCAGAAATAGAGAAAATACATATTACTCATATCAAACCTATTTCGCGTACAATAAAAAGATTGTTTTCGCTTTAATCAACGCGGCTACGAGTGGTCCACACTCCGCACTCAGTATGCAGTAGGTACAGTCGACAAATGAAATGTATAAGTACCTACTACCTATGCAGGAAGATAACAAGGTAGGTATGTTTAAGGCTGTGCATTCTGAAAGTTTCACTTCGCTGTTTTGATGAATTTTTTTAATTTAACTAAATAAAAATGGAATATTGTTCTGAATTGCACTAAAATATTGATCCTAAAATCATCTTCATTTTCCTGCTCTTCGCCCTTAAATAAAATCTCAGGAAATCTTTTGTTGAATATACAGACAAAAACAGTAAATATTTCCTGCGTAGCGCAAAGATATTAGGTACTTTCAGGGTACAGTCTGCATACCACCTTCCTTTGCCGACTGTACTACGGTTGTTCAGCAAAATATTGTAGTCTACTGAAGTAGGACTGTACTTATCCTTGGTGAGCCGCAGGAAACTAGTTTTATAATCAAAATATTTCTTTCTCTAGTCTACAGAGCATTAAAACCTCGTACGTGAATTTGCATTTTTATTTCATGCTTATACTATCACCCGTATCTATAAACAAGTCAAAGTGTTTACTTGAGTAAATGTGATGTTTTAATATACGATGTTTATTATGTAGTTTAGTAATTGCCTAAAGTTAGAACTGTAAAAAGTTTGAATTCTTAGCTTTGCTTTCTTTCATGGTTCTTACTTCGTTTAAATTCTAGTCTATTGCAGAAGTAACTACTTAAGCTCAAGTAATTACTTTAACTTGACTATAGATACGGGTATCAGAGAAAAATCTTTCGTTTCAGACATAGAATTTAAAGTGTTTTCAAATTTAACTTCTTTATGTTTACTACGGATTGTGCTTAAATCATAATTATTGTAAACCTCCTGTTTTGCTTGTGGAAATCCTCACGAATGTCCTCCACCCTGAGGTGGACAAGTCCGTCAGACTCTTATGGCTCATTTACATAAGGTCGTTTGACCGATTCGGTTGCAGCCCGTATTCGGTCACCGACTAGTGTAAACCACACTAGTCGGTGCCATTCGATGAGTCAATTCGGGTAAACCGAATGCGGTCGCCGCATTACTGCTAACACAACTAAATTACTAACTAAAACCATTTAAGATTACTATATACAAGGTGGCGCCGACTATACGACATTAAATGAAAACACTGGTATACTAGTTCATAGGAATAGTTTTAAACAAAATAAATCAAAGGAATCCTAACATCGTTTTTTTTTTCAAACAATTTAAATAGCTTATGACTGTGAAAAAAATGGAACACCAATTATAATGATTGGTTTACTAATCTAAGGTATAATTTGCCCTAAATCACATCTAGAAATAATAATTTAAGGAACGAATTTGCCAAAGGTTCTTGAATTCGCGAGTTGACAACATATGTTTAGTGTTTATACCGATGTGAGGGTCGTTAACCTGTCGGTGCTAGCCTAATAATCTACATGTAGAAAAAGCTAAAAATGAAAAACAATGTCCTGTGACTAAACGTGGATACATTCGATTGATTTTTTGTATGCAGACTGGGAACGTCATGAAGTATACGCAGTTTAATTTATTGTCGTATTGTCGGCGCCACCCTGTATACTTATTATACATATATGTACATGCGAAAGTTTCGATGGATGGATGTTTGTTAATCACGCCATAACGGCCTAACGTATTTGAATAAAATTTGGCACTGAAATAGATAATGATCTGCAAGACTTAAATCGCCCAACGACGTCATACTGACATCAGTTTTATGCTATGGTTTCTGAATTATAATTTTGAGGAGTTCAAAAATTTATGAGCGTATAAATAAAAATAAATAAATAAATAAATTGGCCTTTTCTCTGTATAGCTAGATATTAAGAATATAATGGCTTTAATGTGATTAAATCTATTTCTTCAAATATTATAATGTAGGTCACACTGATTTATTCTGTAAATGTAATCAGATGCGTGCTGCCTAGCCCAGTATATCATTAGTAGAGACTTCGATAAACATAATAAAATAATAACCATGTAACCCAACATCAACAATTCAGTATAAGAGCGATTATGTTACAATACTTACCTACAAGCAACAATACCTTAATGACTTTACGATTATCTTCACACAATGATAGTCAGAGGTCATCTTTGATCAGTGTCAGGGTATGGTGCATTCCGATAATCTCTATCTTCACGCCTAGTTTTTTTCCGAAGGGATAGGCAGAGTATGTCCACATTATGCCAGTTATGTTTAGTCCCATGGGACAAATCCAGACTCCGGGTTCCTATAAGAAAATCCTGATGATTTGCACCCAAGACCTCATGCTCAGTAGAAGCGCTTGTGACCTCTAGCAACGTGGAAGTTACTCGAAAACCTTTATTTATCCATGATATCTTGCCCTTTGTCCACACTACAAAAACATCAAAAGCAGGAGGGGCTTTTCGCGTTATAATAAATAGGGACTTGATTATACTCGTTATAAGTTTCAAGGGATTGTAGGACTAAATAATAATATGTAGTTTAACGTAGGTACTTCGAAATGTATACGTGGGACAGCAGATTATTTTTTTACATTATATTACCGATGAAATATTTATATGTGGGTGGGTTTTCCACCACCACCAGGGGTGGAAGACACATCGGTGCACCGATGTGTCTTCCATCCTGTATAGCCGTAAGTTTGAGAACCCCTAATGCTTGTTTTTGCTAAGCGGCATCGGCACCTCAAAAACGAATCCCTAAATATTCGTTTTTTAATGTTTCCCGGCAAGTTTTTGTTACTTAATTTGATGTAAGTACAGAACGCTTGGTTTACGGCTTCGTCAACGGTCTATACAAGGTGTAGTTTTGCAACCTCGTCAAAATTCAGGAGGTTGTCATAGAAGACGTAAATAATCAATATAAATTACGGTACCTGGTCAATAATAATAAACGCTGCTTTTTTTTAGTTGTTTTCATTTGACACTATTTCTGAATGAAGCCCTTTTCAAAAGAAGAGAATCACCCGTTTATCGAATAAACGTCTGCGTTTGTTTGTGTGTGTGAAAGCGCGGTTATAGGGCTAGTATTAGACGGGCCGCGTTTTAATACGGGTGGTGTACACTTATCGATTTCCGATATTAAGAAAAAAATATAAAAAATTAGCTACCCATTTTATTATTGATTCGGGTCGAGAATCATTAGCATAGTTACCTCCTTGAATTTGACGAGGATGCAAAGCAACACCTTGTATGTATACGCTACTGTGCTGTGCGCTTTATATCACATCAGATACCTACAACCAAAGTCCAGTATAGCAAACATCAGTACGTTACAGGAATCGGACATGTTATGTACATAAGGTAAAAGATTAAGGTTACTATATTACATGATACTATGCGTCACAGAGACATGTCCGGTCACCTAGCAACCGTATACAGTGCACGTTTAGCATAATTTACATGTTACATGATCATTTAATACGTAGGTACATAAATTGTATCTTATTCTTCTTCAAACGATGGCGTGGCAGATTATCGATGATTTATCATCAAAGACGTATCAATAGTTACATATAAAATGAACATAATTTCAACTAATAAAATAATTCTAATTAAAATAATAATAATAATAATAATTAATAATAATTTTTTTCTTATTATTTAATTTTATTTATTTTATTTATTTTTTTTAATTTTTTATTCTAATTTTTTTAATTTTTTTTTTCTACACTACTTCATTCATAGCTACTTTATTGAACTAGCTGGTGTATCTAGCGGTGCTATGCATTAGGCTCTGGGTTCGATTTCCAGGTCAAGCAACATATTATTGGGTTTTTCTATTAGGAATGTTTCCGTAGCAGCCTTGAGACAAGATTTATTGTGCCCAGTTAATGGCAGTAGGCCCTTATTACTTCGCACTTAAATATAACTGTCCGAATATTAATTAATTTAATGTAGGTACTGTAAGGTTATAAAACTTACAACCAAACTTAAAGTAAGAAGGCTGCTTATAGCTGCATTCGGATTCACAAAGGAACAGTAATTAAAAAAAACAATACCTTTTTTATGAGTGTCAATTGAATTTTAAAAGTGCTTGTAAAAGTGTTGTCGATCATAATTTTTTAAACTGACATGGTCACTAACATTTTCTTTAGCACATAAAACGGGATATTTACCATGTTGTCGTCGATTTAAAAAAAAAATATAGCTAAAGTCACTGCAAGCCCTGTTATTTAAAGCAGATTATACCCTCAACGTCTATATTCTACAGTTGGTACTATAGGTATATCTCTGCCTAGTCCTTCTGGGAAAAGCAAGCGTGACGTCATTATAATGTTATAACATGAATAAATGCCAGCGAGCTAACTAACATAGAAACGTCATTTCGAATCGCGTTAGCAACAAGAAATATACCCGGTTTCAGGCAGGCAGCCACTGAATTATTCAAGCCCTTTGCAGCTAGCAGTACCTAATGCTCATAAATACTCTACGTTAATTAGGTAGTCACATCTAAAACACTACATTCCACGCATTTGCGAAATCAATTTATTACTCGATCCATTAAATCTCGTATCGCTTCAATACTTATCCTTGACCAGTTTTAAAAGACCTCATCCATCCCCCGCTTCGTCATTGTTCGAGGTAGTGCGAAGGGTATTTGAATGGTACGTCGCATGCCTACGTAAATTGGCCGACAATAAAAGTTACCCCATGATAAGTACAATGCATGGTGCAGGGGCTGCTACCCTTGCTGGAGATTAAGGGGGACTGTCATACGAGGAAATAGTGTTTGGAATCACTTGTGCGATGTATTTGTTGATGCCACGTGACGGGATCGAAGTTATGGGACGTGGGTACAGGCGACTACTCATGTGTGTGTGCATCTTTTGGTGCAAGCATGATTTAGCAGTAGTTTCTAAGTAATTATAGATCGGATTGGTATAAAGTAAGACGTTTAAATATACCTACAATACAATAGACGAACAAAGCGAATAATATAAATTTCACAACCATAACTTACGTACAACGATCTAATCTATTTCTCGCCCAAAGTGATGGGCCTTGTAGTATTTATTTAGTGAAAAACTATTGGCATATATTTATCTTTATACTAGTATTTTTATCTATAGCAGGACTTCTTAAAGTACGGTCGCGCGTCCCTTAGACAAATCAATAAACACCGTATTTGTCAAAATCGTTTTTGCTTAGCATTCGTAGATCTATATAGATAGTAGTAACACCTATGTATATATAGTATAGATACACAACTATACAAGATGGAGGGAACGACTGAAAGAGGCGATTACTATTGCGTTGCGTTCCTGAATTTTCAGAAGATTTAAATATAGAAGAAACTGGTTTTTAGTATTAATTTTGCCAAGAATCCATTATTATTCGATTCTTAAAAGGAGAAAATGTACTTCTTCACGATTCTAAAATAGCCGGCTGGTAGCAGGAGACTTGTGAATCACATCATTTAATCGTTTTCGCTTAGTGAGATCTTGACAAATAATAATAAATGCAATATAGAAGAATATTAGTTACGGTTATAACCATTGAAGAGTTTTTACAATGCAGAAAAGAGCCGTTTTATAGGTATTTCATATTCAAGCCCTTGTAAAAATAGTACCATTGAAAAAGTCATAAAATGGCGTCGTCGCGCAAACTGAACTTAATGAATTCCAAAAACACGTATTAACCTAATTAACCTCATGAGGTAGATTAGGTTTTCTAAAAGCAAACCCTTAATTAAGTCAAAGCGCTAATTCAAATTATCTGTCCAAATTATAATTATTATGAAGCGTCATGAACCAGCAATGTAATATAGCTAAAGCAAATAATCAAATGCAAATATGCAGTGTGAACCGTGTTTATTTATTTATCATCATTTGGTGATCAGTGCATATTAGATACATTGCATTATTGCCGTTTATTGGAATCCTAATTTCTCTGCGTATTATAGTCGAGTGCAATTATACAAAAAATACTCAAGAGGTGATATTTGCGAATCAATTTTTAGTCACTAAACTCATGAATATGGTTTTTATTGAAAATAGTTATGTCCAGTTATCCGTGAAAAAGTATCAGTTACCAAGTACAAAAGAAGTCTTAGTCTTAAAATCCGGTATTTTAAAAATAATTGAGGAAAATGGGAAGTTTTCAAAGAAAAGACTTATAAAAGGCATTCCATCGACAACAGTGAACAAATAAACTGAAATTGGCGTTTAACGGATGCACACCGGTCACTATTATGCCACAAAATAAAAACGTCGAATTTCAAGTTATAAGCTCGAAAAAAATAGGGAAATGAAAAAAAAAAGCGTTTTTTTTTTTACTTTCTTCTTCACATCTCTCAGAACTCAACAAAATAAGTCCTATGAAAATCCGACCACTAATAAACTTCGTTCCACCTTTTTGTCTAATTACTCTCGACTATTAAGGCTTTGTTAGGATTCGATGCCTACGTTGCGTCGGGCAATGTATTATTGGGTTTTTGAATCAGGAATTGCTCAGTAACAGCCATGGAGTCTGGATTTTTTTTTAAAGTGTGCTTACTTTCTTCATGGGGGCAATAAAGGAATTGCTAAAAAACTGAAGTTTGTATGAGCCAGCTGATTATTAGTTCGCGATTCCGATATTGGTCCCATTCCTGTCGTGTTTATTGAGGGTCTATACCAACATATGGCTTTTTATCTTTAAATATGACCACAACTTTCTAATATAATTGATGTTTACGTGAACGCGGTTATAAAAACTCAAACAAGGCCGTCTGTTCTAATAATTAAGTACTTACCTACCTAGTCTTGGTTTCTAAATACACAGGTTTAATATTGATTAGATTCAATAAAAAACCGACTTCCAAAAAAACACAAAAAAAGTGGAAAATAACTTTACTTTCGGAAGTCGGTGACTATTGTTTGTTTCATTGACTTTTTTGCCACCGACTTCCGAAAGTAAAGTTATTTTCCACTTTTTTAGTGTTTTTTTTGGAAGTCGGTTTTTTTTTTGCAAAAATGTTTTTATTTTACCCTTTTTAGTTATCGTATCACACACAAATCCTTGTCAAGTATAAATTTCGCAATTTCTTTTACTTGGATGACATTTTTTCCAGTTATTTCGATTTCAAAACCAAACTGCTGAACCGATTTTGATGAAATTTCTATGGGACCAATCGGGAAGTAAATCCATTCAGATAAAAGAAGAATTTTTCAAATCGGTTCATAAATGACGGAGATATGAGGTAACAAACAAAAAAAAAAACATACAACCGAATTGAGAACCTCCTCCTTTTTTTGAAGTCGGTTAAAAACAATTTATATCCAAGTACTACAAATATTATACCCTATACACATTTATATCCATAAATGTCCTCTGTTAATAAATTTGTCCTCTGTTAAATTTAGGGTGATATTATTCGTAATCGCCACCCTTATTGCGAAGGTTGGTGTTTCGTAGTTTCAGCGTGGAACTTATCACGAGTGCTCGATAGATGGCGTTAAGAGCGCCGTGTACGGACTCGAGTTATAAAACGTGTACCTACTCATAATGCATTTTGGTTTGTAGCTCGTATTTATCTCCATGTGTAAGCTTGCGTCTTTCTATATTCTGCTTTGAAGAGTAGGTAAGCAGCGGTATTAAGTGCGAGAAAAATTTCACTTTTTGCCTTTGTTTTCTAAGGCCTAGAAACGAGAGTTTATAAAACATGGAAACACAAATTTTTAAATAAACTACCATAGTTTTGGAGAATGGAATTTGGAGTAGGTAATGATCTGTCACGTTTGGTTGGTTACCTCGTTTCCTATACTTTAATCGATTCAGTAGGTACCTACGCACGACGGCCAATCAAGCTATGCAAAACCAGTATAAGCGGATCTGTCATTGTATGGGAAATTTATACAAAGAGAGTCCATGTTATAACTGGAAATGTATGGCTTGATATGTGTCCGTGTGTACTTACACATTACAGTGTTGTAAGGACCTCTTAGCGGTTGAATGACGTTGAGAAGGGGCGCTATTGGTAGGGATTATAAAACAAGAAGAGCCATTGGTTGGCCCATTTTGGCCATGCTACAAAGGATTTCTTGCGAAATACCGTAATAGTAAAGGTTCATTCATTTTAATATGGCTATGACATTTAGGTATCCATGAAAGATGACATAGCAATATTTCATACTAACTTAATTATTGGTGCAATTACTATAATAATAATATTATCAACCTTTAAGTCCCATAAATCATGCTCCAACATTTAGATTTACACATTTAAATTAAACTGGGCACCATAAAGGTCAAGTAAAATGTCCTTAGAGTTTCCTATCAAACACGTGTCTTTGGTAATAACTGTTCTCCACTTTGACATTTCATTTGAAAATAGAAGTTCTGCAAATATAAAAAGTTAAATTCGATTGTTCCTTATTTAAATTTAGTTTGGCTAACCCTAATTTAAAGTTCGTAAGCTTCAACATATCTACAATACTAATAGTACAGTTCAAACATTTTCAGTTATTACCTACTGAAAATCAGGGAAAAACTAATTTTATCACTTTTTTGTCTTAATACTGTGCGTTATTACATTATTTTAAGACATTTGTGTAAATATAAACATGCAAGTATGATAAATACCTGAACAAATAAGTATTAAAATTGCAGTAAAATGTTTGTTTACACAAATTCTGGTTCACTAGGTACAGCCACAAGTACAAATTTAATCAATACAGTAGAAGATAATCACTTATAAAACTTGCTGTGTGTATACATAATAGATGTAAAAGGCACTTGTTCAACCGATATTTTTAATTTTTATTGTAGACTATACCCCCGTACTATTCAATGCATCCATCATTACAATGTTTTGAGTGCTTATCATGGAGTCCTACCGTAAAACGTGATTTTTCACCCCATAACATGATTTTTCACCCCAAAGCAAAAGTTGTTTCCCAGCAATATTTTTTGCGTAGAGTTTCTTAGTTTTATGTACACAATGATTGGTTAACGGCTTGGTGAAGGGTCCATTTACACCTTGTATTAGTGCTCGTGGCTATAGGTACATGTAACCACGCTATCTACCAAAGAGTCCAAGACCGGATACCTACTTACTATGTAAATTACCGATTTTTTCCCCCTCAGTTACTTTATACAAGGCAGGCCTGCAAGCCTTCGGTTTCACGCAGTACTACCGATTGCCACATAACCTTTCCAACCCTTAGAAATACCATATTTCGCGCGATCTCATTCACCATATAAATCCAGGTAACCCCCAGTCGTCCCAAACGACTCCATTGGGACTGGGTTATTTGTACCGGCGTACCATAGAGGTCGCATAACAAAACTACATACGTGAACTTGTAGTAGGGAATAATGTTTTAATAAACGTAAAGCTATGGAAAAATAGCCTTGACCTCATTGGTTAACCTCGATTTGTATTAGGTTAATCAAATTCAGCCAGTGTTTATGTTGTTTCGCCTGATGCGTAGTTTTTGATGAAGGGGTGTCCGTGGAATCGAATAAAAAAAAACCTATGGTACTTGTATCCTGGATGTAGGGAAACGATTTTCATTGCAGTATGCCTCTTTTAGCCAAGTTCCCGTTTGCTAATTCTGATAAAAAATTCCCTACCGAAACATTTCTTTGTCTCTCACTTGTACGAAAACTCATCTAATCATTTTTTTTTTCAAATCACAATGTCATTAACAGATGATGATGAGCAACACACATACATGCATAAATTCGCATCTATAGCCCATCGGGGTAGGAAGAAACCACAGAACATCACCTGCTGTAATTCTCATATACTATATTGTTGCTTCGTCCACGTCCATACATCTGGTCACACACGCACGCCGGTTCTGAGTACCTGACCTTTCTGCAGAACATCTATTCATACATACAGTACAAATAAATGAAATTGAAGAGGATGTGTGTTATTAGTAAATAAAAGCTTTTACTGAATGTAAATATAAGTATATGTATAGGGTAGGTACTTATAACAAAAAACATTTTTTAACATTTTTGTCTGTCTGTTCCGGCTAATCTCCAAAACGACTGGACTGATTTTGTCGGGACTTTTACTTGCTGATAATGTGATATCTGATATGATAGCTGACGTTATGGAGTAACTGAGGCTACTTTTATTTTAAAAAACGGACGAGGTTTCCGTGCAAAAAGAATTAAAGCCTATGAAATTGTTAACAAAATCCGATTAAAATAGGAAAGTAATTTTTTATAATAATTTCACGCGGACAAAAGCCCGCGGGCAACAGCCAGTTTCCAATAAGGTCAGTGTATGGCCTTCTAGAACATCCCCTCCCGGCGTTTCCACTCACATCTGCCTTGTACCAGGAAAATTGAGGAAATAAGGTGCCCCATATTCCACATAAAACAATTACGTGTTGCTTTGATGACTTTTATCCTATCAAGGGTCAAGCTGCACCTATGCCTGATCGTTCCCCGCCCTATCGCGGATAGGGTTGCCAACGACAAAGGGGACTGGTCATGCGCTAATTAGTGAACGACTGTTGGTTTCACGCAGCGCGGCCCGTTTAACCCCTTAGGAAAAATAGGGTTGAACGCCGTGGGATAATTTTGGGGTTTTATGACGTAATTTAAATTCTGTGTGGACGCTAGCATTATCTGTGGCTGTTACTATGCATTTTTCTGACTGTATATTATACAAGTTTTGTCGGAGTTATTTTACCTCCAGCTAACCTTTGGTTTGCGCTGCTGTATGAGGTTTGAATGATTCTCATGCAGAAAATAGTCAGGTTATCCAACTTAATAATTGCTAGGTATAAAATAACTGTGTAGTCACATTCGTACCCCAAAACAAAAGGTGACTGACAAACAAACGGTAACATTCCGGCCTGTTGTCGTATGTTAGTGACAGAAATCGTGAAATGATGGCAAATATGTTGAAAAAACCTACGATCGTACACTGAAAACAAGAATCTTACAGCATGTTAGTGTTTGCCATCCCTAGATTGCAGTTCAACAAGTTCACCTATATGATTTTTTACTCCTAAACGCTAGCGAAGTTTGGAATTGCTGTCCAATTATTCCTATCCAAAAAGTACAGTCATGAAAAACATCAGATCAAAATATAAGCCGTGTACCTAGTTTTTATTGGGTTGTAACTTGATCGTTTATTGTGTGTCGGATGTTTTGACCAGACGATATTTTTCTTGAGTGAACCTTATGGCCTCGTTACCTAGATTTTCACTTTAGTTGTTTTCTTGTAAATAAAGGAGTTGTGAAGATGGAGTGTTCAGTTCCCTAAGTATGTTGCCTATATGACATATTTACATTCATTTTCTTTTAGGAAGATACATAAGAAGTATTTTATCCAACAGTAGATGGCCATAATGTATGCTTTCTTTGAAGCCACGATTTCCTTCAAATGGATGAAGACGGTCCAGTAATTTTGATTCATGAAGAAATATTCATATCGCAGATTATGTATTCTGTGGTGTTAAGCAGGGTTAAGTTAAATTAGGCAGCGAAACTCCTTAGACGTGATGGGTATTGATATCTTATGACGATTAAACAAGAAAATAATGATTCCTATCTCTTAATTTGAACCACACTTACCCAAAATAAACTAACAATAAACTATAAAATGGCATCAAAAAATCTCCTCTTCAAAGCCGCCAGTCTCTTGGCCACATGACCAGTTAGCAGCGTTGAGGAGGAATTTTTTGATGCCAGTTTTATAGTTTATTGTTAGTTTAATTTAGCTACCTTTGTTTATTATATTGTTCTTACCCATTGGACCTTCAAATGCACGTATATATATACACATACACGTATCCTATTTATACCTGTATACGAGTATTACATACCCTTCGCCACAGCCACTAGCCAGTTTAAAAAGTCCTCCAGCACTCGATCACCCGATTATCTTTCGTGTCGATATATCTCAGAAACAACTTAACAATTTTAAATACTGTTTTCACCGATACAACGCGTGATGGAGAATGATTGGACAATTTGGACACTCTATCTAAATGATTACTTCAAATATGTCGATTACTATTTTCAATATTTATTATGTAAATTGTCAGCGTGATACAACTTATTATGTACTAAGCTGTGTGTGCGTGGACGGCTTGGCCTTCGGTACAAATGAGGAACTTCCATAAAAACTTTCATCTGCTTTTAAAACCGTTTAGGGATTTTTGAAAAAGGTCGTCAAACCTTTGCTACAGAACTTATCGTATTTTTAATGCTTCTAGAACTGGTTAAGGCTATCTATGCGTTGTATTACTTGCACGTCAGTGAATAAATGAGTTATTGAACATTACTCTTAAAACATAACATCACGCCTGTAATCCCCGCAGGGTTAGACAGAGGTGTCCCTAATAGTACACCCACATTTCGCCAGTTATGTTGAAGTCCCTTGTAATAGGGCGCGAGTCTATTGCCATCAACGGGGACAAATCCAGACTCCCTGGCTGGTACTGAGATATTCCTGATGGAAAAACCCAATAACACTTTGCCCAACCTGGGACTCAAACCCAGAACCTCATGTTTAGCTGTCGCGCTTAGGGCCACTAAACCAACGAGATTGTCAAAGGAGTTATTGAGTAGAGAAAGGATAATGTAAATCTTTCTTGTGGGATGCAAAGTAATAAATTCTTTGTTTTTTCTGTTAAGATATGGTAGTACTTATTTTTTTTTTAAATCTAGGCAGATACCTATATATCTATGCTATGTTGTATACTTTGACCGACTTTCATTCTCCATATTTTAATTCACAGAACAGATCATATTCCTACTATTTCTTTTGATTAATGGCCTTTGACATAACGGTAGCTAGCATACAGTGGGCAAATAATTTAGTATGTAACTAGTTTTTACGTAATGTCGACAGTCGACATCATCGCCAAATTATTTTTGTTTATATCCATATTACTTAGAATCTACGTAATATGGACTAACGTACGCACGCGGTTTAGATGTGATAACCGCGATCAGTTTTATTGGTAAAATTCGTTCTAAAGCTAACAAAAGCAAGTTACAAACAAAAAACACATAACAGACGGTAATAACTGTGCTATTCCAAGAGGCCTCTTCATACAGAGTCCGCACTGCATTGATTACCACACTTGCTCTCTGTTGGAGATTTCCTTTTGTTGATCGAAGGGATATTTCAAACTATTAAGTTCACGTTTCTTCGCACTATTTGTATGCCCTTGACTGTAACTTAGTAGTTGTCTGAAATTAACTGGAAAGGTACACATTGGTGAATGTGGTTATTCTTGTATGGAACCAAATTAAATAACCTTGTGAAGCTTTGCCGACAGGATTGGAACCTACAGATATCCTGAGCATGATAAAACGAAAAAAAAATTGTTAATATTTTTGGGGTCAACGACCGAAGTGTATTAACTTGAAGGATTGGTTATTATTCGTTTTGTTTAGATATCGATACGATACCCATCACGACTGCGAAATTTATTTATTTAAACTTCATGTTTGGGCGATGTGGTCGCTAAGCGACAAAGCCCTTTAATAAAATAAAAAGAAAATACTTCATGTACAAGAGTGGTACATAGGCGGACTAAATGCCACAAGGCATTCTCTACCAGTCAACTTTTGGGTCAAATAGGACAGCATTGTCATAGAGTACAAATAAATGAGAAAAATACCAATTCTCTTGCTAATTTAATTTGGTCTTGGTTTTTTGGGTAGCAAAACCAAAAAAATCAAAAAACAGCCAACACCAAATCCTCGACACACAAAAAGTTTAATATCCCCGACTAGTTCCGCCACTATATCCGATTACATGTAGAAGAAGACAGTATAAAAGTATTATAAATAATGTGTAGTCATATATTTGATTGTGCCACTTTGTTACGGAACTCCACTTTCACGCACGACCCGCCACTGCACGGAGCAGGTCAGCTTAGACCATCTGTCACTTATGTTTTTGCTAAAAAACAAAATGGCGGATTTTTGCTAATGTACCAGTGCAGTATTACCCTGTACTAACTGGGTTGTGGAGGTCAGATAGGCAGTCGCTAAATTTAAAATACTGGTATTCAGCTGCATCCGGTAAGACTGGAAATTTTCAACTGCATACCAATTAGCTTGTTCGACTGTACCTAATAGTAACCCAAATTTAGCCAGTTATATTTAAAAGTGCCATGTAATAGGGGGCGAGCCTATTGCCATCAACCGGGCACAAATGCAGACTCAGTGGCAGCTACTGAGAAATTCTTGATGGAAAAACCCAATAACATTTTGCCCGACTCGAGATTCGAACCCAGGTGCTCATGCTTAGCAGTCGTGTTTTCGACCACTACACCAACGAGGCAAATAATTAATGAAAATTAGTTTAAGTTATATAAAGTTTGCTTCGATAGGTTGGTTTGGGTTTTTTAGGGTTCCGTACCTCAAAAGGAAAAAACGGAACCCTTATAAGATCACTTTGTTGTCCGTCCGTCCGTCCGTCCGTCTGTCAAGACCGTTTTTCTCAGGAACGCGTGGAGGTATCAAACTGAAATTTCTATATGGTACTTAGTTCTACTGTCCCTGGAAGCTGTAGAAAAATCAACCTTCTAAGTCAACGCAATCAAAAGATACAGCCACTTAGGCCGCAAATTTCCGCAAATTTTCGAAACTCGCACGGGAATCAAAACCTACAGGGTACTTCCCGTGAACTTAGAATCTTGAAATTTTGTACGAAGTCACGTCTTATAGTACAGATATAGGAAAAATTACGAAAACCGTAAATTTTTAGTTTCGTCATATAAAAAAAAGTTATATACCCACAGGTTTGTACGGAACCCTCGGTGCGCGAGTCCAACTCGCACTTGACCGGTTTTTTTTATATTTGAGAACGGCAGCAGGATGTGGGAGTAACTGCGTCGGAAACCATGTTCCACCTATCCTGCCCTCTGAGTCCCGAAACATGCAGTCAAAATATCCTCTGCACTGCCACCGACTCACCCGTGAAAGTGATTTTTTGGGCCAACAAAAGAAGTAACAGTACTTTTATTTTATGTTATAACCCCACCACTTAATCGACTTCTGATAAACCTAGCAATAAATGCTATAACGTGAAATTACTGCAATCAACATACTTGGTAAAAAAATTGGAGATCGCAGTGTTTTGGTTCATCTTCTTCTCGAACTATAGAAAAAACAATATCATGAAAAGGCGCAGTTTCAAATTAACGAATAGCCCAAAAGGTACAGAATTTTGTACACTTCAAATCTCCGTTTTCGGCATGGTATTCAACAAACACAGCTAAAATATTCAACGTCCAAATTCGCAGAAGCTCAATTAAACCAGTCTAGAGGAGGGAAGCGAAAATTTTGATAATATCCAGGGAATGTTAGAGCACGAAACGTTACAGCCCGTTCACACGAGGACGATAGGTTTTTTTTGACGTATCGTCTTTTTTCACGATCCGTCAATTTTTTGACGGCGGCAATGCTTTTTAAATGCCCGTGTTCACACGCATCACTAACAATCGTGAAAAAAGACAGAAACGTCTTAAAGCACGTATCGTCTTTTAAAAATCACGTACGCCAAAAATCACGAACGTGAATTTTTTGTGAGGGATTGGCTGATGCGCTCGCTCCCGAAAAATCTCGAAATCAATTCGTTTTTTACCGGATTGTGATAAAACTCGATTCCGTATGCAATGTCAACGTCCATTCGTCGTGACGTATTGTGTTTTGCGACGGATCGTCAATGACGGAAGCCGTGTGAATGAGCCCTAACACAACGAAACAGATAAAGGAATTCCACTCACTCGAAAGAATATACTTGCTTTTCAATTCAACGGAGATGGTTTTTTTGAGAACTGCATGCAAGTCTAAACCCATACCAATGCCTATTATAAATACAAAAGAAACTCTGTTTGTCTGTATCCATTAGACGCATTAACGACTGAACGGATTTCGATGATGTTTGGCACACAGGTAGACTATGACCTGGTCTAGGATATACGGTTTTGTTCCTAAAGGTAGTACCACTATAAACCAATGATTCACTATGAGTTTTACATTGGATTGAACTTTTGTTATGCCAATTTTAAATTACAAAAGTTTATATTGGCTTCGTAGTGTTCTTCGTTTTATCGTGTGCCACTATTACCATGGCTGTCATATGAACGACATCGGATATTAGATGATAACATTTAGGTAATGTTTTAATATATTATATAATATCGTATGTGGTGCTTGGTTCCCGGTAAAGAACTTCCTTCCTTGTACATGGATATCATTAATTAGGGTCAATGCTTGTTCTTATGGTGTTTATAGTTAATTTTTTTTTTCAAATTTTAGGCTCATGGATGGTCGTCCGTGTTGCTTAAATTAGTATGTCGTTTACCTTCTTTAAATACTGAAGGGTTTCAGGTGGTTGTGGGTCACGATCAAGGTTTTCTGAATGGAAAAAAAATACTGATAATTCAGCGACTTGCATGGCAGATATCATCTAACACACTCACCAACAAGTGTCGCAACTGACTATTCTGCAAGCCCGACTGCTGAGCACGAGGTCTTGGGTTCGATCCCGGGTCGGGCAAAGTGTTATTGGGTTTTTCGATCAGAAATTTCTCAGTAGCAGCCATGGAGCCTGAATCTGTGCCCGGTAAGTGGCAATAGGCTTACCCCGAGCTCGAAAGTTGGTCCGTGGATGGGTGACCACCCATTACACACTAAGATTCCTCCGTGCCTCGAAAAGCACGTTAAGCCGTTGGTCCCGGCTGTCAATTGCACATCTTTGACTGTCATTACTGGTAGTCAGTGGCCCGAAAGTCTGACAACCAGTCTAACCAAGGGGTATCGTATTACCCAGTAACTGGATTGTGGAGGCCAGGTAGGCAGTCGCTCCATGAAAAATAATGGTATTCAGCTGCATCCGGTTAGCCTGGAAGCCGACTCCAACATAGTTGGGGAAAGGCTAAACAGATGATGATGAGAGTGGAATTTTCGTCGCTCCTAGGTAGTTCAGCAGCCGCCGTTTACGGGTATCTCTGTGAACTCTGATGAGGATCATAACATGACTATCAAACATTCCAGCGGGGTACCTAAGCACCGTTGCAGTAATGGCTAAGAAACCCGTTACAAATGTAGTCCGTTGAAATCCTCGTTTCCGAATGCTGTAATTTGCTTTTACAGGAAAATCAACTCAATAGAAATTTTCCAAACACACATTTTTGTTTACATATTGTGTGCTAACTCAGTCGTATCATTGTTGGGGGGCACGTATTTAGACTTCTTCCTTCTTTTCTTTTAAACTTGCAGAAGATAAGCCTATCAACTTACTTTTATTTTTTATTTCTCTCCTTGATTGAACAAGAAATTAATTTAAACAAACTTAATTACACTTACAAATACATTTCCGATGTTGTTTTGTTTATTTTTTGGGGCCGTTTTAATCATTATTCTTAAATAAGCGGCATTCGATCATTGGCTTAATATAAAGGCGCGTTTATATCAAGCGAACAGAAAGAACAAAAAATATCTAGTGCTCTAAAAAGTCACAAACGATGCGTAATAAATGCTTTGACGAAACGTGTATAATTATTTCAACATTTCTTCTTAATAATAAAGTACGCTTGATTTTTTAAATAGCATTAAAACTAACTTGTAGGAAGAAAAAATAATTCTGAACACTTATCTGCGAGCATCGTACCAAATTTCCTCCGTAGCCGTTGGTCCCGGCTGTCATTTGTAGATCTTTGACAGTCGTTACAGGTGGTCAGTAGCCCGAAAGTCTGACAACTAGTCTTACCAAGCGGTACCGTATTACTCAGTACTGGTCAGGTAGGCAGTCGCTTCATTTTAAATAGTGGTATACATGCTGCATCTGGTTTGACTGGAAGCCGACCACACTAAAGTTGGAAAAAGGCTAGGCAGATGATATTCGGATCTCTGATCATAATATAACCAAAGAAACGACAAAAAGTAAAAAAAAACTTTTTTGCAAAAAAAAACCGACTTCCCAAAAAAACACTAAAAAAGTGGAAAATAACTTTACTTTCGGAAGTCGGTGACTATTTCTGGTTTCATTGACTTTTTTGCCACCGACTTCCGAAAGTAAAGTTATTTTCCACTTTTTTAGTGTTTTTTTTGGAAGTCGGATTTTTTTTGCAAAAAAGTTTTTATTTTACCCTTTTTAGTTATCGTATCACACACAAATCCTTGTCAAGTATCAATTTCGCAATTTCTTTTACTTGGATGACATTTTTTCCAGTTATTTTGATTTCAAAGCCAAACTGCTGAACCGATTTTGATGAAATTTCTATGGGATCAATCGAGAAGTAGATCCATTCAGATAAAAGAAGAATTTTTCAAATCGGTTCAGAAATGACGGAGATATGAGGTAACAAACACAAAAAAAAAACATACAACCGAATTGAGAACCTCCTCCTTTTTTTGAAGTCGGTTAAAAAAGAATCCATATTCCTCACCAGTGTGCTGTCTAGTCTAGACACAACCTTAGGTGAAAGAAATAAGAAATAAAAACGCAGTTCATTAGAATTTTAATAAAGTAGCGATCTCGATCCAGGTCTAGAACCGTACGGAACGTTTTTTGGTGCCAAAAAAATCACAAAAGAATAGACTGTGTCTTGCATTAAAGTTACTATTGTGGAAAGTAGGTATGTGTGCGTCTCTTTTAAGGACCGGCAGTGGATGAACAGCTTCCTGAAACGGTCTGTAAATGGACAACGGGCCCAGGACTTTGTAATATAATGTAACCAACTAGATTTTAAAAGAGTGTCCATAGAGTTTCATGCCCGAGCTTCTCTCTATAGAGATCTACGTTTTCGAAGGGGCCTAGTCTCAACTCTATGACTTAGTGACCGACTTCTTGACTATTCAAAAGTGCCGTAAATATAATAGTTTACTTGAAATAAATTCTTAGGGTTTGCGATGAATAGCCAGTCTATCTGAAGAGATGTGCTATGTGTAATAAGAGGAACAAATTATAACCTAGCTAGAGTAGCTAGTAAGTATGTAGGTGTCAATGTTATTCTTTCAATGTCATTTTTAAGTAGGCGGGGACCTACGATCTGTCTTCCAATCAATTTTGTTTTCTTGGACTTACTCTAAAAAAAATGTAGGGATCTAAGAACTAGCCGGAACACTCAGCAGTACCTAAGTTAGTGCGATCACTGCCTAAAATACCATTTTTGTCGTGAAATGACGCGTAATTTTCCATTGTAGCAACAAAGTCTTTTCAGTTACTTATCTAAGTAGTATTAATTATAAGAATAATTCGTTCAAGAGAATTCTGAACTCTACTGCCTATTAAAACTATAGGTGAAGGTATCGGACGACTGTTGCTTTCCTCTTCTAATGCAAAAACCATTCCCATATTACAAAGAAAACTTTAAGTTATAGCAGCTTAAGTAACTCACATAAAAAAAAGATTAGAAGAGTCTAGTATCTGCAATACAGCTTCGATGCTCGCGTAACTGTAAACCAAATCTCCAACAATTTACACCTTGGCAGCACACATAAGACACTCGCTCACACATAACATCACACCTCTACTTAATCCTCAAAGGGTTAGGCAGAGGTGTACCTAATAGCACACTTGCATTTCACCAGTTATTCCACCTATTGTCATCAACCGGGAATAAAATCCGGATTCCGAGTAATTTTGCATACACGTTTAGTTTCAATGACAATGCATGGTTAGCTAAGTGACGTCATTCTAAACCCGATATGGTGGACTAGCAAAGATGGCAGATTAGTAATTATTTTTTATGCACCTAAATTAAAAAGCTTGTAAATTCTTTATTGCGAACTAAATGCACAGAAATTAGGTGTATACGCTTGTTTAATTCAAGAATCAGTTCCCTTAATACAAAAAAGGTTAGGGTCTCAAAGAAGTGCCTAAGTAACAAACCCAAAGTAGATTAGCTTCTCATGACAGTAAACCGATACTCCAACAATTTGCAGCATGGCAACACACACTAAGCAAACAAATATATTCCTCGCCTACACATTATTCAGTAACATGAAACTGCAAGCTCATTAAAGATATGAATTTAATAACATGCCTTTTACAAATTATTGCCACATGTATATTATAAAACCTAACAGCGCAGTACCTAAGCTGTAATACTTACTTATGTGTTTATTATTAAGTTGAATTCAGAATTTACCTACATACCTATAGAAAACCAGCTGAATTATTTCAATGTCCAAAATTATACATAACATCAAGCTACTTAATCTCCGAAGGGTTGAGCAGAGGTGGTACCTGACCTAGGTATATATATACATATATAGTTCACCAACATTTCGCTACTTATCTATTAGTACAATCTTAAAAGGGGCAAGCGTATCGTAATGAACTAGGCGCAAGTTCTGAGTCTGGACTGCTACTGAGAAATTCCTGATATAAGATAAGATGAATAACCCAATAACATTTTGCTCGACCTAGGAATCGAACCCGAGCCCCTATTTCCAGCAAGACAAACGAGGCAATTAAACAAATGTATCTAATGACAAGCTGAATGGTTTCAATGTTCAAAATTATAATTGACGATACAGGAAGAGTGAGCTTTAAAAATCCAGAATGAATAACACTCCCAAAAAAAAGGAAATTAAAAAAAAAAGCAATGATGAATTTGCATTTGGTAAATACTCTACGGAGAAGATGTATTTGGACAAAACAATAAAAGATCGTCAGCATCATTCTTCTGCCCTTTGTCCTTATTTCAATCTACTTGGTGACGACGCATTATGTCTTCTTCTTCCATACTTCTCTATTAATCGTCACTCCACTTGTCACCCCGATTTTGGTCTAAAAGATCCTATAAGGTTAAAAAAAACTTGCCAAAACCAAGACATATTGGCCAAAAAATCACATGGCAAATTAGGCTCAATTTACAATGCCGTTGAATGAAATGAAAGCGAAGCAATGATGATTTTTTGTAACGAAACCTTACAAAGCATAATGAACCTTATGTATATTACGTAACTTACAGACTAGATACGAGCCAAAACCAAATCGCGCGTCTTTCGAAATATTCTCGCGCATTCTCGGGAATTCCAGCTCTTACCTAGTTTGTACATTATACAATTGATATAAAGTTTATAATGCTTTGTGAGATTTCGTTACAAAAACTTGCTTCCAATGTAAATTGAGCCTTATTATTAACACTCCAATGTTGCGAGCAGCGATGATGTTCATTTACATACATTATTAGATCACAAAATAAAGCTATTGCGTTGACCCAAACTCTAGTACGATTAATGTAAGAATAAGAAGAGCGAGATTATCTTCCACCAAGTGAAGTCAAGTTACGAATCGAGGCGATCTTACGCAACACGCTGTGAAATCCACTGAGAAAGTTGGTCGTAGATAAAAATTACGGAAAATATAAGATTATTTTCGGCGTCTTTTATACGTTAAGGAAGATTTTTTGAGCACACAAAACGAGGTTTGTTAATCGTGTTTTTGGTTTTCTGCATTTCCACGTCTTTACAATAATTATGAGTCTCGTTGGTTTTATACGAAAAGTAAGCAACACCACAGGCAACACCTCAGTCTTGTAAGTGTTCCGTCTCGTTTTCATCATGACAAATGGTTGGAAATAAAAATAATACCACGCAAAATTTGTGGTTTTTAATATTATAGTAAATTTGGTAAAAATCCATCGTGCTCCGTAAAGTTAAATAAAAAAAAAGATTAGAGTAAATTATCTATTTCAATATTACTCAAGTAAATAAAAGTCATCATTCAATTTACAACGAAACCTGCAGAAATCCTCGTTCTCAACTCCGATTCTGGAAGCTTCTAGATCAAAACAAAATGAAAACGTCACGCTCCGAATTCTAGCGCACTATTGTTACTAACCTATCGCCACCGAGTTCTATTAAATAACCCGTTACTCCATTGACGTTTAACTTACAAAGATAGCTGCATATTTTCTATAATGTAAACGCGTGGGTAGCAACAAGCACCGCGATCCTTATTTCTGTTTTAACTGGAGGTTTTACTGCGCTACCAAGAATTTTGTACTTTCTACATAACTAAATATAATCAAGAAACTGCGCTTATTACGAATTGGATATAATCTCTGCTTGAGCAACTGGCCGGTCCAGATAGTAGTTTCACTGGCGACCTTTGCATATATATATTTAAATCAGTGCTATACATGAAAGCACTTAAAATAAGTCACTGTAATGTCAGGCTGTTGGATTATGCTATACTTCGCGGTTTTGTTGCCAGCATCTCTCGTTTTGAAATCAATTATGAGCCCCAGGAACCTGTTTGGATTTTAGATTAGAATGTGTGTTATGTCTGAGTTATGATTGCGATTCGTTTTATCGGATTCGATCCAGTCATTTTTCAGAGATTGAGTAACTAATATACCTGGTACCTTACTAACTATTAGAAGGTCTAAGATTTTCTGCTTGGAGTACGATCAACAAAGATCAGGGAACTAATAACGGAACGTCGTCACTCGTAAGTACTCCCGCTCGCCGATGCCAAACGTGGTGACTGAAGATTACGCCAATGTATGCCCCGAGCGTTCGTTATAGCACTGTATGAGCAGAACCACTCATATATTCAACAGTAAATGTTATGTTTTGTTTCACCATTTCTGTTGGCTTGGTGTGAAACTTAAGAGGCAGATTTTGATCTTTTGAAGGTCCAATATTGGCTGGCACTATACTGTGAGTCTGTGACCTAATTTTTGTAGAGCACCGTCGGATTCTACTTTCAAAATGTTGCAGTGTTTTGACACTCAGCTGACATTCGCAGAGCAGCACTTTTTGGGGGAATTTAAGATGCCCTTGGCTACCTTCCACACTGTAGGTAGACCGGACAGATTGCGGATCGGCTACGGACAACAGACACGGACAGATAATTTGTCCGTAACGGTTTTACTTAACCTATAATCGTTTAGTTAAATATAGACCGTTTTCTAGTTTCGGGTGTAGTTTGTAACGTGACTTGTTACAACTAAGTTTTATTACATAAATTACGGCATAATTAACGGCGTCAAACAAAACACAATCCTTACTTACATTCGTACAGCACCTACTTTTTGTGGGATTAAAGATGTCCTTCACAGTTCTATTATTCTTTTTCGGATGCAATTTGATGTGACTTGATACAACTAAAGACAACTAAAGTGTGTAGGTAAGTAATGCGGTGTTACTAACGCAGTATTACTTACACAATATAAACGACGACGTCAAAGAAACACAATCCTTATTCACAGATATCACATTCAAAGAAAATCATTTCTAGAGCTCTAAAAAGGACGCGTATACCAATAATTTTCTTCCATTTCCTTTGACCTACCTGTATGAGACGTTTCAAAAACGGTTAACGTAAGAAATAACTTTGTCCCTTCAAAATTACTCAACCGATCCGGCTGGAATTTACTCCGTATTTGTGTTTTAGTTCGTGGATTCGGAAAATGTAGGTAATGTACGAAGTCGGTTAAGTAAGAGGTTGTGTTTCTTGAGGTTGATTGTTTGATGGTCGATTTTGAGTGCGTAAGTGGGATGTTAGTGAGATTTTTCGTAATCATGTATTGTTGTTCAAAATCTGTGTTTTTAGAAGTGGAGCATTCAATCTTTTTCAAGTCATTTGATTAAGAATAAGAATAAGTTGAAACTTTTTTTAAGTAATGCTCGAGTCTTGAGTGCCTTTTGGAATAGGGTCCGTGGTGTGTCGATGGCAATCTGATTTAAGACATTCCAGGATTTGGCTACGAATTTGGCATCTTCAGTAGCGTCCATCGCTTGCTGTAACGTGCAAACAGGACATCAAGCATTCAATTATTTTGATAAACATGCAGTGGTACTCAGAATAAAGGCAACATAATATTCAGTTCAGACCTTCAGTCATTGCAATTCCAGCCATAAATCTTTGCAGTCAAGGATAAAAGTTACATAAACAAATTGCCATGAAGATGCACGTCCGCCATTTTCGCCTGAATCGACGATTTTGCTGGACGTCTTTCGGGACTGGTATATTTAAATACACAGTGTGAGGGACATTGTGACAAAAACTTTCCGATGGATACATACAGTATACGGTAGCATTTTTTCATTGCTTTAAAGCTATAAAAATATTACTTCCCTATTTGAATCGGATTTTGTTAAAAATGTTTTTTTTTGCACGGATCCCAGATTCTTTTTCGAAAATAAAGGTAGCTTCAGTTACTCCTTATGACATCAGCTTTCTGCCCGTAAAAATCAAAATAGGTCCAACCGTTTCGGAGATTAGCCGGAACAAACAGACAGAGACAATTTTTTTTTTAATACTTTCAATAGGTATGCATTCAATAAAAAGCTGTTATTTTGAAATTACAAACAGACATTCCAATTTTATTTATTTGTATAGATTTTAGCTGTTCTATATGCAAGACACATACAAAATGTATGGAACAGCCGATTTTCTAAGTTTTAAATAATACTTTGACTGGATTGAGTTGATTATATCCTCTCAGTTTGCGTACAAAACACACTCGTCAATCCGGCTCGAAGGATCATCAATGTTAGTCATAGCACTGAATGACTTGAATGCTCGGCATCCGACGCATCCCGGTTACGTCTGCGGTTCACGTCCATTTTATTGCTAAGTACGGCCCCGTGGGTTTGTTCACCTGTCCGATGTGTTGCTCAGTAGCTAAATTGAATGAGAAAGTTTATACGGTGTTTAATGTTTATGCTTTGAGATATTTTGTTTTTGAATCCTCGCGGCGTTATTTCAGTCTATTCTAGACCTCTAGACCAAGATCCCTCTAATTCCTTTCTAAACGGTTTTTACATAATAATAATATTGATTTATCTCGACTTAGCACACGAGGTTGTCGACATGTGGAATGTGAACTCGGCTATCATTGTGCTGATTGTGGTAACGGCCAATGGCCTGATGGCCAAGAGACTGGACGAACAACTGTCGAGGCTCTCGATTGGCGATTGGATCAAAGGCCTGATTCAGATGGCAGTACTCCTCGATACGGCCCGCATTGTGAGGAGATTCCTGTCTCTGGAGCCCTTACCACCAGTAGCTTGGACCCTGCTGCCGACACCGGCGGACAACAATTTTTAAATATGTAAAAATATAAAAGATATGTAAAAGAATGAATAAACGAAATAATAATGATATTAATTTCATTCATATCCATTAGCTGTGAAAAATGAGCAGAACAAACAACCTGCAACGGTTGAGAGAGGATTCTTCTAAGTTCTTGTTGGTTCTTTCTATTTGGAATTAATTACGGTCTATGAACCTGAAATAAACAAACTTTTGGTACATCAGAATTAATAGTGAAGGAGTGAACGTTTGAAAAGTCGAGGTAAGAAAAAGTCAACAATCAACATCTACCTAATCGTAGATATACTGAAAGAAAGAGCTGTGCAGGTGGCTTTATACTGGTCGGATATTATTTCAGTCCACCAACATGCAAAGCAGAACACGGTGGTAACATTTTATGAGACTACAAGGGACCCTGTCGGCCACAGCAAACTGGTAGAAGAGTAGAGACTTTAGATCTCAATTCAACATATCTTCATACCTATAACTAAGGTCATCGGCAGATTATCTCCTATATCATTGATGGGGAAGGCAGATATCCCCACTCGACAGAAAGGGAAATGACACAATACAAGCAAAAAGTTAACGAAAACCTACGCCTTGTTATTTTTCCAGTCGAATCAGCCTGGAAGCGAGCCCTGATCAAAACATCGATATTCATAAATAAAATAATAGTACAATGCGCTTATGAGTTCTCCTTGTTTTCGTTTTCTCTTGTACGGGGAAATAACAGGGAAATACTAAATGTGTACTTACATTACGGTAGGAGAATAGAAATGGATTATTTTTCTGTTTGTATGCTGATAAAATGTTGGTCTTTCTCTTCTCTATGAAGGGCTCTCTATTGCCATTGAAGAGATCGGCTTGTGCACTTTTTAACGAATACTAAACAATACCTAATTCACTGCACTAAATCAGTGGTTCCCAAACTTTTTCAGTTCGTGGCGCACTTGTAGATTTAGTATCTTGTCCCAACGCCGACGCCCTACCTAGTCGAAAAAGGGTAGAATGACACTAGATAGATAGGCACACAATTTTAAACATCCACATAATGAAGTTGAGTTTTCGAAACTATTTTGACACACAAGTATATAGTATGAAAAATAGTAACAGAAAATAGTGGGATAAGGATATCCAAAACTCCCACATTACCGAACACGTGAATCTTGTTTTAGGGCAGTTGTCGCAAGAGAGTTCAATGTATTATTATTATATTATAGTACGAGTATAGGTGGTAGGAGTCTACCTATAGACGGTGTAGCTTTGCATCCTCGTCAAAATTCAGGACGTTGTCATAGAAGACGTAAATAATCAATATAAATTACGGTACCTGTCAATAATAATAAACGCTGCTTTTTTTAGTTGTTTTAATTTGACACTATTTCAGAATGAAGCCCTTTTCAAAAGACGAAAATCACCCGTTTATCGAATAAACGTCTGCGTTTGTTTGTGTGTGTGAAAGCGCGGTTATAGGGCTAGTATTAGACGGGCCGCGTTTTAATACGAGTGGTGTACACTTATCCGTTTCCGATATTAAGAAAAAAAAAGTAAAAAATGACCTACCCATTGTATTATTGATTCGGGTCGAGAATCATTAGCATAGTTACCTCCTTGAATTTGACGAGGAAGCAAAGCAACACCTTGTATATGGGTCTTTATGGACACGAGTCTATTTGTATAGACACGAATTTTATCACAGCATGTCACGTGCCGACCGTGTTATGGGGGAAATATCTACAGCTGATTCCGCGAAATTCTAAATTCTCCGAACATTAGGTTTTCCTACGAGTCCAAACGAAGTTGTGTGACGTCAAACAAATATTGAGAACACGTCATACCTTGAAAATACTAGTTAGAAATGTCAGAATGATCAAACGAATCTCGACCATCATATAACTTCACGCCATGGTCCCCGAAGGAATAGGCAGAGATGTGTACGTAAAATAATAGACATCTGTTGCTAAGGGTTGCATTACCCAGTAACTGGTTTGTTTAATAGGCAGTCATTCTATGTCCGATGAGCTCCTGGGTTCGGTTCCCATGTCGGGCAAAGTGTGATTGGGTTTTTCCATCAGGAATTTCCCAGTATCAGCTACGTAACATGGATTTGTGCACGGTTGGTAATAGGCTTACCCCCTATTACATGAGACTTAAACATAACTGGAGAAATGTGGGTTTACAATTAGGTACACGGGGAATACGGGCGTAATGTTATGTTATGTGTAATTCTATGACACTGCATCTGGTAGACTAGAAGTCAACCACAACATAATTGCTTTGTTTTTGGCTTTGTTGTTTATGATGATGAAATTGGAGAAGAGCTTATTGACATCAACCGGTCTTATATCTATGTTCCTAGTAATCGAGACACAGAGCTGATGTTGAAAATACCTCTCGTTGTTTCTAGAAAAATCATTTATTCCGAAAATGAACTGCGATAGTCTAAAAACAGCTGAGAGAACCGAAGTTTGCTAAACAAATCCAAACGAGTGGTTATATCTAATATGTGTCTCAAGTTCACAAGAACACTGAACTCATGTAACCTCAGAAGAATAAATTGCAGCGGTTTTATTTCTTTCAAAGTAATTTTAAGAGTTTTTTGCTATGTGGATTAAGACTCCTGTATGGCTTAAAGATTTATAGGATCATGTTTGACCTAGATCACGTAGAAATACAACATACGTACTCTTTCATACACTTTGTTAAAGTAAGCAAGCTTAAACTCTCTGAATGGTGCAGAATTTGCAAGCCTGACTGCGTAGTGCATGGTCCTGGGTTTAAACTCTAGATACGGTAAGGTGTTAGCCAACAACCAGGTATCTAGATTTGTGCCTATTAAATATCTGATAATATCGCGATAATTATCATAGAAAATTATTATCTTGATAAGCAGTGATAGCCTAGTGGTGTGACCGTTGGACTGCCAAGTCATAGATCTCGAGTTCGAACCCAGGACGCGCAACTCTGATTTTTCGGAATCATGTGCGTATTGAATAATTATCACTTGCTTCGGTGAAGGAAAACATCGTGAGGAAACCAGCATACCTGAGAGATATTTCTCGACGGTATGTAAAGCCAAGTCAGAGGCCCATGGGCGGCATAAAAACTCTGACACCAGGATAGGCGCTAACCACACGATAAAGAAGAAGAAAGAAAGATTATCTTGATAATTTCGAACCTTGATACGTTGAAGAAAACCTCACAGACAGGAGCCCTGGGTCCCAGCACTGGGAATCTTTTAAGCTAATGTAATCACATTGAAGACGAGCTGTGTCGATACGCCGGCGCTCGGTACGATTACACAAGCGTGTCTACGCTATCGTTAGCGCATCCAGTTTCTCTGCTATGATTTTTGATATTTCATGTTTATGGTCTGTGTAGACGAGGGACTTTCTTCCGCGGAGGACAAAATCCCCAAAACAAAACTGTCAGTAGGTGAGCTAAGGTACAGCTCTGCCTTACCTTTCGGGGAGTAGTCCAGTCACCGAAGGGAGGGGAGGGAGTCAGTCTGTTTCTTATAGACTTAGGGCCTGTTTCTCCGCGGGCCTGTGGACGGTGAGCTAAGGGCTAGCTCGCCGTCCCTCCGTCTTAGGACGACAGGCCGTGTCGACGGCGCGTTCGTGTTCCACGCGCGCCTCAAAAAGATGTCAGCATAGGGAAGGGGCCCGCAAGGGCCGATGCCTGCCGGGTGCTGCGGGTTGTTCGAAAGAGATACCGCGGCCCCGGAACACAAAGGGCGATGAAGGAACATGGGTGGGTTTTAGTCAGTAAAAGTCTGACACTCCCTCCCGCTCAGCCCAGAGCGGGAGAAGTCATTTGATGATTTCCCATCCGGAAAAAAAAGAGCCTGTTTCTCGATGCCCGAAAAGCCGTTACTCACCGAATAAATTCAAAATTGTAACAGAATTTGTATCAAATTACCTACCAAGTAAATTAATCTTTATCGTAGGTGGTGAAACCAGCCGTTAATGTTTATGTTACTTAATGTAGTAATAACCGACAACTGACTGCTATGTTGGTCTAGTGGCCGCAAGCGCGTCTGCTGAGCATGAGCACTAGGTCCTGGGTTCGATTCCGACGTCGGGAAAAGTGTTATTGGGGTTTTCCGTCAGGAATTTCTAAGTAGCAGCCACGGATTCAAACTCAAACTCAAACTCAAAGCATTTATTTCAATTAGACCATTACAGGCACTTTTGAATGTCAAAACACAAAAAAATAAACTAAGCTACAGTCCCAGTCACAGGGCATAATAACTTGTGAAAGTACTGTAGTTGCCCATTCGAAAGCGTAGATCTCTATGGAGAAGAATGGGCAAGAAACTCCATGGACACTCTTTTAAATCATTATGTTGTTACAAAGTCTCGGTTACATCATTCATGTCGAGATTAAACATACATGTGAGAACGATGTAGAAAGACGTGCGAGTAAGAGCGTCCAGAATAAAAAGATAAAATTAACAATTCAAAAATACAATAATCCATGGCACCTGCGAGATGACCAGTCACAACTGACAGCGCCCGTTCACGAACATGACGCATGGATCAGCCATCATTCAACTCAACCATTTTGGAGGGAACTAAACGACCCGACACACGCGCCACCATCAGCGAGACATTTTAGTGAGCATGACATTCTCTCAACCGCCAGGGCAAATTCGAGTCAGTAAAAGATGTAAATGGTAGCTTTATCGTACATAGAACTCACACATGTGCTATGCAATTATATAATACTAAGAGACTGAATCTATACAATGCAAAGATATGTTTACAATCTTCTGCAGCTTCCACAATAACTTCACAAAGTAATCAATTAGTTTGCCCCTATGGTTGTGGAGCAGGACCAGCATTGAGCCAAGCATTTTTATCATCAATGTAATCTCCCAACTTATAGTATGCTTGCCTACATAGTGTGCGTTTTATACAAGATTTAAATTTCGTCTCATTCAGTTGTAGAATGCCGGGAGGAATTTTATTGTAACATTTTAAACAGTACCCCATGAAAGATGAGTCTACTTTAGCTAGCCTGAAACCTGGCTGAACTAGATGGTCCCTGGTTCTAGTATTATAGTGGTGTCTGTCGCCTCTTTTACTAAATAAATGCAGATTTTTCCTAACGTACATGATGTTTTCATAGATGTATTGGCAAGGTACTGTCATGATGTTAATTTCCTTAAACAGTTCTCTTAGAGAATCGCGTCTACATAGATTATATATGGCTCTGATGGCTCTTTTCTGCAGAATAAATATAGACTCGATGTCTGCAGCCCGTCCCCATAGTAAAATACCGTAAGACATAATACTATGAAAATAACTAAAATAGACCAGCCTCGCGGTATCTACATCAGTAAATTGACGGATTTTCCTAACAGCATATGCTGCTGAACTCAGCCGTCCTGCAAGAGATGTTAAATGAGGACCCCATTGTAGCCTTGAGTCGAGCGTGATCCCTAAGAAAACAGTTTCATCGACGAATTCTAGTTTCTCTTGATTCAATACTATGTCACAATCACTAGTTTTGACATTTGGTAGGGCAAATCTTATGCACTTAGTTTTTTTCCCATTTAATACTAAATTATTCGCGGTAAACCAATTATGGACTTGCAGTAGGGCGCTATTTACGTCGTCAAGAATTGTGGCACGTCTGTTTATCTTAAATATCAAAGAAGTATCGTCGGCAAACAACACCATTTGAGGTTGGTTTTTAAATAAATGGGGTAGATCATTAATATAGACTAGAAAGAGGAAAGGACCCAATATAGAGCCTTGTGGTACACCCATCCTTACTTTTAAACCCATTGAATTGACACCATTTATTTGTACTTGCTGATGTCTATCGTTCAAATACGATTTCACTAAACTGAGCGCAAGTTTCCCCAAACCGTAATGCTCAAGTTTAAAGAGTAGGGTTTCGTGGCTTACGCAATCAAATGCTTTCGAGAGGTCACAGAAGATTCCTATGGCATCTTGTGCCTCTTCCCACGCAGTGAATATGTGTTTTAATAATGTGACACCGGCGTCAGTCGTACAACGTCCTTTGGTGAAACCATACTGTTTCTCATGTAAGATCTTATTGGTGTTAAAGTGGTTAAGCATCTGATTAAGCATTACCTTTTCAAACACCTTGCTGAAAACCGGCAATACGGATACGGGTCTATAAATTATTCGTATCTTTACTGTCCCCGGATTTGAAAAGTGGTATTACCTTGCTGTATTTCATAAGGTCCGGGAAGACGCCTTGGTCCACACACAAATTAAATATTAAAGCCAAGTACGGTGCTATAGTCTCAATAATAGCTTGACAAACTTTAATAGACATTCCCCATAGATCTTCTGTTAATTTGATTTTGATTTCCTTAAAGGCTTTAATGACAGCTATGGGGTTTATATGTTTAAATTGAAACTCAGCCGGACAGGCTGAAACATTTGCTCTTAATAAATCAATAGAAAGCAAGGGTGAGGAATTTAAGGTTTCAGTAGTTTTAAGTGGGATACTGGTAAAGAAATCTACAAATTCTTGAGCAACTTCATTTTTAGAGCTTAGAAGACCACGTGAGGTTTCTAATGTGATATCATTATTGTATTTTTTATTTCTATTAGTTTCACTATTGATAATTTTCCAAACCGTCTTTATTTTATTATCTGCGGATTTAATCTTGTTGCTAATGAATAAGGCTTTAGCAACCTTGCAAGTGTTTTTAAAAATTTTTGAGTATGTTGCAACATATTTATTAAAAGTTTCTGAATTAATGTAAGGCTTGAGGCCGTACAGCTCAAACAATCGCTCCCTACTTTTCCTAATACCCTTAGTTGCCCAGTCACTGAACAAAAACTTTGGGTAAATAGATTTAGTTTTCATTTTTATTGTATTATTAAACTCCGTGTAAACTACCGAAAAGAATTCCTCATAAAATTGATTTACATTTTCAATAATATATCCCGGAATGCCTAAATTACTAATTAAGTTATTATTAAAATTATTCAAATTACTGGGTGTTATTTGTCTAGACTTTATCTGGATTTTTTGTAATGGTGTGTAGGACTCGAAAACAACGGTTTGACCACTGTGATCAGAAGGAAGGTTATTTACAATGGATTTATCTAAGTAGTCGCAACAACAAAAAACATTATCAATACATGTAGCAGTATTTTTAGTAATACGGGTTGGTTCCGAGAACACGTTTAACAAATTAAATGATTTAAAAAGATGTAATAATCTACTGCTATTTGAATTTTTCTCTAAAATATTAACATTAAAGTCACCACAGATAACGAGTGATTTATTACTAGTAGCAAGTTTTGCTAAAGCATCCTCCATTACTGACTCAAATAAAGAGTAGTTCTGATAATTTGGGGGTCTGTAAACGCACACTATTATATGCTTATCTAGCTCAACACAAGACAGTTCAATATTATGCTCAACCGATAGATCAACAATATCATTACGAGACTTAAATTTAATACAATTTTTAACTAAGATTATTGAACCCCCACGCATCTTAGTTTTCCGGTTAAAGCAACTGCCCACACTGTAATTTTCGTAATTAATAAGCATTTCAAAGTCTTTTAACCAATGTTCAGTGAAACAAACTATTTCAAACTTTGTTTTTTCTAAAAACAATTCAATTTCTAATTGTTTTGAAGCGAAGCCTTGAATATTCTGGTGAAATAATTGCATGGAATTCTGCTTAGCCCCTTTTTTACATCTAGCTTTTTGGGAGCAAGAAGGTACCTGTGTGTTGTTGGTTATAGTAACATTACTGTTACTGGTATCTTCTGTTGTCTTACTAACTAGTTTAAATGAGCATCCGGAGTGAGCCCCAAGACTCCTATGCCATTACAAGACAATGAGACCCTAGTACTAGTGGACCCTACTTGAGAATCTTCTTTAGTTACACATGGATCCTCGTTCGTAAAATAATTGTAAAAATCAATATTAGTAGTCTTACTAATAGTCGCAGTGTTAATAATAGAACTAAACATAGACATACTATTTATGTCTGAGTGAATATTAAAAACTAATAGCCGAGCTATTTTGTGTCTACAACTAATAGGTAGATACACATTACCCCGTGTCGACTTAAGATTACCAATAAAACTGTTGATATCAAGATATATAAGTTTGTCACTATAGTGACCTACTAAGAAATGAACATGCTCATTCAGCATGTGAATATAATTGTTTTTCTTGCTTGACAATTTTTCTAAGTATGGGAAAGCACACAATATTATTTTACGACAGTTTAACTTTAACAATTCAGTTACACTGTCTGTGATGTCTTCTTTTTTAATTTTTGAACTATTTCCAATAAATATAGTGATGTCTGTATTAATATTATAAACATTTCTAGTTACTGAGGCCATTATCTGTTTGTATGTTGACCCTGGCATGCAATGATTTTGATTAGAAAAACTCAGGTTATTACTAACTAATTTACCTACACCTCTTCCTATACTATCTGAGAACATTATTGAGTAAGAACAATCCTGACTATCATCTATCCCTGGCTGTACCACTTGTAAATAATCATGTGTTATATTAACTGTTTCTTGGTTGAGTACACAGTCCTGAGATAAATTCTCAGCCCGGGACGGGTCCTCCATTACCTCAGGCTGGACAGTATCTTGGTTGGTAACAGACTGACAACTACATTGACACATTACCAACTCATTTGCTGCAAGAATATGTTCCCTAATTTGGTTCTGAGAACTCACATACCTACTGGAAAGGGAACTAAGTGAGTCCTGAAGTACCTGTATTTCAGCCTGCAAATGCCGAGTATCAATTTCATAAATTTTTATACTGTCTTCTAATTTTATTTGGTAATTATTTAACTTATTAACTAAATCAACACGCTCTTTCCTCAGTGAAATATTTTTGGAAAATTGCTTATGTTGTTTCCTAAATTGATAACATTTTTTAATTATTCTATTCAGTTTAGCATATTTTTTAATTTTCTTGTTGCTAACTGTATAATTCTGTTTTAGTAAGGAATCTTCAGTCAGATCAATGGTTATTAAGGAAGGGGGGTTACAATTACTATTTAATAATTCGTTATATAAGATGTTAGTTTCTTTAACCTGAGTATGTTGTTTTTCTTTCTGTAACTTTGATATACAATTATTGGCATGAATTAATTCATCTTCTAGGTCCCTAATTTTATTTAAAGCCTCCTCGTACAAGTTACTACAATTATTGAAACCATCCGTGACCACCTTCAGTTGATCCCGTTCATCAACAACGTCCAAGTATTGCTGATGTAGGACCACTAGCTCTCGTTTTAAGCTTGAGTTTTTGCCATTAACTGAATGAACTTCCACCTCACTCTCATCTCTTTCCTGTAACAGTTGTTGGACTTGGAGGTTTGATTCTTTAAGTTCTTGGAGGGCCGTTCTCAATTTTAGCTCCATATCCTGAGCAGTAGCCTTTCGGGTCATCACAGGCATGGTTTCAGGAAAGGTTACTGAAAATAAGAAGTAAAGAAACGGTGAGAACTAATAGAATTGACCAATTAAGAAAAGTTAGTGGTAAAAGGGGAAAAAAAAAAAACCGAGGGAAAAGTGTTCAGTTATGAAATGAAATGAGGTAGGCTGCTATATTAGCTTTAACAGATTAACTATAATTATATTCAATGCATCTAACAGAATATTAAATTTAACTGATTCTATTGTCTTATGGTATTACTTATTCTTAAGTGGGTAGGTTGCATAGGAAAAAAAAATTAAACTTATTATTAAGATATTACTTTAAGACAATAATGCACATTAATGACCATACACGTTATATTACTGAATTTATATTGAAACGATATAATAAATAACAGAGTTATGGAATTACTGTCACTGTTTTGTTTTTTACGACCGGTTGTCAACAAAGCGATTAAGAACCAGTACAGGGTAATTTTTTTTTTTTTTTATTTTTTTTTTTTTTTATTTTTTTTTTTTTTTAAGGGCATTTTTTTTTATACTAAAAAACATTTTTGCAAAAAAAAACCGACTTCCAAAAAAAACACTAAAAAAGAGGGAAATAACTTTACTTTCGGAAGTCGGTGACTATTGTTTGTTTCATTGACTTTTTTGCCACCGACTTCCGAAAGTAAAGTTATTTCCCTCTTTTTTAGTGTTTTTTTTGGAAGTCGGTTTTTTTTTGCAAAAATGTTTTTATTTTACCCTTTTTAGTTATCGCATCACACACAAATCCTTGTCAAGTATCAATTTTGCAATTTCTTTTACTTGGATGACAGATTGTTTCCAGCTATTTTGATTTCAAAACCAAACTACTGAACCGATTTCGATGAAATTTCTATGGGACCAATCGGAAAGTAGATCCATTCAGATAAAAGAATAATTTTTCAAATCGGTTCATAAAGGACGAAGATATGAGGTAACAAACACAAAAATTTCCAGCTATTTTGATTTCAAAACCAAACTGCTGAACCGATTTTGATGAAATTTCTATGGGACCAATCGGGAAGTAGATCCATTCAGATAAAACAAGAATTTTTCAAATCGGTTCATAAATGACGGAGATATGAGGTAACAAACACAAAAAAAAAAAAAAAAAAAAAAAAACATACAACCGAATTGAGAACCTCCTCCTTTTTTAGAAGTCGGTTAAAAATGGCATAGATGTGTGATTGATATAAAGTGACGATTGTGTGCTGTTATTAAATAAAAGTAAACAATACTTCCCCTGAATTTTCCGTATAAATCCGCAGTTAGAACGTCATCTGTTGTTTTTAGGTTACCGGTAACGTTGTATTGGCGAAAACTTAATTTATCATCAGGAAAACAATTTTTCCTGAGTATTTACGCATTTATATTACGTTTTCTCAAACAATTACACCTTAATATAACTTATTTAATAATTTAATTTAATTTTAAAATACGGAACAAAAAAAAAAAAAAAAAAAACTCTTCTTCTTCTTCTTTGATTCTGGATTTATGCCCGGTTGATGGCTATAGGCTCGCCCCTATTACATGGGACTTAAACATAACTGGCGAAATGTGGGTGTACTATTTGGTAAACCTCTGCCTGACCCGTCGGGAATAACAGGCGTGATGTTGTTATGTAACCATCAACTTAATACAAATAACAACAATTCAGAATATAACAAGACAAACTTAAGTCTCTCGTCTGCCTTCGTTACACGTGTTAGAGGAATTTATTGAGTTCCTCTAGCTATTAGTTACTTTACTATGTTGTGTCGCTACACTCGCTCGTTTCATGTAGGAAGTCGTGTGATTGTGTTGGTACTTTGAGTGCCTTTTATGCAAATAATTTACCTGAAAAATATGCCTGAAATATATTCTGTGATTTGAATGGATCATAAATATAGTTTCTAAGCTCAGTTTAATGATTTCAATATTTTTTCAAGTTTCCACTTTGATACTTAAGTTCGATCTTAATAAGTACGTCTGCTTGATAAAATCTATACTTACAAAGAAATAAAATTAAATTGTCGTTTTATAATTTAAAAAAAAGCTTCTTAATGAACTTTTTTTTCAATTTTGTCTGTCTGTCTGTTTGTTCCGGCTAATCTCCAAAACGGCTTGACCGATTTTGACGGGGCTTTTACTAGCAGATAGCTGATGTTATAAGGAGTAACACAATTTTGTTTGAAAAAAAAAATTATAGGGTTCTGTGCAACAAAAATAAAACCCTCAGATAAAGCCTCCCCTCGAGTTCCTTGAATTGTAAGTTTTGTTAAGATGATTCATATGACATATTCAACAGTCATCGCCGCCGCCTCAAATCTGAAAAAACAACTACTTCAACAATTTACTAACAAGAAAAACATTAATAACATGAATGAAGTCATAAAGTGAAGTAATAATACTAATAAATCCTTTTAAACACTTGCCATTTAAACGCTGGTTAATATCCAGGATCTTTGTAGGAAACTTGCATAGTTTATAGAATTAGTCAATTAATTTTAGTGATGACCTTTAAATGTAACAGGCATCTACATAATTATCAATTAGCATAATATGCAGGGAGCGGCGCGAGATCTTCCTTATTTAATACAATCATAAAACAAAAAGTATTGGATATATCATTTTAATTCTTTTTATTTACCACTAGCGACCCGCCTCGGCTTCGCACGGGTGCAATGTAGATACAAATGTTTTCTCTACTATAATATGCCTGTATTATACATATCATAACATACATCTGGTAACAGGTGATAGTTCAATTCAAACTTTATGGCGGCTGGGAAGTTAGCAGCGAGTGACGGTCTGAGCATTATACAGTCAAGACAATGCGTCCTCTGCGCCCCGCTGATGCCTAAAATTGTGTTCTGCGCAGCTTTACGTTAGATGTTTCGAGCCGCAATAAAGTTTCTACCGTTATACCTACGCTGGCCGTCACTCGCAGCTAACTTCCGAGCCGCCATTAATTTTGAATAGAACTATACTCGTAAAGTCGGGGCTATCGCATTGAGTCAAATGGTAATATTTTATTTGTGTAGTGCAACATAGCATAAAGTTTTAATTGACAAATGTTACACTCTCTTCTTTCTAGTATTTCTTTCACAGTTCATGCACGGTCACAATGATTTTTAACCTTAATACAATTAGGTTACTGTTAGGCTACTGTCTGCCAAGTTATTGGAATCCTTATTTTTTTTTTATTAATATGAGGTTGCTTTTGTATTTCAGCTGTCAGAAGTAAAATATCTGTGAAAGTACTGTTGTTGGTTTACAGTTTATCATTATACTGTGACTCCACTAAGGGATGTCTCGCCTGTGCCGCATCGCGATAGTTGGTGCAAATCACGAGTGAATTTTTAACATGGGTATAAGGTTTAAATTGCAATGCGCTACTGAACTGAATTAACTAGGTCTCTGTTGTTATGTTATTTCATATTAGAATGTAACAGTTGTATTTGTGGTTCTGTTTAGTAAGTTCTTTCTTGATAATTCGTAGCCAAAAATTTTATCCTGAAAAACAACCAGCGGATCGGGGCCTGTTATTTTTTTCTTCAGTCCGGTACTCTGTACCTAGGAAGATTTGGAAGCCTATTCGAAGAGTAGATTATTAAATTATATGTAAGTTTCATATAAAGTAGATTTTAGTACTTGAGGAGGTTCTTTTCAAAACTTGACAATTCCACTTTCGACAGAACAAATTTTTTCATTTATTTTTAGGGTTCCGTACCTCAAAAGGAAAAAACGGAACCCTTATAAGATCACTTTGTTGTCCGTCCGTCCGTCCGTCTGTCAAGACCGTTTTTCTCAGGAACGCGTGGAGGTATCAAACTGAAATTTCTATATGATACTTAGTTCTACTGTCCCTGGAAGCTGTAGAAAAATCAACCTTCTAAGTCAACGCAATCAAAAGATACAGCCACTTAGGCCGCAAATTTCCGCAAATTTTCGAAACTCGCACGGGAATCAAAACCTACAGGGTACTTCCCGTGAACTTAGAATCTTGAAATTTTGTACGAAGTCACGTCTTATAGTACAGATATAGGAAAAATTACGAAAACCGTAAATTTTTAGTTTCGTCATATAAAAAAAAGTTATATACCCACAGGTTTGTACGGAACCCTCGGTGCGCGAGTCCAACTCGCACTTGACCGGTTTTTTATTGTTTGGTAACATTGAAATTAACACTCAGCAAGAATAAAATTGGGTCAAAACTCCATAATTACAACGAAAAAAAAGAAGAAAAGGCATGATTTCGTGAAAAGTAGATCATTCCACTTTAAAATGACATTACCTATTTTAAATCTTTGATTATATAATGTCTAGATAGAGCGTCGCCCTACAATCGTATCAAAGAAAACGAGTCAACATTTTCAAGTATGTCATGTGTGCGTGCAGGCGTCGTTTTACACTATGCGTCTATGTCTTTGTGTGCGTAAATAATGATACCAGCTACTACAATTCTCTCATAAATCACATTAAAAAATAGACTTATTAAATAAGATAAGTTTTAGGTGTATGACACGATCTGCACTGATTGGCGGGCAAGCATTTGTGAACCAATAGTTGGTTGACACTTTTTGACACATTTGCGCGCACTTGACGCTCCATCTAGACATTATATAATCAAAGTTTTAAATATACATTTTTGGAACAGAATATGATTAATCCCAAAATTAATTAACTATTTTAGTCTAGATTGCAACAAAACATGTTTTATCTGTACATTTTTCAGTCAGAAACGGTTTATGGCAAACTGATTTTATTGATTTTGAACGATAGACAACACTCGTGGCGTTTGTTTGACAGTGTAGGCACACAAAAGTCATGGTCATATCATGTCAAAGTCAGTCATGTCCCCTAGAGCACCCAACAAAACTTGATTATTCCATTTTAAATTTATTCTAAATATAAGATTGTAATTTTTTTTAATCCTACATACTACCATACAAAGTAATGACTTATCTTGATATCTATAATTAATGTTACAAAATTTCGGGATAAATACTCGTACGTACATAGTTGCATTCCTAAACAGCTATTTTCTAAAATTTTGCAAAAACACCAGAAGTGGAATAGTCAAGTTTTGAAAAGAATCTCCTCACTTAGTTTTTAAAAGTTTAGTTATGCAGTTTGTCAAATAATAATTGTACTTAAATTTGTACAATTTTTCGTTAAAACTTGAGCGTACTTTATTTATGTTATAACTTTCCAAGGGTTTTTTTTTGTTTTGGAGTAATTTGATTAAAGCCTTGTTCAGTAGTAGGTACAGCCTTCTCTTTTTCCATTCTCAAAAAAAACATTGTGTAGTGGACTGCTTAAACTATACTTGGTTTGGCTGGCTTCACCTGCGAGGACTTTAATAAAAAGTATCCTATGACCTAACCCATGTCATCATCCACCTGTGTGCCATATTTAATCGAAATAGGTTCAGCCGTTAAGGTGTGCAAAGCTAAATAATGATAGACAAAGATAAAAAATGATAAAATCATAGATCCACTAGCTTATGCCAGCGGCTTCGCCCGCGTGGAGTTCGATAATTGATCGTCCTACCGGGATGAACAGCCTATCTGCTATTCCAAACTATAATCTATATCTGTGCCAAATTTCATCCAGATCCGTTTAGCCGTTCTGGCTTGATTGACTATCAAACATCCATCCATCCAAACTTGCATTTATAATATTTGTATAGATATATGTGTAGATAGTAGGTATAAAAGTAGTAGATAGACATGTCGCAATGAACTTTAATAACCTCAATTTCTGACTTGTATCGGTCAGTTCAAAAATCAGGTTATCCTATATCCCTCGTCTGCTGGTCTAACCCGGCTGCCTCATGTTGTGTAGTGTAGCCAACTTGCCGCGTTACCGCCTCCCGTCTGAAACTCAACATGACATGCATTGTGCCCCTTTAAATGGCAGTCTAAGTTGAGACTGAAGTGTTTACCCACACATACATAACATCAAGCCTATAATCCTCGAAGGGCAGGCAGTGGTGAGCGGATGTCGAAATGTGGACCCATGAAATAGGGGCGAGCCTTTTGCCATAAACCAGGCACAAATCCTTACTAGAGCTGCCACTGAAAAATTACCGATGGAAAAACGCAACATCTTTTTGGACGCCCTAGCAATCGAACCCAAGCCCTTGCCATGAACCAGGCACAAATCCATACTCTAGCTGCTACTGGAAATTACGGATGGAAAAACGCAACATCTTTTTGGACGCCCTAGGAATCGAACCCAAGACCAATAGTTGCGCTTACGACTATTAGACCAACGAGACAGAATACATAAATCACTAGCGACCCGCCCCGGCTTCGCACGGGTGCAATGTAGATACTAATGTATTCTTTACTATAATATGCATGTATTATACATATAAACCTTCCTCTTGAATCATTATATCTTTTAAAAAAACCGCATCAAAATCCGTTGCGTGGTTTTAAAGATCTAAGCATACATAGGGACAGACAGACAGCGGGAAGCGAATTTGTTTTACACTATGTAGTGATTTAAATAAAATGCTCGAAAGATTTTTTTTTTCTGGAAACTTGTCCGGTTGAAATAATCGAAATTAAAAAAAAAATGAGCTGGATTACTGCGTCGATTTAAACAGTAAAAAAAACTTAATTACATAAGCTATCGCACTAACGTACTTGTAGAATACTAACATATCGTTAGTCATTTCCATTATTTTCTCCATAATAGGTGTATGTTCGGGGATTTACTGATCTGATACAAAATAAATGTAAAGTGCTCGTGGCTAAATAATAACAGCCGCACGGGTCGATCTTCAAGGGTAAGCCGTGCTTGCCGAGGTTGGTCCGTGGATGGGTGACCATCATTACAAACCGAGTTTCCTCCGTGCCTCGGAAAGCACGCTAAGCCGTTGGTCCCGGCTGTCATTTGTGGATCTTTGACAGTCGTTACAAGTAGTGAGAAGCCGAAAGTCTGACATCCAATCTTACCAAGGGGTATCGTATTACCCAGTTACTGGTTTGTGGAGGTCAGATAGGCAGTCGCTTCATGTAAAATACTGGTACTCAGCATCCGGTTAGACTGGAAGCCGACCCCAACATAGTTTGGGAAAAGGCCAAGCAGATGATGATACAAAATAAATGTATCGGGGAATCCTGCAGTATATGTTGATAGATAACGTATGAGTAATGCCACCACTGTTTTGGCGAAGTGTAACTTGCAATCATTTTAAAACTTATTAACCATGTAATAAGTCTTGCTATTGAATGTTATATACTTACCTACTATAGTGACGAATGCCACTATTCGTCACTTAGATACAGTGAAATAACAATGTTAGAGATTTTGTTTACGTAATCCATACTTATGTGTATAATATATGCTAATATTATAAAGCTGGAGAGTTTGTTTGGTTTGACGCGCTAATCTCGGAAACTGCTGGTTCGAATTGACAAAATCTTTTAGTTTTGGATAGCCCATTTATCGAGGAAGGCTATAGGTTAAATAACATCATGTTGCGACCAATAGGAGCGGAGCATCAATAAAAAATGTTATGCAGACGAAGTTGCGCGAGTCAGCTAGTCACACCTATTTACACAGTACAAAATTCATGTAAAAAGTGAAGAAGGGTAAAAAAAACTGACCGGAGTACTAAAATAGTTTTCCGAGGTACCTACATGAAAAAGCAATTTCATAATAATAAACTTACTCACCAACTGAAACAATCCAAAATGGCTTCTGCATGTTGAAATCATATCCCTATGGACAGTCTTTAGAACTCCCGTGTTTAAAATGTCGTAATGGTAATAGTTTTTTTTTTATTTGACAGTTAGCCAGTATGAATACTGCCCGATCTCTCATAATAACGAAGCTAGTAATGATAGTGGCTTAGTTTAGAAGTTGGGTTTTAAGAACAAAGAAAAATTGACAACATAATAGAAATAAAACACTTACCGGAAGTTAAGGATTAAGATCGAATTTGTAAACTATACTCGTAGATTACTATAGTTTACAAATTCGTTTAAATTGTGATTTAAATGAAAACTGCACTCGAGTTGAAAAGTAAAAAAAATTAAAAGAGGGTCTTATGATACCAGAATGTGTATGCCAATCCTGTTGAAAATCATAAAAGCTGAATGCATATGAAAGTACTTATAACCAAAAAATTCGTTTTAAATTACTGTCCGTCTGTTTGTTCCAGCTAATATGCGGACTTTTACTGGCAGATAGCTGTTGTCATAAGGAGTAACTTGGCTTAAATTTTAGAAAAAGAATTAGGGTTCCGTCCAAAAAAAATTAAAACCCATGAAATTGTTAACAAAACCCGGTTCAATTCGGGAAGACATATTTTATATTAATTTCATGTGGACAAATGTCGCCGGCAACAGCTAATACTGAATAACATTATGAAATGACTGCGAATTTTTACTTGCCGAGGCCTTCTGTTCTATTGTCCTTTCGTTCACGCAAATCTGCTGATACTAGAGTCATTGAGCAATACGAGACCAGGCACATGTTAACAGACATGTAGGTTCCAATCACACAATAACTTGTTTAAGATTTCTGATAAAACTCGTGAAATAAAATAAAACTCACTTTACCACGGCAGTCCATGCAAGGTAGGTACAGTTGGCTATACGTCTGTGGTCACAAACCCAGTATAAGCTGAACTCCTGCATGGGGAAAGTTATTTGCGACTTCCGATTTTTCTTTTTCTTAAACCTCGGATGGTCCCGTAGAGTTTTTTGATCCATATAAGAAAAAGGTGTTGTGAAAATTGTTTTTTTCCGTAGGAATAAAAATACTTTTTTCCAAAATCTGTGAAAGCTAATCAAAATTTCTCATTAAGGTAGTGTGAGTCGTAAGACTTTATAGAATAGAAACATCTTTATTTACGTGAATTATTATGTTACATTTACTTATTGTAACTGCACCGGTTATAGTATATGGCATCTCAAAATTCCACTATAAACTGAAAGTCTGAAACTCCGTATTACGCGAGAACTTAAGGTCAAATTGTTAACACAACACATAACATCACGCTTGTAATCTCCGAAGGGTTCGGCAGAGATGTGCCGAATAGTACACCCACATTTTCGCCAGTTATGTTTTAAGTTCCATGTAACAGGAGGCGAGCCTGCCATCAACCGGGCACAAATCCAGACTCCGTGGCTGCTACTGAGCAATGCCCGATGGAAAAACCCAATAACACTTTGCCCAACCCAGTACCTCATGCTCAGCAGTCCCGCTTGCGATCACTCGCCCAACGATGCAAACTCGACTGTGTGTTCGACTGTACTGTAGATGTGAATCTCTTGCCCACGTGCATGCGTGCCGCGCGAGTGTGACATCGGTGCCTTTGTGACGCCTACATGCAACCCGGTAACTAGGACGTTCTCAGCAAAAAATGTACAAGACTCGATGCTTATTTTTAGAATATTGTTAACTCTACTTTTCCTTGACGTACACACAGCGTCAGTATGTGCTTACCTCTTGAGTTTTAAAATGTTACACTGCTACAACATTGGATTCGGTACGAATAATCTAAAGATTACTTCAAAAAGAGTTCATTGTTTCGACTTGGATTCATCACCGAACGTATTATTATTATTCATACGAGTTTGACGAACTAGCCAGCGAGCCCATGTGAATTGCGATGAAATTGTAATCTAGTATTGTCCGAGTAACTTTATCTTTATGTCTCTTTCTAACCGATAGATGTTAAAATTTGAGGGTATCAATTAATTTTACTTATTTATGTTTTCTTTATAAAATTAATCCATACTCTCAAGTTAAAACTACAACATAAGTACATTATGATAACTATAAATTATCAAATCAAATTGTAAAATATAAATCTTTATAGTAAAATAAGAACAAAGTTTTGTCAAATAATAGCAATAATAAATGTTATTAAATGATTATTAAAGATTTTTATTATTCTTGATTTTTAAATTCGTACTAAAACAAAATAGAAAAATACTTTATGTTAAATAAATATAAAGCATGACAAAAAGCACATTTCGTGCCTAGGATTTATACCTCCAACATTAAGCACGACAAGCGGTCTTGAAACCTTCGGTCTATTTAAAAGTTGAACAATAATTTGTAAATGTTAATTAACCCTATTAGTGCTGGACGTTATACTCAATAAAATTATATTGAAAATAAAACACTATTTAAAACACTTAAAAAAGATACTAACTTGATCTTATTTATTCACTAAAACAATACATATATTAATAACAATAAAATGTTTTAGCAAAATACAAAACCCAGCTTGGGCCAATCACGGATTTGAACGCACATGTTTTTTAGGGGGTAAGCACTTAATGTAGCTGTGTGTACTTACGTGACTCTGGGATAGTTATTCTATTATGCATTTCATTCATAATAATTATAATACCTACGTTATATGTATACTTGTGTTCGTTAAAGATTGTTTGTTGTCCCGAAATAAATATATAATACTTACCTAATTATGCTCTATTACATACAAATTAATCAAATAATTATAATGAATATACGATTTACCAACCAATTCAATTTAGTATTCAGATTACTCTTTGCTGAAAGTTCCTGGCATTAAAAGGCTTTTTTTTACATACAATAGAAACATTAGTAAAAAATCGCGATACTAGGAAGCTTTTTGAAAATTTGCAGTCCCACGGTTGCATTTTGCCATCAGACGAGCGATTTATAGTAAGCCGAAAATATCAACATACTGTTTATTGTTCAACGGCTGGGCAGAGGTTCATTGCTTTCCAATTCCCTCTGTATGCGCATTTAACATTATTGTACCTAAATCTCCAAGCCAGATCATCATCAACTTCCTGCCCTAGTCCCATTCTACTTGGGGTCGGCGCAACACGTTTTCTTCTTCCATTCTCCCCTGTCAGACGTCACGGCATCATTTACTCCTTTCTCTTTCATATCATTCCTCACACATACGTCATTTGCAATCCCATAACTCTTTAATCAGTCATTGAACACGGTAACCCATCCAAAACTGACCTACAACAGCTTTCCTTCACCTTGTACCACAGCGTAGTACAAGATCAACCTTGTTGAAGCATGTCAGGGCTAAACCCTGCACCCTTCGGTCTCCGGTAATAAAGCTCCCTTTAATTAATCTCTGCAGGAAGCTAAGACCAACGTTTAAATGACTTTAGATTTATTGGTACTGTGTATTATTGTGCTTGCTTCATTCATAGTTAATTATGCTACATAATTATATTATTTTACAACCATCACATCACATCACAAGTCGTGTCCCGGATAAGCTTTGCCGTAGGTTAAAAAAAATGCGAAATTACATGAAAACTTTCGTTCTTCTTTTAACCTCTCCAGGGTGTGAATTTTTAAAAATCCTTCGTTAGTGCTCAACTTTGTTCTTTAAAGAAAATCTGGGCAGAATTTTATACTTCTAGACTCACTGGTTAAGATTGTAAATAATTTCTACATGCGTAGGAGGAATTTATTCACATAAGTACTCTTATTTCATATTCTTATTTTTCGTTACCATTTTATACTGCAAAACTGTATTGATCCTTGTTAAATGATACTTTTTCTGAATAAACAAACTATTACTAAACTATTGCTAACTAAGTATTACTTATAATCTCTTCAACAAGTTAAGTTTGCCTGCTGAATGAAGTAAGCGAAATGTGTGAAATCATTTTATTTATAAGACCATAATGTAGGTACCATATTTCAAGCAAATAAACAATCTTGAACACCTTTAACGAGATACCAAGCTATTAGTAATGACCTGTATGTTTGTGATTATTCAAAATTCAACTAGATGGCTCCAACAACGCACCCAAAAATTAAACTTGTGCACCGATAAACTTAGTTGCTTCATCAAACTATGTTTCTACTTGTTTTTTGAAACGTAAACAAGACAGATAATACCTATTTGTTTTGTATTTGTTTAATAAGTAGAATGTGGAAATTCCTGATGCCTAATGTCTAAGTCATGCATGTGTGAAGTCATTATTTTTCTAACATGTTGGTAAATAGACTTGTTTACTTTGTGTTTCTATTTCGTAGTGTGCATATTTTGTGGTAATCTAGAAATTAAAGAAATATTTGTACGGTTAGATATAAATGGGAAGCATCAAAATAGATCCCACATAGCCAAAGGAAAGTGGAGTGTTTTTTATTAACCTGTACTGTTCCATTGCTGGGCAAAGGACTCCCCCAAAGTGGAATGTTTAAATCTATCTTTTTACTACTAACTTACTACTAACTGACTTTTGTTTTTTTTTTGTTATAGGTACTAGGATTTGACATTTAAATAAAAATGGAAAGCTAAATTCTGATAGAATTTATGTTTTTTCATAAATTCTATCAGAATGTTTGCCAGTGAAAAACGAGATGAATTCGCAATATTATTACGAACTCTTTTAAATATCGCAACTATCAGCATCAGTGTAATAAATCGATAAGGGTAACCATTGTAGTGGACTTAACAATTTTAAAATTTCCGCTTAGTCCCACTCGTATAACGTGTGTATAATTTGATTGGGCAGGGTGGCGGAACAACCAGTAACCCCGCTCCCACCTTGCTAACTGGCTAGTATTTATATTTCGTGCCAATGGAAGAGCAACATAACTATTGCTCTCTACTTTCACTACAGATTTTGTATCCCATAATTATGTCCTCTAAAATATGGGGTTAGAAGACAAAATGCCACTCATTAAGTATTCAAACATAATTGTTTTTATTCCCTTAGCACAGGGATCGTCGACAGCATTTGGTTTTGCAGACAGACGACAGTTTATCATTTCATTCTGTGTTAATTCGCTCTATGTTTAGGGATGATAGTGAACCTGGATTTTTTTTGTAGGTACATCTGCAATTTACTTCTGCATATATTAAGAATGTTTTTTTTTTTGCGTTTCCTCTCTGGTATTGACGTCATGTCATTTGTTTTAATCAAGCATTTAATTGAACTTTGTCGAAAATATTATCAGTTATCGCCATTTGAGGTTTATTTATTAGAGGTACACAAATAATTTGACAGTATACAGTTTATAATTAATATTTATTTATTTATTGACCATCTCTTAGCTTAAGACAGGAAACATTTATAAAATAGCAGCTAGTCACAATAATAAAATTATGATAACATTTACAAAACGTTCTCTTAAATTTACTATTTCACAAACAAGTACCTCGCCTCGTATCAAACACATTTACAACTTTCATAATATGTATTAGTTACTCCTTGTAGATGCCTTGATACAACACATTCAATATTAAAGTCATCTATGAATTTACATTTTACCTCAGAAAGAATGGAAATAAAATAATTCTAAGAACTGTTCCACATCTCCATTCGTGAATCAATTCTTACTACGTTCATGGAAAACTCGGTACCGGAAAATCTTTTCAGCGAATTATTCCGCAGAAATTATCCCATTTGCATTCAGGTTCTGTACTATATTGTCTGTATATTTAGCTAAATATGGCTTTGTGCAAGCTTGATTACTAAATATGTATAACGGATCAACAATATTATATAAAGATTTGTATTTATATAGTCATATATTGCACTATATTAGCACGTCAGTAATTCTTAAATAATTCTGCACGCAGTCTGTGTTACTCACTTCTATTCTTGAAGTGTGATCAAGTGTTACATCAACCCTTTGCTATACGTCATATTCATCTATTACAGCTTGTGTGGTATCACCCACTCATAACTCCATTTCATTTCTATTTATAAATTGATTTTAACCCAAATTAATATGTCCGTACAAAATGTACTGTTGTATGTAAAGTTTCGGTCTGAACCACGATGACTCAATCATTTCAACTGATTCACTGACTCACCCATGATTTGATATTGAAAAAACAACTCGGGGAATCTATTATTATAATATGCAGGAGTGCCAAGAAGTAAATAAAATGCCAAATAAGCTGAACTATTAAGTTTATTTAGATCTCAAGCTCACACGGAACCAATAAAATTATTCAATTGCTTTGGAGTATTATCGATACAATATTACAATTTCTTTCAACACACATCGCCTCGTTCGTCTCGCTCGCTCCCGCAATGCGCGAGTGAGATGAACACGAGTTTGATTCAATAATCTGATAGTCTGCAACATCCTTTTCTTTTTCTTACATTTTCCGATCAACAAGATTGAATGACTAAAGCTAGAGGCTCGGTATTAAATTATTTACTTTCTACGAATCTCACATCGTCCAAGGAGTAGCCACGTTTGAAACAAGTGATACGACGCAATCATTCTCCCTACGTGTGCAGTGACTTGTTGGCGGTAATGACATACCGATAGGAATGTTAGAAAGCACATCAAACAATTCTTGGTCGATTGGTATATTAGAAAATAAAAACCCGTTATAGGACAATAGAGTTCATTGATACAAAACTTCATTTACATTTATGAACTTTTCGACATGACTAACTCTCAGTCTGATTTCAGAACTCCGTGCGCTCCCAAACGTGGCCGATTTCCAGTACATTGAAAAATCTACTTATTTGTTAATATGTGCGTTTTGATGTTCAATTTATAAAGTATATTTTGCTTGCAAATTCAAATTTAACAACTAGTGACCAAAATGTATTAGAACACTAATCATTTGTATGAATTTCTTTTTTGTAGACTTTATATCTTCTCATCATTATCCCCTAATAAGGGCAACAGCTAAGTGTACAAGCGCCTAACTTTATAAATTTTTATAATACAATAATGATTATTCAACATTACATACAACATACCAAATTATTGGAACAAAAAAAAAACATCTACTCGTCACAAATGGTGATCGAAACTCTAAATGCGATTCTACCGTCGGGTAAACGACATTTAAAATTCGGTTAATCCGTATAAAATGGCCGATATAGAAAAGGAATTAATTTTTTTCAAGCTTTTTACAAGCACAATATCCAGACAAGTCTGTTGGGGAAACTAGCACAAATACGACACACAGGCTAGGCTAATATCACAGGAGTGCTGGGAACGGTGCGGAGACCCACACCACCGGCGCGCCGGGCGCACCCGCCCCGCCCCGCGCCGCCCGCCCCGCTCGCCCCGCACCACCCCTACCTATTTACTATTCAGAGGGGGCGAAACGGGCTACTACCGATATATTTTGCGACAATTAAGATTTCAAAAGAAAAAGAACTCGCTTGTTCCGCGGATCAATTGCACAATCAACGATTGATTGCTTTCAAACTTATTGCACAACCGTTTGATAAGTAACGCTTTTTATTACACACAATCCCCCAACTTATAAACGTTGTTTAAATTGAGCAACAGTTGTTGCAAGTCTGATATTTAAATGATTTTAAAATTATATTAACAACGCTTACAAGAGGAAAATGTAGGTACTCTATCTTGAATTACACAATAAATTAACAATGACACGATAGTTATCTAAAACCCAGATTCAACCCAATTAAATATCATAATATAATGGTAACAAAGCTTAAAATGGTGATATAAGCAATAGGGTAACATTAAAATGTACAAAACAAAAAACGTTTAAATAAAACTTAAAGCGATAAAGTACAACAAAACTCGTTCAAAGTAACTCTCGGACTTGTTAGCAAAATGTGAGGCGCGAGCCAACGTTGGACGTTGGCGGCCAATGTTGGCCGAACGTTTCTTCAACGCCGACAAGCGCCAGATTTGATAAGGAAACTAAAATGCCGTCAAGAGTTACCGATGACACACACACATACGTCACAAATTTTCCGTTATCACCTTACAGACTATTAGTAATGTTAGCAATTAGATTCGAATTGAAAAATACTACTTCATAACTTGTTTTAACTTGCTAACAGCATAATCCTTATTATTCCGATCACAGATGCGTGTGTGTACATCAAGAACAACAGTTTCACTCTATTCAGTAACGTCCAACCGATCTCACAAGGCAGCACAAAATAATACTATTCAAATAAAACTAAATAAGCGTGGAAGTTTTGTTACCGCTCGCGCTCGTCTACGCAACCGTTCCCAGTCGTTTTGCACTATCTCTTAATCACTATTTACTATACAGTACAATAATATAACATAATAATTATCGCTTAAAACTATGCCTCCATTGTGAACCGTTAAACTTGCAGTACGAGTGAGCACGTCACCGTAGCAGTGTAGCGGCAACGTACACTCAGAGTCCTCTGTTCGATAAAAATTAATCGTTGAACACTAATTGGACCGCGCCCGTCGGCAGCGCCTGAGCAACTTTCACTAAATAATAAAAAAAACACGCTAACAAAGTAAGTACTCTTCTTAACAACAAAGAATTGGCTAAACGTCGACAGTCCGTTCCGGGTAACGTAAATTAAACACGAATCAATAGTTCAGTGATTCTCGAGCCACCGTGGTGCAACGCCGGCGGCTCGGACCGGGCCGGAGCCGACGACTCCCGCGGCCGGCACGTGGCCGGCACGCGGCCGGGACTCGCTCAGGAGCACGAACACGCCCGTGTTCGCTTACAGTGAATTGTGGAGATGCGCAGGGCGGCGCGGTCATGAGTCAAGCACGGTCAGGAGCCCGGGGGGCAGCAGGGGCACGTCAACGCGGGGCATCTGCTGACGCGCTAGTTGCGCGCAGCCCAGGTTGGCGTCGCCCAGCTCGGGGATAGCGTCTAGTAGCGCTAAACACTCATCTTCAACAGCTCGCCTGGCCTTCTTCCCGACCCACGAGTCATCGCACTCCTCTCTCGCTCGGCGTCGCCTGGCCTCCTTCTCCCGACGCGCCTCCTCGCTCAGTCGGCAGTAAGTGTTGTTAATGCACACTGAGCGCCTCAGGTCTCGCGCGGGGTCCTCGATGTTCTCTAATTTCTGCGAGCAGATCTCAATGACCCGCTTTCGTTCCTCGTTAGCGCGGAGGCGCGCCGAGATCATGGAGAGCTTGGGTCTGGCGGCTGGCTCGGTGCGCGGCGGCCCGAACATGTCGTCTTCGAAGGCGTCGGCGATCTCCGCGCCGCGTGAGCTCTCGCGCTCCTCTTGCGGCGTCATTCTGTAACAACAACGCGGACACATTAGCACGTATTAGCGATACGTAAATTTTAGTAATGGGAACGAAATTAGGACGACCGGAAAGTAGCAAGTAATTTCATAGAATATGATGAATTGAATAATCGAGTCCCGATACAAATTTTAGAAGGCTGCGCACTAAGTCATTAATCACAAAGACATTATTAATAATAAAACTGCGCCGGAATGTGAACGCGTCAAGGAGAAGTCCTAATTATTTCATAATAACAGTACTAGGTCAATCGGAGAACAATGCATCGAAGTCCGAACGGGCCAATCAGGTTCACAACTCGTTATAATCCGCTCTCCATTCGCAATCACATCAAAACTACAACAGATATTAGCGAACAGGTTTTGAAGATAAAAAAACACCTTGAAATGCATTTCGTCAACACCTACCTAAATAAATCAGGGGAAATGATGAGGAACCCTGACATAAACATGATCGGCAATCCACTGGAACTTAATCACAGTAAAAATGGTAACTCCAATGTCACAAAGTTCAAAACACTGGCACAATACAGGCGCGCAATTCGTCACTTTGTCCTCGACGACTATAAAAAAGCAAAAAGACTCAAGTGAAACAAAAATAAAACTCGCGGTGAGCGGCGTGCGCGCAGCTCCACGAACACTCGACGAATGACAACATACCTCGCTGTAGATAAGACATTGAAAAAGCCAATTGCGTCATGTACTGCTACGTACGTATGGAGAGGAAACGGATGACGTAGACCATAGCCGTCATTTTAGACGCTATTGCTTGACTAGTCATGACTCGCCGTTCATTTGTGCTCGAGACAAAAGATACGAGTAACATCTAGTGCCCAATTTGTGAAAAATATGTCACTGAAACTGTAATAGATTCAGTTACACAAGGAAAATATTTTTTCCTGTTCGATAAAACAGTTGTATCTTGACAAAATTAATAGGCTACAAATGCTAATGTAATTGAAATAACCCACATATATTACAATGACGGAATAACCAGGATGGTGGAGTATGCAACACAGACTAGATAAACCTAAGGCTGTATATTTGAAATGTTTGACTGTGGAAGTCTGGAATGCCTGAAACCATCCTCCAGAATAACAAGAACGTTCAGAGGACACTTGAGGTAACAACGTTACCCTTCGACCTTTGCAATTGGTAACGTTACGAGCTGTAATGTAAGAAAAAGTAAGCCGAGAGACTTAATACACGAACAAAGCTTTGAGAATCTGAAACTATATCGTAATTCAACAAAAGAAGATAGCGAAAACATGTGTACTAACGAATCTAAGTGTTTGTGGAGAGGCCTATAAAGGCCAGCTTCTGGCAATTTTTTTTGGCAACTACTTGCCAACCCTTAGGGAAAATTAGATCTTCCCCTTGAATTGCGAAATGTTACGCTCATTTCATGATGGTTAGGCGACGAAAACTCAAAAGCTCGCTAAATGAAAACATATCAACACAAAACAAGAAAAGCGTAAACCAGTCAAGGATTCATAAAACCTGGACTAGTTCTAGTAAGAAACACGTTCGTTTACAATCGTATTATCGAAAAGGCGTTACAAGCTACGTGGTTTGCACCAAAATTGCCCTTTGCACAGTCCTTTGAATCCAAAGCTTTTGTTTTAAAACCTGATTCATAATAATGTGTCCTCTCATTGCATTCTGAATATTACAGCCGTCTGTCTGTGTTATCTCAATGTTGGTTGTGTTCAGTTGTTTATTCAAGGTAATTGACGAACAGAAAGATTTGCCACGACTGTATTAATGCCACTGTTATCTTTTGTTCTGTGTTACCTTTTTATACCTCAAGGCAATCATTTCGAGGTGTTGATTTGGGAAGTATCGAAAAATGGTATCAGTCGCATTCAAAATTCAAATTATAAACAAAAAAACCTGATATCTATAGGCTCACTAGCGTTAAATATATTGTCGTACAGGGACAGTTACACAGATATATTCCGAAATAAATGAGTAGGTGCCTGATAAAATGTAAAGTTCCATATTACTCAGTGTTACTCCAGTTCAGTACTGCGTAATGAGCGAAATATTAATTTCAGCATTAAATGTGACGTAATATAAAGTTGAAACAGCTAATATCGATGTTGCTAACAGTTATTGCAGATATCGCCTACACAATTACTTTAATATTATGTAATAAAACTGCAGGAAACACGTTGGCAGCACATTTGACATTTAAAAAATAGTTCGTTTTACTTTTTTCTACCATAGACTACTTGAGTTTATTTTTTCCATTTGAATGAATAAGGTCGAATTACGATTCCAATGATTTTTGGGTTTTTATTGGTTTTCTGGGTTTTGTTTCACGTCTGTGTTTCCCATTCTTCTGGACTTAAATCCAAATTTGGTCACTGTCCACATAGTTTGTTGTAATTGGGTATTTTATAAACAAAACTTTTTCCTGGATTTAATACAAATCAAGGTATTTAACTTGTGTGTATTTTCCTTGTCACATTGTATGCCTTTTTGTGAAGAAGTGTTTTCTCTTTTCAGTCTATAAGGTTTCAAAATCAAATTAAAATGACTAACAAATACTAATAAAATGTGCACAACACGCTTGGAGCATGTTTTTTTTTTCGTGTGGCGAATGCGCGGCGACAGAGCACGCCGGGTGTTGCCGACCCCACCAGTTACGATCTAATAAATCTCACTGGAGTCGACCGACGCTACTGCCTACCTGCACTTTCTTTTCTCTGTCCCACACAAGCCGGGGGCAAGAATCCACTGATATGTGAATGCCACCATAATATAGGGGACTTTTTTCTAACATTTGACATCACATAAGTATGATGCGTCTGACGCTAGTTCACCTTTTAATGTAAATCTCCACACAATTCTTGAAATTTATGTAGGACAGTTTAAACAAAACAATGAAGCATTTGAATAAGGTTCGTTATCAATTCTCGTCGCTTTCATCGAATAAGTCATGTCTTGACACAAGTAACGTGATCGTATGGTTAACTTTTTAATGTGAAAACTTTTTCCTTCACAAAATTTTACGATGATTTATTTGCTTGACTTTATGTATTACTTCGGACTGATAACATAATATTATTGTTCTCTTTCTCATTTTCCTGATGTACATAGTGTAATAAACAGTCACTTATATCAGTTCATTGGAATAAAAATAATTTTACGAGCAGCTCGTAATTGGTAGTCTTTCTAACTTAAAGTTAGAAGCTCTGCTAAGGCCACTATCGCCTTAAGTGAGCCATTCACTTGTACTTGATTTACTTCAGGGCACAGCAGAAAATACAGGCTGGATTGCATGAGAAATCATTACTGACGTATCGAATTCCAATCCACTTCGGATAGAAATCCTTGAAGGTGAGAAATATTTCTTCAAAGTATTTTTTGCTAAATCACTGACCGCGTAGGCGTTTTGATAGAGCACCTTTTATGGAGAACGTATGATACGACGAATTATCGAATGTAGGTGGAAACATATTATCGATACGATTTAATAGTTTGACGATCTCCGACATTTTTCTATAATTTCCCGCATCGCACACTTTCACGTCAATCTCTACTCTGCCCTTAATTGCATCAGCTCTTTTGGCTTTATAGCCGCATCTAAGTGATCAAAATAAGCCTTTTGTGTTGAAAACATTGTTTCTGTGATATATTTGTAAGTACTTACTTTCATCGACACATTAAGTTTATCTATCATTCAGCATTATCTTCGTAATAGTATGTCGTCTAAATATACATGAAAGGTATTTTTGATTATTATTTTTTTGTTGTCTGGTAAGAGTCGTATCTACACAGTCTTTGTTTGTAATGACAATTAAAAAGTTGTAAAAAATCACGTAGACGCGTAAATGTGTTGTAATTTGGCGTCTATGGCCGAAATTGTGCGTCTCTCGGTGTTGCATCATGAATTACTGTGCCGTGGTTGTTACATAAATTGCTACTGTTCATTAATGCTTCAATAACTTTAGTTTGTTATAGATTAAAAGCAGAATAGAAAATGTCTATGAAATTAATTTCAACTGGTGATTTGGTTGAGAGCTTGGTCTTTAATACAGTCTATTTTTTAAATAAAAATAATTAATTATCGTATTAACTGGTTCATCTTCATTTATTAATTCTCCTTATTTGTGTTTAGGTAGTGCACTATTACTTTCTTCACTACTATCACTTGATTTTATTCCTTCATCTTTCCTGCCATGTTACCCATTACATTCATCAATGATGCCCATTAAAGAATTTTTCTATGGAAGTGGGTGAATCATTTTTTTAAAACAATTACTCGCACAAAGCCGACAGTGCTTATGTAATGACCTCACAATGGGCGGTACCTTTCTAGGTCGCAAGTAACGAATAATTAATTCAGTTTCTACTGTAAGTAGTCCTAGCATAACTTTTAACTTCCTCTGTGTCAGATTTTTTCTTTGTATCATCTGTACTTTTGCCTTGTTACAAGATCGTTTCGGTATGATCCTTGGCTTCTTGGAAAATTACTCAGCACGTTTCATTCAGCTTAAAAGTGCTGTATATTTTTAAAAGAAGTTTCATAGCTGCAGTGCCTTCTTCAAAATCTTGTTTATTCACTCCTGCTTCGCATTTTTTTTTGTAAGAGGAAATTATGATTTATTGTTGTAGTTATAACGACCTATAGTTTGTAAGTCCTATGCTCCAAAGTCATAAAGTTCAAATGCCAGTTGTAACAATTTGTCCTTTAACGGCATATAATACAAGGATTGTTCGAACATGTAACTTCTATGCGTCATGATCATTACTGGGAAGTCATACTAAGCGGAATTGTATTAGAAATTTCCCCATACGAAATATGCACGTCAACAACTCTACCAGTCGAAATAAAGAGAACCAAACATTGAAAGAACATAAGCCTTTACTCTTGAAGTATTTAAGACGTTCCACGGAAGCCGTAAAAGCCTAATACCAAGTAACTCAGCACGTGGGGTAATCAAAATCACTATATAATATAGTTTGCGTGTTTAAATCGAGCACCATATAACATTGATAGGCCACAGCAGACAATGGATGTTGCTCACAGCGTATAAATCACGGGTAATGGCTACGTAGTTGACGCGCTTTTAAAACTTATTGACTCTGTTATAGATATTATGTACTTTGTTGTTGGTTTTTAATCAGGAGTAGTTATGCAAAAATTTTGATTTTATCCGGTGTAAGTAAAATTTTAAAATATTTAGATTTAGGCAAGTACTGCGCTAAAAATCACATGACGCCATTTTTCAAAATCGTTCTCATATATTATGACCACAAAAGTTTTTGCTGTACAACAAACAATCACAAGCAGAACATAAAATATTTCGTTCAGTAACTTTATTTAAGCTCAATTTTACCACTTTACTAACAAAAGCAGCAGCTCTTGGCACGTTTCCCACGTCAGTAAAGTTTACAATATTCAGTGAAAGAGACACCGTATTGTGCCATCTCTTTCTAGCTTAACACCTGCAAATGACGGTAATAGTCATGAAGTACAGATATTGTAGGAAAATCTGAGGAAACCTAATTTCTTAGTAAAAATAAATTTTATTCAACAATTGGTCTGTACATGAAATGTTTAATCTCCAATCTAGTGAGTCATAAAATGTTTAATGCTGATACAGTAACTATTTAGACTTGTTGCAAGTTGTAACTTGCCTTGTAATAATACCAAGGAAATTAATTATTAACAAACAACTAAATCAACGCATTTATCACGCTAAAATTCGAAGATTATCGTAGGACGTCATAATAGGAACCTAAGTAGGTGGATACATCTGGCAACATTTTCAAAAAAGATTGTACATGAACAAAATAATACAGTTTCGTAGAACTTACACATATAAATATTGAAAGTTTCTTTCGGGCGCTTTGTTGCCGAAACTTGGGTGGGGTCAAGTAATGATTTGATGAGACAACTTATTTGTAACATTCCGGTAATCAACGATTTGATAAGCTTTCAGTTTTGAAATTGTATTACCTACATTGAAAGTCTTCTTCGTATTTTTGTTTTTTTTTTTGTATTGAGTGTCATTTGCGCGCGACTGTACCGGTAGTGATACACTATACTACGTAATAATTTTTTAAATGAACCTGGAGTTGAGAAGAAAAATACGAAAAACTTTGTATAATTTTCGAAGCATTTGTAGGCAATGGGAAAGGTATGATGCCCATAAATTATAATATCTTCCCTAAAATAAATAAGCTACGTCCACAATAAAAATAGAGAGATATCCAAAAAAATACAGTGATTAACAAACGGTAAGTACTTATATGGAACATCAATTCCAAATCAAAATTTCACAAATAATATCGAGTCACGAAACCCTATTCTGAAAATCTCGGTAGTCGAATTCGAATACCGTTTGTCACGCTCTTACCGAGCGACAGAGATAGCTATATCCGATCGGCGAACAAAAGGACCCTTAAAAAATAAATTAAACCAGAATAATCCACTCGCATACCAGTAACACCCTATCAAAGAATTTAGTTGTTCTTCCTTTATTTGTGAAACGAAACCGAAGCGCGTTAAATATTAACTTGATAACACCTTATTGAATAGATAAGTGTTATTATTTTATTTACTCACTACACCGTCCGCGTCCGGCACGCATACATAATGTAGCGCATCGGTACATTAACTAACTGTTATAGGACAAAGATACTTTTCGTAAAAACACTATCCTTTGTCTAATCATCTCGTTCATTCTAGAACTTTTTTTTTAAATATCGCAACTGCATCATTCCATTTTCAACTTTTGATTTCCTATTTGCTTTGTAAATATAAATTCATTTACGCGTCACAACTTTTTAAATATTCATAAACATACCGACATAAGTAATAAAACACTTTCAACAGTTCCCTAGATTCTAAATAATATTAAAGAAAGTAACTGCGCTACGACAGGTAAATTTAAGCGAGCAATTAAACTATTACGTGCTCACAAAAATATTTGTACACACAAACATAACATTACTTATGAAATAGCCAATTAAACTATCGACTCCTTTGTTTCAAACAGAGAAAGTTTTGCAAGCCCAAAAAATTAATAAAAGATAGCATTTATCTTAAAACTAATTCATGTCAATTAAATATAAATTACCTGAGCAATCCAAGAAACAAACAGTCCAAAAAGTGTGCAACACTTCAATTTATTAAAAGTAAAAAATTAAAAACAATGATACGACACCAAACAATTTAAAAATCGAACGGATAAATTAAACATAATGCCAACGAGGTGTATCACATAAAACGATCAACTTAGCACTTGTCCAAACAGGCGAGCGAGCGGCGAGCGCTACTACATAACTAAGTGGAAGGCGAGTCGCGAACGTGTACGAGTGACGGCTCCGCGCGCCGAACTGCGTCTGTTCTCCCGTACATAAGTTGTGGTGATTTACAGAGGGCGCGCAGGCGGGCGAGCGGGCGAGCGCGGCCCATGATGCTCCCCTAGCGAAGGATACCTCATTATCCTCACTGTAATCCGTGTGCCTTTTTGATAATTTTTATTTATAGGGTGTCACTGGTGGTGACCCCTTTTTTAATATCTCGTTGCGATTGTAGGCTTATCAAGTTATCACGTAAACGCTACTTGTTCTTCAATTCCATGAGATAAAGAATATTAAATAAAAACTAATAAAATCTGAGTTTTAAAAGTTAACTACCGTTGAGATAATTGCATGCTTCCATGTGCAAAGGTCATATCTGAATTTATTGAAGTTAAAACAAAAATCCAATCCATTTGTATAACGCACGATCACAAAAAAAATATTGCTCAATTGATATTCAAGGCTACAAACAGCTACGATTGTACATTTTGTTGTACTGTATCTCGCTAATGTGGTGTAGACAATTAAGTTTGAAACCATTTGAAACGCTACAGTGAAATATTTTGATAATACATTTAGTAATTAGCAGTTAAGTATTTGGGTCTAGGTGATCTCGTTGTTGATAACGGAGGCAAATACCAAGAGGAACACAAAGAAGGCGATCGTTCGACATAATTCGCTATAAACAAAGACTAGAACATAAAAAAGTCGGCTTAGAATTGTATTATTAAGATTTCAACGTCAATTTTAACTTTTATGCGCATTTCTCTCTAAGTACTAGTGCAAAACAAAATGAAGCTGTTAAACGCGCCCCTCTTATTGTTATTACTAGTGTTTTCCTGGCAAACACAGGAAATGTCTTTTTCCTAACTTGTTTTGTCTTGTTCAATTCTACAGGGGTAATAGAAATCTAAAAATGTCTTGTCATTAGTTTGATTCCGGCTAGTTGAGACATGTCTTTTTTACTTTTTTGTTCGGATTGTTCGTCACCGTGACTAAGGATTTGAGCAGTAACATCAACATCGGACATCTAACTACATAAAAAGATTGAACCGTACCGACCTTCATCGATGTGTAAGCACGCACAATATTATAAACATTGGCAGCGGCTCTCCTCGCATTTGCATTATTCGCATTTCATTTAAACCGATTCTTATTATAATCTCTATTTAAAACTGCTAAATTTGAATTCTCAGTATGTTCATTAGTTCTGACTGATGCGCCTGCTGAACATGAGGTACTAGGTTCGATTCGCGGGTCATTGGGTTATTGGGATGACATGGGACTTAAAACATAACTGGTGAAATGTGGGTATAATATTAGGTGGGTATACCTATGTAACTTAACCCTTCAGGAATTACAGGCGTGTTTCTATGTTTTTAATAATTATGTTCATTAATTCTTAATTTACCAATAGACGCACTGGATGTGGGAGTGTCAAGTACGTTAACATTAATTTCACCTTCAAAAATACTCTTTTTTCTAGCAAGATATTCAAATACAATGCAAATGCATTGATCACTACCATTCAAAGCAAAAACGCGAAGCATGTTATCAAAATCAGTCGGTAAAAAGTAACTACCTGAGTGTGGGTCGCCCTTGGCCTCAGACGGCAACACAAGCCATATTCTGTCTTAGTTTACTACTTCCCGACCATTTGTCTTACATTTGACATTATTTTGAGGAGCTCGTGGCTAAATAATAACAGCCGCTCGGGTCGATCGTTTAGTTAAGCTGCGCTTGCCTGAGTTGGTCCATGGATGGGTGACCACCCATTACATACCGAGTTTCCTCCGTGCCTCGGAAAGCACGTTAAGCCGTTGGTCCCGGCTGTCATTTGTAGATCTTTGACAGTCGTTACAGGTAGTCAGTGGCCCGAAAGTCTGACAACCAGTCTTAACAAGGGGTATCGTAATACCCAGTACGAAATGGGTTGTGGAGGTCAGATAGGCAGTCGCTCCATGTAAAATACAGGTATTCAGCTGCATCCGGTTAGACTGGAAGCCGACCCCATCATTGTTGGGAAAAGGCTAGGCAGATGATGATGAAATGTCTTACATTTTTAATCAATCTTTCTTGACTTCTTTATCTATAAAACTAAGAATTTAGTTGTGAGTTTTTAAAATGAGATTTTTGTATTTAAATCGTACTAGCTTTTGCTCGCGGCTTCGCTCACGTTATATAACACACGGGACCTTTTTAATGTACCCTATGACATTTGGGGATAGTGTAACTTTCCGTTAGTGAAAGAATTTTCGGAATCAGATGAGTAGTTCCGAAGATTACCCCGTACATACAAACTTACAAACAAATTTTACCTCTTTATAATATTAGTATAGATATAAGTCGAGTATATGCATTTATGAGCGATAGTTAATGCAGAAACCAGTCTAAGCAGGACTGTGCTGCACTTGTAAGGTATCTTTGAGAATAAATCTCTCATCAAGCTTACTATTCCTAGCGAGTTTACATGGATTATAATTGGAGTCAAAGCACTACCCAAAGCGTTTGGCACAGATATGTGGGGATATGTTGCCAGCCCATCGAACATTACCTCAGTGAATTTACATTTAGGAGGTACTACTTGAGTGAGAAAATTGAATTTTTGGAGTGAATATCTTGAAACTTAAGTGACGTAACCTCCAGTTGGTGATGTTAACCCGCTCTATAACAACATTGTCAAGATTCGTATGAATATCAATTCTACTCGCAGATTCTTGTAGCTAGACTAGCTAGTAATGATAATGTAAGAGTAGTTTCATCTCGATAATACGTTTCTGTTGAATAATTGAATACATTTAAATTTGAATGAGAGCCAAGAAATGACACAAGCAGATGTCAGATCGACCCTCAAACTGCCATATTCAATCAACCGCGAAGGTGCAACCCAACGCTTCTAGCTGTATAAAAATAATTGTCCTAACACTGATTTATCGCTATCATCCGATGTTTTATCTATTTGCGAACTTGGTCCGAATCCGAATGTTATTTATTCTTCGGAGAGTATCTATAGCTGGCCAATAAAATTAGGGTCGGAAATGTTTGGTCGGGTTTGAGAATGCGGAAGTCGGGAGTGAGCCGGAACGCATCGGTACCTAGCGTTGGTAACCGGCGGCGGGTTGGTGTAACCCGAATATCGGAGGACGGCAGGTCGAGGTTCAATAATTGCGGACCGTCAAGACTTTCACCTTCGGCGCGCGGCGGCCGCGCTCCAAGGCCACCGAGGCACCGTTCACCGTAACTTCCGCCCGCAGCCCGTGGCACCGGCACGGGCGCGAGCCGCGAGCGCGACACCAGCTGCCAGTGCTCGCGACGTCTCGCGCTTTTGCAATCAGAATTTCGGAAAGCGGTACCAGTGCAACGGCCTCAACTCGCCGACAGCCAGAATAACGGTCGGACGAAGTCACTCGCAATTACGTAACCCTCTCAAGGAAATGACAATCGGCTTTTTTGCAAAGTAGAACGATTGATAGTGTCGAAAACTCGACAGATAACAAACGATATTTAGGGCATACGGCGGCTTCTGAGCTGTATAATGCTCGCTAATAACAGTAACAGTAAGTGCAATGCAGACCATCGTAGACGATTGCAACAGAGAGATATTCTGAGAGCAGCAAGTTTTATAAGGCGGTTTATAATAACACAAAAACAGTTTATCGAAGCGTGGCGTTACACCTTTTGTTATTTCATTAGTGGGTGTGAGCTACTCGGAGCGAGTTTACATGCGAGCGGCGGGCGCGCGCGGCTCGACCGCCCGAGCGATGGACGCACCCGACCCATATTTACGTGTAGGTACGCTGAGTGTACCATCTCATTCCGCTCGTTAAATCGATGCTTTTAATAGAGATGATGGCTCAAGACTCCATTATATTTAAATAAACGGGAACGCAGGCATGTGCAAAATGTTAACCTGACATTTTGAATATCGCATTCCCACAATATTGATGCCGTTTAGATTGAACCCTGAAAACAGGGTATTTTTATCCATGCAGAGTAACAGAATGTCACAGGTCGCGATTATTCCACAAAACTCAATCACGCTAGCACTTCGTAAATGAAACACGGAGTACCTACGCTAGGATGGGTTCAAGGAAACTATTTTATCATTAATTTCGATAAAGTATTTTATACATAATGTATGACATCAACCGAGGGTAAACTTTAACACCTCATACAATGGCATCGCCAAAAACCTCCGTAAATACAAAGACAACGACCGATAAATTTTCGAGGTCACGGAGCAGCGGTGGACACGATACCCTTAAATTTTGTTATCACCAATCTATTGTGTGACGTCAGAGATAACGCTATGTGCGAAAAACGCTATTACATATTTATATTGATAAAAACAACGCTCACCGCTATTGGTCAATAGATAGAACATTTTGATAACTCCTTAAATATAGGCCAACACATGTTTTGATGATTATTAAAAGTTACGATTATGATTAATATATTGCCAGCAGAGATTGAAAGTGTTTGAAAACGAACGCCTGTGGAGATTATGCAAATAAATATAAGATCAATCGAACTTCCTTTACTAATAAGACGCGTTGGCGAGAAAACAAAACGACAGGAAATGAACAGAATTACCTTTGTAGTCAGAAACTTGAAGATTGAGGCACTTTACGTGAAGATATTAATTAGAGATGATATCAGTATCACAGTAGGTTTGTGTACATATTGTGTTAATATTTCTGGGAAATAGCACACCGTACGTAATGGTGGTAAAGTAGTAACATTATTATAAACGACAAAGTTAGTTGTATACGGCCGGGTGTGTGTTGTTTGCAAACCACAAGACAAACAATAGGTACGTATGATCTCGATGTTTTTCAACATCAGCCGTTGCGTTGGAGATGTGAGTGACGTGAAGAAAGTAATCAGGCCATAAAATAATGTGTGAATAAGATGAACAGGGAAATGAAGTTCGACAATATTAGATAATGGTCTCGGGATAGTTCACCACCATATCAGAAAAATTAGGAGACAAATTGAATTTTGCAATGCAATTTACGAGATTATTTACAGATTAACATTGGGAGAATAATCAGTGAGAAGAAACAGTAACAAACTTTAATTGAAGTGAACGAAACCTTATTAAACACAAGTCATCGGTCGAGTGAAGCCTGTTTAGCGAAATAATTAGTTTGTACAAAATTTCAAGACGTATTGCAGTTTTCAATTATTTACTTAACAGGAAAAAAACTATTTAATCGTGTTTAACATAATATGTAAATATCCTGTTGCCCCAAAGACAACTTTATAAGTATTGATTTTTGTACCAGGAATTATTATCAAATGCATTTTTTTCCTTAAACAAGTTTTTGGCTCAAAACGGCAAAATTAGTGATTAAATAAATAGTAAATTGCTGTTATGAAACCTATTGAAATTCCAGGTAAAAATAACTAAATATACTAAAATTCACTCAATCGAGCTTCCAGGCATTGTTGACATTTGCCGGGTGCTGCGGGTTGTTCGAAAGAGATACTATATACATATGAAGGAACATGGGTGGGTTTTAGTCAGTAAAAGTCTGACACTCCCTCCCGCTCAGCCCAGAGCGGGAGAAGTCATTTGATGATTTCCCATCCGAAAAAAAAAAAGGCATTGTTGACAATTACAACCAAGCAGTTTATGTTGATGATATTATGGCGTCATAATTTAATCATTTAATATTTATTATTATTTTTATTTGAATCGAGTAATTAAGATGGACGCTTAACCATCTTAATTACTCAATTGGTTTGTATAAATGCGGAAATGAGTATCACTTCTACCATTTTACCATAGACGTACCGTGTAATAGCATAACATTTTAACACAACAAACGCATATATAGTTTATAAACTAGTTAAGTAATACATATGTAAGTTATATCTAATCGTTCGTTATCATAAACTGTGAAGAAAAATCAACAACATTGTAAGTACACTGTTTAAATAACTCTTCATCGAGAACAATCTGAAAAACCGATATGAAATACCGTAATCTGGGTCGTAATTGGAACGTTTTTTAAGACGATACATTCGGATACACTGAAGGATTATCCGATCGATAAAAGTATTTGCGGCTTTCTCCAATACTTTATTAATTATTGAAACACAAAAATTACACGTCATGTAATCTTTTGAGTTTCATTTAAATTTAAAAGAAACCAGTAAAAATGCGTGAACTTCCTGTTCTTTCAAATGATTAAGAGCGTTTACGCCGTCCATGCGCTGTTTGACTCCAAAACAGTACTTTTCAAACCCTTTAATACCATCAACCCTTTATTTTACAAAAATGATAATTACTAATAACTTTAGGAAATTTCGTTGTCTCAATAGTTGGAGAGAAAAATATTTCAATTAATAGAGTATTGGTAAATTCTATCAAGATAACTCAACAGAGGTTTTCTTAATTTCCCTTTCAGCGTCAGTTTCGACGCTCTAATTATAGGAAATCACTGGCAAACCTAATTAGATTTTTTTTTTACCTATTGCTAAGGTCCTAAGGAATATAGTTGGAGAAGAAAATTTTTTGATTTAGGTTTCTTTATATAAGAAATTAAAGTTCAAACAATGTGAAATATCAAGGAATTAAAATGATTTTTTCACCGATATATCTTACTTGATTTAATATAATAATAGCATAATATAATAGAAGAACATATGCTTTAAAACATCCAATTTAAAATTTCAAATAATTTACAGTGATTATTTTTCTATAAATATTTGAAAACTACTATAAATCACTGCGCGCGAGCAATTTCAAATCAGTCCGCCGCGAGGCTTTCTAGAGAGAGGACATGTCGCTCGGCGCTCTGCCTGACCCGAGTTGACCTTAGTCGTACGTGGAAGGATAGCGGACGTTTATAGTGTGATTAAAAAATCTTGGTACTTTGATGATTAAATTTTTTTATTATTATTTTTGATGACTGACAATATTTTTAGTGACAACCAATATCTACCCTATTTTTTTACCTACGAATTTTATTTATTAAAACTTTTACTTATTTTTTTGTAAATAAGAACATAAATTGTTTTTAAAGTTAACGCCAACCTATTGTATTTCCCTCATAAGAGGTGTCACTAAGAGGAACATCGCGTCAGGTTAAAATATAATATAAAATAAACGTAAGTAAATCCGTATAAAGTGATTTATTTGAATAGAATAAGAAATATTTATTAATCAGTCACAAATCAATAATAATTAACGAAGTTCGGTTTCTTTCTAAAGTTTAGATCAACAAATTCATGTTTGAATAACTAAAAAACGACTTTAATATTAATCATAACTATAGCTATACTTGCAATATATTACTGAATACTTATTTTATGCACTCGTACTTTAGTAATCCGTGTACGTTCAAATTCAAATTCAAATTAAATTTTACTACAACAATTGCACTCGAACGGATCATAGTGGGTTAGTTTGACTATAGCGCAAGAGAACGCGCCAGCGCTATGCACACAGGCACGCGCGCTTTTGTGTGCGTAAAAAATGCATTGAATTACCTAAACTTGACTTCGCGCGATAGACGTAAACGCTCTTAAGGAAAAAATACATTTGGGACGTCCCATTCCAAATAGGTGTGTTCGGCGCTCTAAATATTTTTTTTAGTTATGGCAACCTTAGTTATGGTTTTCATAGACGGTGCTGTGTCTCGAGCTAGCTAAGTAATGCCACTACCACGAACGGACGCAAATCACTGTGATCGCCGCCATTCGACTTTCTGTTTCACTAGTAATATTGTAACTAAACAAAGAACACGGACACCTAATTAATGTAGCAGAAGCTGTATTTTCTTAGACACGAAGAGTCATAGAGTAACGTTCTTTGTAAATTTTGTTAGAAAGTACATATTTCTAGTATTAAAGTCACACTTTCACTCTTTTTCTTGCTCGTATAATACCCACATTGCCCACCATATTGAATAGAAACTTGACGTTTTAAGTTTTTAACGCGCAAAATACTGATGTCAGTCAATCAACCGCCTGACCTAGTAATTTTAATAATTGATAAATAGTTTTGATTTTGACTGTGTGGGTAGAGTCTACTATAATTTAACCTTGTACGTAGTCGCGTCCCTATATTTTAATATAGGTTAATATCTTGACATAATCAAAACCTACAAATTACCAATTTTAGTGTAAGAAGCGGAGGTAAATTAAAATAGGTAAACAACACGGGTGTTATTACCAAAAATTTTGTAACTTGAATGTTTACGTAATTTCCAAATGTCAGAAGAACTTGTATACATATTATTATGAAAACTATTTATGAATACTCGTGAGTAAATAACGCCACATCTTGGCTGATTAGAAGTACTAACTTTTTATACTTTTATGAATAAGTAATTATCTAACACATAGGTAACGTAACTAATAAAAACAGGACATAGCGTGCTGTAGTATACATGTATGTATAAATGAGCCAACATAATATATACTATAACTAATTAAATGATTGCGAGAATGCATTGTATTGGTTAACGTTCTCACTAATAGTGCGGTGATTACGCTCGATTCTCGATGTCGAACAAAAAGACTTGCTACGTGGTACCGCGGCCGATAAAACCCGAAGTGTACACGAAAATAGTCGAGTCGACCGTTCGTGGCACCGATACGCGACGAGGCTGAGTGACGTCGACGCTCGAGTCCTTGATTATTAAAAAAGCAAGTGACAGTTGTGTTCTGTGGTTGATGTGATTAGTTTTATTCGGGTCATTAACTCCTTTTGTTTATGTCTTCAGTTATTTTTATTCAAAAGCCACACACTATTTAACACAAACTTCTTATTCTTATACTTAATTTCTTATACATAATATAGGTACATACAGGGTATATTGACCTACATAGAAGTTTGTTTGGGTGGGCAATTAAAAAGTAAAAATCACCATTTGACCTTTCACAAAATAACGTCACTGGCTAGATCGCACACCTACGTTGACGTAGTAATTTGCGTTAAAATATTGAACAGAAGTTAACAAACCAAATTATTATTCATAGATAGGAAATATTACTGAACAAGTGGGTACATTATTAATGTATTTACCACGAGATCATCAATAAGTGACCCGTACCAGTTACGTAGGTTTATAGATAGTTGTCGCTAAATAAATCAATTGCAATGCTTGTAAAGTAACTGAAAATGGAGTTTCTCTATCCTTACATATACACTTGGGGTTTAAAAGCTACATTTGAGGTATAAGTAGGTACTCTAGAAATTATTTTCAGTCCTTAGATACCGACCCTTGTCGAAGCCACGCAAAATGTGAGGGAACTTTTTAAAGTTTTCTTATTTAAAATGTTTTCCACTGAAAAGTTACTGGATTTCACGATAAAATGGTTTATTTAAATTACTTGATAGCAATTCATGTAGTCCTAACGTCAATAGTCACCGGAATTAGTTTCATATCGGATCGCTACCTCAAATGTCCAATAAAACAGTTTTGGATTACAAACCGATGAAATTACACGAGTCAACTGCAGTAACAACGTGTCAATCAGATAAAATACATGATTTATATTGTAATAAATGGACACCATTCGGTAGGACGGAGTAGTTAGACATTTTTACTACTAGTACATTGGTACTTATATTCTTGATCAAAATCAAAAGTCATTTACTTAATCAAATTAGGCTAATACTCAGCACTTTTTGAACGTCAAACTTACATAAGACCATTCCTCAAAATGCCGCCTTTCGCTACACTTCAGCCAACTATCAGTTGTCTCTACTACCTGCCTGATACTAAATGATATTAAAGTGTCTTTTTAAATTAATTGGCGAAACTTCACAAAAGATGTGATAAAATCATATGATTTAACGATCGAGTCGACACGAGGGAGTTGACCCAGTGATCAGCTGTTAATACATAACAAAAACTAATAATTCTAAGGTACTCTTTTTTTGGTTATTACTTATGTGAAGTTTAGCCCAACAATTAATATACATACATAGGTACAGGGTTAATTATTACATGGAAACTACCATTAACAATATAATATGTACTAGGGTTATCATTATGAGTTACTCAGTAAAGGTTATTCACGAACTACTGTCAAACAGTACTTTGTTGCTAATTATTTTTCGTTTAGCAACATTTAATTTACATCGTATTTTATTCTTATCAACTTCTTTCTTACATTGACCTCGCCTACCTAGAAAATTGTCGGAATAATTTCTAAAACTTAGTGTTAATTTAACTATGTTGTAGATACTGTTATTCTTAAAGTGTTTCTTTTTTTGTACAGATAAACATCTTATTTATGAAACAATATTCTCATTAGCCATTACCTACATCCGAAGTGATAAAAAAAAATTAAGTTTAAATGGAACTATTCTATTCATTTATCCCGTACCTGGTCTATGTTTGTTTAATTAAATGGTAATTTTGTATACCTATGTAGAATAGTATATTTTTTGTTTAACTTGTAAATGGGTATTGGGTATTGTATTGTATTATACTTAGTTTATACGATTTTTTTTAAACAGTCGTTTTATCGAAGAGAGTCTATTTTAGGTGATTTTTGTGAGTTTAATGAGTTAAATGTGACTTCCCACGCAGGGTAGGTGTCAAACTATAGCTGACAGTTCTTTGTAACATAATAGCAGCCTTAATCAAATGTTAGTTAAGCTCACCATTATTTTGACAAACTTGTCTTTGATAGCAACCTAACAAAAACCTTATTGCTACGAACCTAGAGATCACTGTGTTTTTACAGTGATGCAAAGTTAGAGGTAAAAAAACCGCGAAAAGACACAATGTACGACGTCAAATGTTTGTATTATAAGACGTAGTTCCCATCCCACCATAGAGCCATAGACAACGAATGACGTCACCATGTAGCTAAAATTATCATAGAAAACCAAACTGAAAAACATCAAAAGTTAAAGGTTCAATTAACCGTTCTAAGGAAAAACTTAGGTAAATTCTAGGCTCATATATATCGGATTTTATCATTCGTTACTTTACTAACGTTGGCAAAAACCAATATTTTACCCACATTTGGCTGTATGACGTCAAGAAACATATCATTAGAGTTTCCGCACTTAATATTTGAAACTTTAACGCCAGTATAATATCTAAGCATGGTTTTATGTATGAAATGTAAATGAAGTAGGTACGTAAATAAATTAGTCTACATGAAATCGACTTCACCTAAACATTTTTAAAGAATATCTAGAAGTCGTCAAGTGCAATAAACTATCCGCCTGTAGAACAATAAGTATTCAAAACATGTCTTACATAACAATGCATAATTTTTTATAGTCCACTAATAAATTAACACTAAAAAGGTAATCTGTAAATTATCGATTTTACATAAGGTGTCGGGTCGTTGGTCGTTCACACTTTGACAAGAGTATCAATTAGCCATAGACAAATAGTAATGAGGTGACGTAGGTAAACAAAGTATTTACGCGGCATGTACCTATAATTATCTATGGTTAGGATGAGAGGGCTTGAATGTGCGCTGAAATAAAACCATGCAGCCTTTTGCAGTGGAACTTAAACTAATTAATTACAACAAGTGAGCGACCTAGCTACATATTTCACGTTTGTATAAATATAGGTATTAGCTAGCCCAAACCTTGGTGGTTAGAACTCGTAAATCGTATTATAGCAGACTATGGAACCACAAGGAGCTCTCTAGTGACTCCTTTAACGTGTGACATTTACCCTAGTACTAGAATAACTAAAACCATCCATGTGGAATGCTGACATGTGTAATCTAAAGGCCAATAATCTGTATCTAATTGATGAGAGGACACAACGCGCCATAGACTACAGTCTAAGGCGCGTTGTATTGCCCGTTAGTTTATAGACTAATGGGCAATGGCGTATGACAGTAGGTGGCGCACCGCATTATCGCGAACAGGGTCATTCACCTCAAACTTATAAGAAAATTACAGATTTGTTCATAGATAAAAATAATTGTTTGTGACGTAAAAACCTTACTACTGACTGATATACAGTCACAGCCATGAAAACATTATTATTAGTGATATTTTTAGATATCAATGTCACTTTGAGCACACTTGAGTGATATTTGCCAAGTGTCAGTGACTCTGTTGCGTATTATTCATAATACTAACGTAAATAAACATTCCTGTATTACTCTATCCCCCTGACATCTTTAAAAATAAACTACCTATGTTAATAAGATGTTTTTTGTTCTAGAATGGTAATTTTTGGATTTGGTTCGTTCTAGATCTCGTTAGCGCGTCTACATTCCGAAGCTAGACCAATCTTATTCGTAAATTTAAAATGTTTTAGATACAGTAGCAGTGTCATTGAAACTTCTAGTTTTTAATGTTAGCCACAAACCACATTATTATTCCTGTGGTTTATTCAATAGCATAGACAAATAATAATGACCTACAAAAAAATCAGCGTATATATTTTTTTAATGTTTGAAAACAGAACGCCTACGTCTGTTGACAGTTCTCCACCTCACCCAAATGAACCTCTCTTCATGACTTGATAACCAATTTATCATTTATTTATACTCCTATAATAAGGCGAAACGTTACGTGTAATGAATTTAATGCTTCATCGTATGTATTTATTTACGAAAACCGTAACCGTATAAAACTGTGCCTTCCCAGAGGAAATTTCTCATTTTCGGATAATACTCGGGCGTACGAAAAGTCAATTAGACATTCAATATTAGTGTTATGTATGGTATGGCCCATGTATTCCCGCGTGGGGTCCCTGTGACACGGTCACATCCATTTGTCAAGTTTTTACGATTGCTGTGCAGTTTCTTACTGACACTTGAAAGAAAACATTAAAGTCAAGCTAGGTGACAATAATTCACGGTAAATATTTAAGTATTTCAAATTATAGTATAAAATGCGTTTTGTTCTGGTTTCCAATGCTGCAATGGAGGGAAAATATTGCAACCACTAACTTAATGTACTTAAGTATTCTATATAGGTCAGATTTATTTATTCATAAGATTCGAATTTCAAGTCGATAAAAAAGATACCTACTGATAACTGCCAAAAGAAATAAAAGCAATGATGGATTACCGATGTTTCTAAGTATTCGAGATTTAAATAAAATATTAATTGAAAAAGCAAAGAGTTTGGACCAAACTTTTTTATATGCGTAACTTTACGCGGAAAATGAACTTGGTAACATATTTGCGTAAAATGACTGGAGTCTGGGTGGGAGTGATCTAGACCCAGACAGTTGGCGCACACCGTGTTGGGTTCACTGCACTACTCGATGGACTGCGTCAGTCTGGACTCGAGAAACTTTCAACTTCCAATGTTTTTATGCCCGCCGTTAATTAGATGCCGTTCAACTCTTAACTTGTCAACTTGGCTGATCAATTTGAATTTCCATGATGGTTAGTAGACCGCGAATTTTATTCAATTGATTTCCATGTGGGTTTTTGATGACATCGATTTGTTTGTTTTGGAAACTACGCCGTAAAATTGTATCATCTAGTACTTAACTGGTATTTTGATGTTACTAAAAAATGTGTTAAACTCCACAGCCATGGCTAACAGTCATTAAAATTTAACTCTTTCACTAAACATACTCATAGGGAAATATTGTCAAAAAGACGGAATTTTAACAGCACCTATTATCTTCTCTTCAACACCGTAAATTAAACTGGTAGGTAGGTACGAAGACCGGACGAGTCGGTGGACTGGTGGCGCAACGTTGTTGATTCCGAATTAGTCGGGCGAGCGGTCGGCCGACGAGTTGCTCGATTACAATCTGTTTTCTTTGTCCGGAACGCAGCACTCGGAGCGATCGACGGACGAGTCGCGCCTCCGCTAGTGACATCTGTGAATCGGTTCAGGCGACAATCTTTATGAAAACTGCTATGTGTGGCACCAAAGATGCTTTGCCACTGGCTACCCCACGAGCTATGGGATCCGAGTAGGGAGCCAGGTGCGTTTTTATTTTTATTCCAGAATAGTGACCCTGAATATCCGACTCGGAAATTAATTTGCATCGCAATGTCGGAAAGTTGAATCGTTTAGTTATGATGTCGATTAGAATAAATCGGACGGAAACAACATGTTTTTGTTAATCAACAATAAACATCGTAAATGCGCAACATGTTGTCCTATTTGTTTGTGATAGGTACGCTATTTTAAAATGTTGATGCGTTGCATGCGTACATTGAAACGTAACTTAAAGTAAGTACCTAAGTATTTCCTGGGTTATATGTATATGGGTATCTAATTAATTTTTAACATAATATCGTATGAATTAATTTATTATCAGCTATATGGGTCATTGTCAAATTTTGCGCAGGTAACCGTGACTAAAAATGATAAACTTGTAAAAAAATAAAAATACTTAATCATGACATTTCTTTTTGTCCATACGCGTTAAAACAACTGAATTTTGGTATTCTACAGTCGGCCGCGCTGTTTAACTAATGATTTATGATTTATTCCAGATTTTGTGGGTTAGGGTGTAAGAAACATACAACTCTGTTATCATAACGGTTTAACTTTTATTATGAAATTAAACAAAGAAATCCCAAATATTTTTGCGGTAATGTTAATTGCAGTATTTCATCTTATAATCACATTTAGATGCACAACATTTTATTTAAGTTTAACAATCATTAATTTAAATTCAAAACAACTCTGTTACTTCTTGTATTTTGACAGACATTAAATTCCACCGAAGTACTCTAAATATTTATATATTAACTTCTAACTATAACATATGACCGTATAAATATCTAACAAATTAACGTATTGTTATATTACCATATTATATTATCTAACTTTTCATAAAAATCTCTAGTTTGTCCTTTAATCATTGGGACAGAAAAGTAACAGAGTTGTAACACAGTAACATAGTTGTTCTTTTTGGTATCTTACCTGACTAAATTGCAATCAGTTAAGCTTGAGATCGTAATAACATAAAAATAAACTTCAATATTAATAACAATAATCTTTATCATTGGTATTTACCAATCTATGTATAATTAAGGTTATGAAAACATGAATCAAATATTTTTGAAAAACGGGAATGTGAAAGTTGCTTATTTCTCAAATATGCTTATCTAAAGCAGTATCAAAAGGATAGTATGTATATTCTTTAACCTTTACACACTTGTTTAGGTTCCGAAACAATAGCAAGTAAATTATCATATTATAGCACATAGAATAATTATCAGACTAAACTAATTTACCTCTTTTTTACCTCGCCATCTCCTTCTACTTTCGATAAGACCATACCCAGATACACGTAGTCCTGTTTTAAGCTAGAAATTTTGACCAAGACACAAACACCTTGTTTTATTTTATTAGCGTGAATATTTTCCATCTCGATCAAAGCATCGGTCATTTTGCTTTGATGTGCTGGGTTGTTCTGCCAAATAAGTGCTAGAAGGTTTTTTATAGTCGTAAGTGGAAGGAGTTGATAGTTCCATTGCAGTTTTTAATGGTACCTACGTAATGCTTGGGATTCATGCAAGAGCAAAATCCACGCTTACAAAAACAGCTCAAATTTCTATTACTTTAAAACTCCAGCTTCCTCAGTGAGAACTTGACGGACTTTTATGGTTACTTAATAATGGCACAATATGCTCCGGGATCTGTGTTGAACTCTGTTCAATATCCTCATTGGTTATCAGATTTAGTCTCACTTTACTAACATCTTACAAAGCAAGATGGAAATTTGTAGCATCAGATATGTCACTGCCACGTGCAACAAGTTGGTCAGCAGTTCGTTTAAAAAAACCGCCAATCCCATTTGCTGTACCCTTGCCATCTGCCGAATTCTGAATAGCACATTTTTCCTTCCGGGTTTTGACATTTTCGATCTCATATTTCTGTTGATTTGCTACCATCTTCAATTTTAGATTCCTTCCGTTTTTTATTTAATGTTATCTCTAAATAACTTTGGTCTGTTTCTTTTTACTTGCTTTCTGCCGCAGAAGCTGACGATGTGATGGAGCTAGGACTACTTTTCACGAAAAGTAGCCAGCTGAGGCGTAGACAAACGACGATCAGCATTTGTAATAACTTGATCTTGAACTGAAGGGTATTTGAATACGGTTTGGAAGGGACACTGACGCGAAAACGGAAACCATATACTCAGTACATCATTTCGAACCCCCCATATAGAAATTTTTCGACGGTTATTAAAAAAAAAAATCTGGTGTTCCATACATTTTGACCGTGTAGGTATTGCACTTTTGTAGGGAACACCTACCTACACGTTTTATTTATACTTACCAAGCTTATAAATTACATAAGTTAATGGTTTGAGACATAAAATTTAAGTCCGAAGTTAAAAAATAAAGGCAAATTCAACTCTGTTACTGTCTTAACAACTCTGTTACCACGCGCTAGTAACAGAGTTGAGCAGTAACAGAGTAGTAAATTTTACATTCCATAAGACATAAGTCATAAAATAAAGCGTAAAGTACAGTTTTTCCTTCTTATTTAGAATATGTACTTCTTTAACAACATACTGAACATAAAATAATGAAAAATAAGTTGATTTACTAAGGTAAGTAGGTAGGTAACAAAGTGGATGCACAATAAAAACACGCAGCCTGTACTACGCCTTGCGGACGACTGACACCTCCTGTACCCTTCCCCCTGATCTAGCGATCAGCCACAATTAATGCAGGCAATCCGTGCAAGCTAGTATAAAGTCTAAGCAGCGCCATCTTTATTTTAAGTTGCTATTTACTCAGTAACATAGTATTTCCGACATATCCACACAATACGCAGGACCAAGTTTAAAAAAATTGTTACTAATTATATTTTGATACTTACCGCTTTCAAAAAATATTTTATAAATATTAACAATACTCTGTTTATGGTAATAATTTATTTAAGGTAGGTTGTTATAGTGGAAAATAAAATTATTTGAGCTTTATTATAACGGAGTGTTACCAGGGACACATAGAGTTTGTAAGGAAAACCATTCTGTTACCAGAAATTACCACACTGTTACCTTAAAAAAAAACTTAAATAATCAAAACTTAGTCTCTATTTTAGTAATTAATGTTTATTAATGCGATGTGTTTTGTATTTAATGTAAAATTTGTAAGAGGTTGTGTGATTATTACTAATAAAAAAATAACACAGTTGAGGGACTAGTTTACCTGCGCGAAATTTGACAATGACCCATATCGACGCAAAATATGAAGCCGAAACTATGATCAGGCGGAATTACGAAATCCGATACGAAATTCCGTGATAATTTGTGAAACTTCATTCGGGAGTCGGGACTAGTGTAGGCAAGTGAAGATAAACTTTTTATCGTAAAATAATAACCGTTTAAATCAATGATTTACATAAATGTTCTGTTTTAAATCGTTTTTAGGTTTTCCTTGGCATTGCATTACATAGATACTAGGTACAGTAGGTGGGTATAACATTACCTACCTAGTATTTCCGTGGATGGCGAAGTTTAAGAAAAGTTATAAGTTAATTACCCGTTTGAAATGTTCAATTACCCAATGGATTTGCTTTTTAATTTTCATACAATTTCACCGAAAAACCGATGCTCACTAACTAGGGCGCCATATTCTATTCAGACAGATTACGCGAAAGTAGTTCGAATTCCGAACGCTCGGTGGTGTCGTAAGTTTACGCGACCACGCCAACTAGAGCTCCGGCAAATTAGTCGGCGTCCTCCGCTCGGCAAGTTTCCCTCAGCACGGAGAGGGACGTCGCGGGTCCGCGCCAACCGGTGATCGACTAAGTACCTTTCACGATCTTGAGGCGCGTCACTTTCCCCGCTCTAGTGAGTTTTTTCGAACGTAACAACATCACGATTACATCAATATCGCATGCGGATCGTTCCGCGTATAAACTGCACCTGTGAATCGGAACGCATCGGCCGCTGCAGGCTGGCTGTATGCCGTGCTGCCTTTGCTCATTGTTTACTTATTGACGTTGACATTACAGCTGAGATTAATAGAGGCCATCTTTGAACTAATGGTGCGCTCATTAACACGCGACGAGTTAATAAAGAATGTTACGAATTTTATTTTCTATTTCCTGCACTGCAATTAGTTACGTAAGGTAACATGGTCGACATTACGAGCACCTCAGGACGGCGGCGCAGCGATTAATAAAGTTTTTCTAGTTTATATTTTGTTTTTAGTGTCATTTTCGTAATGGCAGGATAGTTAACTAAAGTATGCATGTTTTAAAAAATATATACTTACTCAATATTGAAATTAATATAAGTACAAAAAAGCGGAATCGTTTGGGCATGTAAGTAATCGATTTAGGCTCCCCAAAACCTTCAATACGGTCACAGATATATGTATTTATTATATCTGTGAATACGGTCCATATTTGGCATTATACAGGTGTTCAAGAATAACAGGATGTTTAATACTTTTTCGTCGCTAATCTCAGTAACAATGGGTTGGAAAAAAGTGCGCCATGTAAGTAAAGAAAGCATAGTGACAGAGTTACGTGGTGGGTCGCCGTTAGCGTCAGCAATGATGGATGACGCATGGCACGCCTGCGGTATAGCCGTACAACAAAACGCAGGCCCGCTCTTGATAGCCGCTTTCGAAACTATATTATCAGGAGGCCGTATGGATACTGTCTCCTAGAAGAACTTTATGGCTACTCCAAGCACATTCAACAAGGGAGTTTTCATTTAATATCTAATAGTAAAGTACACCTAACTGATTTTTATTGATAATATTCTGACCAATACAATCTGGGAAGATTTACTGCAAATATTTGCAAAAGGATTTCATTACTTTACAAAGAAAACTTAAATGGTTTCCGTAGGTACCTACTGCGTTCTTAATCGCCATAATCGACTTGACTATGTACTTACCTATAGATAGCTTTACTCGATCTAGTAAACAAACAGTAGGTAAGTACTGACAAGTTTCCTTATACGTTTTATTGTCTTGATAATTTTCGAGATAGTTTGTTCGGGCCAAACATATTTGGTCTATTTGGCCTACATTTACCGCAAACTGTACCAATGTACGTTCACACAGCAGATTTGTGTTCAACTGTTTACAATAATATACATATCGCCTCACCGCATTACCTGAAACTATCCGGCTTCCAGGGATTTATCCATCACTACATAGTATACAACAAAGTCGCTTCCCGCTGTCTGTCTGTCCCTATGTATGCTTATATCTTTAAAACTACGCTACGGATTTTGATGCGGTTTTTTTAATAGATAGAGTGATTCAAGAGGAAGATTTATATGTTTATTTAGTATCAGCATTGCACCCGTGCGAAGCCGGGGCGGGTCGCTAGTAAAGCATATAACAAGTTACAATATTCTACGCTATCTGTGGTCGGACTATCGACTGTCGGTACCAATAATAAAATCGAACCGTCAAAAAGCGCCATGACAATTCTCCCGTTTCATAGAATAGTTTAAGAAGGGCCGTACCCCCTCTTAAACTATTTACGAACATGATTTTGCTACAAGTTTCGCGATTTTATGAATTAATTATTTAATCTGTGCCCGATTAAGGAGAACTGGCGCTTAATTTAGTTCAATTTGTTTATTATTGTTATTTTAGGAGAATTAACGTTCTATAAATTACAGATTTATATTATTAACAGTATACAATATATCCTTAGATGAGAATTTTCCTTCGTAAAATTTACAAGACCGTATTTTCTACACTCGTTTCATCTATTAGGTTAATTCAATCACAGTTATAAAGAACAAGACATTGATTTGTGCTCTCCATAAAAGCATATCATTGGATATTAAGAAGTCTGATTAAAAATTGTTGTAACTTCTTTGTGAACAACCAAGAAAGTTGATAAATAGGTGAAAGCTCGATGTAAGTAGTGGTAATCAATAAATGTAGTTACCGAATACCTAGTTATTATTATTAGGCACGGTTGGCAAGTTGGCTTATTAATTTTTAAGTCAACCTTGCGCTATGCCACGCTATCAAGCGTCCAAGCCAACTAAACAAGTTTATTGCCTATTTATAAACTTATCTTTGATAAATATAAACTCTATGTTTCAGTAGCATTTTACTCTATAAGCAACGACAAAAAATATTAAGACACTTTTTGACCATGTCATTTAATCAAAACGCAAATAAAGGTCGCATATTATTTAAGTACATTATTCATAAATCGTTTGAAGGATACAAATTTGAAGGCTAATTAATTAGGATACAATGTAAAACGAGACGCCAAAATCGATTCACAAATGTCGGATCCGATTCACAATATTCATCGCGTAAATCGAGCATTCTATTTGTTTGAACTCGAGTTTCAACGTAGGAGAGCATATCGTACGAATTCCATTCAGCTGAGCCGCGCTGACGAAATAATGTAATATCATATGACTTAAAAACACGTACGATAATGTACTCTATTCATCTGTGATAAAGATGTTACAGTATTTGTATAGTTTATCGCAGCACGGGCGTATATCGAAAACGCACCAAGCTTCTATTTTTAAATCGATGCGGTGACCGAAGTGGGACATTTGTATAGCTTTTTCAATTAGGGAACAGTTAGAGACGCTGCGGTTACAAAACGTCATAAGTCGCGCACTTATTTTTATTTTGAACGCTTTATTTTAGTCGGTTAAACTTTAATAAAAATAAAACTGCATTCTAGACAAGACTGTGCTCCATAAAATATACAACCTCTGTTTGACAACAGCAACATTAAGTGAAAATTAATCTGTGAAAAACATTTTAACACATCTTCACTTGCAAAAGTCGAAATAAACAATGCCAAATAAAATATAGGTTGATTTTAAATATAAACGAAGTGGAGTTTCACGATCGCACTTTTAAAACACCAATGATGATGTTAATTTAAACGATATTGCCGCGTTATGCGAAAAAGATGGCGGATTGCCAAAGGGATTTACCATGAACCGCGCTTTGTTGTGAGATTTGTGTAAGCTTTGGTAACAAAATGTTAGTATATGGTAAAGTAGGTCTCTGATTGTAACATATTCGTTTATAAAAAAATATCCAAATATAAATTTAATTTAATTTAAAACATTGGCCTTTAGCATGTTTTGGCATTGGTTCGATTCCCAGCGGAAAAAGCAGTCGGGCAAAGAATTGTTGGTTTTTAACTTTATCCATAAGGCTTTTTAGAAGCAGCAACGGAATTCAAATAAGAGCCCGGTCCATAGCAATAGGGTCGCACTCTATTAGATAGGACTTAAACATTACTGGCTAAATGTGGGTGTACCCACTATTAGACACACCTCTGCCTAACTCTTCGGGATTTACCGGCGTGGTGTTATGTTACTTTTGTCGGTTTAAAAAAAATTATACTTATGCATAGTCGATTATTCTAGAGGTGAGCCCTTCTCGCATAAGTTAGAATATGTACCTGTTACTGTAGGTACAAGTAATATCTAACCAAACGCTTTCTCCGTCGCTCGCGGTGCGTTCAAGCGTGGGTAATATCATCGGTGCCTACACTGTAACTCCATTGTTTTCTTACTTCATCGTCTTTTTATATGAATTACAAATTGCCAGTGTGCTATTGAATGTATTATGGTTCGATATATGTACCTACGTATCGACGGTGAAGATACAGATCTTCGATAAAACATTTCTTTCAACAAGTACCTACTTTTTGTTTCGTCTTTCCGATTGACTCATTCTCGATACAAAGGAGATTTCCATTAATTGCTGCGTCGACAAACCCCAGATTGTTTCAATAAAATATAGACTTCACAGTCGTACTTACAAGTAAAAGATGGACTCAATAAAAACTACCGAGTACTTACTTAAATAACTTGGATATTTCAAGAGCTGAAGTTAGTTTATACGGTAAAAACTTGATAGTTCAAAGGAACTCGGTTTACGTCGGTTTTCCTCATATCAAAAAGGTCGAAGCGATCAATCGGATCAACGAAACACTTGTGAATCGTAATTTGTGAAACACAAAGAGAACGGGCTCTTTTAGTTTCGTACGAAATAACAATTTCAAGTGTGAAACTGTTTTGGTCACACCTCAATCAATAATAAATGTAAATTTGAGAGCAGTACACAAAAAAAAAACAGTAAATTATCATTTCTGTTACAATTACTTCCATTATATAAAATCACCTGTTTAGTTTTGGTAGAATAAGAAAACTTAATACGGTTTACTTTCAGATTTTAACAAAAAAATATCGAACTATAATGCAAAACAATTTAGCATATTAGCATCAACAGATAACAAATTATCAGATAAACAATGAACGATAAGTTCCATTCGACGGCAAACTGACTAGGACAGTGGAACTGTTACTGAGTATGTATACTTACAAAATATACTCTTTAACTGTAATTATTAGTATATGAACACGCTGTTCAAACTGTTATTTTTGTAAACGAGTACTCTGTTACAAGTATCAAGTACAATCAGTGACAATCGGTTCCGATTACAGGAACACTAAGTGACACGGCGAGAGCCCTAAGCACATAATGTCATTCACAGCGTGGTCAATCAACTTGATACTGCATAACGTATGTCGACTGACTCATTATCAGTACCTACAGTCATTGTTTAGACATTGTATTCATAACTCTTGAGTACAGTTCTTTCGCAGAGAGTTTACGCCTAGCTTTAAAAACTAACCTGAGGTTTAATAGATTCAACTGAACTGTATTTTGACCTTTTACAGTTTTTTTCCCTCGTTATTAAGTTGGCCAACCTGAGGCCCTGAGGCCAAGGCATGAGAGATAAAAAAAATGCTAATACAGGGGAATCATTCAAACCATGCAGGTTAGCCAACATGATAGCTAGCCGGTGATAAACTTTGAAAAACTATATAACATTTTTTTACACAAACCTTAGGATAGCCAACTTAATAACCAGAGGTAAATTAAATGTGAAAGGGCAATACAAGGCACCTGCTACTAGGGGTGACCCGATTCGTTCTTTGCCTGTGATTGATCATAGCGTGATCAGTTGCAATCGTCTAACAGATTGCTGTAATTCGAAACAGGTCGAATGGTATTCTGTGGTAAGGGTATCGGGTTTTATGAAAAATTGTTTTCCAATGTCCTTTATTTGAATTCGTTTCTATGTGTACCTAACCTATTTTCGTTAACAAATGTTAACGTTCATATTCTAGTCCGAAAAAATAAAGTAAAAATATTAAGAAAAACTAAATTCCTCAAAGTTAACATAAGGCAGTCGCGTGCAAGAGGAATAAGGGCCGTATCACGTCCCCGACTCCCACATTGAAGCCATTTAATTTAAGACCAAAATGTTTTCACGCATCAACCCTGACAGATGGGTAACGTGGAGTGACATGTGAATGTAAGCGAAGTCAGCGCTTTTTTCATTCATATTTTAAACTAGATTGTATTCATGTATTGTTGATCGAAAACTTGGTAGTGTTTTGTGAAGCGCTGTGCGCTGCGGTGCAGGCGACCGCGGGCCGCATGCCCGGACCGTTATGCGAACATATCTACTGAGTACCGACTGTGAACCAAGTTTAATGACTGAATGCGCAACGCGAACGTGAATTTTGCTCCACGGAATTTCACTGCTATTCTTGCGAAGTTTTTTTTGCCGACAACTTTTTCAGAGGAATCTTTAAAAGGCCATTTATTGGCAATCAGCGAACGAGTAAAACACCAAGTCGTCAATGTCTATAACAATTAGCGAAAATAAAGCGATTTACACTTTTTATTGAATTAAGTTAGCCATGATTCCTTTGACACAGTTATTTTTCTTAGAAATTGGTTATGGTTACTTATATACTTGTTAGTTTCGTTATTGTAATGAAGATTTCTCACTTTAATCCATTTTTTCCAATTCTTATCAATAATGGTTGCAATAAATGTTTTATTTTAAAGCCTACTCTTGAATTGCAACACAAGATTGTATAACTACATTACCGTTAACTTTAGTAGAACATATGCCGTTTAACTGTTCACTGATAAAGTTACCTTCAGTCTCCCTTCGGTCGATTGTTTTTTAAGATATTCAATTCATCATCATCTGCCTAGCCTTTTCCCAACTATGTTGGGGTCGGCTTCCAGTCTAATCGGATGCTGCAGAATACCAGTATTTTACATGGAGGGACAGCATATCTGACCTCCACAACCCAATTCGTACTGGGTAATACAATACCCCTTGGTAAGACTGGTTGTCAGACTTCCGGGCCACTGACTACCTGTAACGACTGTCAAAGATCTACAATTGACAGCCGGGACCAACGGTTTAACGTGCTTTCCGAGGCACGGAGGAATCTCGGTATGTAATGGGTGGTCACCCATCCGCGGACCAACCCAGGCAAGCGTGGCTTAACCTGACAATCGACCCAAGCGGCTGTTATTATTTAGCCACGAGCTTCTTCTCCTTAAGATATTCAATTAAAACAGCAAAATCGATCTTTTTTTCTGTACCGATTTGCAAGACATAATTAAAAAAAAGAATCCGGACACCGCCGGCGCCGCTGCACAAAGTTTTACAAAAAGTGTACTTTTATTCTCATTGTATAATTTCTGTAAACAAAACATTGTTGAGAGACTATTATTGTTGTATAATTATACAACCTTGAAACCTTACGATCAACTATAATACTAGAAAAATCATTCTCTATTTACGTTGCATTCAGTTAGGCTACCACGTAAAAAAATATAATAATCATAAAATGACACGATTAATCGACTTAAGACAGACAAACGGATCGTTATCGATATTATGGCTTGTTGAAACTGCACGGAGAGCGTTGACTGACCCGTATCTTATCGTTACACTAGATAACGTGCCACAAAAACTTTGTATATGAGCGTCCAATCGTTTTTTCCCTCTTTACAGTGGAAACAGTGATATTTCTGTGGATAATTTTATGATACCAATCCGCAAAAATGTCAAACACACCAGTGACATTTAACTCTGTTATCTCACAAGGACGCAGAATAATATTACAAAATATAAATACAGCATCAATATAAACTAGCTAATTAGTGATTACACGGTTATAAAATTATTTTCTGTTCCTGGTAGCGACAAGTGAGATCCATTTGCGGTTTTTCAAGCGTTCCCCCCGCTAAATTAGTAGATGAAAAAAATCCTTTGATGAAAGACGCGATGAAAATGTAAACCAACATAGATTTTAATTTCTTGTTGCTTTAATACAAAGTGTACATGTGTCACTTTTCTTAAGATTACGGTGTCGATTAGATTTTTTAATGTTTTCGCTTGACGGCATGATTTTGTTTGTTTTTTTTGTTAGTCATTTATTTATTTACAGACGAAGCAGGAATGAAAAATTTTCGTCTAAAACAGAAATAGATCATGAGAAATGTTTAAAAATTTTACTGAATATCGTAATTTGCACGGAAATATTAAAATTCTTATGCTATTTTATACAAATTTATGTATAAGAAGTTACTTTACTATCAAAAGTATAGTTCTACCGCTTTAAACAACGCTCAATCTTCCATTTAATCAGATTCCAACTCCAGAAATCAAATAAATTATAAATAATGATTGTGTTGTGTCAACAGGACACTACAGTATCTTTTTTTTTAATCCGAACACAACGTTCTCGCGAGCAAAGCCGGTTCCTGAGTTAGTTACGTACGTAACGATATACCTACGTAGGAGGGACAAAGAAAGACGGAGTGATTAATCAAAACTACGAGTATTTTCGTCTTGAAACGTTTATATCACAGCTCTCTCATAGATTATTTAATTTATAAAGGTTGAATCCTATTACTTAGGGTTCAAGTAGACATATAAGTATGTGTACCTAGATGTACTGTCAAAGTCTGGATTGGCCCAGACGGCCTTGGAATCTGTGCGTAGAATGAAGTTAATAATTTTCTATTAAACGTTGTAGAAACAAAGTTACTTTATTAATTATTGTTATGTTAGTTTAAACATCTAGGTTACACACATTATTGAAAAATCATCAGAAATTCTTTTTTTCCAACACATATTATTTAAGGAATACTAGTGCTATTTTTTTCCTCATTAGTCTGGTAAAGGCATGATGTGAAAATGATGAGGACGTAAATAAAGCTATCCTTTCTTATCTTTGTATAAGTTCAGAAACTTATCCGTGTTGTAAGAGCCCTATCCGTTTAATATTCATGCAACACGCGCCGTAGTAATTATTAAGTAAGTCGATAAACTTACGCGTTTATACTGAATATATCTTCATAATTAACTTTAAATGTAATTAGAACAGGCGTAAATTTACGCATTGTTCTTTTGCACCATAAAAAAGACAGGTACTTCAATCTTTAAAAAAATGTTTTATATCTATCTTAAAACATGACTCGTTCAATTTAAAATGACGCTTTGGCTTCATTTGTGGCGTAAAGACTAAATAACTTGTCCAATTCACATGTGCTTGTTTATGCGCCTAATTTGGGTTCAAATTCTAACCTATAGATGTAAATAGAGTCAGAATTCAGTGCCGCGTAAAATCAATACACATACAATACACCATAATTCGATTGTAGATGGTTAACAACCACAATCCCTTACAATTATTTATTTGAAAAATCTACCCTCTGCATTATTCGTATCCCGTAAGCGGTGCACGGCAATATGGAACATAATAAGCTATATATAAAGAGTTTTATTGCGGGACGAGGAAGTAATTTCGCGCCAAAATTAGGGGCACATTTTACTGGCCCCTGCGTAACTTGGAAGTTTGCCTTCTAGGGGCTACGGCGCCATCTAGTGACAGAAGTTGCTCGATTAATTACATCTTTCACCCCTTACCGAAGTCGAATGCGTTGAAATTACAGAAAAGGGGCGTTTAACAGCATCATTTTGTTTATGGATTGAGATTGATAATAGACACTGATTTTGTTAATGATTTCTTTTATCTTTTACAGATCAAATGCAAAGATACCAAAATCATGTGGCACTAAAATGAGCACATAATAATACGCAGAACAAATTAATTTACTAACAAAATAGCTCCAATTTACTACGGCCTGGATTTATATCGTCCGCTACATATAGCTAAAAGTAATGGCTGCACAATGAATACTGTAACTGTAGCCATTTTTAGCCCTGAAAGAGCTTAAAATATTCAGCGCAAAGCGGTACCTAGCAATTCGCGGAACGAATCAAGTTTTTTTACATGATGTTCGTAGCTTGGTAGTAAGAACCAACTCGAACATTCTCTACAACGCGTGTATCTGTGTTAATGCACTGTTGTCTGGTAATATTTTTTAAACAATAAAACATAAATAATGTCAGTAACATGAGCGCATAAGAGAAACTCAGGCTGGCTCATTAAAATGTAAATTGAAGCTGTATTTGCTGGTAATATCTAATCTAACTTTATTTACTAAAGTACGACGCCTAGGGAGAATCGAATGTATTGAGTAAGCCTGGATGAACACTATTGTTCAGATTTTTAGTCGAATTAAATTAAATAGATAAAATTACACCTTTTTTTTACAATAATTGCAAGAAAAACACTTAAGATAAGTTCGAAAGGAACGCACCTATTTGCTTTTGATTTTGTTATTCATTTGGTAGGCCGAGGTCGCGGGGTGTGGATCCACCCTACCCTGTAGGTTTACCAAAAATTTTCGTGTGAAATTTTACCCCCGCGGTGTTTTACCCTCACTCAGTGCTGTTAGGATTATACGCTGCTGTCTCGAAACATTACGGCACTTGCGTTCTTTTATATTATTGTGCGTTATTTTACGTATTGTTATGAAACGATTTTTGACGTAAGTGCACTCGGGCGGAATATGTCAAACGTTATGTTTTATAACCACCTATGTATTGATTTGCTTTGTTCGAATTTTTACACGCGTCAGTCACATTTTTCTTTGTTTGTAAACCCTATCAACAACGTTAAGTACGGTGTTTACGTAAAAGTGTTTAAATACGGGTGAACTAATGAGCATTATCTACTGTAAGTAAACGATCGAAATCCGGACCTGTCCGAGCGCGTCCGGTTCTTTGGTTACTGCACTAGTCCCCCCCCCCCTCCCCCGCACCGAGGAGCGCGCCATGATCGCCGTCCGACTGCTCTGCCCGACGCTTTGCCCGCCGTGCATTACCCGTTGCCCGTCAAAATACCGCAACATTCTCGCAGCCCGCTTAATTCCGCGTAAAATCGGCACAATCCTCGCCTACTTTACGTCTTATATCGGTACCAAATGTCAACAAGATAATGACCGCCAATAACGAAAGAAAGTGAATGAGCGTTCGTTTTTTTTTTCGTGAAACTAAAGCGATTTGCGACGTTGAAACGGTTTGAACAACGTGGGAGGTGGCAAAGCAAATCATTCACATAATGGGGAGCTAATTGAACCGCTCTAAGCTTTCAAAGAACTGAAAGCCGCAACCGAAAGCAAGTTAGGTAGGCTACAAGGTCGCTAACAGCTTGTTACGGCACTATGTGACGTCATCATTACGCGTTTGACATTTCACATTTTCGTCAGAACTTTGGAGGAGTATACAAAATGCGCTTTATTACATGGTAATACGAATTTACTTGTATCACTCTCATTAAAGCGTAGGCAGGCGGTTCTATACCGATCTCACAATAAACCTCTCGAACATTGTAGATTACTTATTGCGCGAATGAACGCCGACGCCGATTGTCGCTAGAGGTCGACCCACTTTTAAGTAAGCATTTTGTAGGTCGTTTATCGTGGTCATTTCCCCAGCGTGAAACAGCCATGTAAACAAAAGGCAGTAGTTCAGGTTCACGCACCGAAGCCACGCATTATTTTAAATAAAGTTAAGTTCAGTTGCTTTGCCCTGTTTTGGTAAACTAAGTATCTTGTTGTTTATACCTACTGTGGTCTTTTTTGTTGCTTACGGATTACTAATTGGTTATTCCATTGGTTCTTCAAAAAAGTTATAATGGGTTTTTACCTGAGATTGCTTCCGATGTAAAGCCATCGTCCCAATATTTTATTATTAGATATCTAGAAAAACATTTACGTCTAGTTCAACCAATTACTGTTGGTACTTATTACATAGGAAATTGGGGACGGTAGTAGTGGAGTCTAATAGACTTACGAATGACATTCACACCCACGCGTCTCTAGTTTGACGATTCTATCTTTGTCTATCCTATCGGCAACAATACAATTTGAACTTTATCACAGTGTGTCACTAAAGAAATAATTGTTACGTAGAAAAACATCAAAAATACTAAATAGCTAGAGAAAAACAATGTTTTTATTCCTTTCCTGTGTGTACTTTTCATTAATTAATTTTGTTTCATTATTAAAGCATTTAGAAGTACTAAAGGATAGATTTGCTTTATTAGGTAGTAACGTAGTAATTTTATCTATTTTATCATCTGTGGAACTATCACCGTTTCTTTACAATATCGTTTTTGAACATCTAAAAAAAACCCGTGTGCCTCTTCTTATGGGATATAATTACCCCTATTTTAGTGTCATTGTGTTTTTCCCAGAATCTACACCATGTTTTACCATATTATAATTGCAGGGCATATGTCAAGGCTATTGGAGGTCAGATAGGCAGTCGCTTCATGTAAAATACTGATACTCAGCTGCATCAAGTTAGACTGGAAGCCGACACCAACATAGTTTGGGTAAAAAGGTGATGATGTCAAGGCTGTACGAACTTAAAATGCTGTAAAAGAAAACGTGTTGTGACAAAACGTAACGCACCGTACTTACGCAGTACGCACCCAGCCTTCGCAACACGACACTTTAACTAAAACGAAATCCAATACTTGCTTGCCGTTTCCTCCTTCAAATTGCAGAGTAATAGGACCAGCAATGAATGTGCTACATGTATTGAGTGGTTGCTCGTTTTAGTGATTGCTTTTCGTAAGTACTGTTGCATTCAAGGTTGGAACTTTTTGAAATGTGTCATTAACAATTTTAATTGTTGATATTGAGTCATGAAATATGTTCTAAATTGCGGTGTGTTAAATAATTCTGTTATAAACAAGGTGGGGATAGCACACAATGGAAGTATAATGGTTGTATCTACAGTTCTGAACTTATAAATGCAAGTTGTTTTAATTCAATAGCAGCCAGACAAGAGAAATCTGATCTATTAGAGAATGATGTCATCATTCAAATTCCGTTCGCTATGAAGATTCTGATTATTAAAATAAACAGAACTGCAGATAACAATTTTACTTTTTGCCAAATTATTGTATTGAGCTTTATATTTCTCAAAGTCGAAAGGACAGCTTTAGTTAAAGTTTCTTAGTACAATGAAGAGACCGATGCGAAGATGATATCATCCAATGAATTATAGCTTACGGTACCATACCTCACACACATCGATGTTCAGCTATCAAAGTATTAAGCTTGATTTAGTTCGTTCACGATAAAACTGTATACCTACTTCATCAACTATACGGACGATTTGGACACAGATGAAGTTAAAACAGGTCATTTGAAGAGCGGAAAGATAGATTATACTCCAAAATGGGAGGCAAACTGGTAAGATGAAAGACAATATAACAATCAAAAGATGACCATTACTCCGACCCGTCAAAAAAGCCTGCTAAGTTCAAAGCATACTCAAGAACAATGATCTGTTTGCCAATGGTAAGTAGAAACCATTTTTATACTAAAGTATGCGCAATTCTGTCCCAATAAGGGCAAAAAGCGTAACATCAACATTGCTAGAAGGGTACGTATGTAACCGATACTCGGACTGTGGGTACTCGAGTACTCGCGTGTTATTATACGATATTTATGCGCCGAGCACCGCCGAGGACTGCCGAGTAGCGATCACGTGCATACGTGATACACATCATGAACAGACTTTATATATAGATGTGTCTCCATTAACCTCTTTACAGCTACTTTTGAAGAATTTTGTTTTGGTAATAGAATTTTACTTTTGTAATAAGCGTTTACAATTTTCTCAAATGTTTAATTTGTGTTCGCTATCTCTGTAAACTTTTGACGAATGTACAATTTTTGTAAACTTTCATCGAAATTGTAATTCTTGTAAACTAATTCTCATTTGTAGAAATATTTCCGAATCGTCATATTCAAATAACAAAAGGGGCGGAATTGTTTGTTTGTACATGTGGTAGGGGTTCTCACAAAAACGGCTATCAGATTTATGTGAAACCCAAAGTATTACGATAAGCTATCGACCGTATAATAACAACAAATACGTGGAACAAGTCGTTATAGCTCGATCTGTGGTCCATATGTAATTGTTTTCTTTTTTATAAAACTTTAAGAAAGTAATTTAACTAATTACATTTTTTTTTATTTAAGGGCTGACTAATCAATCGTCATCGTCAGATAACTTATCTAAACAATAAATACATAATTATTTTCTGTACCTACGACGCGACGTTAGCCATCATTTTACAATATTTAAAACTCTTCGTCAGAAAAAAAAATGTCGATTAAAAAATCGGAGGGTTTTCAAAAATCGAATTTCAAAAATCAAAATATTTTTATTTCATATAGGTCTAAGTACATGGGCATTTATTAAACGTCGAGAAAAGGTGCACGGTTCGGATTGGTCGTTTCCTATGGAAAAGAACCGGCAAGAAACTCCATGGTTACTCTTAAATAATTTGTAATTTAACTGTCTTAATGATATGAAATTATGTTATCATTATATACTATGTCAACAGCTATTAAGCTAGTTATTAATAAGTCGATAATTAAGCTTGTTCATATTATCGCTGGAAATATACAGAATGTTGAAATTTCGATTGCTATTTGTAAACCCTATTCAACTTGAACAAAATATTCTGTTTCCTGGAAATGCTTTTAATGCAGTATTTAATTAAACACTGCAAATACTCGTATATATCTGGTATATATATGTATATACATATTAACTGTTGCTTTTAATAAATTAATATTGGCGTTCTATAATCTGATAAGCTGTTTTGGTGATAAACTGATATGTGAAAATATTGGTTTTAAACTTATCTACAAGAAAGAGATGCGATATTCCAGCATCTTTTAAAGCATAGGGTTGAATGAAATCAGCTAGCACTAAAGGGGCAAAAAAATATTAATAAATATGAAATACCCATCACGTGTGGGGTTTCGCTAAATAACTTTATTTGCCCTTGCATAAATATTAAAAAACAAAAAGATACAATCCTCTAAGTTCATTTAATCCCATTGAATGGCTATTTCAAGAAAAAAATCAATGGAATGATTATTTCGCGGGCTACCCTGGCACTTTCCCCATAATATTAAGCTTGGTAAATAAATAAACTAAAAAAGACATCGACAAGCTCAAATATTTCGAACTCAATCAAATTCATAATTCGAACGACGTTGTAGCGATGCGTTCCATTTGTACAGAACAGTTGCATTCTGTAATTGACTTTACTGATAAACGTAGGCAAGGCCGCCCTGTATTGTGAGCGATAACACACTACCAAGTACCATATGACACAGTAGACATATTTTTGTATTAACATACAGTATTTTAACTAAGAACATTGATCCGATCAAGCCTGTCCCTTCCTGTCCTCACCTAGCGACGCCCTAAGCCGAGGCTCGTATGCATAGGAGTTGCCCTAAGCGTATAGTCGCTTGGTTTTTAACTGTTATGCCCTGGTGGGAGGCCTAACACTCAAGATACCCTCAGGATAGTCCAGTTAAGCAGACGATAATCTCTAGGTGGACCTGCGTGATTCACAAAAAAACAACTATGAACAAATGACCTGAATCGACATGCAAATTGCAAAGCGTTTACACGAAAACTAAATATGATTCAGGTAACAGGTTACTCGAGAAAAAGTCAGGACTTCCGTATTGAGACAGGCGTTTTGGTATGTTGCACTACATAAATAAAACACTACTAAGGCAACTAATAAGTTGACAACCCTATTTAATTTCACAAAAAGGCTTAGTTGGTTCACTGGTTATCTTTATACTGTGCATGACTTGCAGCTAATGGAAATTTTGTTTCTTTTGTCACTTATGGCGTTTAATACAGGACAATTGACTTTTTTTTCTTTGTTTTCTTTATACATTGGCTCTTAGTTCAAGTTCAGTCCAGTTCGTCGCTTGCGTCATATTTCAATTCTTTCCTACTTTCTTTTCATTGTACTCTCATTGTTTTGACAGAAAAGGTTGTGTTTGATCTCATTTTAATTGACGTTTCTTTCATTATATCAAATTGTGTTGTCCTGTGTCTGGTAAGCCATTTTGTGGAAACATTTGACTGGTTTCTCTAGGCGTTTAATTGTACTGGATAAATGTAAGGTAAAATGAATCTTCTTCAACTACATCATTTCATTAAATTTTTATACGAGAGAGAGCTGTCATCGTTCTATAGAAAACATTAATTGTATATTTGGATCTGAATTGGTCAACGCTTTCAATGCAATTCGAATTTAAAAAAAAAACTACGTTTTGTCGCCGCCTAACTTTTCAATACCTACGTACATTTATTTCGTCACGAATAAATTTAATAATTGACCACTTATATGACAAACCACGAAAATGCTATTGACACACCGAATATGCACATTTTTTGGGGTGGCAACACGTTTGGACGTTTTCGGGACAGGAACTGAAAAATGCGCGAGCGGCATTCATGATTGCAGGGAATGTTATTTTAGCCTCAGACCGAATGGGTATTATTTACCTTAATTTAATCCAGAAATTTGTTTTGAATATTTCAATACCGTACCTATATTTTTTGTTGAATTTACTCACATCAGAATAAAGATACGTTTTGTAATAAATTCATCCATTGATTAAATACTCATAGGCGTTATAAGGCTAAAACACGAGAACACCTCAGTACCGATACCACAAAATAAAGAAGGTCAAATAAAAACCTTTTCTGTGCCACTAAGTATTTGAATCTAAAACACAAGTTAGCATAATCTGAACTTCGAGCGTACATGAGTATTGAGTTCTTATCGTGAATAAATAATGTTACTCGAGACGTACGTTTACGTACACGACTGTGTCGACATGCACGACAATAGGCGGATAGATTACCGCAATGAAGTGATTAATAACAAATAAACACAGTATCATAACACTGTGCTACTGGCTTTTCACTAAATAATTCGATCCGTCAGCCCGCACCGTTGATATTGTGTGACCTAGATCTTTGCACATGCTCAGCGACAAATAAGTTTTTAATATTCAAGGACATTATAAAGGTCGCTAGGCAACCTTCGAAAAAATTAAAACGTGTATGAAATTCTTAATTACAGGTATGTAACTCTGGCGGGCAACTGCTTAATCAATGGTTAATATTTTATGCCTTACCAACAGTTTTTAATAGTGGAAGTTTATGTATGAGTTGTTTCTTTAACTTTAAAATTTGCTCACTCAGTTGACTTTATAAGATTCAGCTTAACATAAGAGCAGACATACAATTTCAAAATCGTCCTTACGACCTTGGATAAAATTAAAAGAGCCAACTAAATTAAAAAGGCGTGATAAATTAGTCCCCTTGCACCGCTTTATCATCATTCAAAGCTACATTAACCAAAAAGTGGAGCGACGGCAAAGGCAAATTCAATAAATAAATGACGAGCAATATAGTTCGGTCGGCAATACGCGGTAGGGCCGCGCGCCGTGACTGACGCGCGCGGAGAGAGCGGCTCGGCCTCCGCCAAATGACGTCACTAAGGTCGCCGCGCGCTTCCTACAACATGTCAAAATCGCTCGCTTTAACACGATCGATTCCGAATCCAAAATTCACAAGTTCATAGGAAAACCGTGAATTTTGGATAATGAAAAAAGGAAGAAACATGACGATGGATTTCTTTACTTAAGGTTGAAAATATTGTTATGGTGGTTGGCTTATCAATTCTTTAGATTATCGGAACACCTGGCGATTTAAACGTTTGTGGATTTAACTTTGAAGTATTGGATAAAGTTTACCAAAGTCGTCACAAAGTCATGATACCAACTACAGAGTAATGCGTGAATATCGGCAAAAACATTCTTATTTGATGTTACAGACAAAAGTTATTAGTGTAGGTCCTGTACTGACTGAGCCTTTTCACTAAATATGGCACAACAACGATAGAAAATTCTCTTCGTATGAAATAATAGGTATTTGTACTGGGAAGAAACAATAGCAATGCCACGGAGGACTGAAGACGAACCTCGTCGTAAAATCATAGTAATACACAAGTTCTACATCGCCAATGTGGCACCCCGATGCAAAGAGGAATCGAACCACATTCCTCGAACATTAATTGATACAGCACATATGAATATTGATGAGATTTCGGTTCGTTTAGCGGAGACGATTCGTTTTCTGCTCGCTTCCGGAATTTTTAATGACAATAACGAAATTACAGTATGACGATCCAATAATACGGCTCTTTACAAAACAGAATGCTCGCAATCAAGCAATAACAATGGCTTAACGTGCCCCGCTTGTTAAACAACGCAAAATGCTCGTTCTTTATTAACTACAAGAACTAACCAACCATCTTTATTAAAAAATGTATCGAACTACTTCAGTAACAGTCAAACAATTCACAAAGCAAAACAAAGTTTTTGTTATTACTCGCGGCCCGAACAAGGTCGCCACGCGACCGACAAAACTTGATCCGCGTTCATTGAAAGCTGACAACCTGATGCTACATTGTCAAGTGGTCAGACCAGCAATGTAACTTGTTTGCTCGAAGGATACGATCGAACCGTACAAAACGCGATTTAATTATGTAGCCTGGCTTAGTATGGAGCTCGTTTTAGCGGAAAGTTAAGTAGAGACTCAAGTCGGCTTTGTCCCTCAAATAATAGCAAATTCTCTGTTTGAGGTCCGTGTTGGAATTGTACCGCTACCATATTGGCACTTGATATAATTCTTCCTTTGTCAGTTGACATACTGTCTGCTCTACTGTGGTTGTGCGCAGTGTCGTCACCGCCGCGGTGATTGTCAACAAACGCAACGCTGTCACTAAATGAAACGTGATTCGTCTACTTATTAGGCAATTCATTTTTTAAACAAAGTTTGTTTGTGGACGTGGAACAAAAAATGACTTTAAGAAAAATTGCAGCGGTGAAGGTTCATTATTTTGTCAGAAATTCGTCATCAAAAATCAACATTTGCGCTGATAACACTAGCATTATTTCATAAAGCAATGATAATAAAAGAAGCCAGTTACAAAATCTCTAGATTACCTAAACAAGACAATGAAATGATAAATATAACAAGCGTCGAAGCTGTATCAATCAATGTTGATTACTTAACAAACGTATACTCGTTGCTCTCGAGTTTACACACGTTGTTTGAGCTGTGTCAACTACTTAAAATTTCAAGTTGGTGAACGGCGCTATATGTGGAACGAATGCCACTAATACGCTATGCAGAACTGCAGCATGACGTATAATAAAGATACGTATAGGTTACACGCAAGCCTAACTAATCTCGTTTGTGGCTGATTGGTCCAACTCGCTCTGAAATAACTAAAATAATACGTCGCGCGGTGAACGCTACTGACGGGCAGGCGAGGGAAACGACGAGAACTCGCTAGTGCGAGATTTGCGAGATCGGGAAGTCAGGAAATCAAATCAGTTTTTATGTACAATTCCATGTCGATTAGTTATAAATATAATTGACGCGATTTTATAACGTTACGCACAGAGCGACTGGACCCTAAAATCTGGCCATAATTGAATATAAGACAAAGCTTTTTAACATAATCTTTTGTAACTTTTTCCTGACGGTATGAGATACTAAAGTAAGTTGAGTATTTTGGCTTTCCTCTAAGTAGTTCCTTAAATTAAATTAGCATTGTATTGTGTGTTTTCTAGTTAGTGTAATTCTGCTCAAATACACGTTTTTATTTCATGTTTCGTGATTAAAAAATACTTAAAAAAAACATGTGAACAAACTTAATTCAGCCTTAGGTTTTTCTTTCTTGTCCTATTTTGTCTCAAAATTCTGGATACCGTACTGATTCTCACCCTGTATATCTTAAAAAATTATCATAATTCTTGCTAGGTTTTTCTCAACAATTTACCTTTTAATTTCCTCTTACATATTGAGGATATTTTGTTCTCCGCAGTGACATTGATATAAAGACAAGTAAATAATCTTCCTGCTAAGAGAGACCGGTTTATCACGCGTATAACGTTCTAAGGTCTTATTTCACACGGTAAGTACACACTTGATTAATGTATGATTATTATGAACACAATTACAGAAAAATGGAAAATAATTATTTCGTTACTATTTATTCGTAGTTTGTTACACTCAACAATGGCTTTAAAATAAAATAAAAGTCACATATTGATTTATTTAGGAACCTATTTATTACAATTACTTGCAGCCGTGCAGCTAATTTAACTTAGTATTTATTATCTTTAACCGTTACTCAAGAAAAAGATCATCAAACAAACTAGCACTATGATACTTACTGCCAAGAAGTACGAACCTAATAATTAGTACAAAACAAAAGAGATTACTGCACTCGGAGAACAGTTGATAACAGTTAAGTGTTCACCTTGACTGCCGCTAGATGGCGATGTCTGACCCCGAAACATTAAGAGATAATCACGAAACGCTTATTTTGTAACGTTCTCGCCACGGATTGGTGACGTCACAACGTGTGTACTGCAACTAGGGTTTACTATCCGTTCGGATTTGTCTGGACATATCCGGCTTTTTGGCCCTTTTCCAGACTATGTCATCAACTTAAGGGGATTTTATAAGAAATGTAAGAGAGTTAAATGACCATCAAAAGAAATCAAAAGAAAAGAAAGATTAAAAGTAAGTAGAAAAATTAGGGAAAGCAAAATGCAGATTTTTCCGCAAACATCAGGCTTTTTGTCAGGACTTTTCAATTTTTAAAATACTAACCCTAACCGTATATGCGTAGATGCGTTGTGATTGTGACTGATATCCCAGATGATGCCAGCCAACACAAGGTCCTTTGGCAACGGGTATAAGCACGATACGTCGTATTTATGACGTATGGAATAGGTTTGCAAATCAGTATAGCTATACAGGAGCGAAGGAAGATAGAAATATTGATCAAACCTATAATGCGGTGATTTCTGCTCATAGTTAAATGAATACTTTAAGAGATTGAAGATCTAAATCGCTGCGAAACGATTCGTGAACGACATATAATATTAACGTGAGCTTCCCGCAGGTAATGTTGGTATGGAATAGGTTAGTCTATAAATCATCTTCATCGTGTGATTTCCATAGTCAAGTTAAATGAGGTTCGAATAGAACTCTGCCCCCAACAACAGCGTAGCGAGACCTGGTGGGTCACCATGATCTGTTAGTGCAGGAATGTTTTAGTATTATTCCGAGAGTGGGTAAGAGATGGCGCTAGACAGTTGTCTACCGCTGTCACGTTCCCGCTCTCGAAATAGTCCTAAAACATTCCCGCACTAACAGATCATGGTAACTTCCCTGCACTTTGAGAGACCTGTTCGAAGCCACTTGCCACTTGCAAAAGGAGCATAGGACTAGAAATTATAGACTATTTTATTTGCCCATGCACTTGGCCCTATTTACTTGTACCCAATACATGTCTCAGCTATGTTATACAACTTTTACTTAGTGTATATTACTCCGTTCCACTAAATTCCCCTTTAGAACCCATAAAAGTGTCAGATATAGTTGTTAAGAAACTAAAACCAAGTGGCTGTCTCCGGTCGATAATAAGGTTCTAATACATGTTATTGGGCTCGTAATGAGCGATCTGATTACTAGTTCCATAAATCTTGTCAGAAAGGAGGTAGGTTTTTAAAGAGAGACGCAGTGGCGCATAGCATTCTCCTTTATTGATCCAGAAGTGTAGGTACATATGCTTGAAGTAGAGTATAATTTTGAACAAAAATATCATTTTTTTTTCTAAAGTTGGGTCTAGGGCTCCAGACCTCTGATTACTTTACAGTAATTGCATCCAGTCTACTGAGGGGGGTAGTAGTAATCGTTTGTTATTTCTACAGTAACTTTCAACATGAATGACATAGGGTTCTCGGCAACTTATATCAATGTAACACAGCTTTGAGTTTTCTATCTTCGTTTTTGCTGATAAAAAGTCACTTTTTCTATGCCCTTGAACCTCAGTTAATAATTTACAAGCGCCATGGACTACTTAGTGTGTTTCGTCTTTCGTCTCATGTTTTATATACCATACTATACTATCGCGCAATCAAATAATACCTCAGGCCTCCACGAGCGACCAAGAGCTAGTTATAAAAAATATTTATAGCCCCAGTCATCAGTCCGTGAGAGTTCTCTAGTTACAAATTGTTCAAAGAATCCCATTTATGACTAAGAAAATCTACTGTTCCGAAGGAAAAATACTTGGAAGTAAATTACAAAGCCTACGTCTGATTCCAAGGTATGAAACATGAGCTATGGTTTAGTTTTTCCATGTATTGAGTCTTTTATAAGGTAGGAAATTTCGATACAATTCTTTGTTTGCTACGTTAATAGAGAGCAATGGATTGTAAAATGGAAACCTTTCTTTTATTTCTTTTTACAGAGCTCGAATAGTAGACGCTAATTGGAGGATATTGGTTTCCAGGATGGATAGATGTGGAACAGGTTAATAATATTGATTCATTTCAATAGTAATGTTACAATATCCTGGCTTTAAATGACAGTCGTCACACCAGACAGACCATCATTGAAAGACTGTTATCATTCCACTATGACCATGACCCATGTGGGTTCATGGTCATGATGGAGTGTCCCAAGTGCACATGATTGCCACTGCTCATAACGTGGTCACCTCACCATCACCTGCCTAGCCTTTTTCCCAACTATGTTGCGGTCGGCTTCCAGTCTAACCGGATGCAGCTGAATACCAGTATGTTACATGGAGCGACTGCCTATCTCACAACCCAGTTAGTACTGGGTAATATGGTGCCCCTTGGTAAGACTAGTTGGTAGATTTCGGGACAATCAATCTCGGTCAAAGATCTACAAATGACAGACGGGGCCAACGGCTTAACGTGGTGACCTATTGGGTCCAACTCATAAAAAAATACGATTGACGCGAAAGGGAGAATACAATGATTCCGCTAAACACAAGTCAGCCAGACTCTTCCAGAAATCACTTGGTAAACCATGGCCAGTGGGACAATGGTTTCCCAAGTGATTTCTGGAAGGTTTCATCACGGCCACGCTATGATGTTACATAAAATGAACTTCAAACCAGACCTAAAGAAAAACAGGAACCCTTAGAACAGAAGGGAATGTGGATTTTTTACTCGAACTACCACTTTTATTAAGTTCTTTCCGAGCTCTCGAGCTTAACTTTCCAGTTTCCACAGAATATTCCGGTACGTTATTGTTTAGCAGCCTTTCGCTGTCGGCGTCGACTTGAGGCGTCGCAAATGAGTTTATGGAAGAGAATTTTGAGCAATTTAATTAATTTATTTCATAGTGTGTTATTAGTGAAATACACAAATAGTTTACCTACACAACGCAAATACACACAACACTACATAGTTTATCTTGATCCAGTTTGTTCCGATTTTGGTGGATTTTGATCTAGTTCATCGTCATCTTTTAATTTTACCTTCTCGAAAATTCACAGTAGAATTAAAAATCCTGCTTTTTTAGATAGGGTTCCGTTTAGATTTTTCCGGACATTCCTGACTTTTTGTTACGCCCCCTCCTGATTTTTCTGGTCTAAAGACCAGAAAAAGGTTCCGGTAAAGGTTCAGGTTTCTAAGAAATCGCTAAAGCGATTTCTTAGAAATTTAACAAGGGTAAATGAGTACAGGAGAAGATTTCTTTCACTGACCGTTTACGGACTCCCAGTTCACCTAAAAATAGTTTCACTCCGGATTGTTACAGTGATTTTTTCAAATAGTTAAATCCAATTATAGGTTTGCCTGAAACGTTAGCGGTTAGCACCGTATTTGCTCCTACCTAGAGCAATGGAGCGACAGACCTGGATACTATTAACCTATTAGTCTTCCTGAGAATTGAAACAAAGTGAACTCTATAAGTACGTGTACTTGATGTTAGTTGACAATTAGGTTAGATCAGAATTTAGAAAAGGTGTTTTTGGAGTTTAGGATGGAATTTCTACCAATACTTTTGTTTCATATCGAACTCTCGTCATCTAAGTTATTTTTTTTTTATTTTGTGATCTTGTAATTAGCCTTTTTTGCCATTTATGACTGACTGAAGACTTAGATAAAATAAATAGAGCAGCCACACTACGAAAACTCGTAAGTAACCTTCCATTTATTAAATAAATATGCAAAATTCTCCAAATGGTCGTGTCAACTAAATCCAGTGTATAAAAATTGAATTTTATGAAAAATCAAACGCCTTTCGTTTTTAGAATATTTAACATATACGCATAAACACGTTCAGATTCAGATTCGAACTTACTAAGTAGTTGACAAACTCCTACGTAGATATATAAAAGTATATTGAAGCTATTCATCATATAATATACGGAACTCAGACGACGGTATTCGATCAATGACATTGTATACAAACTAATGGGATCGAGTTCAGGGATTATGGTTGTTCAATTGGATGGTTGACGGAAGTAGCTGTGGATGCAGCTAAACGCAGTATTTTTCAAATAAGTTTATAGCATGGAGTGAGTATTGACACTGATTACATTAACAATTATTTAAGTTCAATTCATACTTTGTTTGTAAGTTTGTATGTAAGGACTAGGGGGTAATCTCCGAAACTAATGATACAATTCTAAAAATAAATTCACTGGTAGAAAGTACATTATTCGTGGGTGCTATAGGCTATAAATTATATGTATATCATGCTTATTAGCCGAGCTATCACAATTTTTATGGGCGAAGTGCTAGATGTTAGTATGACAGTAATTGTATGTCTGACTATCACCTTAACGGCTGAAACACAGATAGACTATCTGGGTTAGGACATAAGATGCTCTTTATCCCAGTAGTGGGTTCCCGTAGGATAATTTTCGGCCTTCAAGAGGGGGAAATTGCGGGAAAAACCTACCATTATTGTTAAAACATTTGTGTTAATTTTGATAACAATTTCATCAGATATTTGTATGAAAATATAATTTCTAGTAGTGTCACAATTTTGTTTTCATCAAACAAAATATCACACACAAATCCCAATTTGAATCGCTAAAATTTTAACAATTGCTGACTAATAATATTATTTGGAAGCACGTGCTGCATTAAATTATATGTTATGTTATGATGGGCGAAACAGACGAAATTGCTACTACTTATCTATATTTCGCTTTTTTCAGGAAAATAAACGTAGCCTTTTCGCCCGTTTAACTAAAATTGGAACTGAATACAAAATCGGACAAACGCAGAAACATAAGTATAAGACCGTAGGTTAAAAAAGTACCTATAAGGCTCTCTAGCACACTTTACCTTATTGACAAAGAAGAAGAAAAAAGCGAAATTCTCTGACTCCGTAGTATTTGTTCAGAGGTCGGAGGTTCAATGCCTACCCGTTACTTTTTTAATAAAAAGCTTGGTGATATTGTGACGATTAACACGTCTTGTCGCAACCGTCGGAATACAGATAGCGACGTCGGTTCTGTCTAGACTGGGGAATATGGATTCATTCTGCGTTGCTACATATCCGTCGGTTTCAATTTAAGCAAGCTTTGCTTCTTTCAGTTCTTTTTTCATAAGTTTTTCTTTGTCTATTTAGTCAATGGATTTGGTTGGAATTTTGGCTGTGGTGATTTTTGCCGTTTATTGTTGTTCTTTTTTATTTCTAGTCATAGACGAAGAATTTCTTGTGAAGCAGAAAAATCACATCAGATGTACCAATTGCGATGTATTCCAATGACTTGTTGAATTTAGCAAAGATTTGAGATTTTTATATAAAATATTTCATTGAATGTTAACCTTTAATCGGCTTCGTGACCTTCATTCATATAACTTTATAAACAAACGGCTAAAATTCAACTTTCCTTATAAAGTACGAATATAACAAACTTGACACAAATATGCTATGTTCTACTCGGAAGATTTGTTTAACTACTGATAACAGTTTCTAATAAACATTAACTAAAATTTAGGTTTATTACTAATATTCTGTCCTAATTGGTAATTTTATGTAAGTCAGGGTCACCCTTAGTTGAGTGGCTGCTTGTTAACCTTGATGAACTCTTTTCACGTTACTTGTATACAACCTCTTATAAAACCAAAGTCACAACAAACATTAATCAACCTTCTTGGTGATGGTACTCTACGAACTTTATTGTGTAGCTGTCAATGACGACTTTTAAAAATAAATAAAATAAAAATAAATAAATAAATAAATATCGCTAGACATTACACACAGCGCCATCTAGTGCCACATTAAGCAACGAGGCTTGTGTCGTGGACACTAGATAGTTGATATACTACATAGATACTTTTTGTTTGTAAATACATACTTATTATACATATAAACATCCATGACTCGGTAACAAATGTCCATGCTTAATCACACAAACACTTGCTCCTACCGGGATTCGAACCCGGAACCCTATGAACGTAAGGCAGCCTCACTACCGCTGCGCCATTCGGGTCCAAAAATCCATTGCAAGATGAGTCATATTTTAAAATCAGATGTTTTTTTTCATAATCTAGGAACACGCGTTTCTCATATACCTAATGCGTACTGAAAGCAATGAAGATGTTACAATTTAGGAAGAAATCTCCATAATAAGAAATAAACTATTCATAAAATAATATTTACTCTTTCTCTCTCTATTTAGCTAACAGTACCTAGTGACTCCTGATATTGATGTGAGTATTTTTTATATTAATGAAGCAAAGGCAGCATTAACTAAGAACAATAAATTGTTTATGGTTGCACTGTGGCATAAAAAGTCGACACGTGTCATAATGTACTTATACTAAGGTTATAATATTTCTTTCCACAGAAGAAATATAAGCTGGTATAATTACTTCAAATGTTTTCTTTATATTTGATACCAATTGATGTTCATTAGCAGCCGTGCACATGGATGGTGTTGACTTTTTCTTTGCTGTTATCATGTTATACCTGTCAATATTTTGACGTTTGACGACCATCTTACTTTTTGTGTGCATGAGATTCATTAAACTTCTTATTATGTATAGGAAACTGTGTTCTTCAACCAAGGTACAGTGATTGCTTGAGAGCTTCAACTTAAAAATAAAAGTAATGTAACAAGAATTCAAGATGTTGGTAAGTTATGGTTGTAATACATTGAGGTGTATTAAAAAAGGTTTAATATTGCCAAACGAAGGTTCAACCCAAGCTTAATCATTCTTCATAAAAAATATTGAACACTGTCATAAAGGACTCAGGTTTTTGACTCTTCAAGCCAAGTTTAACATAAACGTTGAACGTAAAGGTAGCAATAACACACTTTGTACTGGTTTAACACTAGCTCGTAATCATAATAACCTACCATTCCTTTGACTTTTACCACTCTCAGAAATACTGGTAAGAGGGTAATAAATTCTTTCTCTGTCTGTCACTGGCCAGTACGGTATAGGTCTTTGGCTGACTTTATGGTATTCTTTTTTCGAACTTGGATTCGACTGAGGGGTACTGACAGATTGGTTTTTAAGTTTTTATTGTTGTTTATTGATTTGTTTCGCTTGATGACCTCATTATTTGAACTTTGTTAGAACAGATGAAATTTTGTGTTGTGTGCATTAACCGTCTTTTAAATATATTTTTACCAAGCTAACTACCTATCCTATTCATCGTCATTAAAGTAATCGATAATTTATGGTCAACTCTATATATATTTGTTTAAATTTTTTAGGTGCTATTTCGTCGGGTAACTATCTACGTTATAAATTATTATTTGACGTGTCTAAAGCAATTAATTTAACCTGTTACATAAACCCTAGTTTTAATATTAAAGTCCAAAGTTATTATGTAGTTTATGTCTTTGTTTGTTCTCATACAAGGTCTTCTTGAAGTTATTTTTCCCTTTTTATCAAAAGCCTTCACTGCAATCGTGTAGGTAGAACTGAGTACTAAGTAGAATGTTTATTTATATAAGTTGAAAGGCCACCAAATGATATATGAATACAAATAAAATTTTATAGCAGCCTCGATACTCGTAGAATGATAATCAAGTTTTAATTATTACCGACATTATAATTACAAATAAATATACGTACGTAATGAGAGAAGACGCAAAAATATGCTGTGAATTTTATTACGTACAAAACAAACAAGAAAAACAATGAAGAAGCAATTTTCTTAATTGTTAAATAATAGTAATAATCGGTAGTGAACCATACGAGTAAACACCATCATTACCGATGTTCGTTCATTACCAGTAATTTAAATAATTATTTATTGTGGCTGGCAATACTAAAGAACGGTCTGCAAACAAACAAAACTTTTTTGTTGTTGAAACTTTTTACTACGTCACCGCAGTTAGAAAAGAGTTTTTATGTGCTGATAACTTGTGTAGAATTAGTTCAGAAGTTAAACTTTTCTAAAATTTTCAAGTTTTGAAATGTGTTCTTACAAAACAAGTGCACACTGCACTTGCTTTGTTGCAGCCGTTATTCATTCGGCAACGACAACAATATGGCAATAGCATAGCATCCTATCGCGTGCAGGTAATACGTATTTACTCGTATTATGTAGGTATCTATAACCTTTTAGTACTTTTTGTGTATAACTTTATGGCCGCATATTTAGAAAACGTATTAATAGATAATGTAGTTAATGTTAATTTCTCGTCAACACGATCGCATACCGATTCGTTACGTCACGGGCGTCACTAGCCCCTCTGCCTCTCCCTCGCCGTGTTTCCCACCCCCTCCCACTGCTAAGTACTTTATCAATCACTTGCGAGATTACGAAAAAGTATTTCAGTACAATTTGAATGTTGTACCTAGTGACTTTTTAGTTTTTGAAGGCAGCTTGTGTGTGTCATCCTTAAATGAGGTCAAATAGGTTTGAATCGCAACGACCTTGCTAGTACATAGTCATAGGTATGTACTCGTCTATGTTCTAAAACCAAGGTCAGAAGAAAGATAATATACCTACTTACTGAAGTGGATACCTAAAATTGTGTAAATGTATGAAAAGTCTATGATAATTTATCGCTTTTTTAATGCAGCTAATCAATTATACCAGAATGCATTAATGAGGACTTTCTTCTTAATCGCATTAACAAATTGTAGTCTGTGCGCCGCTCCACTTCGACACTCATAATTACAAACGTCAGTTGATGCTATATCAATTAGTGCGTGCCAGATGCCTTTCCACGGAAAACCAGTTTCGGCCCTTTTTATCGCCGCGTTGAGCGTAACCTTTGTTTCTAATAGCTGCTGCCTTTACGTTTTACTACTTGTGTTTACTTGTAAATAATTAAACCAAACCAACTCTGATGATAGGATGAAGAACGCATTTATCAACTATAAAAAGTGAGAACAATGCGAGTTACATAAAATTCAATTACGACAGAAAAATAAACCGACATAAAAGTAAGTCGATTGTGTCCGGCCGACCGACGCGCGACGCTCTGTAAAAAAAGTTTAGTGAAGCATTTGCCTACCTGCTAATTAGACAAAGAGCTCGCGATCGCCGCGTCAGTGACAACACGGTACACAAACATGCACACACTGACACATCCGAGATACGATGCGGGGAGCGAGCGTCGAGCGAGAATCGGCGGGCAAACGGGCGGGTTCGCGCGTCTGTCCGCGGGCGGCTATCGACGAACACTGGGTTCAGTGGCTGCCCGCAATGCACGCGGCATTCATCGGAGCAACGGCAGAACGGGCACGAGCGAGCGCGTCGAACAGCTGATGGGCCGGCTGCCTCGGCGCACACCTGTGTGCCGCACTCTCTCTTTCCCGCACGCTAGTCGCCGGCGCAGCGTCTTGCGCTGATACCGGCGTGACGCTACCGCCTGCCGCCGTACCGCCACAGCGCGACGCATGAACCCCGTGTGAACGACACTCATGTGCCACATTATCTCGACCAAATGTCGCTACTGCATCAGCCGCCACCGCCTCCACCGCTACATGCTGTTGCTAGGTCAATGAGATAGCGTCTGCCGAACCAACATCAACGATAAGTCTACCTAGCGCGAAACGATGCTAATGGTTATTGTAATCTAAGCACACGCTTATTAGTACAAATTCAACGGCCAGTCAATTGGCGAACGTGTACAATCAACGATTTGCATTGCAAAAGTCTTGGAAAAATCCAAATATACAACTATAACATACAAGATGAATTAGCAGAATAAGAGTAGCCTTGCAACAGTGAACAAATTCCTTACATGCCAACGTGCAATAGTACTGAGAACTGAGGCCAACCGGTAAGAGTAATTTTGGCAGATAACAATTAACTTTACTTCTGCTAGCAGCTGTGAAGAACGAATTCATACATAAATACACTCTGTTTAGTATTTACAATGGTAATGTATTCAAAATATTGAAGAGATTTTTTGTTTTAAAAATTATAATGGCGATAATGTAGTGTTTACTCTTCACATAGGTGGAGTGTTTTCAATTATTCACATAACATTGTGGTACCTAATGGTAAATACCATTTGATTCAAATACATTGTTGCTGGGGTATATATCTACTAAATGTGTAGTTTGTTTTCAATATTCTTTCTCTTACTGGTTAGTCTCTAAACCTAGCTTCTGTACATGGACAATTGGGCATTATGAAATATTTGAGTGGCTCAGCGGCTGGCTTGATAGCTGCATCTTACGTGATCGCTAGCACGCCGCTCTTCGGGACTTTCACAACTCTGCTTCTAATTTCCAATGATCTGTAACCGTACGCTCTACAGTTTTTGGTTTGACTGTAATTAAGACCTACTACGTCTTCTTTTAGATCTAAATGCAAAACTATTTATGATACACGTAATTGAACATATTAGGTCTGTATGTCCTTCCCTTCGAGCTAACTTATCGTTAGTTTTTCCTTTACGGTTAATATTATTCAAGCAGAAATTGGGTCTAGATACTGTTATTCTCCAACATCGTTTAATGACGAAGCAAATTTAATAAGATCATAAACCGTAACTCAGGAATTTGTTGAACCTTCATAAACCTCCATACAAATGCAAATTAACCCTAAAAGCAATAAACATTAAACTAATAAACAACCGCTCATATGCAACACTAAAACCATAAACACGTAAATTAGTGATGTGCACTTGACCGGACTTACTTTCCGGGATCACTCGACTGAACGTGCCGAGTGTCGTGTCGTTCGAAATTTAAAATTTCGACCGCGACCGCTCGCGCTCCCGTCATGGCGACGGCCGGGCAAGGTTGGCGCGAACACGCCGACCGTCGAGGTCATTGTACACAGATTTTGATGTCCCAAATACCTAATACAGATAGCTAGGACATCAAACTCCGTAGTACAGTACAAACGCTTATTGTAGTCGGCAATTTATTGGATATTTCCCATGGTGATGTCACTGTTGTGATTCATTTATTGTTAGTAATGCTCCACTTGCTGAACCTTAGAGTTGCATTGCATCACTTGTAAAAACTAAAATAATCGTTACGCAACATTTTATCCTTGTAATGTTTCACGTATACATTTTTTAGGAATATTCAAGGGGTTTCTACTGGGAGGTCACACAGAAGAGATTTGTAAATTTGATGTAATTGGCAGTAGGTAGGTTGTAGAAAACAATAGGTATCCAGCACGAATTTTTAAATAAAATCATGAAATCTGTAAACTTGGTCATCACTGGCTGGTAGGCAAACTTATTACTTAAGTAGCCAAAATCCAAGTAAGAAAAAGCTTCACTGTTATAAATTGTGTTTAAAAGTCAATGTCAGTTTGATAACTTTTTCATAACAGGAACAAGAACAAATTTAAGGTACCTACACGTAATTGGACTCACTCAGTAATTAGGATAACAATTTATCCTCGTAAACGTCATGACGGATTACGAACTTTCTCCAACGGTGATCATGAATCAATAGGCTGAGCTGATCTTCCTCCAAAATGTCAAGATAATCATCTCCTAACAAAACTCAATTGAAACTATGTTTAAATGAATAACAAATTAACTGCGAGTAAGTAGATCGTTAAGAAAATATAAACTTTAGTAGGTACCTACAACCACGCTTTTGCTTTGTGAAAAAGAAGGCAATCATTTGACCAAAACAGTTGTTTATATTACAAGAGAGTTTAAGCAGATAAAAATAACAAAATGTACAAAATAAACTTTATTTCATGAAATCATGAATTCATGACAGACAGCGAAACGAATCTTGAAAATGTTGTTATTATGTTTGGTACAGCCGTTTTCGATGCTGAAAGACACGACAAAATAAACCAGGAGGACCTACTACGTTTCTCTCTGCAAACCACTTAAATCAACAATGTTTGTGCAGTTTGAAGACAATGGAACCAATCAGGTGTATAGTTCCCTTAATGTTTTCAACAAGGGGAAATAATCCAAGTGAACTAAATGAAGTGTTAACAACCTAACATGGAGCTGTTTCCGAAGTGTATTAGTTCTACGATCTTTCCTCTTTCGTGTAATTTTATATGGTGGGGTGAATCAAGACCACTATCACACTTTAAACCTTTCAATTCCATTAATTAAAACCTGCACCTCTAGCGTAACACAATTTTTATCACAGTCCGAACGTTTTTGACAGTTCCTAAACTATTGCTTCTTTTGTTTATAAATTCGTCTGCTCAACAACGTAAGTAACGCAATGAATGTTGTTGGATTGTCAAAATGAATGGCATTAGGATTGCAAGCGTGACACGCAATTCTTCGCTGGTTTAATTATTGATTTTTATCAAACTCTGTTGAATTTCCAACAAAATATTGCAAATAGGATGTTTATAGTGTATCAATGAAATAGGGCTTGATTTTTTAAACCGGTAACACTAATGCAGTTTTCGAGATAGCTTTATATGTTTAATTATTTGACCAATCGTTTACCTCGTAAAATTCAAAGCATTTCCTGGAAAAAATCATTTGTATCAAAAACATCTGCCGAGTGATATATTTATTACTGGAAGCATTAATTCCTCAATTAAATTCTATTTCCAAACTCATAATTTTCTAGTATAATTACTATCATTTAAATATATTCAAATAATTCAAAGACACCTTATTTCAACAACTTTCATGTGTTGTCAAAAGGCTATTAAACTCTAGCAATGTTATTTACATCGGGCTACTCTGAAATACGCTCATTGCAAAAAAAAAACGTTTGAATGCCAGTGCTGTGAATACATCGGGGCTCCCATATCCACAATATGTTAAAAAAGCAACGACAAATAAAAGACAAACGAAAAATTCGAGACAAACGAGAGTTTTTGGGGTTTTTTGATAGTAGATTTTTCGAACTAGTGCCCGAATTGTTAACCAATACACCAAACCTTTTTGTGTCCACACCTCGCTGTGTAAACGTTGATAGTGGATAGAAAGCTTTACACGCTAAAATTGCCTATCTTAATATCAACTATGGAAAAGAATATAACACTTCCTACAAACAATTCTTTATCAAAACCAAGAATGAGCAGTTTAAATTAACAGCAGACTACCTATTAAAGAGATTCCTCTTAGGATTACGTAACTTACCCACGGAACACAGATCTCAATATCACAATCTTGGTATTATTCTTCTCGGCATTTATTACAAAAGAATGTAACTGAAAGCGTTTACCGTTTAACCTGTCAGTTTCATTCGGGCTATTATCTGAATATTACCGTCTTTATTTTGTAACGATTCTATAATAAATCGTGTTGGCTAACTATCTATCAAAATATATCTGATGTCTACCCTTCTCAACGGTGTACATAGTTTACTGTTTGTATTTCGTGATTAATATTTGTTACATTTAGTTAATCTTGGCTTGTTTCAAGTTCATCCGTTTTATCCCTTAAAACGTACTTACTTTTGGTCATATTCCGATACGTATGTTTTCAATTTTAATTGTTCACTACGTTACTTTTCCGATTGACTAAACTTTCCACTACGATGAAGACTTTATTAAGTTTTTTGCTAAAGATCAACTTCATAAAACAAAGTTCCTTCAAATTATTATTTACATAAAATATAGTACTTATTATTATTGCTTGATGTACAAAGTTTCTGTTGTCTGTTGCCGTCATTATTTAGTAGTTTATTGGCAGGACTGAAATTATGAGATTTGTTTAAAATTGCCACAACACTATCTGGGACGTATGCCTCTGAGGGGCAATTAATTATTCTACCTGCCTCTCGCCGAGGCAGCCATTGTGCCTCGGCTCGAACCCTTCCCCTCACTGCCTATTGTCTTTTTCTATAAAAGTATATTCACGCCTCTTACGAATCAACCGGCACGGATTTTTGGTCAAATTTTCAAAGTCGGCTCGTCCTCGTACTTCTTTGATATTTCATTTCGTTTTGCGAACCATTTTGGCCTTTATTTTAAAGCTGATAAGGATTGTACTCTAGTGATTCAGCTCCATCTGTGTGGTCTCAATGAGTATAAAATATTGAATTATGTTGAACCATAAAATCTGTTTTATATTTAGGTATGTCATAATAGGTTATAGTGAATAGTGATGAAATGAAGCACAATGATTAAACACTAAATTGAAATGGATCTGAATTTACATACATACACGGTATTGAATTGTGAGGTTAATTAATATTGTAACATCATTTCAACAAGTAAAATCCGTTTAGTTCACCTAAAAATTTGCTGTCTTAGTGACGGATTGAGTTGACAAGCAATTTAGTCATCAAGGCGTAATCTAAGCATGGCTACATCACTACGCCAACAATTCCGGGAAAACTAAAATCTTCCCGCAATTTACTAATACAACGATAGCGATAAGTATATCGTAGTGATGTACACCGCAATCCTCGGTTCGTCGGCGGCGCCCGGCCCCGTTTGCTCGGCCGTCGGCGCGCGTGGCGGGGAGCGACGGGGTGTGCGGGGCGGGGCAGCCCCGCTAAACGGGATGCGCGCCTCCAATTTACATTTATGAAGTCCCGTAACAGATTCCGGGATGTTTACTTTCGATAATTAAAAACGTCTCAGGTGTTGTGTGAGACGCTTAATAGAGCACCGATCTGGACGATATATCGATAATTGTGGTGCACCTATTAGCTGAGTCACCTCTTTTTGTTTCTGATATCGGTTTCGGTTTAAAGAAACTTTATTCCCAATAAAGACATAAGTCACTTACTTGAGAACAATATTAAAAATATAGATTACAATAAGTTCGTCATCAGTATTAGGTATAACTTAATAGTTACCCATCCAATGCATATGATATTAAAGGATTAGTCGAAATAAATTGGTTTTCCTAACAAAACACAGTGGGTTGCAGAGGCGAGCATTTAATAACACAGATCATTGAAGGAAAAAGAACTTTTCAGTTAACAAACTAAAATAAAAATCAAGTTTTCTCCAGCCACTAGGTAACCTACTTACAATTATTTATGAAGAGTCCCTCCAAGATTTCGCATGATATAATATCTTATCGTTTATACTGTTTGTAGAAACCTGAATTATTTACGCAGGCTGCCTACGCACTACGCACCTCTGTCATATTAGACAGATAAGCAAACAACAATTTAGTCTAAGAAGAACATGTCGTACCTAAGAATACTCTAGGGATATACGATATCTTGGAGAGTGAAATGCGATTTAACAAAAGTTTATCGATAATAATCTACAAATTGGATGTGTACCTAATAGATATTTAGGCGTTTTAAATCTTTTACTGTTGGGTGTTTGGGTGGCTTACAGCTAACAATATAATGTAATTGTGTGTGGTTACAACCAAGTAAATTAAAACAGGCTTCCACAGTTAGCAAAAGATTTGAAAACCGTATCTTTTTATTTCAACCCAACTTAATTAACTTAGCTTAAGTTCATCAAAAAGATTTATCAAATAAAGTAAATATATCTATTAAAAAAATCGTAGCAGGCCAGGAGATGGCGGGATGAACTGAACAGATATTGTCAAAACTGGAGCGAGCACGCGTGGGCTTGTAGAAAATAGAAGGAATAAGAGGAAAGCTCGGGAGCTGAGAGAGCACAGGCTGGCAAAAAAACAAAGAAGCTTAAAACAGGAGGTCTTAAAACATTCCTGCATTAAGAGATCATGGTAGGCCACCTGTACTCTCGCAATACAATACCACTACACAATCGGTTCACTATCTGGCACGGTTTTCCAACATTTCTTTTTTTAGTTGGTTGCGTGTTCCAAGACAGTTTACCAATGTCCTGTGCTGGACACGAAGGAAGTCAACGCTCCGTGTTTCACTGATGACCACGCCAGATTGCGGAGTGTGGAAACCTATATAGATCCTACTGCTAAAACGGCTACAACTTGGGAAAACACGTTTAAATAACAAAGAAAAATACGTAGGAAAATTATGGAAAACAGTCAATTGAAGGGGTGTACCTTATTCAAAAATACAGATAATTTTCACAAACCCTCTAAACCTGGTAAAACAGAAAAAAAAATTAAGAGTAAAACTCAAAAATACACCTATAATAAAAAAAAACAACAATAACAGTTTTGCCTTATTTATTCAATTTATTGGCAACTTAAAACAAAGCTTAAGCTAAACAAATAAGGATGCCAAAGAGGAAACGAAGACTTAAAAATTATGTTACTAAAATAGTTAAAAAAGGAATAAGAGCAAAATATTGCGATGATTCATTAATCCAGCTTATAGTTGTGAGAATATAGGAACAAACAAGCTGAATGGTTTAATCAGTCAAAAAGACTAGGAAAGATTATTGAAACGTAGTCTCGGGGAAATTATAATTAATAATTTGATCGTTCCGAGTTAATGTCTCGTAAGGCTTTGCTTCGATCAAATTTCGATTCGAGTGATACGGTATTAAGAAACCTATGGAATTGGTAGAAATACGTCTTGCTCGGTTTGCAGTATTTTGGTTCTGACCTGTTCTGACAAGGCCAGAAGACCAGCACCAGTGTGCTGGGCAAAGGCCTCCCCGTTTCTTTCCAACAGTATTAAAGCAAGGAAAAAATTTATAACCTTGGAAAGTCTATTAAGTCCATCAGATCTAAATTTTATCATTTTGTATAATCGTGTTACCTCATGCTGACCAACTATTAGGAAAACCACTTCTAAACTATCAGATTTAGCCAGATCTAATTCTATAAATTCTGGTTGGCTTTGTAAGTGCGGGGGCGAGAATCGATTAGTCTTTGACATTTAAAATTCATTCGATAATGCCAAAACCAAACATAATGTTTGTAGTTTAGGCGAAGCAATCAACTGAATTGTTCTAGATGAAAACTGAATTAACCATCGGAAGAAAGAAAATGTATTTATTTGCCATTAATCGTACCTATTCAATTTTTTAACATAACCTCACGCGTATAAACCCCGAAGGGGTACGCAAAAGTGAACTGCGAACTGTGTCTGTTACCTATGTATAACAGTGACAGTGAGTGTGTTATACATATAAGTACCTATACCTATATAAGGTGTTGCTTTGCATCTTCGTCAAATTCAAGGAGGTAACTATGCTAATGATTCTCGACCCGAATCAATAATAAAATGGGTAGGTAATTTTTTATATTTTTTTCTTAATATCGGAAATCGATAAGTGTACACCACCCGTATTAAAACGCGGCCCGTCTAATACTAGCCCTATAACCGCGCTTTCACACACACAAACAAACGCAGACGTTTATTCGATAAACGGGTGAATCTCCTCCTTTGAAAAGGGCTTCATTCTGAAATAGTGTCAAATTAAAACAACAAAAAAAGGAGCTTTTATTATTGTTGACCAGGTACCGTAATTTATATTGATTATTTACGTCTTCTATGACAACCTCCTGAATTCTGACGAGGATGCAAAACTACACCTTATATAACACACTCACATTTTGCCAGCCCCATTTAACAAATTCAGACTTCAGGCTGCTAATGAGAACTCGTAATTAAAAAACCCAATAATACCTAGTCTCACCCACCTACCTAGCCTTCTTCTTTTGACCTTAAATTAGAACAACAGAGTTGCTGCTAAATTGTTATCAGCCAAAAACCGAAAAATTTCAGCCTGTCAACAAATGCGTTCATCGAATTATTACAGGGGTGGTTAATGGTCCAGGAAAAATACTACCCCAAGGTGAGGGGTATAAGGGGTAACACAAAAGATGCCGAAGGGACGATCCTACGAGAAACATAAGGAACGAAACACAAAGAAAACAGTATTAAATAGTTTTACTGTTTGTGGGAAAAATGTTGATGCATCAGTAATTGTTTATGGTACAGAGTGAATTGTGGAATTGTTTACATTACAATACAATACACCGTAGCCATGCATTGGATGTAAGTATACATCGAGCATACCTACTTCAGATGATCGTTATTAATATCTTCAATAAGAAACGTAATGTCTACTAATTTCATTTTCATGATTTCCGGCTAATACACCACCACCTGCACGTTCCAGGATTTAAACAAAGCCAACGAGAGACAAGACCCGTGCTACACACTGGATATAATTGGAGTCCTTCGACACACAAAGACGAATCATCATCAGACTTGGCTTCCTCCAACTGTGCTTGTCGCATCCGGCAGATTTCCGAGGTCTTCACCAAGTCATCAGTCCACCTTGTAAAGTAGCCACGTACTAATTAATTACTTCTTCATAAACGAACTAGCATCTCCCCTCGTCCCTCGATGTTGTCCGCGTGTTTTAACATAAATCATATTCTATGACATTCACAAATAGTGCAGCTTTCTACCAGTGAAAGAATTTTTGTAATCAGATCAGTACTTCCAGAGATTACCTTTAACAAACACACTAACATTTTCAGAAGTTTTGACTGTGATATTAGTTGAGATTTAAACGTAATGCCTACTAACTTCAATTCTCCTTACTAACTAATTAATACGATAATTACAAAGTCAGTCAAGTCTCGAATCCTTAAATGAAAAGGAGTCTAATTAGCCTACTTTACTATCTAGAAAATTTCGTATTTGTCGATTTTCGTGCAAAGTTATCTTGATCTAGTTTTTAAACACTTCTTCTTTTCGTTTTTCCTGTAACCAAGTATGATTCTACTCATTAAGCTGGTTTAACGAGGTCGTCTGTTAATTCTTCTATTTTTTAGTTTTTTCGCTTATAAATTATTTTTGTTGTTTATTATTTTTCAATTTTCTATCCGTATAGTCAGTGGTAGATATACCATCCATAATGGTTGTTCTCTTTTCGTTAAACACATTGGAAGAAAATCTGGAGAATAAGGAAATGAATGAGCACAGTTTCCTCCTGTTTAATTCTTAAAATATTAAACTGAGATTACCAAGCCGTTAGTAAAACCCTGTCTCTGACTCTCTGCCTCAAATCAGTGCCACATATCACATTCAGATACAGCTGGTGTCCTTACGAATGCGCGATGTCCGATTTCAAGTGCGTTTATAGAATGTATGCAGGATGACGTCACGCTTTCACTTGGCAAGTGTCTGCCTTAAACGAGTCAATATATTCAATCACGGCGGTATTTGGTAGGCAAAGGTGGTAGCCTGGTTTCAAAGACTGTTTTGCGAATTTAGAGGTATTATAAATAATATTTGAAAAAAAAGGAAAAGACAAGAATAGAATAGATTAAATCAACATCTTAACTAATATTATAAATTTATATTATAAAGAGGTAAAGTTTGTAAATTTCGATGTAGGAGGTAATCTCCGAAACCAAATCCAAAATTCTGTCGCTGATTGAAAGTCACAGACACTCTTACTGAGTCCCATATGATATGTTTCTGCGAAGCAGACTAGAACTAGCGTTCAACGAAACAAGGAGGAGAATAGCATGTCTCAAATCTGAATAAGTATAGCCAATTATAGAAGTTGTTTTTTTTTTAAATGAAAGGGTGTGAATTTATTCTGCAAGCTGCTAATGCAAAAAGAACCCATCGTAATACACACATAGGTACAAATAAAATTTCCTAATATTAAAAGCCAGACACGCACACAATAAAATATTTTGTTGTAACGGAAGACCCTTTGCTCCTGATTCCTGTGCCTTTGATTGATAGAAAGGCACGCCTCAGTTACTCAAAGGGATAGTAACCGAACCAGTAACCCGGTTTAAGGCAATTATAAGTTGTGTCAGCGAAAGGCTTTATGCAATATTTAACTATCATTTCTGATACCTATCAGCTTTCATTTTACTGTCTCCAAACTCCATTGATTGATCATTACATAATTCATTATCATCATTTATTTTTATCAAATATTGAATAATATTTCGCAAACCACTAATTTAATTCCCAACTCCAGTTCCCTACAAACTGGTACCAGTAATAAAACAACTTTTAAATAAAACAAAACACATTCGAGCTGTCGGTATTCGCCTTAATTTTTCTTATTGTTATTTGATACTTACTTTTGGGGCCGCTTCACAAGAACGTGACAATGGACCCGATTATAATGACCGTCTGAAGGCCCGATGAATTCCATTTCACCCGGCAAGATACCCCAACGACTAGCGCCATCTATGTGGCGACTGAGTAACAATGTACTTCGCTCCCACGACCCGAGACAGACCGTGTTTGGTTCCGTTAAATTTGTTGTAAATTCCAGGACAATTCAACGTTTTCGGGGTTTACGGTCTGCTGTTTTCAGTTTAAAGGACTTGAATGGTAGAACTGGAGTTGTGAGACTGAAATTGTTTGAAGATTTTCATGATGCACAGACATGGAATGTTTCTACTACAGAGAAAACATCTATCAGCTGTTTAACTTTGCAATAAATCTGAGAAACTGGTACCTAAGCGGTCTTTACCTAGCAACAGACAGATTTGATCTTGATGAATGTTAAAATGTCAAATTCCTTTGGCGCTGATCCGGATACTAGCATGACTTTGTAATTTTGCAGACATCCAAAAAACAAGTATGATATGGACTATTAATATTAGGTGGCTATAGAAAAGAACTTGTTTCATAATTAGATTCGTTGAGTTCCGAACTAATAACGGTAACATTATTAATCACTTTCGATTCATTTCGCTGTTACTGACAAGAGCAGGTAAAGTGTTGCTAGACGACTATAAATTGAACATTAAGTTGCAAAATTGTATTAGCTTGTACTTGTTCAAAACTGACAAGATATCCTTGCTAAGGATTGATGCAAAAATCGATCGTAATTAATTATACCTCCTTCGCAAGAGCTCAAAAGTTACTAGTACTCTAATATTCTTCAACATTTAAGTACTTCAAACAGAAAAAAATAATAGCTTTCCACGAGAAAGAGTCTTATTTTCTAAGATTATTTTTTAAGAGTCTTCAATGCCAGAATCTATCCAAAGTGGGAGATTCAATCTAGTCTGCCCAGAAGCGGCAAAAATCGATATCCTTAACGGGACGATTACATCTCCTATTAAATAAGCATCTAAAACTGTTGAGACAGAAATAATAAATGTTACACAAAATAATAAGATGTTCGACAGTCAACCGAAAGTATCGAACAGATTGTGTTCAAATAAAGATGTAGTGAACAATTTGGCCAAAGTCGCACGTAGAATGTGTTTTATTGGCGGCAAATGGCTCAACTTATTATAATCAGCCGCGTAATGGCGTGTCTCTGGTCGAACAAGTCTAGATAAGTCTATGGTCTGGCGTATGTCCAATGAGGCGCACCGGGCACACCGGCCGGCCTCTTTGAAACAACGTGTTAACTTTTTTTTGTAAGATCGTTTGCACTTTTTCTTTTCTTACATGCTCGTTATGAGATAAAATCGTATTATGTGTAATGTTTTCTGTAACAGAAGCTGCTATTAATGTAATTAAGCAGCTGTTGTAACTGAAATAAAAAAAACGCCGTGTACCAAGGAATGGGAGAGTAATGATTAATTTTAATAACTATCATACCAGGTTTTATTTTGAGAAGTTGTTTTAGCAAGCCTCATCAAATTAATTCATAAATAACTTTCACCACTTATTAGTTTAGTATCCAGATTATCATAGGGCATACAAAAATCACACGTAACTATGACGGCAGTCTATCTTACATAACTACTCGTAGTATAAGTTAAATCGAAATAGATTTAGTCATTCAGAAGTTACGAACTAACAAAGAGGCTGGATTCTTTTTCTTTTCTGACTAAATTATGCAAAGGTTACTGGCAACAGACTAAAAAGTATTTATTACAACGAGCGATGGTATAATGTGTGCAGACGGAGGCTTACAAAACTGAATTTTCGTGTCATAAGAGTTAAAACGATGGGAGTTCAAAGACCCTTTTGTGAACTTTATAATAATGTAAATCAATATTTCTGTGGAAACGTCTCATTTAGCTTTAAGTGTTCTTAATTATGCCGTCAAAGTCTTTGTTTGGGGTTCAATATTAATATCTGTATCATGTTTTTTGTTGCGTAATTTCGTAACCTCCAAGCCACCGTATGGATTTTTTGGTAGACAGCCATTAGTCATGTAGTCTGTTAGATTCATAAAGACAAGTAAAAGTTTACGTTTGAAATTGACAGCATTCTTATAATCCGGGCAGCTTCGCGTGTATAAACTAGTTTACTGTAATTTCTACTTAAATCAGTGAGCCAGAAAACTGCAACGACAAAGTAACCTATGGCTGTGTTCTTTAATCTCAACGTACGAGTATTACCTACCCCAGCCTCTTAAGGGATTCGAGTAAACGAATTTTTACACATCCATACACTTTAAAGTACGTCGCTTATCTAAAAGAAATATGATACGCAATAAACGTTTACCAAAGAACAAAAGGATAAGGATACAAATATGTAAAAATTCTCTGCGGACCGAGTACGGGAGTCTTTGAAGAAAAATGAGAAAACTTACCCACAACAGAAACGTAGTAGGCGGAGCTTATGTTTCCATGAACACAGATTACGCACCATACAAATACCTTACTACATTCATGGTTTGTCTACGCACACAGAAGCCTTATACGTCATTTGCGCGGAATTTTAGTTGAAACTCGCGAATGAGTCCCCCCTCCGCCCGCTAAGTTTCCTATTAGCTAGCTTTATGCTTATGTGTGTGAGGTCGACGATGATTGTTCGAAGTGTCATCTGCCATAGTATGGCAGTGAGTTGTGACTCGAATGCGGATACCATCGCGACAATTACCTACGATACCGCTCCGCGATCTACTGTTGTCAGTATTTCGCTTTGTTTACTGTTATTTGTGGGCCCAATCGATTAAGTATTCACATTGGATTATGATTCTTGTTGTTTGGCGTTTCCACTACGGATACTATTAATAGATCCTGTACTGTAAGATGGGTTAATTTTGGAAGTTTATTTGGGGAAAGTTCGTCATCAACCTACTTTTAGTGGGCTAAGATTGCGTGAGTCCTGGAGTGTCGACCGCGTATTTGCAAGAGTAACGTGTGACGCCCCCTCGCTATTTAGACCAATGACCTTAAAAAGGTGGCTGGGGTAGACTGGATACAGAGGATAGGGTGCTGTGAAGCTGGCGTAGCTTGGAAGTGGCCTACGTCCAGCAGAGGACTGCGACTGGCTGAATTGATTGATTGATTGATGATTTTGTAAAAGACAAATGAATTTTCGGAAAATGTTATTAGAAAAAGTGGGCCTATAAACTGTGAGATTGAGAACAATTCTTATACAAAGATTTATGATAACAACAAGCTCAATTGAACCATCGGTGTAGAGTAGATATTCCAGTGGCTGCTACAATAGTTTTCACCGCTTAAAATGTCTTTCCTTGGAAGTTGTTATTCAAAGAAGTTATTGTTGATAGTTGGATTATTCAGCTCAGCCCAAAAATGCGTAACCACTTTCTATCATCACAACCCGAAGGACTTGTAGGAACTTAATTCATAATCTAATCTATTTATGTTACATTATTAAGAAACAAAAATTGTTTCTACCTTTGTCCGTTTTAGACTTAAAAACCTTCAAACCGATGTGCTCCAAACCGGAATTCTTTAGAAAGGCAATAATGCGAAGATGGTTTAAGACCACTAAAACAATTCATTAAGCACTATAGCGTAGTAGCACACGCCGGGTATCCGCTAATGCTTCATATGTTTTAAATAAAAAAAATGCCTTACGAAACAGCATAAATAACGCAATGAATATTTATGGACTCTCATCATCTTAAAGAATAATATTGGGAATATGAGTGTGTTACACAATAACACCCGCAGTTCTTTTTGCAAGAGACAGGGGAGGGTTTCCAAGCGATACGGGTGTGTGACCGGCAATGGCTAGGTTGCGTGCTCACTTCCTATCCTGGTAAACGGCTGTGACCCATAACACTAGCATGTAAACAGTTGGCTCGCATGCATATGTTAGAATCCTTGCATTACGTAACGAACTGTTTTTCTTAGGTTAGAAATAGACCAGTCTGTTTGTACGTCAGGAAAAAGAGTCAAGTTTCAATTATAAGTTTTTAAACTGATATGGTCACTAACATTACTATTAACGCATAAAACGGGATATTTACCATGGACACTATTAATATTGAGTTCCCGATATTTCGGCGCTGTTGCAAGCACCATGATCACGGATAAACTGAAGTTTTAATAGTTTCCATTACGTCTGCATATGGTGTACCAACGTTTACCCCCTTATTAATAAATGCGGAGTAATGTTGCAACTAGTAAAAGCTTCAGATTTACCAAACATTTTTCAAGGATAAGTGTTAGCATAACTTTTTTGAATAGCTTAACTACCCAACAAACGGCAGAATAACTTGAAACTAATCAGGTAGCCTACCATGAAGTCTTGAAGCAGTATTGTGTTAATCTTTTTCCAGAGTAGAAAAGAGAAGGAGCTAGACGTCCTACATAGCACCATCCCTTTCCATTCTGGAATAAGAATATTACAATAATGCTTTAAGACGTCATAGTAACCCCCCTGCTCGTACATCTCTGGTTGGACGGTTGGTAACAAGAGGCACTATCAACCAGATTATAGTTGCAAAAAAACCGTTTTAAACCGGTTTATTTGCAACTATAGCCGTGCGCGTAGGACGCAGGCGGGCGCGCGACAGCCCCATTGAAACCGTTCTAAGCCGGTTTAAAACGGTTTATTTGCAACTATAAACCAGATAATGGTTTATTCCCCAATCACTGACCTGAAACTGTGATTTGCGCTAGTAGCTTAGTTGAAAGAATTAGTTCATCAGAAGATCCATAGAAGTAATTTTAAACTTAAATCAAACATTGAAATACTTAATCAAAACATTGCTGATGGTGGCCATTTCATTCTTTATCTGCAATCCTTGAATCTAATAATATTACTATTTTAAACTAACACATCTAGCACAACTCAATATGAAGTACCTATGTTAATAAAATAAAGGACTTACTTACATCACAATAGAACAGTCTAGTAATTCATCGCCATAACCGTTGAATGAAGAAAGCTTATATTTATATTAAAGTAGATAGGTACAAAAGTCGTAAGCCAATAATATTGTAACAAGGCTTCGAAGATTTAAGCTTATTGTTAGCGCAGTGCAGCGAGCGAAGTGGTCCAACCACCCAGCCACAGTATAAGGATAACCAGTAAACCAACTAAGCCCTTTAGTAAAAGAAACAATCATGCATTCCTTAACACGCAGTCTTGGGTGTCGGATGCAGACACCCAAGACTGAGTCTAATTACGAAAGTATAACGAAAAATTTTGCATAACATTTAATGTCATGATTTTTCGCAAAGTAGGGTGGGTCCTAACTCCGTTACTTATACCTTTTATAAAATGAAACACACAACACACGTAACCACATGCTCGATCGGACAGACCCGACAAAAACTCATAAGTAACTTGTTACCTGAAGTATTGTATAATTATACTATCTATACTAATAATATAAAGCTGAAGAATTTGTTTGTTTGTTTGGTTGAACGCGCTAATCTCAGGAACTGCTGGTTCGAATTGAAAACATGTTTTAGTTTTGGATAGCCCATTTATCGAGGAAGGCTATAGGTTATATAACATCACGCTGCGACCAATAGGAGCGGAGCATCAATAAAAATGATATGCAGACGAACTTGCGCGAGTCAGCTAGTAAGTACATATAACGCTAGTGAGGTGGCAGTGTTCTGGTCGAAGCTTATTTAACACTAAAGGAATCACCAACTAAGTAGACATGAAGTTCTACTCTGTCAAGAAAGTACCGGGAAACGATCAATAACACACAAAATGTAGTTATTCATCCAAAGTTATTTTATCGCCTTCAAAGTTTGCTCCTTCAGAAACGATACACTTACGCCAACGAATAATCCAACCATCAAAACATTTTTAAACGCTTTTTCCGGAATTGAGTTCAGTTCAGTTCGCGAATTCTCCTTTATGTCTTCTACCGAATGAAAACGGGTGCCACGAAGTGGTAATTTGACTTTAGGAAAAAGAAAGAAGTCGGCTGAAGCCAAATCTGGTGAATAAGGTGCTCGAGGGTATTTGTTGAGTTTTTAGTTAAAAATTCGTTCACTATGATGACCTTGTGCGAAGGCGCAGTATCGTGGTGCAAAATCCATGAATTTTCTTTCCACAAATCTGGCCTTTTTCGTCGAATTTGCTCTCAATTTGCTTTATTTACTGTTTGACCTTCCGGCAAGAATTCCGAGTGCGCAACACCGCGATAGTCAAAGAAAACGGTCAACATGACTTTGACTTTTGATCGACTTAGGCGTGGTTTTTTCAGTTTCGGTTCAGTTGGAAGGCGCCACTCCGAAGCATGTTGACTAGTTTGCATGTCAAACTCGTCAACCCACGTCTCGTCACCAGTAACAATGCGTTTCATGAATGTTGGGTCGGAATTGAATCGTTCTAGCATGTCCTCAGCGACTCTTATGCGATTGAGTTTTTGGAGAAAATTCAGGTCTTTTGGGACTAGCCGAGCGGCAACATGTTTCATACCCAAGTGATTATATAAAATGGTACGGATCGACTCGTGAGACACAGAAAGTTCAGAGGCTTACTCTCTCAAACTTGAATGAGGATTTTCAGTCACTATTTCCTTCCCTTTTGCGATATTAACTTCAGTTGAAGACGTTGATGGCATAACATAGCTAGCCAAATCTTCCATCACATCTCGACCGCTTTTGAACGCTTTATACCACTCATTAGCACGTGTTTTTGATGAAATCAATTCACCGTAAGCTTTCTGTGACATTTTCAGGGACTCCGAACACAAAGCTCCATGGGCGATGCAAAATTTAAGACAAACTCTTTGTTCGATGTTTTTGTCCATTATGAAATTCGCAATACACACTAGATATGATCTAACTAAAAACAGCAGTGTAGATATTTAATCTAAATAACAGATGCAACTCAAACTCCGCGCAAAAATGAAAAACAATTGTGTCAATCTAACAACATGAAAAAAAAAAAAAACAAAAAATTTGGAACCATAAACAAACCATCCATTCCGATACTTTTTTAATTGAATGTATGCTTCAAAATTCGTTTAACCGCTTTACAATGTGTGAGCCGATTCCAGCCATTTGTTCCTAGTTGAAATACTGTATGTCAATCTGCAATGCCCCAGCTTCGGAGAAAACTTTTATTCATAAACATTTTATAGTCCACCGCGTGATTTGTGACGTTTTATCTGAAAATTTTAAACGCGTTTCTTCAGAATTGTGTTTTTTTTTGAGCTCATTATATTATTGTTAAGTTAAGAATCGATAAGATCTACATTTACCGCATAATACGAGTTATATTTCTTTCGTTATTGAAATAAATGGCATCACTGTCATACATTTCTCTTGTCGTGGCTTTGCTGTATTTTACTATTAAAGCGGCCATTAACAAAGATTGAGCGTTAATTATGTAATTATTTAATGAATGCATGTTGAAATAAATAGTTCGTTTTTTTTTTTAACAAGTTCGCAATGTTGTTTCTTTAGTTGGTTTTGGCTCCAACAACTTCTCAGTCTTTGAAAACAGAATAAATATCAAAACCAAATGATTATATTCTTCAAACACAAATCAGAATACTTTCCCCTCGTTCTTTATCTACAACAATATATATAAGACAATCAAACATCCAAATTCTTTTTTTACTAACCAGGGCATATCTGCTAATAGCTTTATACTTCTACAAAACATAATCACGCTTGTTATTCACCAAGGGCTACACCCAAATTCTCCAGTTATGTTTTAAGTTCATTGTAATAGGGACTAGCCTATTGCCATGCATCTATTGCTGTTTAGATTTATGCCCGTATGCCATAAATCTAGGCTTCGTGGTAGCTACTGAGACTTTCCTGATGGAAAACCCCAATTAAACTTTACCCGGCCTAAAATCGAACCCGGGATCTCATGCTTAGCAGGCGCTTGTGACCACTTGACCAGTTACGCAGCTGTCAATGAGTGAGAAGTTTATTTTAGTTTATTATGGTACACAGATCACCTATATAAAAAAAAACTTGAGTCTTGTTACTTAAGCAGTACGTTAAGTTGAGTGTAAACTACTCGTAAGTTTTCTTCGTATACGACTCGACGCTATCCACTTCAAGTTGAGTCTCGTTTATGTATCCGAGCTAATTACTGATACTCAATCTAAACACATTCTTGGGTGCTATATTGGTATAACTTTCGTCACCTTTCATAATAATGTCCTGGCTTCGATTCCCGGGTCGGACAAAGTGATATTGGATTTTTCCATCAGGAATTTCTCGGTAGCAGTCACTAAGTCTCGATTTGTGCCCGGTTGATGGCAATAGTCTCGCCCCGTATTAAATGGGACTTAAACATAGTTGGCGAAATGTACACCTCTGCCTAACCCTTTCCTTCGGCGGTTCTTAGGCGTGACGTTATGTTGTGTATGTATTTGCTTCACAAAAAATCTTTTGTTCCATTTGTATATTTAGCATTTAAGAGCTGTTGTGCCCAATAATTCTTGTTCGAATTCGGTACCTGAATCTATGTTTTCAAGTATAAGGTCGTGTGGCACTCAACTAAAATACTTCTACTAGCCATATTATCTATAAAAACTTATGTCAACTTTAAGTGTCAACTACTTGAAGTAGTAAGCTGGTTTCCCATACGACTCGACGCCATCCACTTCAGATTGCCTCTGGTTTATGTAACCGAGTTAATATTCCAATAAATACTCAATTTAGACAGATTCTTGGGTGTGTTATATTATATGTTATTGGTGTAATTTTCATCACTTTTCATAATAAAGAAGAAGATCTCTGAAGTTTAGCTTGTGAATCTTTTTAGGAAAACTTCTCATTTACGCGACCATCTAAATCTCTATGAAGAGTCCAAGTCTAGACTTGCTCATTTTCACTAACAGTAGATGATACCTAAATAAACAAAAAGATAACCAGTAGACGAATAATAGCGAGCTTTTTAATTTCCAACGCTCAGCTTAGCGCCATAAGCTGAACATCCAATAGCTTTTATTTAGGCATTCGTTGAGGTATCGTAGTGAAAATGGGCATCAATCGCTCTGATTAATCTAGAGTATCTAGACAGTCGGTTTGCTACTTTACGTTTAACTAATTAATTATAAAGCCAATATTAGTTACGTGCAAGCAAGCTAATCTATTCAAATTATCCGTCGGTTACTTACTTATGTAATCAACTAAATCCGGCTGCAATGCTAAATTAATACAGAATGTATCTGGCCATAATTATGCTTCATCTGTAAAGATTACCAATTTCTACTTTAATTTCTCTTACATCGGAAACATCAATAATGTGGGATTTATTTTTCCTCCAAAATACGTGAAAGTCACAACTTCGGCCGTGATAACGATTTTTGCAGTTAAGTCCATGATTAAGCATTAGGCTGTTTATTAAATCTTCTCTAAGTACATACCGAAAAACACAAGAAGGGGTTGGCAAGTCATGAATCTACACATATACATAAATTCAAGCCATTCTCCCAAGAGGATAGACAGAAATTACAGAACGCCACGTGCTACGACCCCGACACACCCCTTCACCCCTTTATTTTTTTACTCAAACATGAAAGGAGTAAAACTTAGTTAACGGAATAAATTTTATTTAAAACCTGAACATCATCAATGTTACATAAATCGTAAATATAGTACCTATATGTATATGGGTGCAGATAACATTTTAAAAAGAAGTTATGCACACATTCACATTTCAATGTAGAAAATATATTATCTACATATCTATATCTTATGTAGATAAATCACTATTTACAAAATTCTAATGGGTTATTACTACATCACAATTTTAGCAAGGACCCCTACGTAACTCAAAAATAGAGCGTCATAATTTCATCAAAATAAATAAAAAATGTTTACTCACAAAAGAAGCTTCATGCCTAAAATCAAAATCGACTAAAACCACCTCAATCGATGTTCTTGAAAGTATCTTGTCAAGTTCATGACCTCGCAGGCTGTATTATAAAACAATATTGTATTTCCTTTAATCATTTTCTTTACTGTTACTGATAGGCTACATCCCACAGCTGAGCAAAGTGTTCCCGTGACTTCCATTTCAATTGATCCAGGTTACTTTTCTTATCATATTTTATTCAAAAGTTTTGGCCCTATATCGTTCTAAAAGTATTGATTAGATCTTTTTGTGGCTTTTATCGGAACTAAAATCGCCATTTTGTTTTTCAATATCTACAATTTCCAGAGACAATTTCACAATTACTTACCTGACAGTAGCATTCAAACGCCGTAAGAATCAGCCTATGGATACTATGCCTGCTTATGGACTCATTTCGTCAATGTGTCAACGGTTCGGGGGATACTTAATGGATCATACTCGAACTACGTAGCTAGTAGCTACATACACCCAGTTCAAGCTTTACATAACGATGTAATCCCTGATTTAAAGAGAAACATAACTGACTGCTATCTACCTAAACACGTCTACCTACAGGCACGCGCCCTTCATCTCAAAACTTGACATCCATAAATCCTTGATAAGTCTCACCTGTCACTGTCGTTTTCTTTTCAATAAAGCGAGACGGCAACAGATTTACAGAACGCTCCAATTACAGAGTTCTTACTGAGCATTTATGAAGAGTTCCAGTTTTTATTGCGCAAAAGTCTGAACGCCTAAAAAAGTTAATAATCGTTTCATCCAGAACTGATGCCAGCTTTAGTATTTGTATTAAAGTGCTAAGTGGCTCTATCAACGTCATGTTTATCATAACTTTCGCTGCCAATCACAGAACGTACTTTAGTGTTTGTCTATAGTTTAGTATTATGTATAAGAGCAGGGATTGATATTAAGTTAATTACCTGCCGGCCCGAAACGTCCTTTGTCGGTCGGCTCGAACGGAGTTCATTGATTCCGTTTCTGCGCCCCCTTTGCTCCTATAACGCAAACCAGCCTAAAAGACCTTCAGCCCACCCCAACGCAACCTCCTTTTGTGAACATTTTTGTACGGTTTAAGGAGGCAGGGTAGCTCAGCTTACCTGGACGTGCAACGCCAACATGTGTTTGTGGCATTGGCCTCTACGGTTCGATACTGGAATTTGGGCTTTAACAGTATGTTATAAAGCATGTTTTACATCGTTTTACGAATGAAGATTTTTAGAAAATACTTTTTTTGCGTAAACTTGTCAAGAAAAAACGTATAAGATATTAATTACATAATGTTGATGAACTTGTCGCTTGATATTTAAAAGCGATACGTTTGTGTGGTGATCGAGGGCGTCGTGGGCGGTCCGTGTTGGCTCTGCTCCTTAGCACCCCAAAACAAGATGAACTCTGTTCAATGCGTCTACATTAAGAGCTCTCTATTGACTCGCTCGTAAATCTAGACCCATAAAGCTTGTTTCACACGCTACGGGTTCACTCGTGTTTATCATGAAATACCATAGCAATGAAGATAGCTGTATAAGAATAAAACCTCCTTCTTTAGTAAGTTAGCAACGATAAAACCAACAAAATGGTGAGTTAGATGTTTAAAGTGAAATACGGCGAGTTACATAATCGTTAATGGTCAGAAGTAAGCGGAAAATAATATAAATATGTATTGGGGGAAAGAAAATTAAGTTACATAAGATTTAAGTTGTTCCGAGTTAGGTTTTTCGGAGTTATGTTGGATTTTCTGCGATTAATTTAATAACCTCAATAGACCTTATTTTTTATTCAAGGGCCCCTGGTGAACCGTTGCTCGATGCTTTGTGAGTTCAACTTTCGTCGGAGGAATGAAACCTCGTCGCCAAATATTCATTCTGATACATAAACTCTCGCATTTCTCCCATGGGGGTAAGCAGACACTATAGAACACTACCTACGATCCTTACATACTGCTTTAGATTCTTATACGATGCAAGAAAAAAAAACATGAAAAACAAAGGAGAATATTCAGATTATTGTTATTGAATTGCTACGGAGCCCTCTTCCTCTTTCCTAGTGTTTCTGTGCCCGACAAGGTCCATATTGAACTTTTATCTTGTTACACCATCTATGTAATACATATGGAATGCTATAAAGACTTGAGTATTGATTCCCTGATAGAAAATTAACATAGAACCATTAATTTACTAAACTATCATCGAATCTACATGTTTGTCGCTAAACATCAAGCCATCGATACACAAGGGGCCGGAAGCCTACCTGAGCTAAACAAAGGTGAACACGGTCTTGCGCCTAACTGTTTTATAAATACCCTATTCTTATGCGCTGACCTTGCGATGCCAATGTAATGGCTGTGGCATCCTACCTGCCTTCCAAATGTACGAGGTTTTGTAGAAATAGGAGCGTATTCGATATATAATGTACCTAGATATATGTGTGGACAATATGAATAGAAGAATATTAGCACCTGGTTTGGAAATGAGCGTTAAAACTAGGCTTAATGGAGGAGTTAATAGGACATTAAAAGCTCGGGAGAGCGAGAACACTGGCTATTCAGGTGGTGAAGTTATTTAAAGTTTCACAATACTACTAATAAAGTGACAAGATAAAGCAGTATAACATAATTACACCAAAAATAAAAGATGCATTCGTTATGAGACAAATTGTTATTTTAATCTATTTGTGACAGTGCAAGATAGAGGTTCTTCGTGAGATCGAAAATATTTTTGAAAATAAAACAGCGTTATAGAAGTTAAGCAAAATTCAGTACCTAGATAATAAATGAAACTCAAAACATTACACAACATAAAAGCTGATGAAAACGAAAATAATTTGCACAGTAACAACGATAATGCAAAAGCTTCAAACAACAACAGATAGACATAAAACAATGCAAACTAAGGGCTGAGCAGAGTTGCAATTAGTCGCAAAGCATTACTCAAATCCACGTTTAAACGTAAATGTAGTGAGTTAAAAAGTTGATAAAACTGCACTTTGTTGCGACAGCCTGCCATTGTATCCTTCACTTACTACGAGTATACCTAACGTTCTCAATTTAGCTAGATGATTGAAAACTTTAATTCGAATTGTTTCAATGGAGATATTTGTTTCGACTCTCAGAAAACAAGTCTCAGATAGACGTCACGTGAAAGATATTGGTACATGCATTTTTGCATAGCTTAAAAAGGAAAATGGTGGAAAAGGGGAATTAACTAAGGAATTAAAGTAATTATGAACAAACTAACACGATCAAAATGCTTGGAACACTGTTTTATATAATATAGTATCTGAACATAATTAACTGCTAGAAGACACTTGAAGTTATTTTGAAGTTCGAGTGATTCTGTATCTTCTAGATAAGCGTGCTCCACCCTAGGACGCATCATCGCATCACATCCGGCGAGTTGCCAAACGCAAACCTATATAGATTTAAAAAAAACAATTCCAGATCACTCCGAAAGAAAAACCGAGGACCATTCCCATTTCTGCCAGATTCCGTTGACAGCATGCAAATATGTAGTAACAGTTGAATAGAGAAAACACAAACACTGAGATTAACCTTGTATAGCCCAATAAACTGTCTGCGTTCACATTTGCGTTGTGCAAACGCAATAGATAACTCTTGTAAGCCTGTTAGCTGTTCCGTACACCTAGTGTTGGGTCGCCTGCAGTACTGGTCAGCTGTCACCTACGTCTGTACATATTGATGCGCTGGATAGAATGGAGTAAGGAGGTGCATTCTAAATTAAGATTAAGGGGAGACGTGTTTTGATATTCGTCTAGGTTTTAACTGTTAGGTAAGTTGTTCTGCGCTGAGGACAAGAAGAAATATTGCCGTCCTTCAGTAACTGTAGGGACCAGAGGAAGAAAACAGTTGGATTACTGTCATGATGCTTTATAGAACAAATTGTGAACGTAGTTTTTTATCTTATTTTTAATACTTGTAAGGGGTCGTGCTTTAATCACGTGAGGTTTGAACAGGGGGGGACCCCTCCCCCCCTCCACCCCCATCGTGATTAATCGTGATTTTTTTCTGACTCCCGTCAGAAAAAAATCACGATTAATCACGATGGGGGGAGGAACGTGACAATCACGTGTATTTTTTTCGTGGGACCAAAAAATTAATTTAATAATATATGTGACGTGTAAAATATGTTTTTTTCCAATAATTAATTAAAAACCCGAGCAAGCAATTTTTTGTATAAATAACCCGAGCAGCGATTTTTATTTAATTTTTTTTTTTGTTAAAAACAGATTCTAGAACTGTGCGATGTTTTCAATAAAAAAAAACACGTGATGCTGGGAGGGGGCGGGAGGGGTAGCTTGAAACCTCATGACGTATCACCAAGGCGGAAGGGGGTCCTATAAAAATGGCCTAAAAACCTCACGTGGTTAAAGGACGGCCCCTAATCTGTAAACATTTGGAAATAAATATTACAAGGTGACTTATTTTTTGTGAACACTACAGAACTTTTTGCTACTGATGCAGATGGAACATTAGATTTATACAATTTTCTCACGCAAATTAATGATTACCCAGTCAATACTGAATAATCATTAATTTTATGAAAGGCATCTTTATAGTCCCATTGTTGTCTTCAGTGATCTCATTAATAGTAAGTAAATTAATTAATCTTGTGTTCCTGTGTCAGCTGTAGCCATTACTGTTACTTAAGCTATTAACATGAGATGATTAAGGTCCATATTCTATTGGAATATCCAAAAGTTCATAGTTTTCATTGAATAAACCAGTTGAAAAATGAATTCATATTTGAGAGGCGTAGCTACAAATTTAATATAATCAAAAAGGGTCAACGCCTTCTTTATATTTTCATGACGCTTTTGACTAATGTTTTATTTGATGTAGTCTCAAAATAATGCTCGTTGAATTGATCATGTTCATTTATCTCTTATACTAAAAACAAAATAATTATTAATTCAGCGTGATATCAGTTCGCCTTGACTGCTAATCTCAATGACATAGTTTTAACTTAATACGTACTACAGTTCATTAAATAATAATTAAAATGCTGTTATATTACGATCATTCGAAAATTATTTTCAAATATTTGTAATCTCACTTGAATTTCGTCTAATAATAAATAATTGAAGTCAACCAGTGATTGTCTTTTGTTTTTAGTCTGCAACGGCTGTGTCATTATCTGCCTCTTCTGTTAATTCCATATCATTGAATCAGTTGTCTTTGTCTTTCGCGTTAGGTTAAAGGATCTTCTTTCTCTTTTCACGGGATCCCTTTGCACTACATCTATCCACTTTAATTTAGGTCTCTGGTACTCCTACCGGATGTTTTATCTCTCTAACCTAAAAATCATTATCTTTTGGCAGACAGTGTGAAAGTTTATTAACTGCAGGTGTGTTGATTAGATTATTATCCAGATTTGTTTTGACGGTAACTATCCGTTCTTTTTTGTGTCTACTACGTCATAAAGCGACAGACAATGAATGGCCGTCATCGATAAGTAAAACGATCCTTGTCGAAATAGCTTCTTTCTGTGTGGAAAGCATTTGTTTGTGTGCGTCATTTTATTACGGAATGTGTGCGTTTGACGACTTGTATTAGCGTGCTTTTGTAGTTACGAGTGAACATCTTCGAGTGGTGTAAATTGCTGGTTGGTCAGAGTGCTTTCGTCTGGGCCTGTGTCAAATGCGGCAATGGATGTGGGACAAAGTGGATCAATAGTATCGTTATCGTAGTCCCGTCGACCAGCTGTAGGATCGCGTTGGTAATCATATTCTGTTTCGTTTTCCTGCCGTGAGCTTGTAGCTGTTAGTTGGTTTTATACGTCACCGCCAACGTTGGAGCAAACATTTGTTAATTTGCTCCAATTCGCCTTACATTTGTGTTTTATAGTGGCATTAGAATTACAATTTTACTGTAATCGTGACTGTTATGTAATTGTTCACTTAATCTAAGTGCAACTGTAGTACTATTTGTTCTATCTTATCTGTCAACAACTTTTAATGGCGTAGGTAGACGTTTGGCCGCTGCAGCCTGTCGAAGAGTTTATTCAACTTTTAGCACAGATTCATCATGCGACTGATATCATCATTTAATACTAAAAAAAATATATGAGTAAGGATTCGGTGCTCACATACGCATAACCTACAATTGCTTCTAGTGAAAAAAACACCATTATGGTCGTCACGTCAATTTAAGTCATGACTTCCGAAGGTCATCTCAACCTGGTCTTTGTTTTAGGGATAAGTTGTTCCCATAAATATGGCAGCCCAAACCCAGTTGGTGTAATTTGTAAGGGTGTGACCACACTGTGATAACTGTCGACGGATACCCTCGCAGGTACGAGTGTGCGACATGATAAGACTACTTATGTCCAGTCTTTTGAAGATAAAACTATTATTGTTACGTTGTGCTTTTGTGTGTCTTGAAGATTATTAATAGGAAAACATTCAATTTTGTGAGTGTACTTGATGTGTTTTAATTCCGGTACAGTCAATCACAAATTCATGATAACTTTATTTCTATTGTTTCAAGTTTGGTGGATGAAATCGAGGCAAGTACTAACACGGATAAGGTTACCTCTTGCTTGCAGAGTAGTTCATTGATTCATAATAATCATAATATACTGAAATTCTTGCTTCTTCGCTTTGAAAACCTTATGTGGCTCTTACTTTAACGGAAATGATCAAACTTAGTGCAAATATACCCCAAATAAAGTTTTACTTACCGGTATCGTTTATTTACAAACAAAAATTACTAAATAAATCTAAAACACGAGAACGGAACATAAAACTTTATCGCAGCAAAAATCTTAACTTCATTATACGGGCCCATTCATTATTTTTTCCCACCAAAAATCGTATGAAATTGTTCACACTTCATTCAATATCGGACTACAGCAATGTTGAGGACCCCTGGTGAATGGCAGGGGTGGGGTACCCAGCCCGGGGGAAAAGACGGAATAAAAATATTCTTCGAACGTCTAAGCCGTAAAACTGAAAGTGGGCATTGCAAATGCCAATAAAGTTGATATTCAAGACTTGCAGCTGCCTAGACTTATGTACCTATTAGTGATGTAATATAATAATAACATAACACCGCGCCTGTAATCTCCGAAGGGTTAGGCAGAGGAGTACCCATTAGTACACCCACATTTCGCCAGTTATGTTTAAGTCCCATGTAATAGGGGGCGAGCCTATTGTCATCAACCAGGCACAAATCCAGACTCCGTGGATGCAACCGACAAATTCTTGATAAACCCAATAACACTTTGCCCGACCTGGGAATCGAACATGGGATCACATTCTCAGCAGGCGCAAAAAATAAGAAACAGTGAAAACGTGGGTTGGGGAAAACTTTTGGGGATCAAAAATTCATCTGCATCGCTGTCAACAGGAAAAGTGAATGCCTGCTGTTTCTTCGACCTAAAAACGGAGCAAGCCACGTGAAGTAATATAAAATCACCGTTGGAAATATATTAGAAATGCCCATATTTACAAATCTAGACAACATGCTAGTCTCAGCTCATCTCATCCTTACAAAGAACTCGGATGTTCGGTTTCCAATCCAACGTAACGTAACTGCAGTATAATATTGAGTAGTTGGAAAAGTAATCAATAAGTCGTACCCACTCAATAACACGCTAGACTTGTAAAACCTTGAAAAAAGGGGTTTTAATAATGGTTGGTGCTTGACATTGCCAATGAAACCCTGTATAAGTCTACAGTTAGTAACAAAATACTTACCGCTTTTTTAAACGATACTCGGGCCTTTTATGTGGTATAAAATGTGAATCTATACTTTGTATTCTTAATTCGAAAGTAACTATGTCTGTCTGTCTGTCTGTAAACCTGTTCACGAAATAACGACTGGACAGATTAGGATGAATATTGGTACAGTGGTAAAACTGGTTCAGGATATAGGATACTTTATGCCGGAAGTAAGTTCCCGTGGGGTAATAACTAGTCTGCGTGGGCGAAGCCGCGGGTTTACATATGAATTTTTTGGCAAAAAAAAAACCGGCTTCCAAAAAAAGTCCTAAAAACCCCGAAAGGTGAGGCAGAGATGTACCTAATAGTGCACACAATTCGCTACTTATGTTTAAGTCCTACGTAATAGGGGAGGCGAGCCTATTGCCATCAACCGGGCACATCTAGACTCCGAGGCTTCTACTGAGAATTTACGCGTTGCGTACTATCGAGAGCACAGACGGTCGACCACTTTTCAACCTTTTTACTTAGGGCATAAGGGTGAAAAGTGTTAGACCGTCAGTGAACCAAGTATTACCGTAGATCAATATTTAAAGGGGTCACCTTCCAAAGAGAAACATTAAGCGACTGATACAAGTTACATAAATCAAACGATGATTAATAGTGCAAGCTTTCGATCACGTAGTAAACTTTTAAAGAGTAATACAACAGTATGTTGCACAATATTAATTATGTGGTCACCTTTAACTACTCGTAGTTAACTAGAAGTTGATTTGAGTACCTAAGTCTTTAATTTATCTCGAGTACTCTAGGGTCTCTGCTTCAAATGTTTAACATATATAGGTGAATACAAGGTACTAAGTTGGTTAATGTAAGATTGCAAGCGCTTGTTCTTTTTCAGTTGTGCAATAGATTTAAGGTATTTTTATAGCGTTCAATGAGACTGAGAAGCTCATCATCTGCCTAGCCTTTTTCCCAACTTTATTGGGGTCAGCTTCCACTCTTACCGGATGCAGCTGAATACCAGTATTTTTCATGGAGCCACTGAGGAGCTCGTGGCTAAATAGTAACACCCGCTCGGGTTAGTTAAGTCAGTCTTGCCTAGGATGGTCCGTGGGTGGGTGGCCACCCATTACATACCGAGTTTCCTCCGTGCCTCGAAAAGCACATTAAGCCGTTGGTCCCGGCTGTCATTAGTAGATCTTTGACAGTCGTTACAGGGAGTCAGAGGCCCGAAAGTCTGACAACCAGTCTTACCAAGGGGTATCGTACTACCCAGTACTATGTGGGTTGTGGAGGTCAGATAGGCAGTCGCTCCATGTAAAATACTGGTATTCAGATGCATCCAGTTAGACTGGAAGCCGACCCCAACATCGGGGAAAGGCTAGGCAAATGAATTAGACTTACCAGCTTTCGGGCTTCAGAAAATTCAAAATAACCGAACCGATTATCTGGAATGATAACGTTCTCACAAAACCTCTGATTAATTCCCAAGAATTTGTCGTCAATAACTCATATACAGTTCAACGCATACTTAAAACTTGTCCTTTATAACAATAAACAGATTACTATATAGAACGAACAGTACGTCTCAAAGGGAACGTGGAGTGGGGTCTCGGCTAATATAAATATTCAGTGGAGGTTAACGGCGGTCGGTCGAGGTGAGCCACCCTTGATAAAAAGTTAAAATAGGCTTCACACTGACGCACTCCAAACTGCTGCTAACGTATTATATAAGCCTCATTTTTATGTACACTTCTGTACAATATGCTATTGGTTTTGTACATTTCTTTAATGTTAATGAGACTTAAAATTATTATTGCGTAATAATGTTTATATTTCGAATTTTTCGGATCGAGCTGGATAAGACGAGCAACCAAGGGTCCATATTGGCCCTGGATCCATGGGGAGAGGCCTTTGCCCAGCTGTGGGATGATGCTGCAGGCTAACAGTATCAGTATCAATAATGTTTATATTAGTTACCTACATGGGCCTTAAAATAGCTTCTTCTTGTGAAGCGATGGTATAAATATGACTTAAAATATTAGGTACTGGCGATATGTGGGTGGTACGCCTTTGCAAAAACCCTTTGAAGATTACAGGCGTATGCTTTATGTTTGAGTAACCGTTTTTAAATAAGACTGTCGAACACATAATGATTGCAAAATCGAAGAAAAAACAAAACACTATATCCTAATTATTAAACAGCTGAATAAATAATACCGAAACTATTCAGACTAGCAAACAAGAAATTTACATTTTACTTCAAATCGTTTTTTTTTATTATATATTTAAGCTAAATTTTTATGTACCAACAATTCTGTACAATATGGTATTGGTATTCCAACTTTTTTGAAAGTAAGTAATTGAGACTTATATATTATTATTTTGTAAATTACTACCCCATTGGTCTTGTGAACTCTTGTGCAGTGGCGTGCCTAGGGGCCAACAATACGGCATGCCCACAAGGCAAGCATACTGTATGAAAGCAGCGCCACCACTCTCGGGTCTCGTCGCATGCACTACTGCTAAGCATGAAGGGGAGGGAGGGCTGGTTTTGGGTGTCGGAATACCAGGTGTGATGTTACGCTATTCTACATTTTTGAATATTAATGTGTTTAAAATACAAATTGTGTAAATGTTTGTGAATACTTTTGAACAGTTCAACACATGATGCAACTTCGAAAAAAAACAGAAATGAAGTGATAACTTGTGTGTTTTTTTTTATTGGTCAGCTCAATAAATAATACAGCAACCAACACAAACGAAAAGTAATTTAAAAATAGTTTTCCTTTACTTATGAACGTGGAAGAAGGAAATGGAGTACGTAATGATCTTAACAAGTAAAGTAAAGTGTAAACTCTGTCTACACCCACGTGGAAAAGAGCATGGGATTATATAGGTATGTTCTTTAACATCCTCAACGCTGTTAAGCCATTATGATAAACAGGCGTACAAAAATCATCATCTGCCTGGCCTTTTCCCAACTATGTTGGGGCCGGCTTCCAGTCTTACGGATGCAGCTAAATACCAGTATTTTAGATGGAGCGACTGCCTATCTGACCTCCACAACCCAGTTAGTACTGGGTAATACTATACCTCTTAGTAAGACTAGTTGTCAGACTTTCAGGCCACTGACCTGTAACGACGTTCAAAGATCTACAAATGACAACCGGGACCTTCCGAGGCATGGAGGAAACTCGGTATGTAATGGGTGGCCACCCATCCACGGACCAACCTAGGGAAGGCAGACTTAACTTAACACTTTATATTGTTTGAACTTTGAACTATATTAGGTTGAAGCATACGAGTGAGTAATTTCACATCTTGTTGATGCCAACTGTACCGAACGAAAGGTTAGTTACGGGGTGAGATTGCACTGGCTCGCTCGCCTATACCCAGTGATAAATATATCAATACTAAATATACTTTATTGGTAACTTTTTTGCCCGTGAAAAATAAAAGTTGTTCGTGAAAATGAATCTGAAAGAGATACGATAACTGTTTAGGGTGTATTTGAAATAAATAAAATACTATATTGGTAACTGGCAATACTAAAATGATTCCAGTTCATTCTTTTCGTCTTTATCATCGCAACCTTTTTTGTGAAAAATCTTAAAGGTTTTTGGAGGAAAAATTCTCAAACGAAAGAAATTTAATTTTTCTTTAATTTATTATTCTTCTTTATTTCTTCATACATTAGTACGCTAAATTCGCCGAATTGTTAACTCCAAGTTGATACTCGTTCAGTGACACGAATTTGCCAATCATGTTTCAAATTAAGTTAATGTAGAGTGCTGATATCGCTCGTTATGTGGGCATTGCACAAACACCGGCCTAACTGTGATGTAAGCTAAAAAATAAAATCAATTCGGTAGAAAGCGAAATTATATTATCTAGGGATATTAATTTTTAACTTCAACAAAGTCATACAATTAGACGATATCAAATTAAATTAGCAGGCAAAACGCCGAAGCGGTCATGGGTAGGTACCAGATATCTAAACATTATAAAACGATGAAATACAAATCAATGAATTTTGAACTATGATTTCGAGTAGATAACGAAACAGGGCTGTACATTGTTTGAAGACGTGTCATAAATGTGGTCGCGATTCTTAGGATTATGGGAACCACGAAGAAGAAGAAAAACGAAATAAGGTACGGTCGCTGACCCCAAAAATTATCAAAACGTATCCATAGCTAATTTAATTTAGACCCTTCTTTCTTTATCGTGTGGTTAGTGCCTAACTTGGTGTCAGAGTCTTCAAGTTGTCAAGGGCCTCTGACTTGGCTTTGACATGCCATCGAGAAATGTCTCTCAGGAATGCTGGTTTCCTCACGACGTTTTTCTTCACCGAAGCAAGTGATAATTATAGGTACAATACGCTCATAATTCCGAAAAATCTGAGGTGCGTGTCTTGGGTTCGAACTCGAGACCTATGACTTGGCAGTCCAACGGTCACGACACTAGACTATCACTGCTCACTAATAACATAGTATTGACACAGATACATTTGAAGCATCCAAATCCATTCGGTCATTCTCGATTTTTCAGGTCATCATTAAAAAAAAACTCAACATCCAGAAACCAATATCACTCAAGAAACGTAACTGAAACGTTCTCACAAACGTTCACAATACTCCCCCAGTTCGTAAAAACGATTTGATGTGTGACAAAGCGTTTGTCGACGAATGTACCGCTCGATCCAACGGCACCAACGGGTAAGTTTTGTCAACCATATCGACTAAGTAAACACTCCAAACGTATTGAGTTTAAAAGTTACTTATTCGATGAGTTTAAGTTGATTAAAAAGATTAAATACACGTGGAATTTGATTGTTTGTAACGTATCACCGGGAAGTTATATTGTATTGTTTATTCATTCCGGAGGAACGTTTAATTATATGGATCCACAGCATGGTTGTATGTAAGTGAATGTAGAAGATGTTAATGGAAGATACTGAGGATTTTGGCATTATTATCAAATCGTTGCCTAACGCACTCGCGGAAACCAACTCTGGTTTGGACTTGTTTGCTAATGAATGGAAGGACAATAATGATAGAAAATTTACAGTTCTGTGAGAAGACTGCGTGCTAAGATTAACTTAATTTAGTATTGATTTCTAGTTTGCAGTAATTAGTAAATAAATAATCGGGCATTAGACCAGCGTGGGTACGGTATGAGGCAGGGGGCACCTGACCGGTACATACTTAATTTTAATTATCATTTGATGATGGTAAAAGTCCATCATTTTTAGTCCATTTATTCCCCATCTCCTCTCAAATTTGGCCACGTATCATTGCCAACATAACATTATGTCTGTTTTCAGGACTTTTCAAATGACTAGACATAGGGAGACTTGTGTAGTAGGTACTCCCACACCACTCACCTACGGGTGATGAGTTGGCCTTTAAACCGGCCACCTCGTCGGTTTGACGACATAATTTACTAAAAAGTTACAGTTCGTTAGTGGTAAGTATAAAAATATGTCTATAATTTGTAAATGATCATCTATTACCCAGAAATAGTGCTTGATTCTACTTCCCCTATTTGTAAGGGTACTAACAACGTGGGCGCTTACTGTGGGCGTACGATTGTACACCTCTGCGTAACCTTTCAGGGGTCACCAACGTGTGTTAAGGTCCATTATTTATAATCACATTTCTAATTTTTACAAGTAAAATAACATGGTGATTGGTGTGTTTGGGAGGTGATTTTTCAAGAGGATGTGCTAACAGCCTCTCAAAAAACACAAGTAATAATCTCTGAACAATTTAATATAATTCAAGGTGACTGGTTCACATCGAACTAACCATAGGTATAATTCTGCTGGAACACAGTTTTGCTCTCTTCAAGAGAGAATGAGAGGAAAGGGGGCAATAAAATTGGCCTAAAAACCTCATGTGATTAAAGGATGGCCCCTAAACAAAATAACACTAAATAGTACAAAGTTGGTATGAGTGAAAAAAAAGACGATTGGTTGAATCGAATCTCCTTCAAAGTCGACGGGGCACCAAGCGGAAACAAATTATTCAATAAACGGATAAAGACCTGAGAATAAATGATAAACAGTCATAAGTAAGTTAAAGAGTGAGTGAAGCTGGCTGTTTGCATCCGGAAACTCATCAGGAATTCTTCGTCGCATGTCCGGAAGCACAATGTTATGACTGATTGATTTGAGCCAACCGCAGGCTGCCTCGATGTCATTGCTGAGTCTGAGTGTTCCTGTGTGTCTTGCCTGATCTTACATATATTACTTTTTTGTATGTGCATCTCGGTTTTGCCGTAATAAATGCACGTTTTTTTTTATTGTCGGCTTGTTTCAATATCCAGGAGGCCTTTACACGGTAGTGGGTTTATGCAGGCTTGTAAGTGTAGTGGCGGTACTTTCATACAAGCCATCAAGCTTGGCTTTGCCCTTATAACCTACTAATCTTCATGGTGTTAAGGTTTCTGAACTGTCTGCTTGCCTTATAGGCTTGCCTTATTGTTGGCCTAATCCCAAATGATGGAACACTTGATATCGTGTCGTCCCTGTCCTTTTGTTTGCACATAACAGGAGCTGATGGACGCTACTGAAAGCCAATCTGGTCGGCAAATTTTGGGCTGTAACAATTGGAATTGTCATCGAGACGCTAAGAAGAAGAAGATTGTTGGCACCCAGGCACGCCACTGGCAACAGTAACAATAGTCGATCCATACGGTAAGCTACGGCCTTGACCATCTCAATTTTAGCCAAACTAAACGAAGTTGACGCTAGGTTATTGTTTATTGGCAAGGTTTCTACAGTTTTGTATTAGATCATCATCTGGCTAGCCTTCTCTTTACTGAGTAATACGATACCTCTTGGTAAGACTGGTTGTCAGACTTTCGAACCGAGTCAAAGATCTACAAATGACAGCCGGTACCAACGGCTTAACGTGCTTTCTGAGGCACGGGGGAAACTCGGTATGTAATGGGTGGTCACCAATCCACGGACCAACCCAGGCAAGCCAGGTTTAACCTAAGATCGACGTTATTGTTCGACCGCGAGCTCCTCCGACCCCCAACACTGTAGTTTACGTAATATTTGTAGCTAATAGCCAGAATCGTATCCATTTTTAAATCCTAACATCAGTATCATAATAGCCGTATGAAATCGCCTTACACGCATATAATCATATAACTACACAGACAAACACGAGTGACTTCAACCACTACAAGCTGACCTGTGAATCCTTTCATACTCCTTTGTACAGAAGGCTTTTAAAACAGATACACAGGCAGACTGGTGAGATTTGCCGACATAGAAAATTAAAAAAATCTGCAGAATTCCTTGACGGGTACTGTTCATTATTTCAAGTTATTTTTGTTAGTAGCGTGGACAATTAAAAATGTGGGACTGAGGTGGAAAAAACCAGGTTTTCGCCGTTTCCGCCACCTAAGTGACTAAAAAAAGCACTCTGTTGAAATTTCAACGCTCTGCTCTAGGCCAAGGGTTCAAAAACGAACATATAGATGATAGTAATACAGGATGTAGCCAATGCCTTCTACAGGTACTAGGCTATCTATCTGTCGAAAAGTTAAAAGACAAACAGATTTACTGTCGCTTTTATAATATTAGAATCAGAATGAATTTTAGTTAAAGTTGGTTTAGCTGTCGCAAGCGCGACTGCAAGGTCGATGGCAAAAGGCTCGACCCTTATTACATGGCACTTTACGTTACTGGTGAAATGTGGGCGTACTTTTAGGTACACCTCTGCCTGAACCTTCTGGAATTATAGGCTTGATGTTATGTATAGTACTCGTATATATGTTATGTGAACTTCTCGATCAGTAGCTAAGCTAGAAGTGCACATACCTAACAGTGTGAATGATTTCAATTGTTTCTACACATTTTTATATCATAGAACGCATGACTGGATCTAACCTACCAAGGTTGAACTCTAGGCCGGTTGCAGTAAAACAAATCGCCTTTATTTACACTTATTATTTCTTTTATCAATATATTATAACTAGCTTCTGCCTTTACGGATATAATTATACCTACCGCTAGCTGTCGTCCGCGACCTTCGTCCGCGTTTAATTATTATAAAAATATTACTACCCTATTTGAATCCGACTTTGTTAACAATTTCAGGCGTTTTATTTTTTTGCACGGGTCCCTAATTATTTTAAAAATCAATCCTAATTATTCTAAACTAAAAGTAGCCTAATTTAGTCTTATAACATCAGCTATCTGCCAGTAAAAGTCCCGTCAAATCGGTCCAGCTTTTTTTTTCAAATCGGATGAATAGTTTCGGAGATAACCTCCCACGTCAAAAATGACAATCCGCTTCATAACATTACTGTAGGTAATGTTTTTTTGCTAAAACAAATAACTAAATATTTAATCATTCGTTATTTGAATATTTCCCATTTTAAATTAAAATTCTCTAAAGGGTCTGCCGATTTGACCCATGTCCCTTTCGTAAGCTTTTCAAAAGACCCAGTTTCTCCTGATATTTGAGGAATTTATCAACCCATGAACAGAAGACGAATATTAAATAGCTTGTTTTATAAGGTTTATTTTTACATAGTGTATATCTGGCAATCAAATTGGTAAGTACTTGAAGGTTCTTGGAGTTTTTCAGTAGCAGCCACGGAGTCCGGATTTGTGCCCGGTTGATGGCAATAGGCTTGCCCCCTATTACATGTGACTTAAACATAACTGGCAAATTGTGTGTGTACTATTAGGTACACCTCTGCCTAACCCTTCGGGGGTAACAGTCGTGATATTATGTTATGTTACTTGAAGACAGATTCCACCTACGTTTATTCTTAATAACTCTGATCTTTTATGTTCACGTTAAATTACGATTGTATTTCTTTAAACATTCGTAAAACTTTTAAACTTAACAATCCGTTTTAGAAACAACGGGAATTCGCGAGCATCGCCGCCGGCTGGTGTTTAGCATATAAAATGGTCAGACCTCTTACTGAGGGAACCTTGGGAGGATTGATTCACCTCGGCACTGGACGAGGAGGTCGCTGCGCACACGCCGGTCCGATCAATTGTTACTGCGTATGTCTTATGTTGTTATTGATAATCGGTTACGAAATTAGGATTTATGTACATACATACTTAATTTTACAAGTATTCAGCTGCATCCGGATTGACTGGCGGCAGACGCAAACATAGTTGGGAAAAGGCTAGGCTCCAGATGATTTGAAACTCACGCATTGGTCTTTGAAACAAGTGACCCAATTCCGAAAATTCTTTCACTAATGGGAAGGTGGAAGATATTTAACCATAATGCAAGCAAAGCCGCGTACAAAAGTTACTACCTAAAACGCACAGCGCGATAAGGAAATTAGTGTAATCATATTTAGGCATGCATTTATGTAAATATCGTTCAATTTTACTGAGAACGAGCAATAAGTAATCGGAATCTTCACAAAACCTACAAAATCTAATTTAAACGTTTTCTCTTCTAACTGCAGCTCAATTTGAATGAAATCAGTAAGCGTTAAAAGCGAGAATTTGGCGTTTCCTAATGACGAGTTTTACTCAAGCAATTCAAAAACTTAGCTCACAATATTCAGGGAGTCAACACTACTATGCTCCTGAAATTCAGTGGAGTTTCGTTATCTTGCGCTTTTCAGTAAATAGGTAAGTAGAATAAAAAGGCATTTTAAAGGAGGAAGGTAAGTGCAGGAAATATAATGATCAAGAAAAGGATTTCACCACAAAAGCGGTGCCACGTCAAAAGATTATGACTTATTTTGAAATTAAAATAAACTAAATAATGAGGTAAACTTAAAAACCAAATTTTGTTTGATTATAATATCCATTTTGTTAAACTAGAGACTCATACAAATTGGTTTCATACCAAAACTAAAATCCTTATTCATTCTCGATTAGCACAAATGCATAATGACTTAATGACCTTTTTTGAACCAATAATAAAGAAAGAAAATAACTGGAAGCCGACCTCAACGTACTTGGTAAACGGCTAGGCAGATGATGTTGATGAATAAAGAAAGAAAATTTATTTACTTTGCACAAATTAAATGCACATAAGTTAACATAAAAATACACAAAGTCGCCAAAACCCTCGGCAGTAAAATAATAAAAGCAAAAAGTGAATAGTATGTTTTAGACACCTACCATTTATACTTAGCAACTAACCTAATACATATTGCACGTGGTACCTAGCGGCTGGGTTTATGGCCCGACGTTTTCAAATCATAGATAAGTACACGGATCACTGCCTCCATAAAAAGATCAACTTTACTGGATTTTCTATACATATTGATGGGTTCACTTAATAACTACATTGATTACTAAACATGACAACTCTTTGTTTGTATTATATAACTTTATCACCTGAGCTATTTGCATTTATTAAATATTTATTGCTAGAAGTATTTTATGCCTGAACTGAAATTTAGTTAGGCATCAAGATCAGAAAACTACCTGTCAAATGAGATAAGTTGTTGATTGGATTTGGCAATTAAATTGAATGGAATTTTTACATTAGAGAGTAAAAGAGTTAAACTCAATAACACAATATTACAACAATGGTCTATATAAAAAATGTTTTAAATGTATTTGTCTTTTCACTGTGCATCGGTTGAGCGTAGCTTATACGTATCATAACCGCTGCGTAGCAGCGTCTACACGTCGCGTAGCCGTAGCCGCTGCGGTGTAGGCGGGTGTAGCAGCGGCTACACGTTGCGTAGCCGTAGTTACTGCAACGTCTCGCAGCCGCTACACGTCGCGTAGTCGCGAGAAGTCGTGCGTAGTAACACGTAGCCGCGCGTAGCAGTACCTTGCAGTTGATTGCGATCGCTTTACTGTTTCTATACACTTTTATTAACTCTATTTATTCCTAGTTGTAACCGATAAACCATGGGAAAACGGACCACGGTCGCGGCGTTTACTCTGTGCATGGTTCGACGAACTCCTCTGGAGCAACGCTACGCCGAATACGAAAGCGAGAGCGTAATACCAACTAACGGTGTGGCTTAGTACCCTGTGGAATAGAATAGTAGTCTAGCCCATACCTTAAAAATACTCCAAGTATCATCTCAATACACTTAATACAAAAACAAAACAGTTACATTTTAACATATTTACTCTGTCATTGACAAACAGTATAAAATATAATAAATATCGGATCTGTACGGAAATTACGTTCACTTATCGGGAGCGTATCGTTACCGCATGTGTGTGCTTACGGCTTGCCGTCAACGCGGCGTCATCTCGCTTGTCGTGATGCGGGGCAAGCAGAAGGTTAAGTGTTTAAGATGAGAGATACAAGCTCGATGGAGAAGTGTAATGTAATTGTTTTCGTAGAAAGCAAACTAGTTGCTTTTCTCTAATTTACTCTTAAGTTAATTGACGTATACGTAGCACTTATAGCTCTAGTATCTTGCTAGGTCACTCACCATCTTCCTGCCCTTGTCCCGTGTTATCGCGCACACGTTTTTTTCTTCCATTCGTCCCTGTCAACCGTCACGTTACCATTTACTCATAGAATACTTATTTTATTGTGTTTGTCACAAAAATACTACGCAATCCATACTGTAGAATTGTGTAGTTAAATGTAATAGCAAAAGTCAATTTATTTATTTATTTTAATGTATATTTCAGGCATTAACCCATAGGAATATGCCATGTATGTGTGTGTATATATATGTATTAGAAAATTGTTTATCACAAACAACACACTGCATTTTTATTTGTGTAGAAAAATATTTTACTATTTGCGGAGAGCAAAACCTTTTTTCTTGAAAGGCTCGGCAGATGATGATGTAGAGCAAACCCTTGCAGTCTTTATTCAAAAGACATAGATGAAAGCGTTCGACGTACGACGCAGTTAAAGAGTCGTCGTGACGTAGTCCAACAGTGGATCTTCTGTACCTTCCTACATCTCGTCCCCGCCCCTCTCTCCCTCCCCTCCCCCTCTCCGCTCTACGAAGCCCCGCTCACCTAAATATTGTTTTCGTAGAAGGGCCGACGAGAACGCTTTGACGGCACCCGGCCAAATTGACGGCCTCTGATGACGCTGATACAATTCAAGGATTCAGTGTTACCACAACAGATATACTTACAATTTATCTACTTATATAGATTTTTAAGCAGGATGATTATTTCATCTAGTTGAACCATGTACGCTTTTGTAATATTTTTTACTAAGTTTGTAGATAAAAGATCTGCAGTTCCGTATATTTTGACTGAAACAGGTTTTTTTTTAAATAACTTTGTAGGTACTGTTGAGTAATGTAGTGCCTGCCTACGCCTATGGCGAAACGACGTGGGTTTATGGATGTATGTAAATGTTTAGCTTTAAAAGAAGAAGAAAAAATCGACACCTTTTCATACCCGAAAAGACTGGACGACCTACATTAGCACAAGACGAAAGGTAAGGTACCTAGGCCATTGCCCTGCAATGTTTTATGTTCCAATGCTGACTAGATAATTGATCAAATAGACGGTTGAACTTGGAACACAAAATTCCATGTCGTTAAACCTAAACGAATTAACCAAATACCAAAGTCGTTTGACCTAGACATTGAAAATGTCATTGCACTAATCACCTTTCCATAATAGCCTTCATTGAAATATTTGAGTCAGTAATTTAAAGCTATACCTGTGTTACTAGCTAACAATAATACCCCAGTTCGCCTTTCTCAGTACGTTGGCCGACATAGGGTACCGTCAGACAGGGAAGCAATAGTGTAGCTGCCATGCATACAAACTCGTTGGTTGATAGAATAATATAGCGAGACTAACGCCATCTATGTGCCGTGAGACGAACTAATATTATTCATCGAGTTACGGTACAAAATGTTTGATTTAATTTGTTTAAAGAGGTTTGAGGTGGTTTGAATATTATTTAATGATTGGATCACGCCTTTTTATTATAAGGGTAGGCAGAATGAGAGACTATTGAACGCCAAGCGCATCGATTACCCATTTTACAACGAAACTCTTTTTGCTAACACCATATAAACACACATACCTAAATAATTTTCAGGTATTGTTAAATGGTAATAATTGACATACAAATACTCGGCCATTTTTCCCTTGGGGGTAAGCAGAAACTACAGAACCCCACCATTATTATTATTGTATTTGTATGTAATGACCATAGAAATAGAAAAATGTCTATGATGATCCTTTTGCTTCATCCATAGTTTATTTAATCCTTAAATAATTTCTAGTGAAATAAACTTATTATAAGATGTTATATATATAACACACGGGAACGCTAAATGTTTAAGCGTCCTCTCGCAGCGTGAACAGAGTCAATCCGTAAAGTCGGCCTCACCGGCGCGGCGCGGCGCTGCCTAAATAAATAATATCCGAACTGAACAAATGTATCTTTTGCAGCGAATATAAATTTAAATAGACCATGTAAATAGATAGAATGATACGATTAAGTTTGTTACAGGTTTTAGATTAATGTTTTTGGTGAAAACATTGTTTTTATTTTATCATTGTATTTTCTACTTACTTACTTTTACCTTGCGAGGCTTTTGCCCAGCGGTGGGAAAGCAATGCTACACAAAAAATAAAGTCTTAAATGTACCTAAGTTAATTAAATAAACTTACGATGCCACTAACGGGATATCACCATATACAGGATGCTGATTTTTTTTAATAACCGACGAAAAATTTCTGTGTGGGACCCATGACTACATAGTACATGGAAATATTTCGTCGGTTATAAAAAAAAATCAGCACCCCGTATATTGTGATATCGCGTTAGTGACAGTGTAAGTTTAGTTATAAACCGTGAAAGCTTAAAACAGTGTTTAAATAAATAGTACCTAAATGGGACATGATTTACGTGGTATTCGTACAGGTTTAAAATGCGATATTGTTCACTTATTCATTACGGGGCATTAACCTCCCGCTGCGGCGCTTCAGATCTTTCAGTAGAACTTTTCCCGCTATAATAAATACCTAGTATTTAAGGCCACCTCACTGAGAACGCGGAAACGTACTTACTAAGTTTTCACCAGAATGAGATGGTATACAGGGTGTTAGACATACTTATCCCGAAATTTTTCGACTCAGCGCTGAAATTTTTCGACCTGCTGATTTTTTTTTTTGGTGTTCCATATAAAAGTACAGCACCTACACAAGGCCAAAATGTAAGGATTTCAGATTTTTCTAGAATCATACAGGTACTATAATCCATGATAGATAAAAGTTGGTGCAAAGATGTCCTTTACACCTTGAACGCTGAATTCTGTTAGTCATGCTCGATCTAATTCAACGAAAACCACAGACAAGTGGAAATATTTTCGTGAGTTGGTTTTTACGCGTACCAACAATGACACTTATCTGTTTAGTGCGAAAACTGATTATACTTATTATCATCGACGCCATTAGTCATAACGTCTCTCGTCTGGCAAGACAAAGAACTTGAAATGTTTTAACTTTATTTTAAAATTATAATTAAATTATAATTATTATGTGCAAAGTTTAACTGCATTATTTTTATGATAACAATTAAGTACTTAATTTTATATTCAAACGTATTTTTTTAAATCTTGCAAGCTTTTTAAGGATTTGGATTTGAAAACTAGTTAGTCATAGTTTTCGCCTTTAGCCCTTTAGCTTAGCCACACAGGTCGGCAATCAAATCTAGGAAACCATTTATGCCTACAAATGTTTTAATCTTCTAAGTAGTTTATCTAAATTGAACATAATTAAAGTCTTTTGTCTATGCTGCTGTAATTGTCTGTTTAATTATTCCATGGTTTCAGTCATCACCATAAAGCTGGGGACAGTTGTAAACTCTACTTGTCTATGCTCACTTCTGTAATCTTTTGATCAATAATCTCTCCGGTAGCGAAGGGTTGGCGGATTATATCTTCGTTAATTTTATTAGCTCTCAAACAATCTATCGCTTTGCCATTAACTCTATTATTGGCAATATCGTGTTCATTAAGATCAAGTACTGTTTTAAGCTAGAGAATTCAATACGTAGTTAAGTTCTTGTTCCTTGCAATAATTAAGACGATAAAAAACAGCTCTGTGAACGACCTTCTCCCTTCTGTATACCAGCCTTGACCCAGAAGTTGATTTAACCTCATTCATAAAGCCACGACAAAATGACCCTCAATTATAGCAGATCTTATATTCTTAGCAACTAGAGCAAGACCCGACATTTCCGTATTCCTGCAGAAACGTAGTGGGCGCATCGTAACGCAAAGAATACTCGTAAAACTGGAAACAAAAGAAAACACAAACTCCGCTCCACAAAATAGTTTGTTTACCTATTTAAAAGAAAGATTCTCGACGTCTTGAATGAAGTGGCTACCCACAAACAACCAAGGTCTTACGAATATAATAACGCACAGAGCGCCTTTCACAAAATAACAAATGAAATCATCACTTTACCACAACTGTTGGCCCAAATGTACTAAATCTCCTTGTGTACATCAGATAGTGTTGGAACAAAGGTTGGGCAAACATTGTCTTAGAGCAATCGAACAATAATAATATGTAAATGTAAACTCGGATTGGCCGGAAAATTTTGTGTATTTAAATTATATTGGCCGACATTGGATACTGAACGTTAATGAACTTTTAAACTTGGTCGAGTAAACTACGCGTCACCGACTCACCGAACATATGGATGGATTCAGTCGATTTAGTCGGTTACAAAAACTCTGGCAGAGGCGTTTTATGGTTGTGCCACACATTGCTTTGGTATTATTTACTAGGGTTACTCGGTCTGCATATAATAACAACACCAAAGCTTTGCTTACTAATTTTGAAAATTTCAGCTAAGTTTGAAAATGATTCAGGAACAGATTGTTCTTTCTGAGAACTTATGCTCGCGTTTCATTAAAGATCCTAAAAAATCGATGAACAACCCAAACAAGTACATCAGACTGATTTTCAATTACATCCATGTCTTAATAGTAGCTGAAAACTCGTAAATCTCATTCTTTATGAGAGCGTCGACGAGTAAAAACATTGCTGCGATATCGGAGATAGAGGGACAGCCCTACATTAATGGTGTCCCATTGCCTTCGTGTGCACGTGCGCGCCGACGGCACCCGAATGCGACCGATCGGCGGCGAACGTGCTGGCTTCTTTTTTTGAAAAGGACTTATATCTCCAAGCAGTTTAACGGCCGTTTTCAATAACCTATCTCCAGTTACGGATAGATCGCTATCCCCGGTTAACAGCAAGATCTTATCTATCCATAGTTTGCGTTTCACAATCAAGGATAAGTGCTATCTATCTGTTGTCAACGACGGATAGCTTCTTCCCTCTTGAAACGTTTAGTTATTTGCTACATAAATGTTTTATGATAAAAACAAATATTAATTATTTATTTACGGTTAATTAAAGTACTTATCATGTATATTTTTCCGAGGTTTTAAGGAGAATCAACATTAAATTGATTTTTTTCATTTGGTTTACCAAATTCAATCACGAAATAAAACGTTTTGACAGTTTTGACATATCGATACAGCGACGCCACCCACGCTTAGCTTTACCGCGTCTCGACTCGATTGTTTGTTTATGTTGTGCGTAAATATTGAATGTCTTTGTGTTGTGTTATCAATTTATCATAAAACTGAATTAAAATGAATCCTGTAAGTATCTACATTGACAATATTTTTTAGATTCCATAATGCGTTCAAGCTTTTAAAGATTTCCATTTTTACAGTCAAGAGCGGCACCAATGACCAAGGATGAAGCGATGCTCCTAGTACAACTTGTGGCGGGAAGTGCAGTTATTAATAATAAAGCAACGAATGCCAGTAATAACAAACTTAAGGATCAGGCTTGGCAAACCTTGTCAGTAAATTTCAATTCAAGCATATCAAGTTCCCGACGAACCCCAGCGCAGCTTCGTTTAAAATGGGAAAATTTGAAGAAGGCCGCTCGCAAACGCTGCGCAGACATGAGAATCAGCCATAATAAGGTTAGTTACTGATTGTTTGTGGTTAATAGTTCGCAATGATCAGTTAAAGTAATAATTTGTAGTACTCAATTATTATTTTTTTACAGACTGGAGGAGGCAAGGACTACTTCCCACCAGATGAAGTCCTGGACAAAGTAGCGTCACTGTTAGGCAGCACATGCCAAGGTTTTACTGTGGAGTTTGGTGGAGATGCTACCGAAACAGAGTCAAATTTGGTGATGGGTGAAGTGGAGAATGTGGAGGTTATTGAGCTAGGCGATGGTGGTGATGGTAGTTGCGGTGGAGGTGTTGATGAGAGGGAGGTGTTAAAAGAAATACAAATTCTTGAGACACCTCCTCCTCCCCCTAAACAGAAAAGCTTTTTCCTTAATAGAGCTAGCGGCAGTGGCACATTAGGTGGGTGGTCATTATTTATTCCGTTTTGGTGCTATTTTCTGTTGTGTTTAAACTATAGATAGTATTTGTTCCCTGTTTGAGTCATGCTATACTATAGTATGTAGAAGATGACACTTATTTATAGACCAAAGTAATCAGTAGTTTTAGTAATTAACAAACTTTCAATGAAAACTTATGGGAAAAAATCCAATTCATTATTACATATTAGATTAAGAATATATATATTATTATTTTGGGGAGTGAAAAGGGACCATATTTTTGGCACTTTTGATAACTTTTGATCATTTTTACAGCCAAGCAGAAACGGAAGATGGAAGAGGAAAAGCACAAGGCCCGCATATTTAGGGAAACTGCATTAGCTGAATATTTACATGTTAAAAAAAGAAAAGTCGAACTTGAAAATGAGGAAAAGGAGATAAATATAGCTAAACTTAAGTTAGAATTAGAAAATGTTAGATTAGAAAATGTAAGATTAAAAAAAGATTCAAATTTGATAGGTTAGTTAATTCATTTTGTCATATTTATTTTGAGTTGTGCCTTTGCATTCAAAGTTATGATGTTTCCTTATGTTCTTTCTTGTGTGTATATAAAAAATAAATTAGTATATTTTAATTGTGTTATTATTCTGTTAAGTGTGTGATATTATGATGTGAAATTTGTGAATGAAAATAAAAATGTACACATATGTATTTATCTTTTTTATTTTACACATTAAAGTAATTATTTATCAGCAATTGCCGTTCAGATGTATTTGAAGATGGAGAATTGTCAAGAACAGTTACATTTTCTTCCTGTGTTGTATGTGGAATGGATATTTCTGGTTCTATTTCTTCCAAATTCATATTCCTGGCAATGTTGTGTAACACAGCAGTGGCTATAATAGCTGCTTGAATATTTTCTAATTTTAGCCTACTTTTCAAGGACAGTATAGGGAATCTTCTTTTCCAAACTCCAATGCATCTGAAATAACAGTAGGTTTTAATATAATTTTTGGTTTACTTAAATCATTTACCCTGCATCTATTATAATAAAATAAATAAATAATTACTAAACAAAACAAACCTCTCTATAGTATTTCTTGTTTTAATATGTGCTTCATTGTATCGTTGCTCTGATGGAGTGTTCGGGCTGAGTAGAGGTGTCAATAGATAGGGCTTACACGGATAGCCACTGTCACCAAGCAGCCAGCGATTTCCAAGTAAACCTTGTTCACAATAATCTACAAGTTTTATAATAATGTAAGACTTTTATGCAATAGGGACAGTGCCATTCATAGGGTAAACAACAAAATAAGTAACCTTTTAAATTAGAGCGGTTAAATATAGTTGCATCATGAGTGGATCCTGGCCATCGGGCAACAACATTTAGAAACACTAGTGAGGAATTACACACAACTTGCACATTGATAGAGAATGTTCCTTTTCTATTTCTAAATTCTTCGCCTATATTTGAATCTGTAAAAGATATAATTATAGTATGAAGATATTTCCCAAAAAATTGTTAAAAGTATGAATAAGTACAAGATTTTGAGAATAGATGAGGTTATTACTTGGTGATTCTATTAATATATGGGTGCCATCTATAGCACCGTGTACTCTAGGAAATCCAGCAATATTATAAAACTCTGGTTGAGTGTGATTTTGTAGTTCAACAAAATTTGGGTACAATCTTGCTATGGCTCTAGACACATCAGAGACAATACGACTAGCAGATGCTATGGACACTCCGATAAAATCTGCAACGGACACCAGCATGGTACCCAATGCATAGAAACGTAGAGCCAAAAGTATCTGATGAAGGGCAGATATGCCATTATTTCTGGAAAAAAAGAACTTTCATTAAATGCTGATATTATAGCAACATAATCCCCTATATTAGTGCCTAGATATAAAATAAACCTTACCTTTTAGATGTTACACTTAAATATGGTTGTATCAAATGAATTAACTGATTCACAGCACTTTTACTTAGTCTGAATCTATACGCAAATTCGTAGTCATTTAATTTAGTCATATAATTCACACGTGGTTTATATTCCTTCTGTAACGGTGTGTTATCGGTACCTATCACTGTCACTGCTTTCATCACAATCTATTATAATTTGAAATAATTCCATATCGCTATCATCACTGCTAAAATATTCCATATTTACAAATTTATTAGAAAGCTACTTATTTTCAAAAGGCTATCTGTCCCCGTAACCGGCCGATGTTGACAGATAAACAAATGCCGTTACCAGAGATAGAACGTCTATCGAACAGTAACTTGAAACTTATATTGAAATGCAAGTAACACCCATTAGTATGTGAGTTCCTATCTCTAGTAGGCTATCCGTCCTCCCAACGATAGATAGACAACTTCGATAGGAAATGCTATCTGTCGATAGGTTATTGAAAAGTAAGTAAGCGTAAAAGGATAGATTTGCCTATCTGTAGTAACCAAAACTAGGGATAGATAGGTTATTGAAAACGGCCGTTAGTCTTTCTAAGACTTGGAACTGGTTTTGTAAAGTCTATATTAGAATAAAAAGGTTTCACGGCTTACGTCGTTTTATTAGACGGGCACCGTATGCCCTCGAGACGACCGTAGCGCATGCGAAATCAGAATGTCACCTCCCATCTGCGTTAAATACATTGCGGTTTCTAAACTGAACCTGAATTTTAGCTTGCTTAGAAAGCCAGCAATGGTTATAACAAGGAAAGATACCAACGGATTGCCTTAAATGGTCTTACGGTATTTGTATATAGGTCGTTACTACTCGCTTTGCTTTGTATCGTGTTGATTTTCAAACCACTTTTGTTCGCGATATGCTTTTTATATGAAAGATAGTTGGATAACGCGTTGTTAGAAATATTTTTATTGTTATGTGTTTAGTGACATCGGGAGAAGTTCATTTACGCTTTTGTTTCTTTTTCTCTATGCTGTTCAACTGAGACTCGAGTATTTTAACTAACAATGAAGTTAGTCTACATGATTTGGTACTTCCAGTACCTACTCCTTGATGCAGTTTCTCAGAGTTTCGTGGGCTTTGGGATAAGGGTGACGTGTTACCCTGTAAATGTGCTCAGGTCAGATTGCATCCGGTTAGATTAAAAGCCGATCCCAACGTAGTTGCGTAAAGGCCGGGCAGGTGATGATATTGGACGCAAGAAACGTTGAAATTGAGAAAGGTACCTATATCTTGTTGTTAAGTGGACGTGGACGACCTGAAAGGAGTACGTAACGATCGTAAAAGACGGCGTTTTGTAGTTTCTGCTTACCCTCATGGGAAAAACCTTGAACCTATTTATGTATAACTAGTTCTTTATATAACAAACGATTCATTTTCAGTTATTCAAACAAGGAATACCGAAAAGTGATGAATTTACGGGCTTATCGTTTACGGGCGGCCAGACGCGGGGTTCTTGATGATAAGTGACGCTAATTAGCTATCGATGGGTATTTGCTAACGATAAAATAAGTTTTGAAGTAAAACTTGTGCCAGTGTATTGACAGATAAGGTCGTTGTTTTGATTAAGAATACCTACATATTAATAGCGCTAGGTTAATTATCTTGTTCCCTTTACAATTTAGCATCTGTGCGCGGTTGATGGCAATGGGATCGCCCCTATTAGTTACATGGGACTTGAAACAAAACTGGGGAAATGTGGGAGTAGTATTAGGTGCTCTGCCTAACTCTTCTAAGATTACAGGCGTGATGTTATGTTTTTTAAATTAGTAAATGATTTAAAGGTGCAATGATACAAAGCAGTTATCTATGCTGATTCAAAGTTCTCTCTATGCTTATATGTAATCAAGGCAAAATAGGTTGTATTCGAAATCATTTTGGTATCTAGCCAAAGTTGTGAGTGATATTTACATAGAAATACTATAAGAGAATTAAATATGAGTATTTGACGTAATTAGACACTCACTTATATTCAAGGACAAAGTGTATAATATGCGTTCTGTTATGTAATGTTAGCCAATGCTTTTAACTGAGAATACGGTTTCGACATTAAATATCAGACATTTTCTTATTTATCTTGTCTAGCAAATCGACTGTTTGAAGGTAGTTCTTTAACTTAGTTTACACGAGTATATAAGAGCTTTATTTTACATACATAACATCACTCCTGTAATCCCCGAAGGGTTTGGCAGAGGTGTAGCTAATAGTACACCCACATTTCACCAGTTATGTTTTTAAGGCCCATGTAATAGGGGGTGAGCCTGTTGCCATCAACCGGGTACACATCTACATAGACTCCGTGGCTGCTACTGAGTAATTCCTAATGGAAAAACCCAATAACACTTTGCCCGACCCGGGAATCGAATCCAGGATCTCGTGCTCAGCAGTCGCTCTTTCGACCAACGAGGCACGAGGCAGTCAGTCAGTTTCCGATATTATTATTAACTAGCTGTTGCCCGCGACTTCGTTCGTGTGGATGAAGTTTCATACAAACTTTCAACCCATATTTTAACCCCTTAGGGGATGAATTTCCAAAAATACTTTCTTAGTGCACACTTACGTTATTTAAGGAACGTTTGTGCAAAATTTCACGCTTCTGGACCCAGCGGTCTCAGATGTGCGTTGATCGATCAGTCAGTGAATCCGTGAGCCAGTCAGTTAGTATTATTAATTAACTAACTATCCAAACTGAAGTTTGACAAAGGGGAATGGAGCGCGTTAAACTTACTGCTCAAATAAGGTAACGCCACACTGCGCTTCAGAACTGAAATTGCAGACGTAGCTCATAAAGCTGCAAAACCAAAATGGGACTGGGTAGGCCATATCTGTGGGCTCGCATATCGCAAAACTGGAGTCCTGAGACAGCTAAACGGAGTCGTGGCAGACCTAGGAGACGATGGTGGGATGCTTTGGGTGGCTTTCTCGTTAATTGGCGAGAAGAGTCGCCACATCTAGAAAACTGGAAGGAATGGGGGAGGCAGGCCTTTGTGGAACAGTTAAGGCTTACAAAAAAAAAACTGACCGGTTAGACGTTGTGCCCTGTCCAAATCACCCATCGTTCGAATCGTGAGTCCGAACAAAAATTCCATGGAAAAGCAATTTCCACTTAATGAAAAAACTCAAAACATCCACCTGTTCTCAAGCGATGTGCTTACTAATGATTTGGTTTTAATTATTAAGTACATAAATTATACGTACCTACATAGGTTACAAGTTAAGGTTTTGTACCTAGTGTGAGTTTTTTTTATCGCTGTTGCCTTTTGTTTAACGTAAAATTATTCCTACATTTGGCCGGCATGAAATACGTGAATTAATTTATAATCACTATAGATATGTGTATGAAAGAGTGCTAATTAAGTGTAGTCCTTCAATGAATACCAAAGTCGAAATCGTAGCATTGAAAATAACCCTCCTCTTGGACTTTGCCGCAGTCGGGTAAAAAGGGCCGGAGAAAGAAAAAGATATTCAAAACCGGACATCTTCCTTCCCTTAAAGGTGTTCTATAAACGGGAGGTAAAGCTGTTAGTAACTGGCTATGGCTAAGCTTCACGCATTTTTTACTTAACTACAGGTACCAGAAGCTAGGTAGGTACAGGTGCGTAGTACAGGTCATTGTTACATGTTGATGTAGCCGAGTAACCAGTAACACGAAGCGGCACCTTAAATATATCCTAAATAATATTGCACTGAATTCCAACTGTCGCTTTTAATTAGGCAGTCATTTAGGTCACCCTAGCATTTGTGAAAAAGCTTCTGCTCAAATGATCGTTTTAATTCTCAGTTAAAATACTCTTTACTATTCATACAAACCTGTATAACTTTTAAATAGATCTAGCTATACGTATAGTGCTTTTCCGTCTACACATAGACACCGCAAAAATATCAAAAATATTCGGTTACCACCTGTTACCTGCCTAGTTATTTTTGTATAGAAAAAAAAAACAGGTCAATGCTCTTTTATTCAAGTCCTTGCAAGAATTTTGATACCGCGGTCATTGTTAGCTACATCTGACCGTCTCTTTCCCGCAAAACGGAAGTGGACTCGCATTTGGGAATGGTTACGTCATTTTAACTGTGTAATTGACCATTGATATGTTTCCGTGGGACTTATGTTTTTTATACCCTTTTATTTCGGTTTTTGTAAGATTGGATTATTTTGTCACAGGGGCTATCCTTTAATCATGTGAAGTTTTAGGCCACTTTTATACCCCACCCCCCATAGACGATACGTCGTGTCACGACACAATTTTTTTTTTTATTCTTCTCAGAAATATGTTGCAGTAGTTTTTCTTTTTATCTCTCTTCGCTTTATATATTTTGTTTTATTTAAGTATGTATATAAGTATTTATTATATATATATATATATTTTATAAATATTTTCTAGAATTTTCTTTTTTGTTATTGCACCAACTGTGTATTGTCTCTGCATCACCCTAAGGTAGACTGGTAGAAAATGCCCGAGGCATTAAGTCCGCTTTTGTACAGTTTTTTTACTTGTGCATAAAGTTTTAATAAATAAATATATTTTTTTATAAAATACACGCGATTGTCACATGAATTCACCCCCTCCTCCCCTCGTGATTTTATTTCCGAGCCCTCCCTCCTTTTTCGAACCTCACGTGATGAAAGGACGACCCCATAGATACTGACAGTACCTATCACTACTCTCAGAATGGTAGACGGAAACTGGCATGTTCTAGAACCATAAATTCAAAGAAATGTATGTGACATTTACCAAGTTGCAGGTCCACCGCGTGGTGGATTAGTGGCCTTTGTCCCAGCAATCGGGATATTATTGGTACGTTGATTGTGTTGTACTTATTTACTCTTATAGTTGAATGAAATCAATAAGGTTCTACTCTATACAGACGAAAGGAAACAGGACATCGCAGTTATTCTTGCTTGACGAGTGAGAGGGCTCACCACAAAATAGTTCCACTTGAAAGACTCGGACGCATGACCCCGCGTTGATGAATCAACTCCTTAACCGATGTTCTTTTAAATTAACTTAATTAATTAAAACCTTACACGTGATAAAAATCATAAAGAACATCAAATTAAACGTCAATTAAAATAATCAAAGCGACTGCCATTTTCGTGTAGTGGTCGCAAGCACTACTGCCAAGCTTTGAGGTCCTGCAATCAATTTCCAGGTCGGGCAACATTGTTATTAAATTATTCTAATAGGAATTCTTAGTTTTAGTCTGAATTTAGGCCCGGTAGATGGCTATAGACTCGCCCCTTATTACTTGAGACTTAAAGATAACTACATCTCTATCTACTCGTAGCATTTTGATATTGTAGGCGTGATTTTATTTTATTTTATAAATAATACCAGCCTATCACTGGCCCACTGGAGAGCACAGCAAAGATAACCACGCCTGCTAACCATGGGTTCACAATTTAAAAAATTAAAATTAATTATATCAATTTTAATAAATGTAATCAAAATCCAAGATGGCGTCATTGTGGAACTGTCAAACGTAACACGTGGTTATATCAGATCGTTAAGGGTGGGCACACACACTGCGGAATTGGGCGGAAATCGGTCGCGCTCGGGGTCGCCGGCGCATCCGACGGCGCGGCGGTCACTCACCCCGCCCCGCGATCCCGAGAAAAAACGTGAAGCAATCAATTACAGAAGGACCAGCTGTTACATTACAATACACAATTTAAAGACAAACTCACCTACCTACTTTAAATTCGCCGCAGATTTTCTGCAAAATATTGGGCTACTTTTAAGGTTTACATTATTGATTGATTGATTGGTTTTACAGTAAAAATATGAATCTGGACAAAAAGCAATCAAACTGTAGTCACCAAACCTTGTGTTAACCTTTTGAACACCAGAGGATAAAAAACACGAGCGTGCCCTTCCACGCCAAGCCAAAATTTCACCGCATCCAAATTAGACGTGTTATGCCGTCCGTGGCGTCGTGAAAGATCCACAGAGAGAACGAAAATACTGTAATGCCTTGAATTGATTCCTGGCGCCCTTCTCACGCTAACAATTGCAGAGTCTTAGAGAGCGAGAGCCAGAATTCCAGTGTATGTATGTCGGTTGGTTTGAGGCAATTTGTACAAAAGCTGCACTGCACCAGAATTGTGACAGTACTGTACCTTCGGTACTTGTCTCCATTGTGGTAGCATGCGCGCGCGCCGACAAGCCAGCTGCGGCCCGGCACTTTATACTGGGAACTTTTTAAGGCTTTTTGTTTTTTACCATAGTTTTGATATATTTATGTTAACTTAAGCGCACCTTTGGAATACTGTCGCTTTGAGCAGAGGTCTCGGTGTATCAAGGTTAAAGTATAGTTTGGTTTTGACTCAGAAAATAGGTATATTTTATTATACTTTGAAACGGTCTTTTAATTTGCTTAGAGTACAACACATTGCACATTTAGACGGATTCCAGCAGTCAGTGACCGAATGGGATGAAAATAATCTTATTCAAACAGGAAAATCAGAGGTAGGTAAACCGATAAGAAGTAGTCGTTCTAGATGTTTTTTTTTTAAATCCAGTACTCGTGTAACCTCTTTCCCTAATTTGAAGAAATTAAAATTAGATCTACAGTTGAACCGGCGGCGCGGCGGCGGCGACATATTACTTAACCACTGAGAAGTTCCAATCTTTAAGTAGTCTATCCCCGAATATCCCAGACGAATATGTTGGTATTTCGCTCAGATAGAAACTTCCAAAAGTTAAAGCAAACATAACTGTTTTTACTTAAATTATGAAGATACTGAATTTATGAAGCATCCTTATGTTATTCAACAAGTTTAATCAAAGGTAAGGTAAGTTATTAATCTTAATTGCCAATGTTAATAAGATGAGTATGTGATAACAATAATTGCAACAATTATTTTATAAGTTCTTTCAACCAATTAACATGACACAAAACCGCCAAAAGTGGAGAAGAGACCCACACTCAGCATTGGCCCAAGGTTGAAGAAGAAGAATTGTGTTATGGCACAGCTTTAAAATAAGCTTTAGCGACATACAGGCATAAACTCATGCTTTTCTCATATTGATAGGTAGAAACTAAAGAACACCATCTGCCACCATCCTTCCACACTCTCTCGTTCACACATCTGGTCACACACGACTACTATGCACTGAGACCTTACTGCAAAACACCACAAATAATGTCAATGTCGGCATCATATCAATCGTTACGAAATATGTATACAGATTGTATTGTTAACTTAACAGGGTACTAATTATTAACTTAGGTAGGTCATATGTCATTAAGTGTCGATCACATTTAGAAGAATCTGCCCATTCCATTCCATCAATTGCTATTTTTTATGTCCACGTGTAACAGAAACCTTGGCCCTGAAATAGGGTTGTCAATAGTTTTCGGTCTCGATTTATTAAAACTTCATGTAGTGATAATGATACACGAGTACTATGCACTGACCTTACTGCAGAACACCACAAATAATGTCAATGTCGGCATTTGCATGTGGCTGAGATGAGAATGCTAAGAGGGATGTGTGGTGTTACTCGAATAGATTAAATAAGAAATGAGTACATAAGAGGAAGTCTGAAATTGGCCCCGGTGACTGAAAAGTTGTGTGGTAATCGGTTATCTTGGTATGGGATTGTGATGCGGAGGAATTAGGAAAATGTCGTGAGCAAAGTTTTGAGCATGGATGTAGGCGGGTATAAGAGTAGAGGAAGACCAAAGAAACGATGGATGGACTGTGTGGAGGATGGATATGGTAAGAAAGGTGTCTGATAAGATGACAAGTAATAGAGAAGTATGGAAGAAGTAGACATGCTGCGCCGACCCCAAATAAATTGGTACAAGGACAGGAGAATGATGATGATGTAGTGATAATGATACAAAAGCGAACGTAATGCTGTTTTAAGGTTAAATGGGACAACATTTTGATAAGGTACAAATAAAAAAATTGTTTTATATCATGTAAAAGAACTTACTTAGTTTTAGAAGTATACAAATAAAACTTGTCTTTTCTTTGTAAATGAATAGTTTTTAATTGTTTTTTTTAGTAAATTGTTTGCATGCCTTTCGTAAAACAAAAAAAAATTAGTGAGAAAGATGGTTGCGCCTACTCTACCAATACAAGTTTTTCAAAAATAATGGTACCTAGGACTCGTTGGGTTATGGTGGCTTATGTATTATACAGTAGGGTAGGCAACCCTACCCTGAACTCACAAGATATTTCTCGTAACAAAATGTACAGGACTTTAGGGAGTAAATAAATAAATAAATACCAAGGCTTCCCTTGAAGGATGAGGATACAGTTAATGAAAAACTTTTGTAACAAAGAACAGATCAGAAATCAATCAGATGCTAGCGATTGAATGATTATATAATTAGTGGAAGAAGAAATGAAATAGGTCTTCTGGAGGCTTATAAGAAAGTAGATACTGACTTTTTTTTAAATAGTCAAAAGCCTGCTTTACTACCGAACTACTTAGAAGGTAACAAAATGTTTTAATTTAATCTTACCGAAAAATTATTACTTGTGTTATTTATAATTGAACCTATTAAAAATAAATGTTATAATTTAGTTAATCAATATTTTGGACATGTATTTTGGACATGTTTTTAAAATTGATAATTTTTCTGTGCCTTACAGGGTCCTAGTTTTACCTTAGCTCATTGTAAGATCTTAACACATTATGGTATGCAAATACAGACATGAATATGAATGGAAATGATGGAATAATGAACGTATGTTAACCCTGTTAGGGTAGAAAATAAAACCACAATTTGTGTTCTGATCTAAACTAATATATTTATTGAAATTGCAAGACCCAAACAAATATTTGTGGCGAAACCACACAGCGATGTATTTCAACACCAACGCCATCTATTGGCTTGAACTCAAACTTCGTTACATAATATAGGATGTATGTTTTCCTTCACTTCACTAACAGGCCAAGTAATTGGACTTAGTTCTGCGATAATGAGCTATTACCTAAATACATCAAACTAATTCTATATTAATGGACCGCCTGGTGGTTATAGTTGTGGCAACCGCGACTTGTTGAGTATGAGGTACAGAGTTCGATTCCCAGGTCGGGCAAACTGTTATTGGGTTTTTCATCCATCAGGAATCTCTGTCTGGATTTGTGCCCGGTTGATGGCAATAGGCGCGCCCGGGCCCGCCCGTCGTAAGCGTAGTTCTGCTAAATTCACAGTTAATTTATTTTTTCTTTTCTTCTCGTTTAAACTTAAAGACAGGTTTTCAAACAAGGAGGCGTAACATTGAATTTTTTATATACAGTAAAAACAAACACGAACAAATCAGTGGCCAAACACTAAGCAAAGCTTACAAAATCCTGATTTAAAGCCATGCACTAGGTTAAATGATTCCTAAAACGGTCCGTTGTACTTCAATTAAGTCTTATGATACTATGTAGTAACTAGCTGAGTTGTGGAGGTCAGACAGGCAGTCGCTCAATGTAAAATACTGGTATTCAGCGGCATCCGGTTGGACTGGAAGTCATCTTGGAAAAAGGCTTTGCAGATGATGATGCTGTGTAGTATGTATATTCTGTTATTAACCGATGGAAACATAACCGTCTATAGCAATTATAATTAAGTACATATTTAGCTTTGGAGTTATTCCGCATGCATTGTAATTAATGAGCACATAAACCTCATTTCAAAGCTTTCAACTTTGTGCTGTAGGTATGTCACATGGTATCTGTAAAAATATATATCAGAAAACTATGATAATGGAACATTTTTTGTTTAAACAAGCAACATTTATTTGAATTGTCACAGAAGAATCTACAAAGAACAGCATAACTTACTAAAGGCGTCAATATGTTGTGTCATACAACTGTAAAAGTATAAAAATTATCAGTTACTTTACCTACAAATAATTTGATTTGATAGTCAATTTACTGAAAATTTTACGCCCTGTACACCCGGGGTAGTCAAACCCGAGCCACTAGACCGCTACCACTTCACTGTCTAGCTCACATTTTTGCAGGATGAGCTGTTCTACCAAAGCCCATGGTTGAAAAGGAAGAGATAGCATCCACAATTTCCGGAAAATCCGAAAACAAATAGTCCACGGTCCACAAAAATACGTTATTATCAATGGGTACCTCCGGTGTGCCATGGCGGATGGCGGAACACTCCATGGTGTTTGTTATTCTCGGGCACCCTCGCGCCAGATGGGACAATAACTCGCCCCACCACCCTAGATATGTGGACAGGTGCACATACGCCATGAGGTTGCGTACTTTATTATAACCAAATATCCTGCTTAATGGCAGCCTGTGGTCTCACTGCTAAATGCGATTTTTTGGAATGCCATGCCTGAAAATATTATCAAATACGGATTAGAAAATGCAGAAGAAATCTATATTCTAATCGATATCTATATTAAGGCCAAGATTCTCAGAATAATAAGAACAAAAATAAGTTGCTGTTGCGTACAGAAATCCGTTTCACAACGTCCAGTTGAAAGAAAATCAATATCTTAGAAACCGAATGGCCGAGGTACTTACACCATGAACTCAGATATCTCAGTCAGTTAGACAATAAGATATACATAATATTGACTCCAGGACATACCTAGGTCCTGCGTTCGATTCCCGGGTCGGGTTAGTTGTTATTGTGTTTTTCCTTCGGAAATTTCTCAGTAGCAGCCACGGAGTCTGGATTTGTGCCCGGTTGATGGCAATAAGCTCGCCCCCTATTAAATGAGACTTAAGCATAACTGGCGAAATGTGGATGAACTATTAGTACCTACACCTCTGCCTAACCCTTCAGGGATTACAGGCATGATGTGATGTTATGTTATGTTTTTTCACTCAAATTACCGCGGTTTTACATCTGCTAATAATCTATACTAACTCACCTAGAAATCGAAGTAAGTAATTCTACGACTACTCGCATGAAGGGAGGTTCAAATGACACACATTTGACGCGCGTTGCCAACAAGATGAACGCAACGATGTGAAAACGCGTAACCTGCAATCGGTACTTAATACGAACCATGATACTATGTAAACTGTGTCAGCAGTTCAGTTTCCAAACAAGTAAACAAAAATAGATAGATAGAATATTTATAGTTTTATTTTAAGTACAGCATTTGTTACACAGCTCTTTTATTATAAATCTGACTATGTGAAATAACTGCTTATATTAATGTACTAGTATTAATGTCTGATGTTGATGAATGATGGATATTACGATTTTAATGTTTAACAAATATTATACACATATAAATAATGTACACCTTATAGGTATACTCGTATTACAGCGATCCTTTATGTGATATAATAAGAAATTAAATTAAACCTGTGAGTCCTGTGACAAACAATAAATATACTTGAATTTACAATATTGCTGATTCTATGGATACAATTGGCAGTCTTACCGCTGATAACGAAATACAATGTGGTTTCGCATAAAAAAATCTGCGCTAAAATCCCTAAAACTTCAGCCATTTTATGATTTCCTCAATAGCAGCAGTCATTCTAAAATCTTCTTTATTTACCCTATCATAAAGTTGGTATTCTTTTAAGCTTTAATCACGTTAATTGGATACAAGGTCTTGAATAGGTTGTCCGTGTAGCTACGTGTAGCGCTCGCACTTTCCCCCCATTTCTTCTTTATCGAGAGTGTTCGAAACTCAAACGCTTAGTAGCTATTTACTGTTCGAAACCAGGTAACAACAATATTACCTATATATGTACATAAACTGAAGATTCTACCTGAGAAAAAGTTTTGGCGCGCTCTTTTACGAAATCTTGCTCTAATTGCGGATTAAATAACTTCTGAAAATAATACCGCCTTCTCATAAATCTTCAATAATAAATAATCGAAGGTCGTTTGACGCTATTACGATTTTTCTTCACAAATTAAAACTTGAAGCCGTTAGTAACAAGTTTTAAATAAAGATCACCTTTTGCTGCGCTTAAAACGAAAGTGCTTTGTTTATTTTATCGAAACGTTACCTATTCATAAATACAATTTCCTCTTGAATAATAATAATGTGCGAAAACACTAAAAAGCAAGGTTTTAGAACAAACCAGTTGTGGTTTGTACTAAAACCTTGCCTTTTAGTGTTTTAACTAGGTTTGCAGGAGTTGTCCTGCAAACCTAGTTAGATACTACGGCGTTCACTGACGTTCGAAGACTTTTCAAACTTTTTACCTAGGACTTAAGGGTGAAAAGTGGTACCATTTAATAACATAACATAACCAATCGTAGCACGAACATCCTTTCAAATCATTCAACTCTACGTGTCCCAACTTCAACAGATTATATCAATTAATTACACAGCAGCTTGAACCACCAGTAAATAAATACCTTTGAAAAAACCAATGTACAATATAGGCAAACTTAACAAAAAGTAATGGTTGGCTGTTGAAAATGAAAGTAAGCCCGCATTTTTTTCGCCGACCACTTGTGTTAAGGTCGCCGGATTACTTCGGTTTCGGCCTTAAGCGATCAATCCTACTCGATATTAAACAACTGCTTACTAACTCACCCTTATTTTTCGGTGAAATATATAAAGAAATCTGGCCATTACTGATGAAGCTGTTTTGTTATAATTCGAGGTTAGAGAACTCCATACGGTAACCGTCTCGTAAGAAACCGTGGTATGAGTCCTCGCATGCATCGGGTATGTTGCATCATGCATCGGCGGCAACTGTGGAAATAAATGTAAGTATTCAACAGAGACATAACTATACACTTATAATCATAGACGGGACATACAAAGCGAACAGCATCGATAACTACATAATGTACTTGCAATAACCAAATGGTTGGTATCGGTAAAAGTGCAATGTGTAAAACATGGTATTTGTGACATTTTGCTCACTCACTCACATCATCATTTTCTATGGAATTTCTGCTGATAGTCCCCATCTCCCCGCCTCTACATCCAGTTACAAAAAAAAAACACGTTTCATTTCATTGTCATTTCACATTACAATAAATAATCTTATTCACTAAATATTAGAAGCACGATCAGTACATGCATAAATGAAAGCTTCATATTCCTTTTTTTGTTATTGTTAGCCTGGACCCTGGTCCCACTCCTGGGCAAGATTCCCCCCAATCTTCCCAAGCTTACTTAATATTTTTTTTCTAACTCTAAGGTAATTAACAGAAAGCTATGATTATATTTCAATCCATCGATTAATAGGGCTTAAATATGGTGAACGAAAAGTTGACGAAATGGCGACCCGTAATGACTGACAAGTTACGCCGACCGTGTCGTTTAGTACGACAATAACCCTTTCCACTTTTATGGCGTGCGGGGTGGATAAACAATTATACCTTTTTTTTTCGTAACCATTATTACCCCTTGACAAAGTGACTTTCGACGAGGCGAAAGGTGTCATCATTTCGACAGTAACAATTACGTATCGGGAATATTAGTAACAATTTGTAGCTTATGATATTGCCGCTGTTTTTTTACGAATAATTAGTAAGCTATATCTGAATATCACATATAAATTAATTTGAATTTGGACAAGGACTGACGTTAGTAGAGTCCTTTTGTCTAGTGCAGGCTGGAAATATGGTCACTGTGCTGAATAGAATAATACAGCTAGCCTGTGAAAAAAAAAAACATGTACTGATACGCAAAAGTGCCCAAGTTCACTTGCTTATTTCCTCAACCATATGTAAGTAAAGCGAAAACAGCTGTTTCCAAATTCCTTTGTCTGTTTGTTCGTATTCAGGAACGGTTGGATAAAGATTTTAGACAGGCTCGCTAGTTAACAATAGAAAATAACAAGGATGGTGCGACCGACATGATACACGATTTACAAAGAATCGAGGGGATAATGGCGAAAAAGCAATTCGCTGCTAAATCAAAATTGATCCATAACAGCTTTAAACTATTAAGTACTTATAATAATTGGCAGTCATCAAAGTAAACCTTCACAAAATTAGCGCCACTCAAATTAACATTACCAGCGTACGCAAATATTCATCTCTCCAATGAAACGTGAAATATAACACTCTGATACAAAATGTCGGACCATATTGAAATAATAATTGAAAATCGTACGGTTTCAAAATCCGGGCAACAATACCGTGATTTCATATTTGGCTGAACTGAACGCTATTCCATTTGATTGAATAGCCGTAGCTCATAAAGGTACTGTAACAAAGACTAACGAAACCACACAACTGACCAAAAGGCGCCTAATGTATACGCTTATGTGAAAACCCTAATCTTCCAAAGGTTTAGATTGAAGTACCCCTTAAAGTTAATTTTCGTAAAATCTTACGGTGGGTTGTTTCCACGGCCACTTTAAAAAGACCCCCGAATTTGGGTGCTATTACCCTATTTTGCGCTGTATTATGTAGGCGGAAAGGGGAAGGGGAGACCGTGTTAAGTTGGGAGATGTAGAACTAGCGGGGCGTAGGGTAAGCAGACTGGTTGTCCGACCGTCGAGCTGACAAGTCGAACATTTTGCGAGAACGAGTACTCCCGAGCGTTTGGCACGAAATAAAATATGTTTGCCGAGCTCCGCTTTATAATAAGAATTTTCGTAGTTGATATTTTTGTACATAATTGATAAACCGCACTCTTTTAGTGATGAGCGTCGTTAACTCGCTTTACGCCTTTTGTAATTATAACAAAAGAATTTTGAGAACAGCATTTTTAATGGAGGCCCATATTACTTGTGTTCGTTTTGTTCGTAATGAGTTAAATTCTTGCATAATGGAAGCGTTTGATATGGGATTTTAACATGATTTGTCTACGGCTACGAACAAAGAACTTGACTAGGTTTTGCGTTGTCGAGCGTGGATGTTTGCCCATATTTTTGTAAGTATAAAGTTTTGAGTTTAAATTGTGTATACGCTGAGCCACAAATTACAGTCTTTCAAAATATTTTTGTGAACATTTAGTAGGTAATTGGAACTCAAAGAATTCATTAATTCATTTTCATTTTTGAAGGTCTTTACTAATACTTAGCTATATGATTAATACATAAAGCTGAAGAGTTTGTTTGTTTGTTTGGTTGAACGCGCTAATCTCAGGAACTACAAAAAAAATATACATATTATTGAAAAAATTTTTAGGGTTGGACAGCCTATTTATCGGGAAAGGCAATAAGCTATATAACATCGACCAATAGGAGCAGAGCATCAATGAAAAATGTTACGCAAAGAAGCTGCGCGGGTCAGCTAGTGTTGATATAAATTCTGCTTACAAATGATCTTAACCCTCACCAAAATGCCGTTACCTACCTATAAGACTATCTCGAAATTTTCTTTTACCAGTTTAAACTACCTCCTTGTTTCCAGACACCTACAAAAATGTACCTGATTGGTCACAACAGTCAAGCTTTAGCTTACTAAAGCCCTGTACTCAGTAAACGCCATACATACTTTTTTTCAACTACAAAAACGGAAACCACATACTCAGTACACCATTCTGAACCTCACAACATAGAATTTTTAAAAGGTTATTAAAAAAAAATCAGCTCATACATTCTGACCGTGTAGGCATTGCTTTTTTCTAGGAAACAGCTGTTTTTTTTTAAATAACCGACGAAAAATGTCTATGTACAGAATGATGGACTGAGTATGTGGCTCCCTTCCACCCCGTAGTCGCGAATATGTTGTTCTCAGCAAAACTCAAAATGTATAATAGTCACCATCATCACCCTAAAAAGCCCACTGCTGGACATAGACCTTTCATGCACGCCACTCAGTTTGATTCTCGTCAGCTCTCATCCTACTACCAGCCACCCTGCGGAGGTCGCTCCACCTAACCTAAGGGCTTGCGCTTGCCAATTCGGTCTCATTTAACAGTATCAGATCCATAATACTACTACTAAAGTAATAATCAATACAGTAGGAGTCTTTAGGAGAAAATCGCTTACAAAAGTTGTTACGTGTAAACATATTAGTGCTCGTGACTGTACATACATACATAGTACATAAGTACATGCATACATATGTATGTACTCACGATGCGATATGCCACACTTTCAACCTCAACATTATTAAGTTCGCCCTTGATGTTTTTTATATTACACCCGAATCCAATAAAAAATATACCTTTGATACGAACACGTTTTGCATACGGATGTACCGCGCGGATTGTCACACAGATGATGTTGGTATTACGTACGTGTGCGAGTATGTATCTATATATATCTGTTTAGTGGAATTGATATAATATTCGTGCGATTATGATGCGGAAAAAAGCGAATGTTATGTGGAGAAAATGAGTTGGGACAAAGAGACATCTGATGCGAAAAGATTATTTTAGAAAAATGGATATGTTATACCGACCTCCTGTCTGTTAATAAGCACTAGTTTCTGTTTCTAGATTGGCTGGAGGAAACCGCACACAGAAAAGTGTAGTAGAGGGAGACCATTGCCCAGCAGTCAGAAACACAGGTTTAAAGAAAAAGATCCCTGGTGGTCCTTCGCAGGCGGCTTTGTAAAGTCCAAACTAAATAAACATTCTAACAACCACTAGAACTACAACAATGATCACTGTCCCCAGTTTCATTGAGCAAAAGCAGCTGCAGAAAATACAATCAGCTACAGTGAAAATGTAGGTTAGTATATTGATTTAATTTGAAACCCTCTAGCTTCCCGCGCTATACATTCGCAACAGTTGACGCACTAATTCCGTATCACCCTCGTAATTACAATAGCTTTTATTGCATTGATCTACTGATCAATGGATATGTTGGAACTCGTCATCTGCTTAGTTCCCAACTATATTGGATTGGCTTCCAGTCTAACGCAATCACGACATGACCACACTTCAAATTCTTGACAAAAAAGTAATTGCAACCATGATCATGCTTCGCAATGCAGGTGCAAGCATATGTAGTAAACCTAGGACATATTATTTCATCAACCATTTTATTTAATTTCTTTCTACAAATTATTATTTCATTGGACGCTTCGTTGCAATGTTAACTTGATAGCCCCGTCCAAGCGCGGGCTACAAAGTTTAGGGCCATCCACATCATTTCATAATTACAACTAATTAGGGCACAGGACAATAGCGAGAGAGATGTCTAATTATTTCGTAATGTCTGTACGGTGTGGCGGAGGTTAATTGGTTTAGGTGATTGATATTATTTAATTAATTTAATTAGCGCTTTGTGTTTTGTTTTAAAACTACGCTAGATTCCGCCAATCAATTGCCTATAGATAGTCTATAAAAAGTCTATTTGCGTTTGGATAAAACATGCAACTACTTTCACTTAGCACGTCGAGATCTTTTATTTCAATTTATCGTGTCTAATTATTATTGGGCGATTTGATCAAGCTAACCTTAAAATACCAACAAAACGTACACAGACACGTACTAAGTACATTTTATACAGCTCTAACTATTTAAAAGCCACTCACTGAAAACTCTATTTAACCACTCTATGCATATGCGTAGCCAAAAAAAATCTATGGAACGTGTTGACATCTTTTTCTTCCGTTTTTTTTTTAACTCATTTTGTTTTTGGAACACTCTTTTCAAATGCGCACCCCCTGGCTATCAACAAAAAAAAAGTTGTTTGAAACCTTAAAGCGCAAGGGGCTCTATTGAGAAGCGTGGGTTCAGTATACGGGCTTCTGTGCATAACAACGCCCATTTTGACATAAAGTTAATTAAATTACTAGATAACTAATGGTAATGACTCGATCAAGAGCCCAAAACTGTACCTAAAGTGAAATTTACTTTAATTATGAGCTTATGACTCTACAACATAAAATCGATACAAGCTTCACAAGATTAAAAATCATCGAAACAGTGAATATTTTTATCTAATAGTTCAACTAAACTATAATATCTATACCTATTTCATGAATAGAGCTTCTCCTTTTGAGAGTTACACAACAAACAAAAAAATTGTTATCTGTGGCATGTCATTCTGTCTGCACGCCTCTACGAGTGTCGACCCTTGTCATAGACACGCCTGTATTTATGGCCATTTCAAAATAGGAATACAAATTGTTTTTTAATCTATGAGTATCATAGACGACCCGAATATATCTTTCAAGGGCCTGTATTTGTAGTTATGCTTACGTTTTAATAACGTTAATCTTTTAAAATTTAATAATCTGACCTGAGCCTATGAAGTTAATTTTAACCTAATTATGATGCCCTACTTATTAGACGCAGGATCAATATTTACTATAGGCTTTATGTACAAAAAAAGGTATAAATAAGTTTCCTAATAACATTCTAATCCATTTTTGTACATCTCGCTAAACTTAACTCATCTATCTTTTTACTGTATCCGCATTCCGCATTCAAAACTTAATGAAAATCTAATTACCGCGATACCTAACATCTATTAAGAAAAGTTGGTCATACAGAATAGCAGGCGAGACTGATAAAAAACTATAAAGCTGTTTCTGCTCTACAAAAAATTCAGCACTAGTTTTTACACAAGTAAGTTTGGAAATAAGTGGAAATGCCGGCGTGTAGTCGTAGGTGAGATCTGCGAGGGGTAGGGAGGGGCGGCGGCGGCGCGGGGAACGCGGGCGCGGGGAATAATCGATACCCCCATAGAACCATAAGTAGGGTGGACATACGGGATGGATTATAGCTTTTTTGGCCGTAAGTGGGAATTGGGTACTGTCACCATTACAATTTGTGAATTTATTCGGCCCTAAATTTCGAATTTTGCTAAATATTTCCTAATTTTCTAAGTAAAATAAGCATACTCTATAATTTTTTAAACAGTCAAGTATCCAAAGTTTGAAAGGTAGAAACGACTCCTTATTTTCACATAATTTCAATTCGTCTAGTTGAAAGGTTAGGACTCTCCAAGACAGCATCGCCTCATTTTACAAAGTTTCGAACTCAAAATGTTATTATAAGAAAGATTAATTAATTCAATATTGCTTAACTTGAAGTAAAGGATATTGTTTCAAATTAAATACACACTTAGATACGGAGAATCCATTCCTTCGCATTAAAAGAATATTGCTTGAAAGGATTTTAAATTGATGTCTAACAACATCCACCAGGACGGGCTTAGAATGATTAAAATGTTAAATTTTATCAGTCATAAAATTATTTAGCAAATTCAAAGTAACTAAGCTGTCCAAAAAGTTGTGAATAACTATCGATACGGGACGACGGATAAGACGTTTTATTTGTTACTATTTGTCAAAGTAGTTAAATCGGTGATGGTGACAATGTAATCTGAGGTACACACAAGGATTTAAGACGTCCTAATGTCTTCATTTCAATCGGATTAGAAGCAGCTTCTAAATTATGGGCACCCGAAACCCCATAACAAAAACATTTCTAAATAGCTCTTCGATATTGTTCCCTACATCTTTGTGTTGTCTGTGGTTCACCATAGAGCATAGATGCAACGACCAACGAGTTCACTGACACAAGCATGGGGCATGATTCCGCACCGTGTGTCTAATCGTCAATATTGATCCTCCAAAGTTTATATTTTATCCAGGGTCAGGAGATAATGTGTTCTTAAACATTAGGGACGGAAGTTAGAAAGTTGACGAGATTTCGAAGTGTCTACGAAGTAAAAGTCTGGATAAATGTGATAAAACATTGTTTGGTGGAAATAAACTTTTCTGTACTTTATTAAAACGACTTAACTTCTATAACTTCCTTATTACGGCATAAACTGATTAAATGCACAGTTTCTTATTTTAAATAACATGAAAGAAGGTCAGTAATATAAAAGAAAGTGGTTTTAAAACTCTAATTTAGATAACAACAAAATAACCCCTCATAATTTAATCACACGACATATTGCCATTGACAAAACACTTTCGCACTGCATTCATAATCCACAGATTAAATAAAATAAGCGCACTCACTTCGAAAAAAAAAGAACTCCTGTTCCCGATCCCCCACGCAGCAACGGCACCGCGCTATTCTGCCAACAACGCCAAGTACTTTTCTTTAGTCTTGATTAGTATCGTTTCGTGGGCAGCCGCCATAAGATTTATTTACAATGTTCATTATTGCAAAGTTTTCGTCGAGATATTGTTGTTGCGAAGTTCTTTAGACAAAGGTCAGAGTCAGGCCTAATCACAGTTCGTTACGTTTTAGCGGAGGAGTTTACTTAAATATTTTAGGACGTAGGCTGGTGTCCTGCCTGGCTTATCTAGGGGGATGACACTTTAAAATATTAATAAGTTGAACCATTACACCCACCCTAATTATGACTTTATATTTGCCTAAATTAACAGTTGGTTAAACAACAATCACCCAATTCAGTTAGTTATGTCAAACTAATTTAATCAGCGGTACCTATTCAAAATTATTGAAATTATGTACCACAGAAAAAATATGGGTTTGTACTGTTTGGAAGAACTAAGTTGAAAGCTCTAATACCCAAGCACTGCTACCTGACTCAGATAAATTTATTTTAATCTCAAAATAAATGAATCTATACTCGAAACTATTTGATGTAAGTATTTATAAGACCGAATCTAAATGAAACCGCTAATTATAGGGGCCCTCAACCAGTGTCCTAATAACTCTATCAAAATCCAAACACACGTCTACAATCCGTCAATGATTACCCGGTCCCTCATAGACAATACATCAGAATCAGGACAGATGCAATTATTAGTCCGATATCAGTGATGCCAGTACACAATGTGACAATAGCCAGCCTATAGGCTAACGACGGCGACGTCGTCGCTAAGTGCGATCGCTATACTTGGAGATATGCTATAAGGGAATAGTAACAAGCGACATAATATGTTACCAAATGGTATCAAGCGACATATTATGTTGCCAAGTGGGAATAAGCGACATATTTCTGTCACTTGAATTTTAGAAAAGTCAAGGAACGCTCAAATAATCGATCATTTTCTAATGTTATAAACGTTAAAAAAGAACGTGACTCAGTTTGTGTATTTCATAGAGTATCTTCTATTACATAAACAAAAGAATATTTTGTTGCCGGTTCTGAAAAGAAAATATCACAATTTGAAATTCTAAAATCGAAGACGTTTTGTTGATTATTTAAGCAAGAGTTATAAGGACAAAATGTCGCTTGCTACGTCAATAAAGATTATGTAATTGCATAATATTGTAGAATGACAAAAATATAGAAATACATACTATCTTTCACCCACGGCTTTGCTCGCGTTCGAAATTATCCCACTGGAAAGTACTATCGGGGAAAAAGTTCTTATTTTCTAACCTAGGTTATGGTCTGAAGCCTCAGGCTGTGTGCCAAATTGCATTGAAATCCGTTCAGTCGGTGCTGACAAAACAAAGCTAACTGACAGCCATTCAGAGGATGGCTATTTTAAATTGTTTATAAGCACAAACTATTCTCTCACACCCGTAGAATTAGAACGAGAACCTTTTTCCCTAAAAAAATATTTTTTCAGAAGTTCCACCTTCGAGCCTTTATTGGCTTACCCTGAAAATCTAGCGGAGCATATTTTGTTCTAAAAATCAATACTACTAACTGTATTGAAATAATCCTAACAAGTACACAAAATACGTGTTATTATGATACTTATTATTTAGAACAGCAGAGTGATAAAGAAGACATACTTTTTTTACATGATAGACGATTGTGAATATTTATACGTTGTTTTTTTTTTAAGATAGGTACAACATATAAGAGCTTCTATGTGTAAGACCTACTTGCTCCACATTTAACGTTAAACGAATTTAAAACATCTTGCTGTGTTTGTCAATCGTTCGAAGATGAGAGAGACAGAATTATGTTTTAAAAACATAAAAAGGACCATGCTCACTTAGAATACAGGAAAATTCTTCAACAAAGAATCTCGTGCACAGCTTACACCATAATGTTGTCGTGATCTTTTTGCGAAGAATTTTCCTTGTTCATGATCGCCATTGCCAGAGAATGGTATTTATTTATTCACAAAGGCATCCAATCCCAATTAGTATACCTACATAATTATTTAAAATTAAAACATTACAAAATTACATTAGAAATCGTATCATAAGTCAGTCATATCTTTTCAAATAACATGTTGCCACGAATTTAAATCGCCCGAAAAGTGCGAGTCGACACCTTTTAAAAATATTCTTTTTTCTGTAGGCGATTCGCACGAACCAAATTTTTTAGTGTGAGAGTCGACACCTCCAAAAGTATGTAGTCGGCAATTCGCAGTGTGTTTTATGCAATGCAGTTTAGATTTAGTACACTCAAGTACAGAAGTATTAAGGGTTAAATATTTTTATTAACGCTCCATTCGGCGAAAGAGATTTAAAAGTAAATATTTGAATGTCTTCAGATTTTCCAACTCTGAAACGCGATGAAAGAAGAAAGAAGTACTAGGCTGGCATACATTTAGGATTTTATTCTGTTCGCGACACGTTTTGTGCAAGTTCTGGGCAGTAACTTTACGAAAAGTATTATGCTAGCATAAGCTCAATCATCAATGTGATATGTATTTTAATCATTCTTGGAGAGTTGCCATTATAATATCATTATTCTAAACAACAAAGAACCTATCTTCTTTAAACAATTTAATGAAACAGAAATGTTCTCACATTCCAATTCATAATATCAGCGCGGTCGATATCTGTTGAACGAGTTTACAGTATTCCCATTTCCCCAAGCGCCAACCGTTGAGACGGTTCTCTTTAACAAATCGTCACAGAGCGAACTGTGATCTTGTCACTTCATTTCATAAGGCGGTAATAGATATTCCACTTGAAAACATACTTGTCTGCAAATACACGAGGCTTGTTTAAATAGACAAATCGATAGGTATTGTGTCCCCTTGTGTTGGCTCTTAGTGACAAATGGTTCTGTATTTAGGCTATAAAGACTGAGGCGAAAACGAAGAAAAACGTGATAAATATTTCTAAGGTACATATGTAGTTAAGTACAGCGTGAATAGATAGGGTTAGTAACAAGTACATTGATAAACTAATAGCATCACTGTCTGTTACGAAGTAAGAGAAGTATAAATGGTTAAACTATCTCCGTTGAAAAACGGCTAGAATGTAAGTATAAAGTTGTTTAAGTTTTTGTTCTTTTTTCATATAAATATTTATCATGTGTTAAATGCATGCCAAGCTTTTGGGTCCACGATCTCTGGTAACATCTTTGCCCAACATTTCAAATCCAAATTTACAGCATACATAATTCGATTGTGTCGTCAAACAGCTTGTAAACGTTCCTCGTTATTCATCTATTGATCTCATCACAAGTGTCAGAAGCTTGGGTTTTATAAGAGCCATATAATACCAATACCCCGATACCCGAGGGGAAGTTGGCCCCAACTCCGGTCACTTTGCCTCGCATCGAGTATCTATGGTCGGTAACAAGTTGTGTGGACTATGGGTATGCGTGAAAATGACATGCCAAACATTTTTTTGTTGCTGGATCATTGTCTTTTGGCCAACATACATATTGGTGCTCTTTATGTGAGAGAATTGTATTTGAAAATGTTTAATGTTAGCCCCGAGCGACTTTTAGGTAAATGTTTCAAGTAGAATAGATATTTTTAGTTCTATTTCAAATTATATGAGCTCCTCTTTTGTATTTTTTGCCTAGCAACGCTAATTGTTTCATACCTGGCAACGCTAACAGACTAATAAAACAAACAACAGCTTATTGGAAAAGTCTCATGACGATTAAATATCATGTTCAAGAAAAAATATCTTTAGTTCTCGAACATTTCAATCGGAAAATACGACTATCAATAAAATAATACAATATCCCGCTTGCTCCGAAACGTTTGTTTTATTCGACAATGCAGAGAAATACATATAGGTACATATAAATTTTAAAAACTATTTTTGGTCAGTTTAAATTGTTTGTTACACTAACTTATGATCGTTTTCATTAACTAGGCGAGACCTAATGCCTAAACAAAAACACTCACTTTTAAAGCTCGCTCGGCTCACCACCGAGACGTAAAATGGTACGGTTCAACCATTCAACAGTCCATTAGGTGTCGAACCCACCATAGAATATGCCACACCTCTCCTGCCAGTCGTACACAACTAATTGCGCCCTCCAGGACTTGAATGAGGCAAACGACAAAGCTGTCCAGGTTGCTACGTGCTGGTCGGGCAAAATCTGAGTGATCGATTCGAGAAGAAGAAGGTATCGATTAGTTTAGTGTTAGTGGTTGGTTTTTTCGTTGGTAGAAACACTTCTCTGTAAAAGTTGTGTTTTTATCGATTTTCCACGCTTAAGATTTAATCAAATGATTTCATAAAAATGTAGGTAACCAGTATTTCTGTGCCGAATGATTAGTAAAAATGTATACTTACTTTTCACACTTATAATATCATTAGTATATTGGGCTTTCGGGGCAATGAACAGACGGCTGTCAGACTTTCCAAGTCAGAACTTTGCCCTTACAAAACCATTTCGTTACAAGGTTGTCTACGATACGTACTACAGATATCGTTAGTTTGATGTCGCTTATTATAATTATTTTAAGTTTTTTTGTCAATAAATAACGGTGTAAGTCAGTGCCATGAGATTTGTTTTCAACCTTGCAAAAATCTGTCATGACTTCATGAGATAATATAACTGAGGATTCATTAAAAAAAACAGGGTAGGGCATACAACTTAAAAATAAGAATCCCATTAATATATTTTAATCAGCGAAATAATATAATGTGAATTCCAAAAATACTTCAATTGTGTCCGAAGATGAAAATCAAAAATGCAGAAACTAAAACTCTTTACAGCAAATATTCTAAGTTGTTTTCTCAAACCTTTAACTACGCTAAAAAACAGTTCCGAAAAGGCATTTTTACTCAGTTCATAATAACAATCACACAAATATATGTATTTAAAAAAATACACGTAGGACTCAATCAAAGACTCTTTCACAAAAGTCGCAACGAAGGTCCCTTCCACACAGAAATCGCGCGAACCAACAGATAGCAAGCGAAACTCGAGGTGTGGTATATGCAAATTAATTGCAGTATTAGTATTCTTTACATTGCTAGTAGGTAATGCACAAACTAGCCATTAGCATAAGAATAGGCAAACGAACGCAGAATAAATATTGTATTGCAACTATTTATAACAATTGTGTTGAATTCTAGTGAGTTTGTTGTTTTGCGTTTTATCGTGACACCAATAACGACGGTGGTGAAGTGAGTGGTAGGTAGAATAATTGTGTGTCTTATTTCTTGATGACAAGGCTAGAAAGGAGGTGTCTGACGAGTAATAGAGAAGTATGGAAGAAGAAGACATGCTGCGCCGACCCCAAATGGTTTGGTATAAGGGCGGGAGAATGATGAAGATGTTTTTTTTTATGTTAACTGCTTTCTTGGTGTAGCGGTGGCAAGAAGATTGAGGTTTAGATTCCCAGATCGGTTAAAGCATTATTAGGTTTTTACCATCTGGATTTTCTAAGTAACAGCCGGTGGGTAGATTTGTGCCCAGTAGTTGGCAATAGGCTCACCCCTTATTACATGGGATTTAAACATAACTGGCGGATGGTGTATAGTGTCTAGCTAAAGGCACCTCTAGTTAACCCTTCGGGAAAAAACAGGCGTTTTATTATGTTTAAAAACCTTATGTTTATAACAAGGAAACACTCAATTAACGACTAGCATAATGATAATCAGCGTTCCCACTGCTGGTACACTAGCTTACTCTCTGTGGGAGGCCGTGAGCCATCATCCACCACACAGGCCTGTGAAAATTTTCCTACCCCTTACAAAGCTACCTAAATATTGAATACGAAATGATACTGAAAAGCCGTGGGCGTACTACATCGCCATCTTCTAGGTATTTTCTTCTCACAGAACACCTAATTTTCTCGTGTTTAAATCGTCGACGATTCACTCCGTCTTTGCCTGCGTATTGTGGCCACACCGATGCGCTTACTGCCTCTCGTCGGTTTCCTACCGGCTAAAACCACACGATGGTCGAACTGAGCACATAAGGATAGTCCGTTAATATCGCCTGTAGAGCGTACAGGTGATACAGAACACCTCTAAGGGTGGTATGCTATCCTGGTAGGTAAATATCTTGGCTGATGTGACTTTGATATAAGAAATTGGGTGACTTCATCGAATGCATAGGCCAATCATTTGAAGAAATTATCCAATTTCTTCTAAATAAAGACTTTTGACGATATCTTCAATAGACATAACAAAATTTATCGCTTCGTATAGAGAAGAAAAAAATGAAATATGCACGATAATTTTTTTTTTTCGTAAACGTCTTCCAGCTTAGAACAGACATTAGCAAATATAATTAGTTAAGTACTTAATTTATTAAGCTCCAAATCTACGCAAAACAAGTTAATTAATATATGTATTAGGAGGTTATAATACCACCTACATCCACAACCTCTAATATATCAAGGTTCGAGGGCAATGACCTATATAATTTGCGCTCCCTTTCCACGACCTCAATAATCCTAGATCTCCTATTGGAAGGTCCAAGTAATCCTTTTAGCAGACTGTTGGAAAAACTTCCATACATATAGGATGTACGTAAATGTTGGCGAATTTCTATTTCATTCACTCTGTTTCTGTTTCGCTTTCAAGAAGAAAAGATTTGGTGGCTTTTTGTAGTAACGAAGTTAGAGCTTTGATGAAAGGCCCGAGTAATCTTTTTAATGACAAAGTTAGTGTACGGTCTCATTGCCGTACATTACTGAAAAGACGACGAAAATACACTACAACCCGTTCAGTAACTGAAAATAAAAGCTAGAAATAAGTATCTACTAACTAACCGTATATTTCAGTGAGTTTTCAAATCTTTTTCTCTTAATAGGCTCGTCCAATGTTACATGGAACGTATATAATTATAACAGGCGAAATTTTGATGCAGGTAGGTACACCGTACAGCTGTGCAGCTCTGCCTGATGTTATAGATTTAGGAGATTAATCAATCAAAATTTAGGACCACATACTGTCGCGAGCGTAGTTCATTCATGGAGTCTAGATATCAGCAACGTCCTATTACAGACTTCATCTCACGAGGCAGGGGGGTTACCATGGTCTGTTAGTGCAGGAATGTTTGAAGACTATTCCGGAAGTGGCAAAGTGACAGCGCTAGACAGTGTCTAGAGCCATCTCTTACCCACTCTCGGAATAATACTAAAACATTTCTGCACTGACAGATCATGGTAACCCACCTACCATAAGGACTTGCCGTATCATTTGCCCCTAGCACGCCACCGTCCCGGTTATAGTCTTTCTCTCAATATCACCCCTCAGGAAATCATAAAGAAACATTCTTCATTGTAGATTCACGGTTAAAAATGGTGTAGATTCCACTTTTCTAAACAATGACTATCTAAACCTACCTTACAGGATATCTTCCGTGATTATCAATTATTATGAGCTCCCGATAGCGCCATGATCGCATGATGACTGTCTTCGAGTCATCCCGCGATCATGGCGCTTGCAACAGCGTCAAAATATCGGTATATCGTCCCGTAAGTGATAGTGTAAGTTTAGTTACAAACCGTGAAAGCTAAAACAATGACAATCCATAAAAAAACGCAAAAAAAAATAAATTCAACAACTCTATATTCCACATAGCCCTTAAAACTTATCCAAGTGTAAATTGGAGCAGATAAAATAAATTTTACCCTCATTGTAAAGTTTTTGAGATAAATAGCGGAGTCAAAAAATACAGTCGTACGAAAAAGATCCTTAATGATTACTTTCACGCCTACTTTGTATTATTACCGAAGTTTAAGCTTCTACTACAGCTATTATATGTGTCTTTATTGTTCAAGTACCTTATAACTACTTGATGAAAGAAAATATAGTTGGGCATCTCTATAGTTTTTCCTTTGTAAGCTATTCACACAAGTCACAGTAGAGCACCTGAATCTCATCGGTTTGCATTAGAGAATTCAATAATAATCTTATGTTTATATGTATATAGAAAAACATCGAATGTATCAGCTGGTTATCGTCGACGTTGACTCAGGGAAACGTTTACTTTTACATCTTCTAGTAAACAACAATAAACTTAGGGCATCCGAACTGCCACAGTTTGCAAATAGCCTAAGTTAGATAAATAATTTGCGTTAGAACAGGACGCTGATTTGGGGTGGTGATGATCTTAATATAACCACAGCACCCACGAACCGAGTGAGCAAGTTCACTGTTTACCCATCAACACGCATTAGACAAGCGTGATGGGTTAAATGTCTTATCCGTCCACAAATATGAAGTCGAAGAAGAACAAAAGGCCTCAAATGCCCGGCGGCTCCAGCGGTGTTGCTGCTGATGACGGTGGGCAGCGTCACCCCGGAGTCAAGGGTGCTAAAAATCCCCGGGCGAGATCGATCCCCCGTTCAACGACTATGGCAAATAAAAAACCGGATACTGATAAATTACTTAACGTCATTACATACAACATTCGCACTCTGAAATCTGAAGATCGTTTGATTGAGCTAGAAAACGCACTGACTGATGTCAACTGGGATATTGTTGGCTTATTGGAAGTGAGAAGAAGCGGTGAAGATACAATAGAGAGAAAGAACACCATTTTCTATTGTAACGGACAGAGTGGAGGATTATGCGGAGTAGGATTTTTAGTTACAAAAAAATTGAAAAATAACACAGCAGATTGCAGTCCTAAAATTTCAAATTTCGAGCACCCAAACACTATCTATTGTCCAAGTCTACGCTCCCACGTTATCCCACCCAGATGACGAAGCAGAAGAGTTCTACGATCTGCTCAACAAAGCTTGTGACGAACATCGAAGCACTTGGAACATAGTTTTGGGTGACTTTAACGCCAAAATTGGTCAAAGACAAAATCAAGATAACTCGGATATCTTGGGTCCAGCCAGACGCCTCGGAGCCCGTAATGAACGTGGAACACGCGTTCTTCAATTTTCCTTTGGCCAGAACCTATGTGTAAGTAACAGCTTCTACTACAAAAAAAACTCATAAAAGATGGACCTGGATATTCCCTAACAATAAAACCAAAAATGAAACAGACTACATTCTCACCTCCAATAAACATATAATTAAAAACATCCAAATCATTAATCAAATTTAATTTAATAGTTCTGATCACAGACCCATACGCGCAATAATTAAACTCGACACCAAAATTTACCGGCAAAAATATAATAAGAATGAAAAAACAAATAAGAAAATTGAATAAACAATCACAGTCAATAGGTAGTAAACAGTTCAAACTAGAGCTTAGAAATAGTTTTGATATTCTTGATTCAAAGATCGAAGAAAAAGAGGTCCAACAACAACACGACGAAATTATACAAAGTACTAAAACCAGCAGAGCAGTAACACAAATAAAACGTAAAAGCAAAAAACTATCAGACGAAACTGTAAAATTAATAGAAGAGAGACAGATTTTGTGTGCAACCTGAGATTTACAGTACAGACTTAAAGATAAAGAAGTCAAACGCAGTATTAGAACAGATATTAGAAATTACAACAATAGACTGGTCCAGGATGCTCTAGAAAATAACTGCTCCCTGAAAATAGCATAACAAGGTCTCTCAAATCACAAGTCCTAGATCACATATTAAGACGATAACGGTAAGAAACAAATGAATAGATCAAAAATATTAGATATCTGTACGAAATTTTATACATCCTTTTACTCCGACGACACTCAACCATCCTCAATACCCGACTATTGCTGCCCTGACAGTATACCACCCATGGATACGAAGTCCATGTACCACTCACCAAAATGAAAAACAATAGGTCATGTGGCGAAGATGGCATCGTTGCTTTTCTGTAAAAAGCTAAATTCACCCTTTAAAAAAAAACATACCTTAACAGTATTAATGAATTAATTAGTTTAAACTTAATTCAATCAGTACGGTCTCATAGAGTTATATATAACCATGTCGCCACGACACATAAAAGGGACTAAAAATTATAATTTTACACACAACACAACAAGCAAGACGCGCTAACATTGTAAAAGCTGCTCGAAAGTAGTTAAGAATAGCTTGGAATAGCTCAAGCTCCATATTATGGAGTGTTAATGCGCAACCCAACACTCTCGGGCAATAACAGCTACATGGAAACATGACTCTTGTTGCTCAATCGACGAATAAATCTTAAACGCGATCAAAGAAGATAAAATAGCTCTTCAAGGGCACTTCGCAGATCGATAAACGCCTTATACGTCGAAATTGCTTTGATATAACAATATGAGAGGAAATACATACAAATGTCAGCATTATTTGTAGCTTCTTGCTTTTTTATCTATTTTTATTAACTTGTATTTATTACTATCGCTTTTGCTCTTGGCTTCGTCTACGCGAAGGTCGAAAATTATCCCAATGGAACGTGCTGTCGGGATAAAAAGTGTCCTAACTCAGGTTTTAGTTTACCTATGTGCTGAATTTCATCTAAATCCATTTAGCTGTTATGGTTGAAAAGGTTGAAAAGACACTGTTCACTTTCGTATTTATATTATTAACATGAACTATATTTATTTCCAGTAGACTGTGACCTCAATAATATTACAATACTAGCTTTTGCTCGCGGCTTCGCTCCCGTTATATAAGGAAATCAAGCCACGAAAACGTTTTAAATGTAGCCTATGACACTCAGGGTTAACGTAGCTACCCGTTAGTGAAAAAATTTTCGGAATCGGAACAGCAGTTCCGAAGATTACCCCCTACATACAAAAATACAAACAAATTTTACCTCTTCATAATATTACTAGCACTTCGCCCGCGAATTCGTTCGCAAAAATTGTGACAATTCGGCTAATGCGCATGATATAAATATAATTTATAGCCTATAGCACCCACGAATAATGTAGCTTTCTAACAGTGAAAAAAAATTTGAATCGGTTCAGTAGTTCCGAAGATTACCCCCTACATAGAAACTTACAATTAAATTTTACCTCTTTATAATATTACTATAGATATCATATATAGTAAAAGGAAATTATATTAAGTTTTATTATAAAACCGTAACCAGTTTTGCTCTATTGATTATTCTGTGGAGGGAGACTGCAGGCAACTTGTTTGATTTCGAAGGCGTAATCTCCAAAGGGTGGCGTAATAGTCTCGCGACCGTTAGTATACATACTTACTTACCGTAACTGTTAGAGTGAGCTTTCAGAGTTTTTCATACCGAAACGGATACTCTTATGCCTTGAGCACTAGGCGGATAATATACTTAATACCGGGATAAACTAATACTGCGATACTGTGTTTCGATAAAAGGAAAACCTGACCAGCATGTCCACCGTAGAAACGGGTTCTGTCTGAGAAATCTTTCTACAATCTGTCATTTTGTCTATTCTTCCGTCGACAAAACCTGTTTCTACGGACTTCATGCTACGCGTGCAGGTGAAGTTTCATAGATGACTATGCCCTGGAGTGTAAATGTGGTGTTGTTCCACAAACGATCCTCATCGTTTGTGGAACAACACCACATTTACACTTAATATCGTGCCCTGCATGTCCTGTTGTTTGCTAATTGAAGGAAGTGATTGACATAGTTTAGATGGCCATCGACAAGCTAAGATGATAACTATAATGAGTTACTAACACCCGAATCAATAAATGTACAAATCAAAGCTTGAGTAAAAGTAATAACATAAGATACGATTTGTATTCTGTAGTTAATTAAGTAATTGCATAAAGTTTGAACTGTCAAAAAAAACAGTTATATAAATTAGAGCATTCTTAGCTTTACGTTCTTTGACGGTTCTTACTTCGTTCAAATTCTTGTCTAATGCATAAAAATGGGTGCATAAGTAATTAATTACTTTAACTTAACTATAGATATCAGGATAAAAGTTTGTGTACGTACTCGATGATCCCGAAAAAACTCACGAAATCCAACACCAATTACAAATATAGAACCTAAGAGCACAGAACCTTATACCTCTTCAATATAAAAAAACACCATACACACATGCACAAAACATCCTCTAGCGCTATTGGTCCTTTCATAAATCGAACACGGCTCACGCACCGTTAGTTTCAAATCGCGCGTTCTTTTAATCGAATTCTAAATTCCAATACGTCTTGCCAATCAATTAACTGGCCAGCACTGTTCGGTGCTACACGGAATTAGGGCAAAGCTAACGCTCCGTGCTCATATTAGATGTATTACTTGACCAACATATCTTGAGACACGGCAGAATTCGGAACTACGTTTTAAATGTCCTGTATTTGACAGGTAAATGAAATTTTTCTTAGCAAGCAGCACAACCCTGATGTCTCAAGTTATGTTGGACATGTTGTCCGTGAGCTGCCCTTAATCCGGGACTGGACAACAATTTGTACTACGAATTATGTAAGTGGCTGCATATGGTAACATGATGACGGAATGTACTGTGTACGGTAGATCTAATTAATGGTCATCGTGCAGATATTGAGCCTGGATTGGTTTCCAGTGATTTACCAGGATATATTTTCAAGGAAAGCAGTTTCATTTATTATAAAAGGTTAGAGCTACGGTTGCATCTGAAAGATATTAAGCTCAAAATGCTTGTTTCAACGTATCTAAGAATATGGAATATGAGTAATTACTTTATTTCCTGATAGCAAAATCAATATATGTATCTATATAAAGTTCTAATCTACCTATATAATATTACAACGTTTTGACTGCTGCATCACAGGCTGCAAGACAGCGTGATTTATAATCCAGCAAATAAGCCTAGTGCAAGTCGGTAGATTATACCCAAATCATCATTCTCCTGCCGTTAACCCAATTTATTTGGGGTTTATGTCTCCCTAAGATTAAACCTAAGTATAAATATCAAACTCAATAATTCAAGCGGACTAATCAATGGTCGATAAGTCACCAATAAAGACCATACGCATTAATGACAGATTTAACCAGATTGGAACCTAATAGCCAGGAGCAAATAATATCATTTGCCTAATGTGGCGACGTAAAAAGCCATAATTAATCAATTGTCAAGCGGAAGATGTGACGCAGCCTCTATTCATAGGTACAGCCACGCCCTTTGTGGCAGCTGCTTCCTTACCTAACGTTAATAAAGCATAAATTAAGGGTGCTTATTGGGTATAAGATTTATAAATCAACATGGGAGAGATTGAGGCCGAGATCTAGAAACGTTACGTCGTTTAGACATTCCCGTCTCTTTTTTACACTTTTTAGTTTGACAGTTGTGCGACAGTGACACGCTGAGCCAAAGTATTTATGCTAAGTGACATTTATAAATGTCGGCCTTAGAGGTACGCGTAGTAAATTCTAAGAACTTGCTCTTCGTACTGATCCTAAAAGCTCTACATGCAAAAGCTTCTCTTATTAAAATCTTGCATAATTATATTCATAAAAAAAAAATTTGTCGTCTGTTTATAAAAACTTTTATCTATACTTATTTCCCTTCTTGCTTTAATATAGACTAGAGCAGCAACAAAGTCTCCAAAATCGGAACCAACATTTAGTTTACATATTTCAATACCTACATTTTCATCAAACACTTTCACAAAATAATAAAATATGTTTACCAACAACTTCATTTAAGCGCCAAAAGGTAACTTGTATGAAAGAGGTAACTGTATAGATTCAATAATTAAAAAAAAATTACCGACTTCCAAAAAAAAATATTACTTTCAGTCGGTGACTATTGTTTGTTTCATTGACTTTTTTGCCACCGACTACCGAAACTAATGTTATTTTAAAATTTTTAGTGTTTTTTTGAAACTCGGTTATTTTTTTTGCAAAAAAGATTTTATCCACCTCCTTTCCAGTTATCGTATCACAAACAAAGCCTTGTCAACTATCAATTTCGCAATTTATTTTACTGGGATAATATATTTTTACCAGCTGTTTAATTTAAAAACCAAACTACTAAACCGATTTTGATAAAATTTCTATGGGACCAATCGGAAAGTATGTATATCCCTTCAGACAAAAGAAGAATTTTTCAAATCGGTTCATAAATGACAAAGATATGAGGTAACAAACACAAAAAAAAATACAACCGAATTGAGAAGCTCCTCCTTTTTTGAAGTCGGTTAAAAATACACAAGTAAACTATCGATTTCTTAGCAACACTCTGAGAATCGAAACAATTACGTATCTATCTGTAGACCGTGCAAGAGTTCCGATAGGGGAGGACAAAGGGGTCCCTTCCCCTCAGAAGCATTCGGTTACCCCAAACAATATCGGTGGGTACTTACTCTGTTTTTATTTTATGCCTTGTTCTGTAGTGACGAGCTTAGACTAAAGATACGATAACGTATGTAACTGTGTTTGACAAAGATGATAAGTAAGCCAAACATAACAACATAAAGATAGACAAACAGGTAGTAAACATCGTAAGCTTTATTAATTTGTAACTCAAACTCATTTTTTATTTCAAATAAACTACAAGTACTTTTGAAATATCAATGAGTCGGTCAGTCATAAATATGAAGCTAGATGTCCATTCGAAAGCAAGGTAGGTTCCTATGTGTGGAGTAGAAACACTAGTTTTAGGATCAGGATTTATAAAACTAACGTATTTTCATTAAGTAGAGAATATGGTATGTTAGCTCTCCGTCAGGGATATGGAAGGAATATTCAAGACGGGGCACCTAAAAATTGTGTTATCTATCAGTGATATACAAGCTATTTTTTACTAATAAACGTTGCGTGAGCTTTAAGGTGCCATCTTGAATATCACTCTAGGGAAAAGAACGCTGCCTCGAAACTCGTTTAAGGCGTGGATATACGTGAATTGAGCTTCATTTAGGATACATTAGAACCTTTTTGTTCCGTAACCATCACCGGATGTTTTTTCCAAAAAATATATATTAATCTACACAATGCAAAGCATGTCCTCTTGGCTTTAAAAAAAATAAAAATATAATTTAAACATCATAAATAAATACGCAAAGTAGCCTCTGTTTTTGTAACTAACTACCATTTTTCTCCTAAACTATCAATCATAGGATCTTTTTATTGCCATCAATATATTATATTAAGTAATGCCGAGGGGACCTTTGGCTTATTTTTGCCAATAACTTTCTTAATTATTTATATGGATTTTTTTACGTAATCGAGGCGCACGCGGGGGGCTTTATCGTCGAAACGCCCACATGACCAAGGTCATTGGCGTATATCCAGCTCTTAAAACAAAAATATCAGCATTGGCAGCCTTATTCCAGCCACCGCTCAGTACAGGCCTCGACCAACCAAATCCCAAAATAAACATATTGTAACAAAATTGAATCAGGGTTTAAATTAATTAGGCAAAGCTATTGTAAACACAATAGGAAAAAACAAACTTAACCACAAGATATAGCCTAAGACATTACAGGTTACTGGTAATCAGCGATTACTGAAAACAAATAAATACTCATTTTAGAGAATAAGAACACATATTTTTTTTTGCAACAAAGACAAAAAGATCTTACAGGTATGGGCAATATATTTATTCACAACTATGTTGAGGTCGGCTTCCAGTCTAACCGGATGCAGCTGAATACCAGTATTTTACATGGAGCGACTGCCTATCTGACCTCCACAAACCCAGTTAGTACTGGGTAATACCATACCCCTTAGTAAGACTGTTTGTCAGACTTTCGGGCCACTGACTACCTGTAACCACAGTCAAAGAGAGAGCTAGGTAGCTATATGTATATTATTATATCTGTAACTATCTTAACTATCAATTTGTTTGGTCCGTGGTGTACGAACTAGGTTCGAGAAATAATTTCGGATCCTGTCATTTTATAAATGTAATATGTGCAAGATTTAATCTTTCCTCCATAATATTAAAAAACGTCCTTCGCTCCAGAAATATTTATACAAAGAAGCGAAGTTATTATAGTTTACGTCGTCCTACAAAATATGCATAAAGTGAGTCTTGTAGGATTTGAAAGGCAAAAATTATAACGTCTCAACTCCTGGCATTTAGGTGTCCTTCACTTTCTTTAGGCATCCTACACGCCCAGAATTGCCGAAACAGCTTTAAATTATTTAGAAATGGCAGGACTCGAGTAACAGCCACGAACTGTAGGAAGCCTAATTGTTAATTTATAAATGCTTAGAAGCCACGTTGTGAACAATACGCTACTGCTTACCATTACGGTCGGAATGTAGTCTAAACTTATGTTATGGTACCAATTTATATCTACAACCGTTTTTTGATCGAATTTATTTTTATAACCTCTACGGCTTTCACGCAGCGTTTAATATCCGTGGCACTCGCTCCAAATTGAGTTTCGCGGCTCCAAATATAAAGTTGTATTTGCCTAAACACAACTTGCAAGTTTGACACTTGGGGAGATCTTTATGGCTGAGATATAAGGGTGCTTTTCGGTTGTTTCAGGGTCTAATTGAGAGGGTCCTGTCAGAACTTCGTGGTGGTCACTGATGGGATGAGTCACATCACTATCGCAGTGCATTCTTGGGACGTATCCGTTTCTAAAGTTATTTTTTATTTGGTTACCGTTTGAACTTGTGTCGACGCGTTTAATAGGTCATCATGAATGGCGTATCTTTATTCTTTACTTGGATTTTTTGTAACTTGAAGCTCCGATAAGCTGGAATGCGTTTTCTCACTTAGAAATCTATGTAAATATGTCAGGACAGAAAGTTAAAGCTATGATTAATCACAATTATGTGCCATTTTTTTGTTCAATGTACAAAATATACTGTTATACTTAACTATTTCTGTTGGAATTTGTCAAAATTACGTACTATAGGCACTGCCACACCCTTTAGTAATCACCAAGCCAAGTAATGATTATGGGAGCTACGTGCAAACTTAAAACAACACAAACTGTTACAACTAAAAGGCTATATTAACACCAATTATAAAAATGAATATGCATTAATAAACTAAACAAGGTAATTCAAGCTAACTACAAAACTAATTAAAATAAACTAATAGAAATAAAATGTTAACAAGATCTAAGATATGATGTTAATTTTCATCGATTAATTCTTGTACCTACATTTTAAAGACAGGTTAACTTATTAAAGCACCTAAGCTCTTTATTTGATTTTAAATTACTTAATTATTTATTTATTTAAAAGTTTTGACCGTCACAGGTTAGTTAGAAGGAGCTCGTGGCTAAATAATGACCGTTTGTTGGTCCGTGGATGGGTGACCATAGCTAATTACATACCAAGTTTCCTCCGTGCCTCGGAAAGCATGTTAAGCCGTTGGTCCCGGCTGTCAATTGTAGATCTTTGACAGTCGTTACAAGTAGTCAGAAGGCAAAAGTCTGACAACCAGTCTTATCAAGGGGTATCGTATTACCTAGATACTGGGTTGTGGAGGTCAGATAGGCAGTCGCTTCATGTAAAATAATGGTACTTAGCTGCATCCGGTTAGACTGGAAGCCGACCCCAACATACTTTGGAAAAAGGCTAGGCAGATGAAGACGACCATCACAGTTATTAACTGAATCACTAGTTTGTAACTGATTTTTATCTTGCATCAAATATCAAGAAACATTTTTTCATGTCTCTGATCAGAAAAAGGTTTGCAGATCGTTGAGCGGTCCGTAGCGACATCTAGAACGACGCGTACGAACTACGCGTAAATTTTACATCGCGCAGGTAGGGTATGTAAAAAAATTCAACGATGATAAAGTTTACAAGATAATAAATACCAAACACCGAAACGAAACATTAAACTAAAAAGTCAAAAACAATTTGTGTTGGCAACCGTCGACTAGTGGCCCACCAGACACATTAACCGTCTGGTCGGAGGATACTCCCTTTTCAATGAAGGATGAGGAGTTTTGTACTGTATCATAGCTGGAACCTTCTGGTTAGAAATTGAAGATCAAAGTTCTAACTTTTTTTTCCCTACGAAAGCCAGTTTAATTCATGTTATTACTATACTAATTGGCAGTAAAATAGTCAAGCCAGAACAAACTATTGTTTAATATTTCTTCTAAAAAATAAACGTTAACTATACCTCGAATAAGAATATTATCATAGAACAAAGCATTTACAAGGCCTTAGACTAATTTATTAAAAGTCCAAATAAATAACACAAAGAAGTTTCTAGCCATTATTATCTTAACAAGACAATCTAGATTCTACTGGAGCTTACAAAACGAAGGTCTTCTAAGAATTTGACACAGTTTTATATTCCAGACTTGTGAGATATATAAATAAGGCATTATAAGTTTTGTGTTGGCATTGATTGAAAATGTTAAAGCCACATAAATTTAATAGTCCTCATTACTGAAAAATACAACTGGTAAAATAAACAGCACAGTGCATGATAACAAAATGATACATGATTTTTGTAAGTAAGGTTTCTAACGAACCCTTGTAACTTCTTTGTCTTCTTTCGTATCGACAGAATGACTTAAGGCCGAAGTGCAGGTGTGGAGACACACTGGACATTCCAAAAACAAAACAAAAACGCCATGGTCTGGTCGGGAGCACCGCGAGTGTCGGTAGGATTTTTAACTCCCCATTTTGCCAAAGTCTTGTGCCCAAGTTTATACTTGGGTGCGATTTTTACTTGAATCAAAAGCTTAATTTAGCTTAGACGTCACTAGACTAACGAGACAATTAGTCAAATTAGGTTACTAGGTAACAATTAACCGATGACCATAGAACAGTGGTATGGTCAACACGTGTCACGCTGAAACGTGCTACAAGGACATCATAAGCGCTCCACTGACTGCGACCACAGATTACCTTACGATGTTATGCTCCCACACCAGAACTAACCTCAGACGGAATCTAATGTGACGTCATCACATATGAAGGTTTATATGTATATAGGACAACAGATGAAACAAGGAAATCCATACCTTATTAAAATACTAATATAAATGCGAATTCTGTAGTAACTCTGTCCGTCTGTCTCTTTGGATAGCAGAAATTATTAGTTCAGCTACATCAGATGTACTACTGCGCTCACAGAAGGTCAGTTATTTTGAAAAAATATGGCGAAAGTTAGCAGGCCAGGCTTCATACAAAAATATTCCAACACCATTGGCACATAGGTAGTCCATGACCTGGGACTTAGAGCATAGAATACCGGTACTCCAATCCAAGTTAGCTAACTGCTAATCAAAAGTACTTGCTTACAAACAATGTATTTTACAAGATACTTCACAAATTCTAATTATAGACATTACCATGTGGAGTGCACTATGCAAGAGTCATAGTTAACAGGTGGCCGTCGCTGAGTAAACGGTTTTAAAACAACCGATTACCTATCAGAGGAATCCAACTTTGTTATAATCAAATTTATTTATCTACACATGAAATTAAACCCTGTACTAAAACAGCAAGGTTGGGTTTTGTTTACTGCAAGCACCCTAGTAAAATAACAGGGAGCCCTATTGTTGCTTACGCAAAGATGTAATCTCTTATTTTATTATTACCTGACTGGGAAGGGACACAGGAGACTCTATAATAAATAATGGACTTTATCTTGTACGAAATAAAGTACATTGTACGTTGCCCCCGTTTTAATTACATAAGGTTCACTTTAAATACTTAAATGCTGTGAAGCGGTCTATACCGTGACGTGTCAATTTTTCTCAGTTTTGGTATTTTGTGTGAAATATGGCGAGTGACGTCACAGGCTCGCAGTATGGCGATGGTGGGAGATGGGAGATAATAAAATTATATCCAGCGTGTACACAATGGCGGATATGGGCCACTATGTTATGTCCACTGAGGGGTTCTTAATTACCGTCTGACGGACATCTTGTATAGGTAGCAGTAACGCGACGCAATTTATGTGGACATGTGTCCCGTATAGGCTTTTGGCAATAGACGCTACTATTGATCACAGTTTTACATTGTAAAGTTAACTTTCAAAATAATTATGACCCTCAATTGTGTTGTGCTTACATTAATAACATTTCAAAAATGAATTTTCCAAGTCCCACCTATTTATTTTCTTTTAACATCGATACTAGTGTACAAAATACGGAAAATCATTGTCGTTTTCTAACCTACTAACAGTTTAATTAGTTGGTATGTTAGAAAACCATTAGTTGTAGATGTAGCAAATCTTAAAATCAACCCCATTCTTGACTTATTATGCCTTCCAATATTCAAACGATATATTACTAATCACGCATAGGTATCATTCAATCCGCCCGCGCCAGTTAGCAGTTTCCCGTATAGGATTATCAGGAATATAGCCGCTTGAGGAGTTCGGTCGCAAGCTAATATTATATTCGATATTGTAATGCTGCACTAGTGATGAACGATCCGATCCGCTACATTACAGTACATATCGATACAACATGATACTCCGATATTATATTTACATAAATCAATATTGCCACATGTATGACGGAGCATCACATAAGGATAGCTCCACCGATTTAGCTGTTGTTATTTTGGTTGTGTTCGTAATTGTCAGGACAAGGTTTGTATATAAGAAAATTTTGCGCGCACTACCCCCTTTCTTCATTAGACAATTCTAGGATCGATACTAATACTAATGCTTGTATCGCAATGAATTAATCTCATCGTACCAAATGGTTATAAATTGCATGATCAGATATTATTTAAAGGACACAGGAGTACAAAAAAAAACCGGAAATATTGCCTGGACTCGAGGGATTAATAAGTACGATACGATTCAAAATTTGGAGAATGGGATCGAGCCATAATATACGATCCTAGAATCGCACCGTATAGTTGCGAACTTGCAATTCGGATCGATCCAAAGTATCGATAGCTACAAATGCAAGGCCGGTATCGCGCATCCCTACACTGCAATCTTCGAGACAGATTTCTAAACCGCACACAATAAGCCTTTTTGCTGAGTTTTCTTAAGTCTTTTACAACTTGCAGGAAGAGATTAACGCTTGACACAAAATTCCCTTTCATTGCGGGAAGTAAAAGTAATTACGATTGCTTAATGGCGAAGTGCTAACTAACATCATCGTCGATTAGACGATGTTCTATTCCAATCTTAACAACTGTATATGAGCTTGGTCTTGATCAAACCCTGCTAGCCCTTTTTTGGTAGTTACCCGTTAGTGAGTTATTAGGTTGTAGTTATAAAAGTTTTGGATTTAAATGTATAGTGAATGCGTATGAAATTATAGTACACAATGTAGATGAGCTTAGGTATACTTTCAAAAGCTCAAAAAAACTGTACTGAACTGCTGGCTTAATCTGCTGACCTCAACTAAAGACATAGAATACCTTATTAAACGCTCAGGTACTACCCCCTAGAAATAATACAGCCGCCACCATCTCTTGTTAACGTCAAACTTTAGTTAATTTCAGGCAGGACAAGGTAATAAGCTCTTTAACAAAACAAAACCAGATTAACACGAAAATTACAAAAACCTACGAAACTTTTCCACTTTTTCCACCGGACTCATGTGATCAAACATTTTATTTTGGGATGTGGAAGTGCCCGGGAGAGTAATTTGCTACCCGTACCGATGAAAAATACACCCGATCCATACACATAGGGACTATAAAATTGGCAAAACATAGATAATGCCCATGTCAAAGTTCACCAAAATTGTTTGGCGTATCTGAAAGAAATCTACGTATCAAAACTTCTAAAGGCACTGAATTAAACTTTGCTCTTCAATATAAATATCATAATAATTGTACGAACGGATAAAAGTTTGCACAAACTTATAAACCTACGCAGTTGCTTATACAATATCAAAAAGAAGCGATGATCATTTAATGGAGGCGTCGTCGTTTAACACTTAGCGCCATCTAGTAGCGAATAGCGGAAACTTTAAATCACTTGGTGCATAATGTAGTTTTATTTTTATTTGGACTGGTAGTTTAACATTTAGTAATGTGATAATTCTCAAATGGTTGTTGATTAAATATCAAATAGGTACACTTGTTTATGGACTACTTTGATAGGTATAGGTAACTTATCTAGATATTTGAAATTAAGATAAATCGCTTTCGCTGATAAAAATGTAGGCAGATAACGTTAAAGAAGGAATCTAGCCTGCAGTATGATATCATAGTAGGTAGGTGTAGTATTTTCCTTTACTATATAATATAGGTAACTATGAAACCATTTTGATTGTTTAATTATAACTATAACATTATTTTCTGGGATGACCTACCGGTCTATATTTATTAAAAGTGAAAACAGATCTTCACATCCGCATAATAAACAAATTGACACAACATCAGAAATCCAAAACGAAACAGAAACTCACGTACCTAATCAAACAAATTAGTTAACCTAAAACCCTTACAAGATATTTCTACGAACACGAAGCCGTGCGGTGCGGCGAGTCGACCAACGAGTTGGCGAACAAGTCGTCCGACCGGTCGTACGACAAATCGCAGCGTCATTTTCTCCGCCGTGTGTTGAACATTGTCGACGAACACGGTACAAAATGTATTGTCATTGGACGCAAACGTGTTGCTTTTTTATGACACCGAGAGAAGATTTACGCTAAATTATCTTGTAATCTTTGTGAATTTGCTTTGAATGCTCCTATTTAAGGCAAAGAGTATCGGTTTGGTTTTTATGTAAGGATTGTTAAGGTTCTTTGATAGTAACAACATTATTTTTGTGCTTGCTTGTATATTACACGTATTTAATACATCAAATAAAGCAGTACCTAAGTAATATTGTAAGCTAATGAATAACTGTTGCCACCAACAGTGAGGGAGGAACTTAATATTATTGCACTTTTTGAACGTGGACGAGGTGAAAGGTATATTTAAAGAACGTAGCAGGTGGCGTTCTGTAGTTTCTGCCTACCCCCATGGGGAAAAGTCGTGAGTTTAGTTAGTACATGTTGAAAATGCAACTCTTAGTGGTGAAAAACCAACATTGCACTTTTATTATCACAATAATTTCGGTGAAAATACGGACATGGAAATTATAATTGAGCCTCCTCTCATAAAACTTTTAAGAAGCCAAATTATTCATGCAGGTCTACAGTTAATCTACACAATAACGTGGATAGCCAAACCACTCAGCCGCCTTCTGTGAACTAACATGAATGACACATGAATTATAAAATTCTGAGATTCTGCGCCAAACTGCAGTCATTCAATAAACTCGTTGAAAACGGAAAAGTTTTGCATTTCTGAGTTTTAATCACTGAAATAAGCAAGGCTTAACTCGAATAAGAGTAGATGTCTAACATATGGGAGAACCATGCTTAGGTAGGTACTTGTAGTTGTATACTGCACAGCCAAGGAAATTAATTCATTATCATATTGACTAAACTTGCCAAGTCATAAGTTGCGTGAAATAGTCACATCAGTTTTGTGATTTGACAATTAATTTCCCTGATTTAACATTTACACACCTAAGGTAAACCTAAAGAGCAATCTTAACGAAACTGCTGAAAGTAACAACAAAGCATCTGTCTCTGGAGGAAATTTGTCGTAGCTTGGACCCATTTATGTCACAATTTTATTAAAAACAATAAATTCATAACGGAAACTTCTACGATGACAGCTGAGTGAGTTATGAATTTATATCGAATACTAGGAAACTGGGTGAGGCTGGCACAAGACCGTGGAGATTGGCACAAAAAAAGAGAAGCCCAGCAGTGGGTGAATTCAGGCTGTGGATGATGACTCGGAAACTGAGGGTTAACCGTTAAAAAGACCAGTCCTTTAATGATAACCTCCTCCTTTTGGAAGTCGGTTAAAAAAGAAACGAAACGAAAGCTCAGTATATCTTATCGATCCATAGCCAAGTACAGTAGGTCGCTCGTCAATGGTAACAAATTCAGTATAAGCTGGCCTCTTACTCTATGGATACTATGGAATTACGCCAGGCCAGCTCAAGGTCAAATAATTACCACTGACGTGTGGTTTACTGTATCTTTCTACCCAAAATCGAATAGTTTTCTACAGAATAGTACCTAATATTAGTAGGTACGGCTAAACTAGACTTTTAATTAGATTTGAAATAAGCTTTGGTATGATGCACTCTATCAATGATCTATGGAGTTTGTCTATCCGAGTCTTAAATTTAACTAAAAACAGAAACCATAGCTATTTCATTAAAGTACCCAAAATTATCGGCTTCCAATCCTTGCAAACAGATGAGGTCGAATATTACATCCTCATATTAACACTGCCATCTGATCTCCAACCCAATTATTATTGAGGTAGACGTAACGCTACAATATAATGGGAGTTGAACTTTATTGCACGACTTGCTCAGTGTAATCCATTGCCTTCAGGGAATAATAGGGGAATTGATTGAACACAAAAACGTAAATTAGACAATCAACTATTATAGAAAAACAGTTCCTATACTTCTCGAACTCAAGCGTTTGGAATCTGCTTCCAAAACCTCACGAATTTCAGTTCCCGAGCAACCGCATTTAGTCGAGCTATTTAGAAAAATGAGCCGTTGTCTAGACATCGCCGCGAACACAGGAAAGAAAAGTTGTTTTTCTTTTGTTCAACATTTAAAAGAATGTTAAATTACAGCCAAGCCCGAGAGAAGCGACTGACAAAGATGTAAACGACCTAATACTTAGCTTAGCTACACATCTACATACTTGGCTAAGGGACATTATTGGAGCCCCATTGTAAAGGGGGCGACCCTATCGCTATCTATTGAACACCTCGAACAATACGATCTTGGACTACGTTTCCTAACAGAAAAACCGACTCTGCTTGACGGACTCGCTGTCAGGAACAGGCAGCTTTGTTTGTTGCCAATGAATCTTAGTATAATTAATCCATCACTCAATTGAACCTATCGCTTGCAAGTATTGGATGAAACTTCCCAAAAAATTACCACTTCACTCGACTTTTTTTACAATCTATCCGCCTAAGCTACCTTTTTAGGTCATCGGTATATTCGTAACAATAAATTTACGTCAAAAGAATAAAAGTAAATAAATTGTTCCATACACACTCATACACTTGCTGCCCATATTAGGGGCGTGCCGGACAAAAACAGAGTTTTCGCAACCCTCGTCATGGGAACGCTAACTTATTTATTTCAGCCGGATAATCGGAGAATTATTTTCAGCTAGGCATCTATTCTTTTTAGTACGGATAAAAATCCGGTCGAAGCGAGATAACCTCGGCAGTACTGTTCGTAAAGTATGAAATGTAAGTATACGATTTGCGATCAGCTATCAGTAGACATTTCTCAACGACGCGTCGTCGTATTTATTAAACAAAACTATTTTTGGATTTTAAGTCAATGTGGCATTGAATACATAACTTTTTAATTGGCGCCATAAAAAGCCATTCTTCTTACCAAGCCTAAAAATAAAGCCGACAGTCTAAACAATTTCTTAAACAAGAATTTTCAAACATAAATGTCTTTGTTTACATTGAAATTAACTTAATTTACGAAAACATTTACGTTACACATACATTCTCTTCTCTTATTATAACCGCAACCAACTCAGTATAATTGGTATTAGTAAGATGAACTCGCATATAAACAGAGAAGGGAATGCGCCAAGACTTTTGTTATCCTCTTTCTGTCGGATGAAAAAAGCTTTTGGGAGCACTTAGCTTATTTAGAGAATGCTATTTAGCTAATTAGTTTGAAATTGATTGAAATAATTTGCGTACCTTGTCGGAAAAATAGCTGGAAAACCGTCCATTGAAAAATTCTAGCACTCACGCAAAATGATCTTCTGTGGTACATATGTAAAAACAAAGAGGTGGAATATTCAATTCAAAAGCTTTTAGGGTTTCAGTTAAGAAAATGTTTTTTAAGTTATCTTATAACACTTTTGGGGTTTAACAAAACTTTTAGGTCCCTTCTGCCTTATTAAATCGACTCGTGATTTTTAGTCCGCTGATTCGGTCTAAATGATAAAACGAATTAGGTAAGTACTGCGTCACATAACAACTGAACTGTCTTGTAACTAAAGTCTAATAAAAGTTCATTTTTTATTTACCATACCTAGACATTTTATTTTCCTTCGATTATTTTTCTTGCTCTCCGCGAATGCTTAAAAGAATACTGAAAATGTGTCAACACATGCCATTTTGTAAGCGCTACACTATAGGTCCATGTTTATCACTTTAATTCGTACTAAATTCTAATCAAAGCGATGTTAAACCAAGCAGACAGGTCGCATAGCCCCGCACCAACCGCATCAGATTAATTTTTGATCAGGAGAACTTTCTAAATTACGACGGATATTCATTTTTATGACGCCATATTGTTAAAAAACTGTGTAGCGAAACGGAATTCGAATAAAGAATTTAGTTATGGGAGCGTATAAAGTGCGTACATCCAGGTTGTTGTTTTTTTTTTAATATCACTTAACAAGGCCTACCTACTACTAGACTTAGCTAGCTTCTTTATACATTTGATTTTTTTGCTTTAGAATTTAAATGTATCCGAATGCAAACTCTATTTTCAGAAACATTCAGATAGGCGAAAAACAACGCGGACGCGGCGGATTAATTTACATAGGCGTGCTTCTTACTTATTACGAGTTCTTCTTATTCTGAACTGTGATTGTAGGATTAACAAGAGATTAACGATTCAACATACCGTAGGTACCATAGGGTAAAATCTATAAACGAAGAAGAATTCCCTATTCGCCAACTTGCAATTTTTCATTCAAACACGGATCCTGGGAAAGAAACAAGAAAATGTGGTCCAATATAAATATTTGCGCAGATATTTAATTGAATTGTATAAAATGAATCTAAACACTAAACTCAACTTTGAAATAAAATGAATCGTCCATTGGGTAGATACGCTGAACTGTTTATGCGGGCACATAAAAATTATATGTGCGCAATTGCGCAATGATATAACATAGCATGGTCCCTAATATTTATATGAGACAAAACTGTATGTGTAACCTAAGATTGTATTTTCTGTTTTGTTTCAGGTTAACATTGTATTAAATACTTTATTGTCTACTGAAACTGTATAATTTAATGCGGTTTCAGGAAATATTTGAAAAGTTTTATTTTGCCCAAGACATAATCTATAACCTTCCTGAAATATTAGCCCAGACGAAAAATACTCATGTTTAGTACTTACGCATAAAAAGATTTATTTACCTAAGTCAGAAGTGAGGCGACAAAAACTGGCCATTACCGATTAATTCTGGTTTTTACACCGGCTTTACCTCAAATCTATCTTCAGTTTCATTCCGACGGTGATCGCTCTTGACGTTTACAGGGAACAACACTCCAAACATCCACCCTCGGCGTCCCCGTCCCGCGCCACCCCTCTACAGCCCCTCCGCCCCTCATTCTACCTACTGGAAATATTCCTTTACCACGAAACATCTTCGTTCACGAGATATTTTCACTATGACCTTACCATTACTCGTGGTTCCGAGTGTTGACTGTTTACGACTAGTTTTACGCCATTCGTATAATATGGGAACCCTTTTAGTGTGAAACCCTTCTATGGAAATAGTAAGTTCGCATATGAATCTAGAGCATCAGGAATTATTGCAGGCTGGCACTACGTGCCCATGACTAAATTATTTTGTCTATTGCTTCGAGTGTAGGACCTTCTTGGTATCTTGTTAATAAATATAGCGTGTCTATAGTGACCTTTGGATGTAATTTCCCATACATTCTACAGTACGTTTTCCACTGTAAGATTTCTAAAGGCGCTGAATAAACTCTTTCAAACAAATGGAGCGATGGACGTTGAGTTGGGGCTAATTTCGGGGGCGCGAGGGTCGTTATGCATATTAAAGTATTACGACTGTTTATCGGGTCTCGCTTCTTTGTTTGCTGCGGTTTCCGTTGAATGATAACATTCAATCTAATTGATTGATTAAATTGCTCGTTTTGCGGTGAAAACAAAGGTGAAGGAAAATATCGTGCAGGGTCATGTGACATCTACCAGTCGCGACTGGGCGTCTTGGATTACAGCCCACTCTCTCCCATAGAAAGTAATTATACTTATGGTAGGTACCCATTTATCGTAAAATATCTGCTGCTGAATATCAAAGCGAAAACCTAAAGAAGACAAAAGTCTTATTCTTCTTAACGTTCGTTAAAACTGAGCTAATGGCTAAATAATAACAGCCGCTCAGGTCGATCTTTAGGTTAAGCCGCGCTTGCCTAGGTTGGTCTGTGGATGGGTGACCACCCATTACATACCGAGTCTCGGAAAGTTCGGTAAGCCGTTGGTCCCGGCTGTCAATTGTAGATCTTTGACAGTCCTTACATGTTGTCAGTGGCCCGGAAGTCTGACAACCAGTCTTACCAAGGGGTATCGTATCAGTACTTACTGGGTTGTTGTGGAGGTCAGATAGGCAGTCGCTCCATGTAAAATACTGGTATTAAGCTGCATCTGGTTAGACTGGAAGTCGACCCCAACATAGTTGGGAAAAGGCTAGGCACATGATGTTCGTTAAAACTGACATACGAGTAAAACCAAAAAACTGTACGACCCAAAAATTTCGTTCAAATTCAGCTGATTGAAATTTAAAGCACACCGTGAATTTCGAGGAATTGCTCTGTTTTCGACTTGTTATTTCGTTTGGTATCGGCGCTGCATGCTGCGAAAAAAGAAACGGTTTACTGAATTCGTATGAATATGTTTGAAGTTCCTTTACCTACATTTTTGTGAAAGGTGAGCTTTTATAGTCTTTTATGGATAACGTAAAATTACGGTGATTTATTTAAATGTTATTGGAAGAATGTGGGAGGGTATTATCTATTAACAACAGGCAGTAGGTGCTTAGGTACCTTTTCGGGAAAGTTCAGATTTCTCTCAATCCTCGACGGAATTCGAATTTTGAAGTGACAAAGAATAAATTAGAAAAAAAAAAAAAAAACAGAAACAGACCAATAAAATATACCTAGGTATTGTGTTTTTGGTTAAATAAAAGTATATTTTTCAAGGAAATGAATCGAAGAAAAACGGCTGCAGGGACTAGAAGCCCCAAATAAATTAAACGCGAAGGGCTAGATGAGGGTGGATGACTTGCTAAAACAACCAAAAGAAATTTCGATAATTGAACACAATCCAACAACAGTACTTGTTTTCGGTAAACAAATTACTTCCTTGCCTACTTAAAATTTTCCTTGTCTAAATACAAGAAATTCCAATTTTAACCAAGTTATGTGACACACAATCTTGAGCTTGTACCGTACCCCGGCAGTGCAAATACGTACCCACCTACTTTATTGTGCAAATATTAAACTTTTCTTCTCAAAGCTTCTTTACCGGGATTCCTGTAATTCGCTTACCGTTGGTACATTACCGATCTAAATATGTTCAATGGTTACTGAGAATTGTATCGATTTTCTTTCTGAAAGTTTGCACTGTATTTCCTGTTGCGTCGACTTTTGTTTCATAGCTCAGTTACGTCGTAACTCGTAAGATCTCTCTCTAAATATTATGTAACAGTCTAAGGAGTCGGTTCCCGAATGCGGAAAAATATTACTTATCTGTGTGTTTGTTGAAAACTTACGACCATTTACACCGGTATCTATAAACAAGTCAAAGTGTTTACAGTGTTTCAGTAGATGTCATATTTTAAGATACGATTTTTATTAAGTATCTAGTTTAGTAATTGCTTAAAGTTAGAACTGTAAAAAGTTAAAATTCTTAACTTTGCTTTCTTTGACGATTCTTACTTCGTTTAAATTTTTGTCTATTGCATAAAAAAAATTGCAAGGAAGTCCCCACTTTTCGTTTCTGTTCCTTGAGCTTTAGGCACATTAGCTCTAGGTACCTATTCCGATCACTGGTAATTACTTAAGCTCAAGTAATTAGTTTAACTTGACTAGATACGGGTTTTAATGATAAAAAGCAAGATTTCAATTTCAGCTAATTGGTAACACTAGGTACTTAAAAAAAACCATGCGCAGTCTGCATTCGCAACTTTGTTTCCAATCATATAAACAGATAGGTACAAGTTTTAAGAAAATTTACTGTCTTTTTGCGCAATGTCAACATTTGTTTATGAAATCAGTAAGTACCTATAACCTAAAGTCGTTCTGAAATCAACTTATTTAGCATTATTTTGAAGTTGACATTCCTTTGAGTGGAAACAACATGGGTACCTACTTAATGTAAAGAGGGATTTGAATAAACTTTAGAATTGCACATAACACAACACATACCTATGTGCGTATTAGGAACTTAGAAAATAGATAGGTATATCAGAAAAGAATGGAGGCCTATAGATATTAAAAGCTGTGATTGATTTCAGGTAACAGAAATGATGATAATTAATTAAAAATAAGTATTATTTGCTCCAACAAAGATAGTCATAGTTTTAACGAAGAAAGGTTTATCTACCTTTATTTTTGTGGGAGTGACGTGAATTTCCTCCTCCGCGATAACCTGTCAATACCATAGCCAGGAAGTGACCGGGTACCATGGAATTATTAAGTACCTACCTATCTAGGTATACCGGGTACATATACCTACGTAGGTATCCCTTGCTTAAATAAAAGTGATTAAATTCATTGAATGTTTCGTACCTATCGAAACATTCAATGAATTTAATCACTTTGCCACTTCTCTATCACGCCTAGAAACAAAATCGTTTGATCAATTCCAAGGCATTGCTTAGATATCTTCCAAGATAGTCTCAGTAGGCACCTGTATAGTTATTTCACAAATGTTTAAGAGATTCAATTAAATTGTGTACTTACGTACCTACAAGGAAAATCTGTTTCTTTATTTAGGATTAAGCACCTAAATATTTAGTTGATACCTACCTACTTTGAAGTATTTTCTACTTTAATCGTGTAAAAAGGAAAGTATTTAATAATTCAAGATCCTAACCTAATGCTCGTTTTTACTAAAACTAAGTATAAAAAACTTAATAAATTAGCACTCTGTTGGATTTGCAACTTTTGGTGCAGTGACGAGAGTTGAAATTCCAACAGTGCAATAACTTTTAGGTGTCGCTTAGACAAACTGGTATACCTATGCTATGGCATACCTATCTTGATAATTACTACTGCTACATTACACTAACTTAATAAACGTCGAATGTTTAATGTTATGAAAAAAGTGTCCGTGCATCTTTGATTATATAATGTCTAGATAGAGCTTCGCCCTACAATCGTATCAAAGAAAACGAGTCAACATTTTCAAGTATGTGTGCGTGCAGGCGTCGTTTTACACTATGCGTCTATGTCTTTGTGTGCGTAAATAATGATACCAGCTACTACAATTCTCTCATAAATCACATTAAAAAATAGACTTATTAAATAAGATAAGTTTTAGGTGTATGACACGATCTGCACTGATTGGCGGGCAAGCACTTGTGAACCAATAGTTGGTTGACACTTTTTGACACGTTTGCGCGCACTTGACGCTCCATCTAGACATTATATAATCAAAGCCGTGCATATATTAATAAGTACTTAGGGGCACTATGCGTGTGGACAAAGATCTGACGAAACAAAGGAAGTTGCACAAAGCATCTTCCACATATTGCCACTTTACCGTAGTACTGGTTGTAACCAGGATTACAAACATGTATAAACACACATTAAAAAGTACAGTGATCTTTTGTTGCGTGGTCAAAATCCGACCAAACGCCGCCATCTTGAATTTTAAATATAATTTCGTGACATTTTCATAAATCTTTACCAACAAAAACCCTGTCAGTGTCATTCAAGCGCCAAAAGATGACTCCTGTTGCACTGTTTTAACACCTTTACCCATGGAACTAATATGTAGGTACCTACTACGTCTTTAACTGAATCTAATGACGTATTACACAGCTGTCCATTAAAACACGTAACCGTATCCATACAGCACAAAGCCTGTTCTACATTCATCTCACAAAATACGGCAGAGCGTCATAGCAAATGAAGTTGCAATAATTCACCCCCGGTTACCGGATATGTGCCTTTCGTGGCCCGAGTGCGGCGATCCGATCTGTCGTACGACCGGTCGCCCGACTTGTCAGGCGACTAAGCAAGGACCTCTCTCCGTAGGGAATTAGATAATTTAGATGCTTAACTAATCGTTAATTACTCGCTGGGCTTTGTCAGTGTGATAGTCATTTTTTATTGCTGTGAAAGTTAAGAGTTTTCTTCGTTTAGCATAGATATTTGTACAATTTTAGCGAATTTGTTCACTAAGTAGGTAACTTGTCTCGCCTTTATTTTTCCGTTATGTCTATCTCAATGTTTTCCTTGCCTAAGCTAACATCCGACTCTCTATTTCACTTACAAATCAAATTTTCAGTTATTGACATGTTTATTACACAAACATGTTTATTATCCATACAATTTATTTTCACTAAGATTTTCTTGAATGTTTTTCATTCAGTATTAGAGCAGTGTTGACCTCTGCTGTCTTTAGTAAGGTAGATTAGATCAACCAAAACCATTCCTTTTTTGAATTCTGTAGCAACAAGGATAATTTCAGTCGGTAGCACATGCATTGCCCTGTTTACTTGCGGTAATCTAACTTGGGCCGTTTGCATGTTAGATACGAACTGGTGTTTCGCACGTGTTCATAGGTTTGCGTTCGTGTCGAATTTGTGTATTGGAAGCTTACAATCATTGGGAGTTGGTTATGTTTGTGGTTACCCTTTTTATTTGGGATTTTCGCATTCATACAGGGATTAAAGTGTTTTTAATTGGGTTTATTGTCTTAAGTTATAACGATGGTTGGTATGAAAACACTTTTTTGCAAAAAAAATAACCGACTTCCAAAAAAAAACACTAATACAAAAATGGATAATTATTATATTATCGGCTTCGCACGGGTATTTAACAAAAATTTGACGGGACGGGATAGGACGGGATAGGACGGTATAGGACGGTATAGGACGGTATAGGACGGAATCGGAGGAGATAGGACGGGATAGGACGGGACAAGAAGGGATAGGACGGGATACGACGGGATAGATGATAAATGATGTTTATTTTGCAAATAGGTTTTTACAAACACTTTTACGCGACTTCTTTTTTAAAACTAGATGAGGCCGGTGTTTCGTATCTGACTACTCTGAGAAGAAACAACCGAAACAAACTCAGAGGTCATAGTCTCTTTTAAGGTCCAGACATAATCTTGATAAACTCACATGAGGACTATGCAGATGAGTGTCTACTGTCTGAGATGGTCTTTTGAAGAAAGAACCACACAGATTTGAGTGGACCTGTCCAGCCAGTGCAAGCATTTGTCAGTTATCGTGTAGCTCGACTCATAACTCAAGGAGCTCAACGAAACGACGAACAATACCAAAGAAAGGACATTTGTGTAGGTCGCTTATAGTACTCAAACTGCCAGACAATAGTAAAAACAAACAAAAAACATAAAAATTACCCACATTGTACTCACATTCACACTAATCAAATAAAATCAATAATACTTACAAAATAAATGTTCATAAAAATCATTAAATGTCACACATAATAAAAAAAACAATAAGAATAAAAAAAGTAAATAAGTATTCATGTCAAATCATTAAATGTCAAAGTGTATAAAAGAAAGGAATAAACAAATGAAAAACTTGAAATCTCGACATTCATTGAGCTAATTTAATTGGAGCAGCTTAATCCCAAGCCTTTTTATCTTCGAGATAGTGATTAACGTTATAGTAGGCTTTTAGGCATAGTTTCCGTTTTATAAACGATTTGAATTTATTTAGGCTTAGTGCTTGAATATGGCTCGGAAGTTTATTATAAAAACGTATACATTGGCATCTAAACGTACCCCCTATTTTTTTGAGCCTCGTTGCAGGAACAACAAATTTGTGATAGGACGGGATAGGGCAGGATAGGACGGCATAGGACGGGATAGGATAGGATAGGATAGAATAGAATTTTATTTTTCAAATATGGGTTATACACAACAGTTGTTATAAAAAGTAGAGTTCAGCCATATTTTACCATTTAAAACAATAAAAAAACTAATGGCCCGTCCCGGCTTCATACGGGTATTTAACAAAAATTTCAAAAATTATAAATTTTAACACATACAGACACCCTTCTTTTTGCGCCGGGTTACTAAAAAGAGTACATTATAAAGAAAGTTTGGATACTATTATTTTAATTTTTTATGTTATTATTTTTTTATATTATTTTTTGTATTTTTTTTTAATCGATTCTTTTATTTTTATTTCTAATGTAAAAAGATCATAATTACAAAAAAAAGCCATTAAACTTTATTTATTTAATTTTTTGACCGCTGCATAGGGAGCCGAATTTCTTAACATTGACTCTCCTCCCCTCAGTGACACCTAGATCGCATAGTAAGCCGAGCGGAGTGAGCGGCGACCACGGGACTTTTTTCTAATACTCACATTTTTGAACTCGTGATATCTTTCGAATTTCCATTCGAAAGATATGTCCGAATTGAATAATTCAAAAAGTTATAGAAAGGTATTGAAGCAGTCTTGAGTATCAAGTAATTTATTTTGATCAAAATTACTACCAAGATACAAATAAAGAGCCTTTTCTAGCGGCGGCATTTTAACTAAATTTTTAAAATAAAAGAACAATTATTGTGGAATATACATAAAAGTTAGAGATATGCTGTCGCGACACTTTTTGCAGATAATGATGTGTTCTGCAAAGTCTAAGTTCTATCATCAATAGTTTTAGCAGCGCACGCGATGTAAGGTATATTTTAGGTAATTTTTTTACACCTTGGGTTACATTATTGGAGTTTTAGTAAGGATCCCTATTTTTTTTTAATATCACTCGGAGATAGTGTAGCTTCCCAACGGTGAAAGAATTTTTCAAATCGGCCCGGTAGTTTCGGAGCCTATTCAATGCAGACAAACAAACAATCAAATCTTTCCTCTTTATAATATTAGTATAGAAGTATAGATTCTATACATTTGTCGTCCATACTTTATTTCCCATGATCTGTGTACCTACATCCTATGTTGGATCATAAATAAATAAATAATAACCTTAATTTCGGAAGTCGTTGACTTTTGTTTGTTTCATTGACTTTTTTGCCACATACTTCCGAAAGCAGTTTTTTTTGTCCAGTTGTGGTAAATAATAACAGCCGCTCGGATCAATCTTTAGGTTAAGCCGCGCTTGCCTAGATTGGTCTATGGATGAGTGACCACCCATTACATACCGAGTTTTCTCCGTGCCTCGGAAAGCTCGTTAAGCTCGTTAAGCTCAACAGCTTACAGCTGGGACCAACGCGCGGCTGTCATTTGTAGATCTTTGACAGTCGTTACAGGTAGTCAGTGGCCCGAAAGTCTGACAACCAGTGTTACCCCGGGTGTCGTATTACCCAGTACTAACTGGAATGTGGAGGTCAGATAGGCAGTAACACCATCTAAAATACTGGTACCTATTCAGCTACATCTGATTAGAGTGGAAGCCGAGCCCAACATAGTTGGGAAAAGGCTAGGCAGATGATGATGATGATGATCTCTTCTAAATCTTTATATATACATTGTAACTAGAAGCGAAGAAGAAAAATACATATTATAGACTATAGAGGATAACTCATAAAGCTCCGCGCAAGCTTCATCAACCAAACAAAAAAGACCTACTTACATATAGGTACATACAAAAAAAAAATGCTGGCCGAATAACCGCCTCCTTTTTTCAAGTCAAGGTTTAAGGGGAGGTAAAATAGAAACTTGATTTGTTTTTAATTTTTGGTGTAATCCTAATGTTGTCATTTTTTTTTCAGTAATGTCAAACGTTTGTCACACAAGTTTCGTCAATCGGCCTACAGGATTACAAAAAAATAGCAAAAAAATTAGTTTTAAGGAAAATTATGAAATTACTTAGTTTTAATTTACGCAATCCACAATGAAGTACGCAAGATGCGCGTCTTTAAGCTCTGTGTCCTCTACATGTTGGAGTTGCAGCGAAACGACCATCAGCAAGAGTACCCACGCTTACAGCGGAAAACCTAAGGTTACTAACGAGAGCCATGCCTACAACAGAATCAAATCAGGGCTCAAGAAATCTAACCCAGCTGCTATAGTGTTGTGGGCTTTCCACAACCTCCCTTCACAACACGGCTTAACCTCCAGAAGAGTGATCGGATTCCTGAAGAAACATTACAAAGTGATGGACAACCCGAAGAACACAGGCAAGTCCATCGGAACGATGATTAGGTGCGCTGTGGACTTTGGACTGTTGAAGAAACGCGGCAATAAATATTTCTTAGCTCCCAAAACACGATTGTAATGCTTAGTCTACAATGTATTATATATTTTTTCTGTGTTAAAGGGAAATCCCCTTTTTCCCATTTTTCGAAACCTGAATATTTTCTTATACTTTCCTATCAAGTAGTAATTCATTTATCCCTTCAAATCCCTTAAAGTTATCCTTGCGAGGCTGCAAGGATAATTTTGTTAATGCAAGCAGATTTAATAAGACAAATCTATACCACTGCCTTGTTGGGAGAGTGGTGAGCCCCGGTCAGGCAAAACCGTTATTGGTGATTTCCATCAGGAAAAGTATTCTCAGAAGCAGCCACGGAGTCTGGATTTGTACCCGGTTGATGCTGATGGCAATACAAGGTGTAGTTTTGCAACCTCGTCAAAATTCAGGAGGTTGTCATAGAAGACGAGAATAATCAATATGAATTACGTAACCCGGTCAATAATAATAAACGCTGCTTTGTTTAGTTGGTTTGATTTGACACTTTTTCAGAATCAAACCCTTTTCAAAAGAGGAGAATCACCCGTTTATCGAATAAACGTCTGTGTTTGTTTGTGTGTGTGAAAGCGCGGACATAGGGCTAGTATTAGACGGGCCACGTTTTAATACGGGTAGTGTACACTTATCGATTTCCGATGTTAAGAGAAAAAAAAAAAAATTACTTACCCATTTTATTATTGATTCGGGTCGAGAATCATTAGCATAGTTGCCTCCTTGAATTTGACGAGGATGCAAAGCAACACCTTGTATGTTCACCCCCTATTACATGGGAGTTAAAACTCAACTGGAGAAACGTGGGTGTACTATTAAGCAGAGCCCGATCTAGCAATCGGTTTTTCTGTATTATTCGACAAAGCAATGACTTTATCTATTTTCTATTTCTGTATGAATGGTCAAAAGAAAAACCAACCCTAGGTAGAAAGCTAGAATTTTCGACGCTTAGGTATCCTGTATTATTTTCGTTCATAGGCTTTTCTTTATAAATCCACGATTTGTTTATTCCCATCTGCCACATTGGGGCTTGCCACCGGAGTGGTGGTTGGCACCAATAGGTGGCGTTTATCACCCTGGTGGTCAATGGTACCTATTTAGTTTCATCTGCCCCCTTCGTTAGTACGGGGGTTTATTCGCATTTCGTATTGGACATTATCAATAGAAATTGAAATAAAACATCACTGGAATTCATTATTCATGAGCAATTAAAATGTATATTAATGGATAATATATGAAACTTTTATTTTAATTACTAATTCTAATTCATAAACAAAATGAACGTTTTTATAATTACTAGCAATTATTATTTCCTTTATTTATTTCTCTTACTTACTAATTACATTTTTAAATATTCCTATAAAAAAAAAACATTTAAAAATATAAAAAAAAAAAAAAAAAAAAAAAAAAAAAAAAAAAAAAAAAAAAAAAAAAATAGTAGCCCACCGGTATCGGGAACAGGGTCCAAGCTACCGGCGGTCAGGGCTCCAGAGAGAGGAACCTCCTAACAATACGAGCCGTGTCCAGGAGTACCGCTTTCTGAATCAAGCCCTTGATCCAGCCGCCTAACGAGAGCCTCCTCAGGTATTGGTCGAGGCTCTTGGCAATTAAGCCATGGGCTGAAACTACTATCGGCACAATGATCGCCGTGTCCACTTCCCACATGTCGACAACCTCGCGAGCCAAGTCAAGATACTTGATTTGTTTATCTTTCTCGGCTTTCACGAGGTTCCCATCATGCGGGACCGTTATGTCAACAATCATTGCGCGCCGCTCTGATCGATCCACCACTACTATATCAGGCTTGTTGGCCACAATAGTCCTGTCAGTGATGATGGATTGATCCCAGTACAGTGTGATATTGCCATTTTCGAGAACTGGGTCGGGCACATACCTATAGTACGGCACTTCCGATTCCACAAGGTTGTATTTTAGAGCAAGTTGCTGATGGATAATCCTGGCTACAAGGTTGTGTCTATGCAAGTACTCACCGTTAGCTAGACGAGAACACCCGGAGATAATGTGACGAATTGATTCGCCCGGACGGTGGCATGCCCGACATATGTCAACCGTGCCGTCCTTCACAATAAATCTCCGGTAGTTATTCGTCATCATAACTTCATCCATAATTGCACAGACAAAACCTTCGGTTTCTCCGAAGAGGTCGCCGGAACGTAGCCAGGTTACGGACGCTGATAGGTCTACATCGGGCCCATGAAGGGCCCGGAAAAAGCGTCCGTGGAGCTCTTTACTCTGCCATACCTCCTTGCGGTCGTTAGTGTTAAGTACTATAGGTTTGCGCCAGTTCTCTTTAGCCAAGGAGAGCGGGGTGAGGCCCTTGTCCACCGCGACCACATCCCGATGCATCCCCACGTCGGTTTCTAGGAAAAATTCCCTGAGACTGCATATCTCGCGATTGTGGAGAGTCTTAGCGTTTAAAAAGCCTCGACCTCCGCACCTCCGCGGGATATACAGTCTCATAACCGAAGATCGTGGGTGATGCATTCGATATGCCGTCAACAATGTACGGACCTTCCTATCCAGGGCGTCTAGTTCTGTTTGTGTCCATTTGAGTATGCCGAAAGAGTACATCAAAACCGGCATGACCCAACCGTTGAACGCACGCACCTTGTTCCCGCCTGATAAAAGACTATTAAATACTTTTCTCAGGCGGCCAAAGAAGCGCTCCCTCAACGATTGCTTCATGTCAGCTACATTGATGCCCAGCGCTTCCGACATACCCAAATACTTGTAGGTTTCGGTTGCTGAAAGGGATCTAAGATTTATGGAATCCGAGAGTTGGGTTCCCACAGATTCCACAATCTCCCCTCGCTTTACATGCATGACCGCACATTTGTCCACACCAAATTCCATCCTGATGGCGCTACTGAAAGTTTCAGTTACCTTTAGTAGCTCCATCAGTTGCAAATCGTTGGGGGCAAAGAGTTTCAGGTCGTCCATGTAAAGGAGGTGAGATATAACCTGACCACCTCTCCTCAACCGATAACCTAGACCTGAATCCTCCAGCAGCGTGCTAAGAGGATTCAAGGCTAAGCAGAACCAAAGTGGACTCAAACTATCGCCCTGAAATATACCTCGCTCAATCCTTATCGGCTCGCTATTCCTCTGGATTTGTCGACATCCTGGAAAGCGAAGGACTGTCCTCCATTGCCCCATACACGACATCAGGAAGGTGCGCAGAGTTGCATCAACTTTATACAACTCTAGCACCCTCATCAGCCATGTATGTGGCACCGAGTCATAGGCCTTCTTATAGTCTATCCAACATGTCGACAGATCTCTCCGGGAACGGCGAACTTGTTGGCTTATGGCCATATCAATGAGGAGCAACTCCTTAGTACCACGGGACCCGTTCCTACATCCATTTTGAGAAGCGGACATGATGGATTTGTCATCAATGTGTTCGCTAATTTTAGCTCTCAAAATGGATGTAAGAACTTTATAGACTGTCGGAAGACAGGTAATCGGTCTATAATTTTTGGGTTCCGCAGTACTACCCGATTTATGGAGCAGATGGGTTATACCTGTTGTCAGGAACTCGGGTAGCAACCCTGACTCTAAGGCTGACTGGAACAGGGTCGCCAGACGAGCGTGCGACCTTACAAACCACTTAATCCAGAAGTTGTGCAGCCCATCCGGCCCTGGAGATTTCCAGTTAGGCAACGGACGGACTGCACGGGCTACATCTTGGGGGCTGATAGTGATTGCCCCCATTTCTGTTACTGGATCGCACGCTCGCTCGACCTGCCGAGTCCATTCACCCTCGGTATGGCCGACAGGCACCGACCAGATGCTGCGCCAGAACGAAGTCATGGCGTCATCATCAGGCAGGTGCGTGTCGGCCACACCTTGGTCCGGTTGCTCCCAAGCCCTATAAACCCACCTTTCATCTCTTTGGAATGTGCGATTCTGAGTGTATCGTTCCACCCGTCGCTTATACCTACGAATACGGTTTGCCCATGCATATACTTTCTGCTTCAGGAAGTCGATGCGCTCTGTGACACGGGAGATGTAGTCTCGAGGACTGATATCAGTTCCCGAGAACGCCCGTCTCACAAAGCGCATCACTCTAGGGCGCGTATTGCCCTCCCTGAAGCAGATTAGTTTCCCGATGAGTGCTCTGGCCCCATCAATACGTCGCTCAATCCTGCACTGCCATGCCGGTACGGCTGGTAAAAGTCGTGTAGCTCTGCCATCAGAAAATTTGACGCGAGCTACACGACATGCCGCTACAGCCGCACAATACAAGATTGAGTGAGCATCAGTGAGGTCTTCGCAGTTATCAAAATAGTTTGACAACTGCGAATCCAGAACAGCCACCAGCGCCCTATTTTTGTTATGCATGGGCAAACGAGGTATGCGTGGTCTAAGGTTTGGCGACATAAACCGATATTCTCGAATCGCACCCTCCAAAGCACTCCTTATTTCCTCACTGCACTGGGTACTTACATTACTAACCATGTCATTACTCACGTCGTTAGTGTGATTCGGTATTGTGGTAGACTGTGGTGGTACCACAGCCTGCACTGACGGGGTAATGACATGGCTACTCTGCATTTCAGTTCGCAGGCGATCAAGTACAGTGTCATCCAACATATGATTACGCTGGATGACGCGCACCTGATCCGACAGTCGTTGCGCCGACACGTTGACAGCTGGCTCAAGCACCTGAAACAGAGAGAGCATCCGAACACGGTACGCGGTCAGGTTGTTTCCTCCCTCTGTAGCCCCATAGTATGAGCGCATGACGTTTTCATTGATGGTCTGCGTCCATCGCATGCGCTGCACACTTCCGCCGGGAGCTGGGACCCTATCAGAGGCCGGTGGGCCTCGAGGTCCTAAACCGTCCGGCGGCCGGCGTCCTCCCCGTCGACGTGCAGGTGGTGGCGTCGTGGGCGGAGAGAAATACTCGTCGCTCGAGCTCGACGCAACTGCCACGGCCGGTGTCACAGCACTCACGGTGAGGCTGGGTTCCGACGGCGGCGAGGCGGAGCTGAGCGATGGGTCCGGAGGTGGTAGGCGTGCACGTTGAGTAGCTGATCTCGTGATCATCTTGGTCGTCGTTATTTCATCATCGGAATTTTAGTAATATCACCTTTTATCAGGAAAATTTGTGAAGCATGTCATTAACTGTCAGTGTGTTATAAATTTTCATATTTCTGGTTTAAGTAATTAATTTGGAGGTTTTATTTTATTGAAAGGTTGTAATTTATGTAAGGTTTCCGAAAAAATATTGTACTCAAAGCTTGATCAAAAAAAAATACTTGCTTTTGATAATAAATTATAATTTTTTTGAAACGACGTACTTTGTCATCGAGAGTTGCCAGTTGTTAGTTAGTTGCTAGCAATTATTATTGTCTTACTTATTTTATACACAGTTGGTAAAACATAACACCAAAATTGTTAGACTCATGTTAAATATGGATCTACAAAATCTTGATAAATATTTTTGTTTTGTCAACGGGTAGCAGTGCATTTTTTGGAAATAAAATATAGCCTATGTTACTAGCTGATAATGTAGCTTTCTATCGGTGAAAGAATTTTGAAAATCGGTTCATTAGTTTTTGAGTTTATTCAATATAAAGCAACAAATCTTTCCTCGTTATAATATTAGTGTAGATATAAATTGTTGTTATACTAGAATAGAATAAAAAACTAACTAAACTGTAACAAAAAAACTTCTACTTACTTACTTTCATTCTTAGAAGTAAACGCCACCTATTAGTACCAACCACCACCCCGGTGGCAAGCTCGAAAGTGGCAGATGGGAATAAACGGGTTTGTTTCTTTTAGGAATTTGTCAATAGCAGTCTGGATTTGTGTCCGGTTGTATAATGGTCGGTTGATGGCAATAGGTTTGTTCGCCCCTATTACATGGAACTTAAACTGTGGGTGTACTATTATGTAACACCTCTTGCAGAACCTTTGGCGATTACAGGCGTGATGTTATGCAATGTTTATGTGTATTATTGTGTGTACATCTATAACAAAAAAAGACAGTTAAAAAAAAAAGTTTTCAATTCGTTTACTACTTAGTCCTTTTGAGAATTAGCCATTTCGCGAATTAGTCCTTTTGAGAACTAGTCCATTCGCGAATTGGCCTTTTTGCAACTGTGTGCCATTTTGCGAATTAGGCATTATACGAGTAAACGATCAAATATCCGATAGCCAATTTTTTTGAACTCTCTTTTTTTGATATACAAGATGCTTTTTTTTATAAGGTGTGCATTGTAAATTGCGGCAAATATTATTTTCACCCGGAGCGGCTAAATAGCTAGATCGGGCCCTGCTATATCCGGCGCAAGCTGCCGCCGCAATACACAGTGTGCATAGGTTCTCAATCTACAACAAAATAATACTCCCAAATTCAATAATAATTATAATATATTTCGCATCACAAACTTGTATTTACATGATTGATTGCTTACTTAAAATATATTTAGTTAGGTTACCAAACAACAATTCAAAAACCATAAATACTTAATAGGTGTACTTATACTGATTTTATGCTACATACAGCGTTTAAAAAAGCTTTGAAAATTAAAACAATATCGAAATAATTATGGTGGAATGCTTACATACGACAACACCTAAGCAAACAGCCAATCTTAATAATTAAAAGCTGTTCTAACCGGTAACACGAGGTGAAATTGTAGATTATAACAGCACATAGTACATATTTAACAGTGATACAACAATACTGTATTTACAACGTAGGTAATGAACACTGTAATATCATTTTTACTTATAATTCATGCAGTCAAGTTTGGAAACAGCTTACTGAAAAGGGTACCAAGAGAATGGCATCAAAAAAAACCTTTTTGGACAAACATTGGGCCCAGACGTTGGCTTCAAAGTTGTGGGCTGACCTGACTGCACACTACTAACAACTGGCTAGATATATGAGTGTCTACGAGGGTGGCGTTGGCCTTAGAAGAGCAAATCTTCATCGCCTTCGTCCAGCAAGTTCGCGGAGTCAGCCAGGTCCCTGCCGGCAAGCAACATCGCCTGTTTGCGCTGTGGACAACAAGATTACATTTATAACATCCTTATTCCATTTAAATGTATGTGGTATTTTTTTGAAGTAACGTGACATGGAACAGCCCTACGGTTTATGAGTGGTTACAGTGGTGATTACAGTGATGTACGAAGGTGTTTCCAACTGCTTTAGTAGTTAGAGCTCTCAGTCCATATTTAAACTGGAATATACCAATGCTGTTTAACGGCAGTTGTACACCCGTATCTAAAGTCAAGTTACTCGAGCTTAAGTAATTACTTGTGCAATTTTTTTATGCAATAGGCAAGAATTTAAACGAAGTATGAACCGTCAAAGAAAGCGAAGCTAAGAATTATAACTTTTTACAGTTCTAATAAATCAATTACTAAACTACATAGTATAAATCGTATCTTAAATAATGACATTTACTCAAGTAATCACTTTGACTTGTTTATAGATACGGGTATTAGAATATCATGACGTTAAGATTGTTAGTTCATATAAAAAAGTATCATTCGAACATTGCATTTCATTTAATTGCAAGTTAATGATTATTGCCACAAACTTAAACCAAATGTGGTCTCAATGGTTTCTTGCCAACTGTATTTTTTTATCTGTTAATTTTGATCAAAATGTCACGAAAAATTAAGGATAGTTTCCTAAGACAATTTTCGTGTAGCTGCAACGGTTAAGGTATATCTCAGTACCAGACAGATCAATATCCAATCGGGCACAACCAACAGACACACTGTAACAACATTAAGATTGTAATGAAGCCCAAAAAGTGTTAAATATCTTAAGATATTCTGCCGTTTCTGTTTATTCTTTACTACAAAGTCGTATGACTGCCGCATGGGATTACTCATCGGCAAAAATGACGAACTTCTGTACAAACTTTCATTCCCTATTTCACCCTTATAAGGTTCACCTGCGCTATAGGTATATAGAATGAAGAAGACGAAGACGGATATGGCGTTTTCGCATGATTAGACAAGTTAGTACAAATACGCAGTAAGTTAGTGCAAATACGCACGAAGGATTCCGATCTTCTCAGTCCTGGATTTGTCAATAGGCCGTATAGGCCGCGGCCTAGGGGCGGCAGCGACCTAGGGGCGGCAGATTTCAGAGGATAAAAATCAAACAAGTTCACTGGTTTTCTCATGGTTTTTTGTACTAATACGTTAAATCCCTATAGAAACTCATTCCTATCGAAAATTATCAATCCTAGGTATGTACCTACTGTTATAGTACCACTTTTATCTATATTACTGCCTGAGTGATGGTTGAGAGTGGTGGGCGGCAGTGGCTCAACGTAACCACTAACCACCTCCGCTTCCCGCCCGCAGAGACGCCTGCGCCGCCAAAGTACAAAGCAGCAGTCAAAGAGTATAATAATATTAAGGGAGAAGAGAGCCCTCTCGTGCCATTTCGAAGCATACTGATTCTATCTGGATTTCTTAACGAGAACTCAAGCTCTATAGGTAGATAAGTACCTATGTATGCATGTATACCTTCTTACTTATATAGGTCAATATGTATTTGTTTACTTAATTATATGATACCTACATTTATAAATTACCATTAAAATTTAAAAATTGCAGGAGCTATTATAGATATTTTAAGGATCGTGTTTTACAAAGTTAATGAGTCATAATTATATTCGCAAATTGCATTGTGATCAACATACTCGTACGATGTGAAAATATTAATAACCGGGTAGTAATCCCGGGTAGTAATAAAACTCCACCTCTGAAGTAAATAAAACACCCAAATACCAATAATTAAACACAAAATTGACACACGAAACACAAACAAGCGCACCATTATTTGATGTTGCCAGAATATGTTAGGAATACAATAAGAATTTCAGCTTTGAAATATAAAAATGTGATAACTTTTGTCGAAAAATTTAACAATTAATCTCTGGAAAAATACTGTAAATTAAATTAGAGAACTAAATTAGTTCATTTTCTTTTTTGCATTCTTCAAAGTTTAGGTAAGCATTATGCCTTCTCTGTATTTCAGCCCTTAATCTATCAAGGATAACCAAAAAGGTGTTCACTCTGAAATAATCTTTGGAGCCGGAGGGTATTTCAGGATCTTCACTCGATGTTTCATCCGTCAAGAACAAGCACCATTTGCTATATTTGTTCCTTGTGCAGCTTATTCATTGAATTTGGTGGGAACCTCGGCTGCTGAGTCTTGTACGGAAGCCTGCCACTTTTTCATGTTGCTAGAGGAGGTGTACCTATACTTTCTTCGTGAAGTCAACCGAACGTTGGAAAAAATTAACGAATGAGATAGGAAAAGGAAAGACACTCAAGAGAGTGAACCTCACTCGTTAGTCTGCTAGAGCAGATGCCTGTAAAAGTCTAAGAGATTCCTGGGACGAAGTAATTACAGTTTTAAAAATGATCGAAAATGACACCACAGAGAAACCCGTCCCACGAAATGAGGCAAAGGGAATTCGCACCAAATTAGAAAAACTTGAAACTGCGTTCATGGTCGTATTTTGGAATGCTATTTTGGAAAGGTTAAATAAAGTGAGTGTTCAGATTCAGAGCTCATCTGTGGATGTATTGAGGGTATCTGATCTCTATGGATCTCTAGTAGAGTTTACAATAGCAGAGCGAGAAAACTTTGATTATTTCGAATAAAAAGCAATGAGAGGTTTTCTTTTTGAGTATAAAAAAAAACATAGTTTCCAAGAAATCTGTAGATGGCTTTGAACTGACAGCGTTACTAGGAGCCAAAGCCAAAACGCTTGGAAAAAAAACATTGCGTCACGTCGCATACGCTCGTTGACTCACTTTCGTTTAAAATTAAAATTACATCCAAGTGAAATGATGTGACGTTCCATTCCTTACAGTAACTTAAAAAGTTGAGCGCCATCTATCCAGCGACTAGGGAAGAGTTTAAAAAGAAAATCCCTCATTGAGATTAGCGCACTTAAGCAATATCAAGGTGAAATAAAGAGGCAACCTAAAAGAAAAAAAATGACGGATGAAACATCGAGTGAAGATCCTGAAATACCTTCCGGCTCCACAGATTATTTCAGAGTGAACACTTTTTTGGTTATCCTTGATAGATTAAGGGCTGAAATACAGAGAAGGCATAATGCTTACCTAAACTTTGAAGAAAAATTTTCATTTTTATCAAAAATGTCTGACCTTTCAACACAAAGAGTTACAGAAAAAGCCCAGTCTCTCATGAAATATTATAATAATGATTTAGAGGACGATTTGGTTCAAGAATGTGTGCATTTTCACAGCCACATTTCCTCTAACAAAACTGCAAAGTGTGCAGTGAAGCCTGGATCAAACTCACTACTCAGTCTCTCAACGTTTTTGAGGAATCAATCTCTGTCTAATGTTTACCCTAATATTAATATTGGATATAGCTCTCCGCATCGCACTTTCCACTCCGGCTACAAATTGTTCTGGGGAAAGGAGTTTTTCCTGTTTAAAACGCGTGAAAAATTATCAAAGCTCTTCATTGTCTCAAGAAAAAATTAATTCTTTAGCTCTTCTCTACATAGAAGCAGAGCTAATGAACACCATAAACTATAATAATATTATAGATGATTTTGCTATTAAAAAGTCCCGTATAAATTTATAATTCTTGTTTCTTTTTTACGTTCTTTCTTAATGACTAATTCATTCGTTTATTTAACTTTAGTGCCTTCCTTACTACAAATGGTAAATTATTATTTTAGAAAGGTACATGGGGGGGCGGCGGAAATAAAGTGGCCTACACTCATAAAAAATATAAATCCGGCACTGGATCTTCTAAATACAATGGAAGCTCGTACACTTGGCCACAACTCGATTGCCTATTGTGTTTAGCAGTCGAGAACAGCCGAAAGGTCCTATTTTTATTTAAGCACAAAAACATTTTGGATGGACAACTGAGATGACGACAAAAATATGATATGGGCAGGAGTATGATTATTTTAAACTCACCGCTTCAGCCTTATCCTTGATGATCTTCTTCTTGTCCTGGATCTTCTTCAGCCGGTAGAACTCCTCACGTTCCAACTCGTCCAGCTCTGAGATGATGTACGCAAGAGTACGCTCCAATCGCGGGATGATTACTGGAAAACATTTTGCATCATTTATTTTCTCAGATTTTTATTAGTATCTGTAGTTCTGGATTGCTAAGACATAATTATGCCTTTCAAGCATAGACACTACTACCACTTTTCAATAGGTCTACAAAGGTGCTTCGACAAATACACCAAATACACTCAAATATCAAGGCCTAAGGAAAATCGCTGCAATTTAATTTTGAAACGACAATAATTATCCTTTTACTAAAATTAATCTGATTTTTTTTTTCATAATTATCCATTAATAGTACTAACGACAATTTATTAATGACTACTAGATTAAGACTTAAGGACTTAAGGATTGAAAACGGAAAGACTTAAGAGCGTTTACGCCGTCCATGCGCTGTTTGACTCCAAAACAGTACTTTTCAAACCCTTTAATACCATCAACCCTTTATTTTACAAAAATGATAATTACTAATAACTTTAGGAAATTTCGTTGTCTCAATAGTTGGAGAGAAAAATATTTCAATTAATAGAGTATTGGTAAATTCTATCAAGATAACTCAACAGAGGTTTTCTTAATTTCCCTTTCAGCGTCAGTTTCGACGCTCTAATAATATAGGAAACCACTGGCAAACCTAATTAGATTTTTTTTTACCTATTGCTAAGATCCTAAGGAATATAGTTGGAGAAGAAAATTTTTTGATTTAGGTTTCTTTATATAAGAAATTAAAGTTCAAACAATGTGAAATATTAAGGAATTAAAATGATTTTTTCACCGATATATCTTACTTGATTTAATATAATAATAGCATAATATAATAGAAGAACATATGCTTTAAAACATCCAATTTAAAATTTCAAATAATTTACAGTGATTATTTTTCTATAAATATTTGAAAACTACTATAAATCACTGCGCGCGAGCAATTTCAAATCAATCCGCCGCGAGGCTTTCTAGAGAGAGGACATGTCGCTCGGCGCTCTGCCTGACCCGAGTTGACCTTAGTCGTACTTGGAAGGATAGCGGACGTTTATAGTGTGATTAAAAAATCTTGGTACTTTGATGATTAATTTTTTTTATTATTATTTTGATGACTGACAATATTTTTAGTGACAACCAATATCTACCCTATTTTTTTACCTAAGAATTTTATTTATTAAATCTTTTACTTATTTTTTTGTAAATAAGAACATAAATTGTTTTTAAAGTTAACGCCAACCTATTGTATTTCCCTCATAAGAGGTGTCACTAAGAGGAACATCGCGTCAGGTTAAAATATAATATAAAATAAACGTAAGTAAATCAGTATAAAGTGATTTATTTGAATAGAAAAAGAAATATTTATTAATCAGTCACAAATCAATAATAATTAACGAAGTTCGGTTTCTTTCTAAAGTTTAGATCAACAAATTCATGTTTGAATAACTAAAAAACGACTTTAATATTAATCATAACTATAGCTATACTTGCAATATATTATTGAATACTTATTTTATGCACTCGTACTTTAGTAATCCGTGTACGTTCAAATTCAAATTCAAATTAAATTTTACTACAACAATTGCACTCGAACGGATCATAGTGGGTTAGTTTGACTATAGCGCAAGAGAACGCGCCAGCGCTATGCACACAGGCACGCGCGCTTTTGTGTGCGTAAAAAATGCATTGAATTACCTAAACTTGACTTCGCGCGATAGACGTAAACGCTCTTAAGGATTTTCGGACAAACAAATTGCCGCGTAATCAGTACTCAAATAAATTTACTACCCGTACATACATTAGGGTCGACAACCTGAAAAAACGCTGCTAGACACTACGAACTTCTGTTCTAGATACCTTATCTATCAGCATCACTATAGTATACGAGGCCACACATAATATTTTCATATCAATAAGATAATGCCAGGGTATGGGGAGGTTTTTGCTCAGCAGTGGGACATACAAGCCTAATAAAAAAAATCATTTTCACATGCAGTAAACTCGATGAAATCATCATCAGTGTAAATCAACATTTAAGTAACCTCAATATGATTAAGAATAACTAGGAACATAGGCAAGGATCATGGGGGAATCTTAAAAACTGGCACTCTTTCTATCATTTCTGCCAACTAACATGGTAAAACCTTCTTTGAAGTAAAAAAAAAAGACAAGTTTTTGTATTGACTTATTACAGCCATATTCAAGATTTCTTTCATTCCATTATGTTTCCTACACCTTGCGAAATCAGTACACACCAAAAGAGACCAATTTTAAAATTGCATAACAAACTTCCTACTTACTTACTGAACCATGCACCAAATTGTAGGTAACGATATTTATGTAGAGATAGTTAATGACAGTTTCATTGGAATTGTATCAAGTAAATTCTGCTTGCTCGGGAACTAAGGAACTGCTACACAAACACACCAATAATCTTGAACTCACCGTGCTCAATAGCGTTGACACGCCTGTTGGTGATCTTGATTACCTCATCGAGGGTCACAAATGATGTCTGCAGGGAGGCCAACTCAACCAGCAGTTTGACAGCACTCTGGAAGTTCTTCTTGAGCTTAGTGAGCTGCTGACCTCCTCTGGCCAGACCAGCCAGCTCATATGTGTCAGTACCGTCAGTGTAAGACTCGAAGATTGGGAGGGTCACACCTAGAAGCAGAGAGTAAGGTTTAATTCATGGAGAATGGGTTACATATAAAGGAGATTGGTAAACGCTTGTTGTAAGACAGGCCCAATTAAGGTAAGGACGGTGTTAAAAACACACAGTGAATAAATTCATTGTAACATAATTATTACAAAAACACACCACCTTTTAGACTTTCGTTTTTTTTTTATATATTTTTTTTTCAGTTCGCTAATAGACAGATTTTTGCCATTGTCTTTTTGTATCTGAGTCTATTCACAATTTCAAATCCTTGTTGCCAATATTTTATTTCCACTACAACAAATATCAACTTTGGAAACTTAATTGCAAACAGAATACCTACATTTATAGTTTTACATATTGTCAGCATAGACCAAATGTTAAAATTTTAAAAATATTAATTTTGTGAAAGATATGAGTAAGTGCTAAGATGGTAAAAATAAAAAAGGCACAAGTTTAGCAGTAGACCAAACAAATGACTTATTTATTCAACCTTATCATGATTTCATAGATAATAATTTAACCAACAAACTGCTTTTATTACAGAATAGAACGGTTTATTTGATAACAATAGCTAATTATTCATTATTTCTACTTTCAATCCTACATTAAATTGCATTCAATTAACTATGATACAAAAACTATCTTTGTAAAACAAAACTAAATACAATGTCTGACTCTTTATCACAGTAAAAAAAAAACTACCAGCTGTTCACCATTACAACACAGATCAAAAAGTCTTGTTCCTTATTTTCTTTACTTCATCCATAGCATGAAACCTCTGCAATAAAAGCCTTCTTTTATTGAGGTCAATTGAAAAAAAATGCAGTACTGGCTAGTTTCCAAATTCAAACAGGATTCTTTTACCAACCAGCAACATTGTCTTTCTTTGAGCGGATCTTGATCTGAGCCTTGGTTACGTTTTGGAGTACCACCTGGTTGAAGTCTCCAGTTGTGAACTTAGCCTCGGCCAGTGAGAATGCTGCTTCCTTCATCACCTCACCCATAAGGGTTTTTGTCTGTAAATGGCATAAAATTCATATTACATTATGTTTGGTAACTTTTTGATGCCAAAGTATGGAGTTTTTGATTAGTATCAGTTGGCCCAATAGAGGTAGCCATAGTTTCATAGAAGACTTTCCAAGTCTTATCATGACTAAAATGGTATTATTTCATCTGAATGAGAATCAATACTGAATCTTGTTTCTTAATATTAATCACATATGCAGTTGGCAGATAAAACACTCACCTCAATAATTTTGCTGAGAATCATACGGAACCTCACTTGGAGGGCGTCAGCCTTCTTCTTCAGGAGACCATGGCCTTTCTGTGCACCAGCCAGACGGGCCTTTATCAACATCTGAGCACTAAAACCAGGACAATTACATCGTGAGACAGGCGCAAATGGAACGCAAAAGTTAACACTATTATAAATTAATTAAAAGATGTTAATATAAACATAACTTACCCCCGAGAAGGGAAAATCGCTAATCTGTCTCTTCCTGACATATTGATTTAGGAAAATATTTGGCGTTTTATCCCGTTCTCAGGACTTTTTTACTCCCAAACCTAAATCACCTGATGACAGCAAACGAGTGATAAAATATTGTCTATGAAAGGTCTTGTGATCTAACTCAATGAAAGTGACAAAAATTGAGTCGATTGATAAAACGTAACAAATCATTTTTACAATATTAACTTTTGGCTAAGAATAATTAGTTTAGATAGAATTGTTACTTTAGTTACAATAAAAATCTTAAAGTGCTTTACAGTATTACAGTTATAATAAACCTACATTTATTCCAATCGATTCAAACTAAAGTAGTGTTATATGGATCGATAAATGGGACAGTCATCCAAAAAGGATGGGTCTGAACTTTATACTGCACGCACTCAGTATTTATAACAAACAGATTATAAATTGATCGTCAATTTTAATAATAAAATGAGCGTGTAACTGAGCCCATGTATTAAAAATATTAAAATGCCTCTACCTACACTCTCACTACTTGAGTTTTAACACATCTACTAGGAAAATACTGGATGGAAGTTTGGCGTTATTAATCAATCTCACTTTAGTTGAATCCTACTTTCAAAATTCATGTTTTTTTGGTATTTTCAATCTTTAATCAAGATCGCGGACGGTCAAAACGATGCATTACCATACCCGACCACAACACTACTTCCATGTACCAGACAACAAAAGAGAAAACCAGAACTGTCAAATAAAATAAACAAAACGTCAAAAACGTGACAATTTGTCAAAAACAAAACATCGAGTGGAAAATGTCATCAGTCGCTATGAATTTTAATTTTATTTATAAATAAACAAGTTTACGTGTCTTTGTCATGAACATATTCCAACTTCCTACTACACCGAACTTATAGACCGTCGTTTCTACAAGATTATTCTAGTTAGAATCCTATAAAATATACAATGGAAGACAGAAGCTCAACAAGTTTGTGTAGGATATGTCTACAGGATGGGGCCAGTCTTCCAATATTTGAGAAGTCAGAAATAGGAGACAATATACATTCAAAACTATCCTTTTGTTTACAATGTGAAAAAGTTTGTATTTGACCGATTTATTTCTTAGCCAGAATTAGTTACACATCTGGTTTTTAGATTCAAGATCCTTTATTTGAATGAAATATGGTACATTATAGTCATAAAAATAATATTTTACTAATAGATGCTCTTACTGTAACTTGCAGATAGAAGACATCACAGGATTACCACGTCATATATGTACAATGTGCAATAATACTTTAGAAACTTTATGTAATTTTATTAAAAAGTTTAGAGAGTCTTGTAAAATATTAGAAAATGGTATGTTGATCGTCAAAAAGGAAGATTACAGTTATGTTAACAATGGCCTTATGACTGAAGTAGAAATAGATATTAAAACAATAAAGGCAGAATCAAATGACCAGTCTGATGATGGCTTTGATGATTATGAGGATTTGTTACCATTGAAAATCAACCAGAAAGTAAAAAACGAACCAAAACCCATTAGGAACGAACAGAAATCTCAAAAAGTAAAGTCTCAACGTGGCAACAAAACAAACAAGATAGCATCTTCTATATTAGAAGGAAACTTTGCCTGGAATGGAGATAGATGGTGGTAATATTATTGATTGAGTTATTATTTTATGTTGGTCTACTAGCAAACAAATTGTTTACTAACTCCTTCCACTAAATTAATTACTTCAAAGATTACCTCTTAACTCCATAAATAACAAACAATCTTTACCTCTTCATAATAATGGTATAGATAAACAATTTGCTTTTTGTGTCTAATATGATTTTAAAAGATTCCTATAAGATTACCAGTCAAAAATTTATGTTGATTATGAGTAAATAATGATAATTGTTTTTTTTATTCCAGCATGAAAATTGGGCAAACAACCTTAAGAAAAGTCAGCGATGATATGAAAGAACCAAAACCAAGACCACAGACTAAAATCAAAGTACCAAATGTTAAGGACACCTCAGAGAAACTATGTGACCTTTGTGGAGATGTGTTTCAAAGTACTGACAAACTTAAATGTCACAAAAGAAGAATACATTTTAAGAATCCTGTAAAATGCCCTAAATGTCCCCGAATTTGCGTCTCCGACTACTATCTAAAAAGACATATAAAGAGAAAACACGAGGTTCACAGAGAATTCATTTGCTCATCATGTGGCCAAGGTTTTGCGTTTAAAGGAGAGCTAACGAGTCACTTCAGAAATGTACATGACAAGCTAGAACGTCCTAAAAAGGTTTTTTCATGCAAATTCTGTGATAAAACATACAAATGTGCAAAGTCTGTTATTATTCATGAGAGATCGGTTCATACAGGTAAAGTATCTTTTTTAACTAGCAAAGGTTTTGAATGAAGTCTGCAATTCTAAATTATTAATAAACTTTGTAATCACTGGTAATTAGATTTGTATGCTGATTTGTTTCTGCAATTTTTTAAATTAATAACTTTTATGCATTTTAAGAAACTGTTTAAAATGCACTGAAATTATTACATTCATGATTGGATTACAAGCAATGTTACAATTTTAATTTGTAATGCTGGTTTTCAGGTCTAAGGCCAGCCGAGTGTTCTGTCTGCAACACCAGTTTTTATCATGAGGATTACCTAAAAGAACACATGCGGTTGCACACAGGGGAGACCCCATTCAAATGTCCTATTTGTGGTCGAGGGTATGCCCAGAGAGGGAACATGAAGAGTCATCTCCGCATCCACAGGATATCAGAACTTGATGCCCTCACATTGAGTAAAATGAGACCGAATTATCTAAAGCTACTGAAAGTGTGAGAAATAATTTTAGTCTTAATGCTAGTTTTAAATGAAGTTGTTATGTCAAAGATATTATTTTGTTATGTGGTTGGAAATTCTCGAATGAAGACTTCAAGTATTCAGTCCATCATCATAATCTTCATCAGCCCACAGCAGTCCACTGCTGGACATAGGCCTCCTCAATCGCACGCCATTCAATTCGATTTTGGGCAACTATCATCCAGTTTCTACCAGCCACTCTGCGAATATCGTCGCTCCACCGCGCCTGCATATTCAGTCCATTTTGTCAATTTTTGTCAGAGCTTATTTACTAGAGGATGTTTGTATGTAGTCAATAACAAGTAATTTGATAATTCATTGGTTCTGGAGGACCAACTCATTCTTTTTTTTTTCAAGTTTTTACATTACATAGAAACAGATTGATTAGTATTTCTCTCTATTTTTTACACTAGTTGAATTTGATTGTTACTAATTATCACTTGCAAATGCAGGATTTATTAATCTATTTACTCAGTTTATCCAAAATAATTGTTTATAAATCTACTAATGAGAAAAAAATATGTTTATTCCACTTTGACACATAAAAAAAATATATATTTACTCATGTTCAAAACAAACCTCTTTCCCACAAAAAAATGGTTTTAGAGAAGGTGCTACTACTTTTTAATATGATGAATTTTTGTTGGTTATTTTAAATAATATATGTATGTTCTTGTTCCAGAATGTGTGCGTAATTTTACAATTTTTTTTTTTTAAATATTTGTTAACATTTAATTAATGTTGCAGCTAAGTTGGTTATCTTATTATATCATCAAGAAAAGATTTAACTTTAAAATGGAAGCACAATATTATTTACATGTTGTTTGCATTATTTCAAATCGTTTTGAAAGCTATAATAATGTTTAGATAATAATTGTTGAGACTTTTAATAATGTTTCTACTTTAAAAATACTTTTTATATTAGAATAAGTGCAATAAACTGCAAGAGGGTTGTTTTCTGTTAAATTTAAAAAAATAAAAAGAAAGAAAAGTCTGTTTTAATTTTCATGAAAATATAATTCATGTAATACATTTCGTTTTTTTTTTATAACAAACACAATTAAGTATTTTTCGTTTAACAATAATTAAATGACATTGTGATATCGGGTGGCGCCGCTTCTGCTCCTATCAGATAACCTGAAAAGGGGGAACATTTGTTGAAGCTGAATTACTTAATTTGATTCTTAACTTTTACCTGCGGTTAGCACTGGGATAAATGGACCGATTTAAGCAAAAATAATCCAATCCACACAAACCTCATTTCGAGATAATTGACTTTAAAGTTTATTAAGGTATTTCTGCTTTGTAATGCTAAATGTTGTGTTTTTAATTTTATGTAATTCTAAGTGTACTAAACTAATTTACATGCATGTATTTAATGAATGAATTGTAAAAGTTTTGTAGATATTCAAGAAAACTTCCGCCTGGATCATTATTACAAAATAAATTTTGTATGGAATTAGCTGTGTAGGCTGCGGAAAGAAAATGCAAAATTGTTCCAAAGTATGACAAAAATAGAAACTAAAAAATATTTCCTATTTTGATTTATATAGAAAAATACAAATGTTACCCTATTCCTCATCCAAATCAAAGTCAGGTTCATCACAATAAGCATCTATATCGTCTATTATTGCATCGGCATTTAATTTTTTATAGTAATCAATGCAATCATTTGTTATAGGATGGAATAATGATTTCAAATCGTTTAACTTTTTTTGTCAATCAGTTTTCCTGACGGCCATAATTCTTGCAAATCTTCTTCTACAATATCCAAATCAACACCTTTATATTAATTCTTTTTATCATTAAATTCTTTGTAGTCCTTATTGAAGGCAGTTCTCATGAACAAAGAATGTCGAGTCTTTTTTGTGATTAATATTTCATTTGTTTTGAGCCAGTTTACTTTGCTCTTATCATTAAATGTTGTTCTATTAATTATTTTCTTTTCTAGAATTTTGAGATCCACCAAATCACAACTTTCGATTTTATGCACCTATAAGGAGTTTTTGTTTTTACATTGTTTCATAAAGGCAATATAATCATCCACGGAGTATATCCTTTCATATTGCTTGAGGCGAGTCTCAATTTAAAGTAAACTGACTCAAAATAAAAGATTAATCACAACACATGTAGTTTGAATCAATATAAAAAAAAAAGCAAAAAAAATTAACACTTGTCAGGGGCTCAGGGCAACCAAAAGATGTAAAAATGATTCTAATGGCCTGAAACACTTTTGCATTTAAAAAACTGGTCTTCTATATGACAGATGTGGGTTGGATCATACGGATTTTCGTCATTTATTAACATATATGTTAAAATATACCTTATTTGGAGTGAATAGGTCACAATAACTCGAAATTGTCGAGGTTGTGGGTTGGATCATTTTTGCTTAAATCAGTCCAAATATTCTAACCCGTTGTCCAAGTTATCTTCTACTTAAGTGCCTTTCATTGAAATTCTTTTAGTAACAAACCCTTATAATATAGAGATACTTTCGCATTTTATAATATTAGCATGGATTAAATCATCAATTTGTGGGTGATTCGTAGTAGTATTAGTACATACTCTTTCAAAGATGACGATATTTCTTTAAAACACTTCAGTTTCTCCTCTTCAATACTTGTCAAATAGTTAATTTTGTTCATCTCCATTTCTTTCAGTCTTAATTCTTCTCCTTTGAGTTTCAACTCTATTGCTCTCAGTCTTAACTCTTCAGTCTTCTGGTGAACTCTTTCTTTTTCTATTTTTAATGTTGTTCTCACTTTGTATTCTTCTAAGGAAACTTTTCTTTTCTTGAATGATCTTTCTGAAGCTGTAAAAAAAAAGTTTGAGAAAGGTTTACAATTTAAGCATTAAATCAGCATAAAAAATTCCCATCCCTGGGTCCCAGGCCTAATATCTGTGATCTCTGAGAGAAAGTGGGCCGTAATGTACCACATCAGACCACGTGGGCCCGTTGGGCGGCAGAAGGGTAGGTGGATGTCTAATGGTAACAGGTTTTCTCCCATTGCTCGACTTTTGAGGAGCAGTTGTGATGAAATAAATACTGAGTGAAGTACCACCTTGGGTTCGAACCAAAGACACGGAGATCGGGGCCGTTAGGAATAGGCCATCAGCCTTGATAGTATTCTAAAATGGATTTTAATTTTCTCGTGGATAACGCCAATCTGCCAATCCAGGGTGAAACATGATGGTTCATTGCATTTGGACTTTACTTCAAATGAATCAGAAGGTTTGCTTATTCCAAAGGGATAAGTAACATAACTAGGGAGTAATTTATTTTATACTAGCCCTTCGCCCGCGACTTAGTCCGCAAAAATTGTGATAGCTTGTCTAATAAGCATGATATAAATATAATTAATAGCCTTTAGCACCCACGAATTATGAAGCTTTCCAACACTGAAAACATTTTTAGAATCAGATAAGTAGTTCCGAAGATTATCCCCTACATAAAAAAACTAATTTTACCTCATAATATTAGTATAGATACTTATCTCTGGCTACATTGATATCAGATGGTAAAAGTAAAGATTGTGAGAACAATGTACCCAGAAAGAGCCAGACGTCAAATGTTTTACCTCTTGATTTTACTTTAGGCCCATAATCTGATGATTCATCTGGTTCTTCCTCTTCTTCTAATTTGTCATCTGTAATCAAGAGGTTTTTTGATGATAACTTGGGCCGTCGGATGTCGGGTGGCTGTGTCCTCATGCCTGTTTATACAGAGATACATTTTATTTTCCCGCAAACATGGTGGATACAGGGTAAAATTTAATTAGCGAGCGAAACTTCGCTGACTTGATGTATATCAATATCAAATGACGATAAAACTAAAATAACAGATTTTCTAAACTCACAATTTCAAACAATTACAAAACTTCAAATTGTGGGTCTGTTTACGATCTTTCTTTTGATTTATAGTCTCTGTCTAATTCAACGAGGTCTTCTTAACCTTTTGAGCGCCATTGTCACATATACGTGACAAGCAAGCGCATTCCCTGTACGCCAACGACACAAATATGTGACCAAAAATGTGAAGCACTATCACACGAAATTAACAATTAAATCATTAATTTTGTGTCTTTTTATTTGTATACCTTAAATATTTAAGCTCTAGTCTTGTCTCTTTAATAATATTGTATATTGATAAAGTTTTGCAATCCGTATTCATTTTGTAGGTATTTTTTTTGTATGCAGTGAAATTGTGGCTTGGCGTGGAGGGCACGCGCGTGCGTTTATGCTCTGGCGTTCAAAAGGTTAAATTAAGTGGCGAAATTTCAAAGACTTGATGAGAAGCGGGGTATCTTATAATAAATATCTGTTTCCTAATTTTGAGTGAAGCTGTTGTACAGTCAGAGGCACTAATATGTATACATTTAGCAAAATTCAAACGCGTTTTTCTCGTGAAAACGTCAAACAATATGGTAGAAGAAAATCACTTTAACTGTACAAAGTTGCTGTGTGTATACTTATTAGTGCTCGTGACTGTACATGGCATGGTCACCACATAGTTACTTGAAAATATATATTTTTATATCAAGTCAGGTCTATAATTTCGCTAGCTAATTGCAGTCCCTGTAAAATGTAATATATACCTTGTAAAATATCATCAACATCACGAATACTCTCAACCCTATCATAGCAGTCTATTGACTTGTGGTCCTCTTCTTCTTCCGCAATTTCAGAAGCTGTTTTGTTATGAGAGAGTATGTCTCCATCACCATAATCACTATTTAAGAATTCCACTCGAAATTCATCTGTTGATTCTGGTACCTCCTCTTTGCCTACTACCTGTAAATAAATAAAATTAAGAAGATTTACCTATTCTCTTTTATGGAATGGAGGGATTAAGATCTATTTACCATGGACATACATATACTAAAACCTCATCTATCAATGTGGCCTATGAAAAAATGTACTCATTTAATATTAATAAGGCAGAGCTTACATGGTGGAAAACTGACCTAAAATGCAAGCATGTAAAATGGTTGCAGATACAGTTAATATTATGAAATGTAATGTGGTTCATATTATGATTCTGCTAAAGCGGCTTTTTTAAGCGCCCAGATCATATCTAAGCTTTTTGGTACATCAGCTGAAAAGTTTATACAGGGTGGAATCGACATCAACGCACATTGTTCCGAAACCCCCCCACATAGAAATTATTATATCCTATCTCTACATGGTCAAAATATGTGGAACAGCAGACTTTTTTTTTCAAATTACCAATGAAATATTTCTGTGTGGGTTCAGAAGGATGTACTGAATATGTGATAAGCGTTTGTGCATCTATGTCCCTTTCATGCAATATGATTGGTAGTTAGTGTTGTTCTCACACTAGTGTATGAGAGACAACATTATTACCAGCTTGTCACTCAGACTAGATCAGACATATTGTTACCATTTCCAAAGTTAAGGCGTCCTCCTTATCACCAATAGGGTAGTTTATTAACTTCAAAAGCCTTAGTTCTAAGTGAGTTAGTTTAGGAGTTGGTTGCTCAATGGAGTAGCTCTTTCTGCTAAGCAATATGTTCGCTTTTTTCTTAGTTTTGTTCTTCCAGTCAGCCCACATCTGGAATTCAAAATATTTGGTCCAGTACTTAAAATTTTTTAGATAGAATATACTTTATTGATACCCAGCTATTTTACAATATTTCTAATTCTTTGGGTACAATGGTGGTCTTAACGCTGATATCGATAACTTCCAGACAACCTTTGGATGGACTTAACTCTTAAAAACTTGATGAACTTGACTTAAATCTTAAAAATTGTAATATAATGAGGATCTTCTTAAAATCTGCATGGTACTTATATAAAGAATTAAGTGAATAGTGATAATCGCTATGCAGGTGCAATACCTATGGACCTATGCCTTAGGAGAAAGGCATGAATTTATGAACTAGTGTGTAATCTGTAATCTCTGAATGGGTAGACAGAGGTGGGGTGTAGTACGTACAGTTAAATTTAACTTGCGGGTAAGTACATGAAATAGTTAGTGTTTGACAAACTAGAGAGGAAACAATGCTAATAATCTTCACAGATTCTAACTAACATTGTTATGCTCTAGTCACGTGCTTCTGTAATAAAAACAGGCTTACTTTGCACCATTTCCAAGTGTTTTTATAAGCACCACCTTCGACGGCGTTCATATGAAAAGCGATACGTCTCCAAAAGTTCTGCTTGTTCGTATTGGTGTACATTACTCTGCCATCGACCAGTACACCATCCTCGCTAAGGAGGTCTAGTAATTTCTTCATCTGACCTTGGCTTACACGACTCATGTTTAATAATTTCTTTTTTTATGAATTAATTCACAAAATACCGGCTATGATATGACTGTCGAACTTATGAATTTAATCTTAGACAGCCTACATATCAGCTAGTCTTTAAAATTAACCCACTATAGTTAATTTATTTTTATCATCCACATATAAATATTTTGATTTGGATTGTTGTTTTCCTATCACAATCACATCGAATTTCATTTCATTTCATGACTTCAAATGTTGTGAAACGGCAATAGTTCTAATCAATGCGAGTAAGAAAGATAGCTTTCTTAAAAACCTACAGAGTACAGATTATTTTCATTCTGTGAAGTGTGAAACGGTAGTACTAGTAAAGTAATGGTAAACAGCTTGACAGTTTTCTGTCAATTATAGTGTTGTTCTTGTTCTGATTATAATTTTCATATTATTGACAACTCTCAGAAATCGCCTAACATATTTTTTAATCTTGTCTTTACTGATACACTTTTCGCAGAATTTGAGCAGGTGTTGTTTACTTCTTCTATCCTATTCAATTGTTGTTTTCACCTTCAATCACATTCAACGACCGAAATCAGACCATATTTTTCAGCAAACCATTTCGCAAAACCATTTCAAAGTTGTGAGTGGTCTTTGCGTGTAGACTTTTAGTGTGTGTTAGTGTGCCTGTGAGCTTTTGCCGAGTGCATTTTCCATAAGGAAAATACTCTAGAGTTGGCATAGCTGGACTTAACCGTGTTTGTATTTCTTTATTGTGTTGTGTGGTTGTTTTTTCTTCGTGTGTGTTTGTAGCAAAAGCAAATTCCTTTAGTGTACTGAATGTGTTTACCTCGCCTCCCATAGAAAGACGCAGAAAATTTTGTTCGGTGATTCGCTCCTTACCAACTCTAGGGCATTTTCTTCTATGGCATTTTCGGATCCGAAAAACTACTAGATATCATGGTATGTCAAATGAACATCACTATTTAATTTTTGTTTTGCAGTTATCTGACTGACTATGACAGCTGTGCTCGTAAATAAAACTAACGAAAATTGCGATATAACTCTTTGTTTTCGAGAAATAAATTAATATTCGTTCTTAGCGGTTGATTATAGAGCTGATCAGTATGCTGCGTGTTAAAATTCATATAGCACTAAGTGCTTTTGGAGCCTTGTTAGGCTTGTCTGCGTTTATATGTTTTTGCATTGTTTATGCAAACATTGAAGCCGGAATGTGGGCGCTATTATCTGGTAAGTGAAGCCAAATATACCTATTTGCGCATGCAAAGAATTATCATACTAATATCACAGCAGAGACGACGGTAGTCAACACAATGGAATGAGTTTCGGATCCATATAAAAAGATTAGAAATCCTTTTATCGACCACGGAATTGTTTTGAGATCCTACTGTTGCTAGAATGACGAAGTGGAGTCATCGTAATCATAATTAAACTCAGATTTTTGTAAATCATTTTCCTCAATACAATGTTCTATAATTTCCTGTTGATACTTTTCCTCATCTTTGTGGTTTGATAATGCATGAATACCCCCATTTATAGGGAATCCTAAATGTTGTTTTCGGGCATTTTTTTTACTAGCCTGCCTAATGTCCCACTGCTGGGCAAAGGCCTATCCTTTCTCCTTTCATACCTCTATCCTGAAGCAATTTTACTAACCAAATGATTAAGTGATTCGAATAATATAATTATATACCTAAAGTCCAAACTATTCAAAAATTGTTTAAAAACAGGAATGCTAACACAAATTGAATAGTATTCCATTTCAAATCAATTTTTTTAACTATAACCATTAATCTCTCTTTTCCAGGCATACATGCATCAATGGCGCTGATGCTGCATTGCCACTATCTCAAAGAGTCGCTACATGTAAACTTCTCAAGAAAAGCGTTGCAGTACATCGGGGACTTCGGCATTGTTGGCTTTGTCTCAGGAGCAGCGCTTACACTCTTCTATCTGTTCCTGGAGATTTATTATAAAGCTGGTGTGTATAAAAACATCTTCAATCAGTTTTTGGTTCAACAAACAAGTAAAATATTGCTCTTGGTAGTATCATTAACATTTCAAAAGTTTAATGAAAGTAGTTCTGAAAACTTTTTGACATTTCACAATCATATTGCACAAATATAATCAGTAAGAAATCAAAATAGGTAATGAACACCCTATGGACGGGTGTAATACTTCGGAGAAGTGACTTTAACAACCAATAATAGTCAGTAGCTATTTCTATCATTATTGTAATGTATAAATTGTTGCAAAATGTTTAGTCACATGACAACTGGAGCTACACGTTGATAATTCATTACTCATCCCCTTATCACTATTCTCTACAGATAACATTATTAAAACATAGCTTTTTATTATTACTATATTTGCTTAATTACATTATTTATCAAAATGTGTGCACAGTTGGATATGCTGTTTTGATTCAATAACTATGCAAGACCTGCATGTTGTTTTTGCATAAAATGTTTACGTATTTCATGTCAATGCACTTGCAGCATTTGAATATGAATTCAATCATGTGCATAATATTGAATGATTATATGAATCAATTGCCTGAATATTTTTTAATGTATGTACATACAACAACATCACACCTGATGCCTCTATTTTCCGAAGGGTTAGGCATAGGCAGGGGTGTTAGTTTAGTTCAAACACACTTCACCAGTTAAAAATCCCATGTAATAGGGGCAATAATATTTTTGGAAGAGAGCCCATCGAAAAATAAATCTTCGTGTTTTTAACTGTATGCATTATCAATAATTATCATCACCAGTTTATTGACCCGTTTGAGATAAAATACATTAAGACAAAATAGCGATATTCACGCCCCTCGCACGATTTTTTTTCGGTAAATATAAAATATAATTAGATATGGACAGGATTGTCACAGAAACACAGTTAATAAAGAAAATTTATTGCTTATTATAACTTCTTCATTTTTGTAATGATGTTGATGGACTTGATAGTATTTATTTATTTATTTTTTACCTTTAGGAAAGCTTACAGACTAATAACATTATATTAATGACATATTATTAAAGTTATTGATTCCCTACAATACCTGCAACGGTTTCTTCATGAGGTGACTCACAGCATAACTTCCGGCAGAAAACCTGATAAACTTGGCAGTCATGCTAGATACATCACTATGTACTACTAAACACTTCAAGACATAATTCTTAAGCACCACCTAAAAATAAATAATCCATGTTCTTTCTTCTAGATGTGATGCCAATAAAGACCAGCATTATCATCCGTCTTGTTTGGTCGTTCATGATGATGAAGTGGGGACTTCTGCTGTACCTTGTCACCAAAAAGTACCTGAGGACCTACAACGACCACCAGCTGTTCTCCGAAAACCCTAACATTGAGGAGACGTAATTATTTCATTGATTTTTAGCAAATTGCTTATAGGCCTGTTTCACCATCTCCCAATAAAATCCCAGTTAAAAGTACTTGACAGGTCAATTCAATATTAACCTTTTGAACGCCAGAGCATAAACGCAAGCGCGTGCCCTCCACGCCAAGCCACAATTTCACAGCATACAAAAAAAGTACCTTCAAAAAGAATAGGGATTCTAAAACTTTATCAAGAAACAATATTATTAAAGAGACAAGACAAGAGCTTAAATATTTAAGATATATAAAATAAAAACACAAAAAAGAAATGATATTATTGTTTATTTCGTGTTATAGTGTATCGCATTTTTTGTCACACATTTGTGTCGTTGGCGTACAGGGCACGCGCTCGCTTGTCACGTATAGGCGACAATGGCGTTCAAAAGGTTAAGTTCTGACCACACAGCGGTCTTCTTCTTCTTCTTCTTTTACCACACGCAATTCGGGACGGAAGTGTCCGCGTCGATTGTTTTAATGATTCTGAAGTTATATGATTATTTACGCCAGTCTTATCACCTCCATACGATAGAGTTGATGCTAGTAGAATGCGTCCCGCATCCTGCGTGAGATTCGCCTCAATGTAGGCAAAGCTTTACGCGATAAGTGAAATGTCAAGTTATTTTGTACCATGTGTGCACTAACTGCTACCCACAAATGTCAATGTTTCGTGCACCTCACACGCCTTGCAAACGATTAGGGATGGGCCTTACCAGAAGTACCATGTCATCTGTTCCATTTTTTTGGTGACTAGGTCACTGGCTATTGGGACGTTGTGAATCGGGCCCTATGTCTAAGTGGTATTGTTGGTTTACTTGCGAATTATCAAAATTGGAGCTTTAGGATTATCACGGTCACAAATGGGTGAAGCTTGGGTATAAATTGCTGTAGATAAATAATAATGAACGAATGTCTAAATTAAAACGCACTCTTAATATGTATAAGTGGAACAAAGGGGTTGAGTTTGATTCCTTTTTGTCAGTGAAAACCTGATACAACAAGACGGAGTGCCGGCCGAACTCGAGGAAGGTGAAACTACAAGGACGATATAAAAAGGACTGATTCCTCTCCGGTTAGTTTTTAAAGCCATACTACAAAACTCAGGTCGTAAAATTAAATAATGCGTATGATAGCAATTTAAAGACAGTACCTAATTAATTGATCTGAAAATAAACTCAAATTCCTACGTTGGATTGGAATTGCTAAAACCGTTCGTAAAGATTCCATTTTTCCTTTTAAGGTAATGGAACCCTAAAGAACCTTTACCACTCCCCATTCCAAATTCTTAAGTGGGGAGCTTCGGGAAGAGAGGCGTTTCTGATTTGGCCGCACAGTAAGTGGCCGAAAAGGATTTATTTAAAAAAAAAATGGTTTTGGTAGCTACCATTTTAGATTTTAATATTAGTATTAGGACATATCAAAATTACGATTACCTAACTAAGTGTAACTTGGGTTCTCACAACTTATATTTTCAGGTACTTACCTACATATTTTTCTGTCACAAAATTTTCATTGTGTTTTAATTTTTATTGAAACCGACAAAACCACTTAGATGCAACAATATTACCTATGTTATGAGTCTACATTATTATAATTATTCATATTCTTTTGTGATACCTAGTGACCTTTTATTGACTGAATTATAAAACAATTTCGAATTTAGGCCAACGTTCGACTGAAATTTTCTACGTATTTATTTCACATTTCAGTTCAATTTAATTTACGAGTGAAACCTATACTTGCGAATATAATTTTTTGCGAAATAAATTTTATGATGGTGATGATATTCTTCTTTATATCTTTAATATTTTATGTGACTTATTAATTATGTTTTCATTCACCATTATTTATAAACCTAATAACATACATTGCTGGAAATTTCAAGAAACTAATCTGTTTTCATTTTTCGCACTTAATTTTCTTACCATCTTTCTCCTGCCCTTATCCAAATTCATTTGGGGTTGGTGCAGCATATCTTCTTCTTCCGTACCTCTCTATTAAAAACTTAATTTTCTTACCTACCTATAATAAACATTAAAACCATTTGTATCCAATTTTTACTGATTCATATTCTTACCATCTGTAACTTAATTACTTTACCAAATACTTAATTATTCTTAAACTGTTATAAACAAAAATACCAGTAATGTATTAAAAAATAAACTTAACACATTTCGTAAAATGTAGGGTAGTTTAATATTGAGCGTTTTAAATTAACATAGGTGATTGTTTAATTAGAATAGTAATTATACCTTCTTAAATAGCGTGAAGAAATTATTGTAGTACTAATTCAATTAATTGTTATTTTAGTAAAAATATGAAATATTATGTTATCGTTATGTTTATAAAAGGGGTTAATTTAGCTAATAGATAAGACAACTTCCTAGTGTTTAATAAGTTATATGTACTTGTAACTCTGTCTATGCTATTAAAATGATTATTGTCAACCGTAGGTAAGAAATAAATAAACTGTTTTCTATAAAATGCTGTATTTTATTTTTATTATACTTATTCCGCGATCGCGTGTGGAATTTGTTCTGATTGCATGACAGGTATCCGAGCTTAAAACTTTAAGCTGTGGTCGAAGCGTTGCCTTTGCCGCTAAGATGGAGGGAGTTCGGATTTGAAAGAAAACCATTCAGTCCATAGAGGTGCGCGCGGAGCGCTAGCCGTAACGACGCAGACCGTTGCCTTCCCGCGAACACTTAAAAAAAGAACGCGCGCGTAAAATGATCGACACCAAAAACTAAAAAGAAAACCCTACTAATGAAATTATCACAGAGATAAATATTATTTCAAAGTAAATTTGTGTTGTGCTGGAACGTTCGTCGATGTGGAAGCAAGGGATTCTGCTGCATTAACTTAAGTAGTGGTAAGTGAAACAGGATTGCTATACTTATTACTGACTTTGCACCTTAGATGTCGAAGAACATGTTTAGTATTTTAACCCTCTGGACTCTGGATCATTATCATTATCGTACCTATCTTCATAATTATATACTCACAAATCTGTATACACATTTGTAACTATTTATGGAACACCAACAATTTTTTATTTCGAGTTAGTTGCGATTTATTAAAATTCCTAGTCAATTACTTAGTTCCAGTTTCTGAGCTAGGTATTCTGAATTTGAATGAAGCGTTTCATTTAAATGTGGAGCGGGTTAACGTCCGCGTCCTCTGCCTTGAAAGCTTGAAACTAAAGAAAAACATCAAGTTTTTGTCTATGCTATATTTTTATTGTTGTACTTGTTGTTCTGGTTCTGATTACCAATTAAGTTTATTACTTACTATATCCATAGATAGCAGTCGCTTGTTCTCAGACATTCGTCGAACTTGTAAGAATGTTATCACTGCCATACATTAAACATGGAACACCCCATCAATATTAATTGTTGTGTGGGATAAAGTCATTACCCACTGGTTTTATTCAATAGTTGGCACATAATTAATTTACATTAATTGGTAATTTATCCACGGGGTTCTCTTGCCAGCTTGACTTTTTGAACTTTGAGTTAACAGAACACGATTTTCGTAATAAATCTTAATGGGAGTTATAACTCGTAAGTTTAATTAAAACCGGCAGAATAATTTCCAATTAGTCAACTATTAAATAACGTTATATTATGAGAAATGATCTTCTATAGAGCTCTGTCTACATATGGTTTATAGCCGCAGATTGCAGGCGCAATAAAACCTAGAGACATGGTTAGGTAGTCTTAGTAAACTTATTTTGTTGTGCCAATTTATTGGTTAATAAAAAAAACTAAAGCAAAGTGAGCAGCACAGGTTTTACAGTTTTACTATATAATAACTTGCCTACGAGAATAGTACTTAATTAACATAAACCTACATCACTCAAACTTTATGGTCTATTAACGACATAAAAACTTGACTTTCAATCATCTGAAAAAATTAGAAGGAATAGTATTCGAAAAAAAAATTTACCATAAACAAACTTAGCGAAAGTATCATTGGATTGAATTGTTGTTTTTATGCGTCTATAAAATAATATAATAAGACCTTACCAAAGCTTTTCAATTTACCTATTGTTACGCTACACTGATGTTTCGTGAGTAGAAAAAAAATGACCATGAAAGTGAGAGTAGCTGCGTATGATTTTTTCAATTTCGAAAGTGTAATCACTCGGAGAAGTACAGGTTAATCATTACCTACTGAGTATCTATCGGTCAAAATGAGCAGTTACCATTTAGGTAGGTGAGCGACAAAAGCCCAACGAACCGAAATAAGGCGATCTGTGGAGCGATTGGTCGGAAGTTTTATCGTATTTTACCTTTTGAACTAATACATAAATAGACTATTTGCTGCTCATAGTGCCCCTAAGCGACTCCAACTCCTACAAATCCGACCCTAAGACGACTCACTGACCAAGTTACTGCATATTATACTCTTTATTGTACACCACCGGGCTGCCTTCTTGTTCTAGCCGCAATGGCGACTGCTGAGCATGAGGCCCAGGTTTCGATTCCCGGGTCGGAGAAAGTGTTATTGCGTTTTTCCATCAGGATTTTTTTAGTAGCAGCCATGGAGCCCGGATTTGTGCCCGTTTGATGGCACTAGACTAGCCCCTATGCGACTTAAAACATAATTGGCGAAATGGGTGTAGGTACACCTCTGCCTAACCCTTCGGGGATTACAGGTGTGATGTTATGTTATTGTTGTACACTATATGGAACAAAAGGACTTACATTTAAAACGAAGTAGGCAGTACAGTACCTACATAAGTACAAGGCGATCTCGTAAGGACAACCTTTGGATGGACTGAAGGAAAAGGGCGCCATTTTGGGCTGTCAGTGTACGAAATTCTTCGTTAGCTAAGAAGTTGATTGCGAGGATTAAAACGGGAATACCTAGGTACTAGCGATTGCAACTCATAGTAGTAGTAATCTCTAAAGAAATCAGAGATATCCTGACAGGAAACACCAATCACGACTTAGCTACTGTATAAACGCAAAAAATAGGCTGCCACTACTTGAAGACATCTAGCTACATTATGTAACGACTATAATTCAATTTAGTGATATTTGTGCGGAGAACGGAAATTATTCGGGCACGTTCCCGTTGGATAATTTCCGTTCAGTTCTATGTACGTACAACTGGGATAAAAATACATAATTTTTATCCGAGTCCTAACTTGCATATCATCATCATCTATCATGGTATATCTGTGTCAATTTTATTCAAATCCGTCCAGCCGTTTAGACGTGAAAAAGTTACATAAAGATGGAGTTATTTTCACATTTTTAATACTGGTCTCACAGAGTGTATTGCGGGCTGCTGGGTGAACCTGAACTATTCCACAATAAATCAGTTAATCACTGGTTTGTTAAGGGCCATGTTAAGCGTCGGCCAGCACAGGCCACGGACTGATGAGTATGATTCAGTTCCTAGACTCCAATAATGCACAAAAGGTGTTAAGCCAAAACCAACCAAGCTCGACCAAGGTGATTGTACTTGTGTTAAAACAACTAAAGTGATAAACGAGCCGAGATCGTCTTTTGTCTATGTTTAAAACCCTGTAACGATTAAGAAGATAGAAGTTTTTACAGGTCGCTTCTGTAAAGTCTCTAGACAGATTGGGGTATCGGTCTTCATAACATAATTAGGTACCTACCTAGGTAGGAGGAGGAGGTCGATAGGGCCTGTTTAGGGTTAGGTTGATACCATTTCGAATTTTGCAAGAGATCTGACAAAAAGCCGGATAATTTAAGTACGTTTTATGTTTGAAAGCCGGACATCACCAGGCAAGGCTGACGGATAGTAACTCTAGCCTATAAGTCCATACCTATTCAAAAGCTATCATAAATAAAGCTTTCCCATCGCATTACCTCAGGATATGCAAATCATTAGATGGGCAATTTAGTTTTATAAGAGTCGTCATTTAAGTTGGCAGCAGTATGGTAGCAATTGCCTCTATCTCCTTTTAATAACGCCATAAACTTGGGCATCGCACCGTTTTTAGCTTCTGAGTTCTCATGGTAATTTGTGACGTAGGTAGCGATACCATCCTTATGGATTTGTCTAGGTTTTTCGCCCCCCCTTTCGGAAATTGTCCGGACTTATCGACACGAGAAGATAATGTATATTTATCTATAATCTATACTTATCTATACTAATATTATAAAGCTAAAGAGTTTGTTTGGTTGAACGCGCTAATCTCAGGAACTACTGGTTTGAATTGAAAAATTATTTTAGTGTTGGATAGCCCATTTATCGAGGAAGGCTATGAAACATCACGCTGCGACCAGCGCCGATCAGCTAGTGTTTCTTAAAATAAAAAATGATTCGATGATTTCTAAAACAGAAGATATAAACCTACACCTATCGCCTACTTACTCACATTTTTTCTGGAAAAACACACAAATCTCCCGTCGTTAGCCCGGAAAATTCAAGTATTCCTGTACTTGAATTTTCCGGGCTAACCTGACGGTTCCACCTTAAAAGTAAAATCTCCAAGGTTGATTGCAAGTATCCGGCTTTTTATCAGGACTTTTCAAAATTTCGAAATGGTAATAATCCTAGACTTAGACCCAGGTAACCTACCTGTCTGCTCAGCTCCTTTCAGTTTGTTTGAATGCACCAGACTCAAAGAAAGCTCAGCAACGCGCCTTTAGCCACTGTTTTATGACTTAATCAGAATTTTAAGTGCTAATTGCAGCAACATAGTACCTACACTTTCAGGGTTTGAATATTTAGCACTTATGCACTAAGCTTAAATCTTTCATGGGCCAAATAATGCATGTTTTATGATTTCCTGGTTACAAATTGCTTCATTATCTTTGATGTGCGTCCTTTATTGCAACATTCACTAGAAAATCAGCATAAATTATTTATAGTAAAGTAGATATCAATATAAACGGCTACGGGTAATTTGAGCTGCGATTTAGAGGAGCTGTGAATTATTGATATGGGGCCTTAAACTTGCTCATCAATCACGTTCATGAATCTAATATCTAGTTAATACCTAAGTACGATAAGTACCAAATTCAAATGTAACTGCACCTTACACAACTTCAATGGTTCGAACCATAGACAAAGCTGCAGGCAATTTATCGAATTAAGGTTTTAATGTGAGTAAGTGTTTTAGGGTCTCCTGCTTTTCAACGTGTCTTTGCCTATGTATGATACCTATTGTAAATTCTGTAGTTAGTTCTTCCTTATATGCTAGGATTTGGCTAGAATAATTTTCTTTGTAATTTGTTCTTTATTGGGTGATTTAGTAGTTTACCAGCTCACGTATTGAGGCTCTACTCTATATATTCTTTGCTTCAGCCTGAGGTAGAAGGAGAATAGATCAATCTGCCCTCCTACCAGTTCCTTAAGCTAGATAAGTTTTCAATACCTCTCTAATTAGCGGATATTGCCTTCCCTCTCTTAAAAATAGATAACATTCCTTAATGAAACCATCACGTAACCATCACGGATGCATTTAAATGAAGCTCGAACACTCGCAATTGGCCACGGCTAATGGTCTGCTACTATGGGCAGGCTCAGGCCCGCAGCGAACGCAGCGGCTGTTGATTCAAATCTCGAAGGTTTTTATCGCGCGAACATTTCACGGAAATCCACTGGATCCCTCCAGCTTTGAAACAGTCTTAGATTACAGATGGAGATAGAGTAATGAGTGTGAAGAACACTTGGTGGTGATTTCTTTGTTGGGCTTCAAGTGGTCTGTTGAGTGTGAAGTTCGAAATCTTTGGTAGCTTTGTGGCTCTATTTTTAATGTGGATGAAAGTGCCGAATATACAAAAGATTTGTAAGTACTGGTGGCTCAGTATTCAGGTACCTACGGTTAAGTATCATGGGTCGTAGGTTTCTCTCTCTTCTCTCAAAATGACGAACGAAAAATATCGTGAATATAATCGATGTCTTAGAACAAAAAATCCAATTAATTCCAATATTCCTATCACTACTTAACTTGTATTATTTAAAATTTTGTATAGTATTAGTAGCACACCACTGACTATCCCTTTTTCTATTTCATGTTCGTACAGTCCATCCAAAGGTTGTCTGGAAGATATCCATTCTACCTATTAACGATTAAATTAAAAGTTAAACAAAAGAGTTAAGAATACATAAGCCCGCATTACAAAACTCTTTGTTACAACTGCAATGATCATGAATACATTTAACGCTAGAGTGTTCATAGCATCAATTACCTTACTAAGTTCCACAGTTTTTATGGCATTTCCTGCCGTCTTTAGCAGCAGCGGTAAAGCAACACGATTGAGGAGGCTTGACCGGTCAGCGATAGACATTACCGATACCGGTAAAATCTGAGATACGTAATGGCAACCAAGTGGCAAGCTGCAAGTTTATTCGTTCCGTTCCGCCAGCCAGGGTAATGGTTCACCGTTTGTTATGCACCACGCCACCGCCAGATACAGGAAATGGAAACATAGGAATCATACTAATGATCGTTTTTATTATGTCCTCTTCTATATACATATAATTAAAGTGGACACATACTGACACGCGCGTGCCACGAAACTGCATCAAAATTTTAATTGGGCCCGACTTTTTAATAGTGGCATTACTTTTGCAAATTTTTAAAGGAATTCTTGAATAGTACTTATTAATAATACATTTCGGTCGGAAATGGCTATGTAATTGGCCTGTAGCCGAATGCGAAATTACGCTCTTTCTGCTGAACAATAGCTCGGGAAATACTCATTTATCTTTGCAGCTTCCTTCTTCAGCTTAAGTTACTATTGTTTTACGTATCATATTGTTTAGGATAAGTTAATTAACACCTCTGATAGCAGGACTACCTCGTCGATCTAATGATCACAAGCGCCAATACTGAGCATGAAGTTCTGGGTTAGATTTCTTGGTTAGGCAAAGTGTTTGTAGTTTCTTCCATCAGGAATAATAATTTTTTCTCAGTATCAGCCCGGCTCGGCCTCAGGAATTGTGTCCGGTGCATAGTTACAGGTTCGCTTTTACATGGAACTAAATACATAAGGAAATGTGGGTCACCTTTGCCTGTACCTTTTTGGTGATAACAGGCGTGAAGATATGTTAAGTTAATTAGGAAGATGTGCGAGATAGAGACCTCTAGCACTAAGATACTGTACCTACCTTTAAACGATGCTGGGATAAATGAAAGCTGATCATGAGGGACAAGATATCTACTCTAAGTACTGATAAAAGCAAGCCTCCAAAAAAAACTGCTTCAGACAGAACACTAATGAGGATGTTACCTTTGGCCCTTCGCCCACCATAGTAGCTACAGTTCTTACTAACATTCTAGGACAAGAAAGTTATTTCCAGCCCAGCCCAGCCCGATAGTTCTTATCCGCCCACCTTGTGTAGGTAAGCCTCTTATATTTATCCCCGAGCCGAGGCGCTACCCGTTATCGACCTAATTTATCTACGTATGTATTACCATTATTCCTGTGATAATCTGTACCTAATTCTATCTAGGTTTTTTGTAAATGAAACCTGTAATATAAGACGAGCTAAGCTTACAAAAGGCAGGAGAGAGCTCTGAACAAATTGTTTATGCTTTTGTAAATTACTATGAAATGATAGGCATTTTATTTACGCATACGAGTAAGTAATTCTAGTGGTGTCACCTACCCACATTTTAGATTTCATTTGCTCTCTGCTAAAATAGACTGTAAATCTGCACTAGAGCTTACTTAATATCACATTGTTCTCCAACTTTCCAACTGAAATGTCCATTGGAGCTTAATTAAATAACTGCCAATCTAATTTGAAGAATGTTTATTAAATAATTTGTTTCATTGGCTATTGTGGGTCTTGTCATTGTCAAGATAAAGATATTTTATTTGTTCAAAACATGCGTTTACATACAAATTGAGCATGCAAGATCTTGGTACAGTAGGGTAGGATAGGTCCGTACGTGTTTTACCTAGTGAGGTGTAAAAATTTGTTTTTTTTCTTACAATTATACAGATTAGAACATTTCCATTTTAGCCATTATTTTTTCTGGGTACATAATAACTAATGTCGGCTAATATTGTTTTCTTTGAATTGCAATACTTAATACAGATTAATAAATACAAATTGTTAAATAAAATAAAGAGTTAACATTCGGAAATGGAGTTTCTACTTCCCAAGCAACACTAAGCTGAACTTGCCCATTGCCTATGCATAAATAAATATCTTTGACGAATCATGAAGAGTGGCTTTTCTTCTTTTCACCATTTTCTATCTGAAAACTAAAGGCTTTTCTTTTTCTATGTCCCCCGTCCTGTGACGCTTGTGATCATTAGGTACCTACTGACAATGAATCCGAAAACCTTCATACCTTTTTTAACAGTCTCCTTTAAGTTCTTTTAAATCAAGTTTTACTTTTATAGCCATCTAATGATCCGTAATTCCGATTGATATAGCTAAGAAGGTACTAATCATTGATTCTGCACTATGATTAACTACTTCATTACCAGCAAGAATTAGGCTAACGTTAAGTAATCAGGCCAAACGATGGAGCACGAACCGATAATGGCTTGCAACAGATCCGGCGACTCGACCACCTTCAGCCATTGTACCATCAGCCAACTAACGCACCACCATTGTACCATATGTGCATTGTTTGTGTTACAAAATCGGATAAACAGCAAGTTATATACAAAGTGGAAGGGACACCGACGATAATACATAGTTACCATGTATTCAGTACACTACAGTCACTCTGAATCCCACATAGAAATTTTTCATCGGTAATTAAAAAAAAGAAAAAAACTGCTGTTCCATGCATTTTCACCGTGTAGGTATTGCAGTATTGTAGGAAACAGATGTTTTTTCTATGTGAGGAGGTTCAGAATGATGTACTGATTCCGTGGTAACAGTTTTAGCGTGTGTCCCTTCCACCTCGTATTATATATGCCCAAGCCGTATAGCCAAACAAAAGTATAAAGAAAGACCCGAGTGCGACTTTTTCAAGACACCGGGCAGAACCTGCACAGTGTTTAAGAATGATTAAGTAATACAACAATGTATTGAAAGTGAAGACAAAGTGTAGTTAATAACATGTAAGGCCGTCTGCAAATGCAATGTTTATGTTAATTAGGAAGTGTTGCGTCTACCTTTTTTCGGCGCGCGTCGAATTTTGCTTAAATGCTGGAATGAGTTCAGGGGCGGCAATCTGCACGGTAAACAGCTGAAAGCAAATTCACTTTTAAAAGAAAATTCGGTACCACTATCTAAGTCAGACTAAATAGGTCTCAATTACCTATAAGTCTAGTCATAGTAATTATTATCAGGTTTCTCGTTTTTTATTTTGGTATTTTGTTAAAATATTTAATAGTTTATTTTAATTGTATATGTGTATCTATATAAGTATATACATTTTCGAAAACAAGTAGTATTTTTATTTTTATTGTCTTTTTGTTTTGTAGTATTTTTATTGTCGTTTAGTTGTATCACAATTTTGTCCAATTTAACCCAAAGGTTGACTGCTAGAGAATGCCTTAAGACCGCCTATGTACCACTATTGTACATGAAGTTTAAATAAATAAATAATATACAAATGGCCATTCGAATTACACTGTTTACATGAATTGGAGATCAATAATAGTCGTTAGCATAGAAAATAAATGTAATGTGCTATTACAAATATTTGCAAACCACGCGTTGCGCCTATGTTTCTTTGTTCTCCTTTGTTTTTTTTGGTCTTGTTTGCTTGCAAGAACTGGACTAGAATTATAGAAAGAAGCGTTCAATAATTAAAGAAACGAGGTTTTATCTAATTGCATGTTATTATCCGTACCCACCTATTTGCGTGACTTATCATAAGTACACACTAGTGCATTCCTACATAACTATGTAAGTACCTATTAGGTACCCTCGGTACACTTATAAAAAATATGCATCAGTCTTCACCATGGTTGAGAGATCACAAAGCTGTAACTATCTTAGTAATTATTACCAATACCAACGCTAAGCTTACTTTTGCACATTTTTCATTCAGCTTTCTTAAAATTCACGTTAATATGTAAAGATTATGCATTTAGGTAAGCAGGTGCGCCATAAAGACTTACATAATGCGCAAAAAACCAACTTCCTTCAAGTATAGTCGACAAAAAAGAAAACATTACTTGTCTAGCGTTTTGTAATGCCTAAGTTGTTTGTATATTTCAGTATTAAAACACAGTTACGTGAACGATTTATTTAACCAAAGAAAGAAATATACCTAAAGAATACTTTCTAGACTACCTGTTTGAATTTAAATCTTGACGTTACGTGAGATACTCTTCTCGTTCCGCATACAATGTAGTTTTGTTGTTATACTTGCACTTTCCTGTCGATCACATTCTAAATGCGTTCACAAGTAGGTAGATAGTCAACTAGTCATCATCGCATCGCATCTATGGCTATAAAGTACGTATCTAACAACTGGACGACACGTCGAAATATTTCCGAAGGCGATAAAAAAAAACTAAGCGGTGCTAAAAGGACGATAGACCAAAAGCTAGACTAAAGATTATTTTCCTTAAGAGTGAAATCATAGCTAACGTGACCTCTTGTCTTTTGATAGGAGACGGTAGACTGTTCCAAAAGAGACGAAGAGGATTTCCAAATAAGTAACCTACAAAATTAGACTCTTCTGGACGAAATTCAAGAAATTGGAAAAAGAAAGACAAAAATCAATATGCAGGACGAAATTGGATAAAACACAAGAAATCGTTGCATAATAAATAATATGTCATTCAGCTCCCGTACCTCTCGAAATCTCTCCAATTTACGATTGGTAGTCAGTAGCCACTCACAACCAGTTAAATGTCACGGTGTCAATCACTTCAAGTTGTATGTAGATACTTGACCAAGCGTCAAGAGTTTGCTTGTACCCAATTGCTCTAGCAGCATCTTTATATTATTTGCTATTGGATGTTTTTCTTGTAAATCTTTATTTGAATTAGGATGCGTTTAGATCTCTCTCCATGTAGGCTAAGCTAATACCTTTATTATCTAGTTGTTTCATCTTCAGACAAGGTTTTATTTTACCAAATATATTGGGATATGTTCGAATGTGGCCTCGTCAGGGGCTCAACTCGAAGCTCCTTTTATAGGAAGATGCAGTGCCAAACCCTGCAGCGCAGTATCTTGAAAAACCTTCAGACGGATAGAGCCATTTCTCCCAAAAGATTTTATGTTCCGGTCCAGAGACAGTTCAATTTCAGATTTTATGCACGGAGTAATCGTCACCTCTCTTTCACGATCCAATAAGACTATAACCTAGGATAATCCAGAACTTTTCATCTAGGTATTTGAAGGTGAGTCATTGCTTCTCACAGACAGTCATCTACGTTTCCCTAGCAGTTGTTCTCAAGATTTTTATACTAACGCCGCTTGTTCCCACAATGGATCATGGTAATTATCTATTCATAAAATGCGCTGTTGCTTTGCTGGTGCTTTTTCCATTATTAGATTGCATCTTGTAAACGATCTATTTGAATCACAGTTATGAAGAGTTTATAGCATCAATAGGATCCAGTTTTAGCACCGATAAAAGCTCTCGTAACTTTATGTACCTTAGATATTAGGTAGAGTACACAGGGTAGTCAGAAGCAATGAGTTTCTTGTTTATGCCATAAACTTCCTATCATTCTCCTGTCCTTATCCCAATTTATTTGGTTTCGGTTCGGCGCACCGTGTCTTCTTCTTCCAGACTTCTGTATTAGTCGTCATATAACAACTCACCCCTTTTATAGCCATTTCATCTTTGACCCAGTCAATTTATTGTTTCTTGTGCTTGCGTGTTTTGAATATATTCTGGTATTTTTATCTGGCACAGTTCCTTTGGATTTTATCCGACGAGAAAAATGTTAAGTCCCGGGTAAATCAACCCTGGACTAGACTGAAGTGTTTTCCGTCTAACAAGCAAATATTATTTTCCGATTTAGAAAAGGCTAATTATTTTCCAGGCGACTAACAACTTAAAGAGCGACTATTTGCTTAAAAAAATACTTACTTAATACCTTGGCAGCGAAAAAAAAAAACAGCTTGGCATACTAAATTTTCTTGCCTAGCCAAGTAGCAGAATATAGGGCACAGGGAGCTTAGATTACTTTAAACCCTGCAGACAGAACTAAGATCCTGCGCAGCGGGCTACGTCGTCGTCGAGGCCAATAAATTCAGTTACCAAAACAAAAATTCGATGGCAGTTTAAATTAAAACAAAGCTAACAACTGATTATTAAGCTGCTACTTTCTACTTAAAATAATTATCCTTTGCTGTAGCTGCCAACCTACTATTTTTGATACCGGCTTTAATTATTTTTTAATCCCAAATTCAGATTAATACATGCCTTTAAAAAACCCCACTATCAATTCAAGTAAGCTAAGCAGACGTAATGCCATTGAAATAGAGATGTGTTATGCGCTCAACATTCGGCTTCGGTCGGATGCGCACTTTCGCGTGTTGCGCAACAAGACGTACATCACTACGGAATTACATAACCCTTATTTACATTTACATAGAGTTTATATTACATTGCGAGAAGTGCATGTTGCATTTGTTGCGTGTTGCTTATGAGACAAGGTCGGAAGAAAGAGGACAGCAGGTTTGGATCAGATTTTTTCTTTTTAATTGATTGATTAAATCAATTAGATTTGGTACCTAAGTAGGTAATTGTGATTTAATACTGATACTAAGTAGTTGGTTACAAACTGGTTTTTACACGCAATGTTATCTAATAATTTGTGATAGTAAATACTTTGTATTGTAACCTACCTAAGTACTTTCAATACTATTATCTGAGAAGTGAAGAACTGAAGATAAGGGAGATATCAGCCAGTAGTAGGTAGATAGTTGGCTGTGCGGACTTTATACTTAATGTTGCGGAAAAGGAAGGTATTGCAATATTTTATCTTTCAAATACTTAATCAAATAGATTGCACATAAGTAAAGCAGTCTACCTAACTATAGATAAGACTGTCTTCATTCCGCAGTTACATTCGGATCTCGTCAATAATATTTTACATTATCCAACCTAGGGGGTTACCAACAGATCATTCTGTTACCCACCTGTACTAACATTCCACTGATTTGATCGATTACACTGACTAACAAAACAACACGGTTTTGCGATCAACGTTAATGATCGTAAATCAATGTTAATCCTTAGATACGCAGACGAGGGACTTTAGTCGGGGTACTTTTTGTCCGTCAAAGATCGCTCACAACTGCATCGAATAACAAACATGAGGAACTTCTAACAGTACAAAAAGACCCCCAAATAATTGAGGACTTCGACAGATCGGACCGCACAAAATACGGGGAAGTCTCGAAAAACATAGAACTAACTGTCAGTAATGTCACGGCGGAATTGATCGCACACCGCTTTGTTTGAGTCAGTGGCAATTGGCAATTCCTCGGCGCGGGAGGACATTTTTTCCACGCATCGGAGATTTTATCCTCTGCGGGCAAAAGTCCCTCGTCTGCGCAGGCCTTTAAATGTGTCCGACTCGTCCCGCCATCGCTTTGACGGCCTCCTCCTCTTGGCCATTTGAATTTAAATCGAAATCAAACAGCAATCGGATAACTTTATCATTAAATTTCCGTGTAACACGCGAGAGAAGTAATAACGAATTAATTGGCCGAATATGTTAATTAAAAGGTACGTAGATAAACGGATAAATACGTAGATGGACGTATAAATTGTGTAATCATCAAGTAAAACAGGATTTTATTTTACATTTATTACATAATATTGATCGGCACGATTGTTTCGATCATAATAATTATTACATCCGATTATGGCAAACTGACTCATGGAAATAATTATTTAGATTGGAATGGAAGAAATATTAGAAAGATTAATTTGATTACGCAGGTCGTAAAATTAGATTATTCCATAATCATGAGATAGAATCAGGGTGTGTTTGCAGACTCATATAAATATTTATAAAGGCGCAGCAAATAAATGTTGGAGGCTCCATCTTCCATACTACTAGGTATATGCTAGGTTTAGTCCGCGGTCTGGCCTGCGTGGTTGTCGGAAATTATCCCACAGGAGGAGCGCACTCCTGGGACATAATGTATCCCACAGCATAGCACAGGGATACACCCTTCGTCAAGGTTATGAGTGCATTTCTATGGCATAATTTCAAAACTCCTCGCGGATGAAGCTGCATGAGCAAAAGCCAGTGTTCAATAAAACTTTACCTACATTTACGGCACAAATAACATAATTTTCTCGAGTCGAATGCTGTGAATCTACAAAAAATCGCGGCCAGTGAAGCACATCAACATTTCCTAGAAGCGAATCGAAATGCATCGCTCCCGCTTGGCGTAACGGTGATCCCATTAGGTGCCGGCCAGGGCCTGCGGTATGTCGCCGGCGCAGCATGGCATGCGACAGCCGCTAGTACCGGGGTACTGGGCTTTTTGCCGATACCCTACAGTAAGTGCCCATTAAAATTGTCGTGTTTTTACCTATTGTGTGCATCACCGTCGCATTCCGGGCAAGCTCTAGGTGCTTGAACAAGGATCGTCTTTTTGTAAGCATGCTTTCACGGTTGTTGATTAATTTGAATCTCTTTTTTTATGTACCGTGGCCGTTGTGCTGTTATTCTAAGTTTGAAGTGCTTTTAATTGTAATTAAAGCAACACGATATCATTGTGGACTCTAGCTGTGGCGGTAGGAGACAATGACCCTTCATATAAAACTTACCGCAAACTTAAAAGAATTCTTCAATCTTTCAAGGATTAGATTCAGTTTATGGGTTTCATATTTCGAAGATTGCTAGAATACTTATACGTTGCCAATCGGCATTGGCATCATAGATATTCTCTACTCATCTGAAACAAACACATTATGCTGAAAAAGTCGCACAAAATCGCAAACAAGCGTTTATCACACGATCTATTCAATAACCCATTATTATAACGCGAACGTAAACCTTTCGTTCCGATTTATTTACTATCTGGCTTCGTGCATCCACCGGCAATCGGCAAATTTGGCTAGACCTCCGAGAATCCACTACCTCCCCTTATCCCGTCTTTGTGGCTGAGCCTGGGGGCGCAGGGATGGGTCTTTATCAAGTGGTGGAGCACTTAGAACAATGAGTTTAAGGTTGATTGCACCTGACTATGAATAGGGTTTGCAAGTTCGCTACACGGCGACTTTGTTCTTCCGCTTGTTGTATCATGTGCATGCGATCACATAAGAAAGAGTTTAATGGCCTTTATTGAAAACCAGGCGAATAGATTTTGCGTGAACAGAGAGATTTCTGTGATAGAGACCGACTTTGTTTCTATTGAGATAGTAACATGCTTTTGTAAAATAGGTCTTTGTTTACGATTTCAGGATTTATTAGCATGCTGTTGATTACTTATAAACAATTATTTTTAACTTGTTTTCGAGAGTAAAAAAATAATGGAAAATTTCAAAGTCTTTCTAAGTTTACAGATCCTAAGTATTAAAACGTTATTATTGGACCTCATTTTTAAGAATTATGTCCAAGCAATAAAATATTTGCGTGCCCGACAGGGTCCATATTGATTTTTAATTTGTTTATACCATCTCTGTAACATATGGAATGCAATAAAAAATTGAGTATTGAGTATTATGTTATGAAAAAAAACTTTGGAAGTTCATTCTCCAATATTTTATGGGTATGCTAATTGCTACACTATTCACTACCACATCCGTTCCTTAGACAATCACTAATTAACTTAAAGCCTTTAACTGTTCTGCTTACGTTAATGAAGAAGGTACAGTTACTGTCCCAATTTTCTCCTTTCTTGTTGGGCACTAAAACTTTGAATATGCTTTTTTAGCCTTATTGAAATCATGGGTAGGTAATGTAAAAAGGGACAATGAGCTCCGAGGCTAAGCAATGAGATTTTGCCAACGGGTATATTTTTCTTCGGGAGTGACCAAACTTATTGACGTAAAATCAGCTTGAGCCGGTTAGTAAGAGCTTTATGACCATGCAGTATAAGAGAATCTCTCATCATCAGTCTCATCGGTGTCGAGTAGCGTCGTCCGCATCGAAAATGTCTTTTTCGCTTCGTTCCTGGTACTTCCAGGTTAAGAATTGGCAATTATCTGGTTGATGAGTGGTTTCAGGAGCCATCTGAGCTCACAGTGCCACCAGCTTATACACCTCTGTGTTCTGATCAACAACCAGTGGATCAGATTGTCCTTTTTTTCTGTCTGTTGGATATTGCAGTAGGCTGTTATAACACGATGTTGTATAACACGACGATGATGAAATGCCACGATAGAAAGCAATGTGCCTAGGCGTTCCCTTAAACAGCAGAAATATCCACGCTGGTTTTCCGCTTCACTTATTAAATTAATTGCTGAAAAAGACAAAATCAGGAAACGGTATCGTAAGTTCAGCAACCCGCGAGACAAAATAGAATTTACAATACTACGCGAAAGATGTTCTAAATTGTTTGACATCTGCCATAAAGCTTATAAAAGCAAAATAGAACAGGCAGTGTCTAAAAATGCAAAAGTATTCTGGCAATATATTAAGGAAAAGCGTAACAATAACACCTCATATCCCGAGCGCATGCATCTTAACGGCATTTTTGGCGAAAATGGTACCGATATTGCTAACCTATTTGCTTCACACTTCTCCTCTGTATACCATGACGATTCCCAAACATTTGTCAACACAACCACAGCTATAAGCGACTCTTTGTCTTGCAACATACAGTTCACCGCAAAGGAAATATTTGTTAAGTTGAATCAGCTTGATACCAATAAAGGGGCGGGTCCTGATTCATTACATCCCTATTTTCTAAAACGGTGTGCTGATGTACTGGCTGCACCGTTAGCCAAAATCTACAACCGCTCTCTTACTGAAGGAATTTTTCCACAAGAATGGAAGAAATCTAGAATTGTTCCTGTTTATAAGAAAGGCGATCAGGACAATATTAAAAACTATAGACCCATTGCTATTCTTTCAACCTTGGCCAAAATTTTTGAATCCCTCATTTATCCTGTTTTATATCAACATGTTAGTAAATTTCTTTCAACTCATCAACACGGTTTTAGAAGTGGTCGTTCCATTCAGACTAATTTAACTTGTTTTATCTCTGATTTAACGAAAGAAATTGACAGTGGATACCAAGTTGATGCGATATACACGGACTTTTCGAGTGCCTTTGATAAGGTAAACCATCAACTTTTATTACAGAAACTCGAATCTTATGGTATACATGGTTCCCTTCTTGCTTGGTTCAAATCATATTTAAGCGAAAGGAAGCAAGTAGTTTCAGTAGGAGGCTATGAGTCTAGCCTGTTTTATGCCAAGTCTGGAGTACCACAGGGATCACACGTGGGTCCTCTTCTTTTCATTATTTTTGTCAACGATCTTGCTTCTCGAATTAGCTGTGACTTTTCTTTCTATGCTGATGATCTCAAAATCTACAAAAGAGTAGAATCACCAGCAGATGCCAGTCTACTTCAACACGATCTTGCTCAAATCAGTCTTTGGTGTGAATCTAACGGGATGACCTTGAATGCTGAGAAATGTTTTTGTATCCGTTTCAGCCGTAAATTACAGCCTTTGATCTCCGCTTACAAAATAAATAATATTACTTTACAAGAGGTTACGGAAATCCGTGACCTAGGAGTAAATTTAGACCAAAAACTAAAGTTCACCTCTCATATCTCTGACACTGTAAAGAAATCGGCTCAAATGTTAGGTTTTATCAAGAGAAATGCGAAATCTTTTGGGGCTAAAACTAAAATTACCCTTTTCAAGGCTTTGGTGCGTTCTCAACTAGAGTATGCCAGTATAGCGTGGAATCCTATGTATACTGTTCATTCGCAGCGTCTCGAGAACATCCAGCGAGCGTTTACAAGACATATAGCATATGTGTCCTCAGGAATATCCCACAGATGTCCATACGAACAACGTCTGGCCTTTTTTCATATTGAGCCACTTCGAAGCCGTCGCACCGTCCATGACTTAGTTTTTCTGCATAAGGTTGTCAATAATCAAATTGAATGTGAACAGTTGCTAGAACGCATCATGTTGTCAGTCCCATATAATCGACCTAGACAGCCAATTTCTAGACTTTTTCAACCTCCAGCCAGTAGAAGTAACATTGGGAGACACTCACCAGTATCAAGAATGTGCATTCAATACAATGAATTTAATTCGAAGTTGCCTGACTTGGATGTGTTCTTTAGTTCCCTGCCGAAGTTCAAAACCCTGTTGCGCTCTCATTTAAACCGACATTTAAAAATGTAATCACAAGTAGTTAGTATTTATATGGATTTTTTGTTTGTTATTTGATCTCTGTTAGTCATAGATGTTTTGTTTTCAATTTTTATTTTCTATTTTATTTCTACTTTTAATTTTATATAACTCTACGATGCTTTATTAAACTTATAAGAATGTTGTGTACACCTGTAATTGGTACCTACATAAGAACCTTATCCTATACATGTTTATGCTTTAATGTTTGATGTATGTACTGTTGGCGTACCTATTTTAAATAAATAAATAAATAAATAACACTGCTAAGCAATCATTTATTCAATGCCAAAATGTTCAACGTATGTTGCCTTATCATCACATTCGTTTTATAGCTTACAGTCACGCATGATATCACGCATTTTGAATATAATAATAAATGTATAGTGCCACTAGACCTATCGGACTGAATAAGTGTCTGTAATTTGATGAACTGCGCAGAACTTTACATGCAATATGGTGCATGAAATAACGTACTTAAACCACGCTCATTTACAGCATGTTTTGGTTACTAGTGGTGGCATCCGTCTTGACCATCCATTTTCTCCAGGACTGGCTTATTCATTCCATTTCTATACATCTACCCACAGAGATGGATAGACCAATTAGTATCGACTTACTTGCAAGTTAGTTGTAACAAATTGGTCTTACGAACATACTGAGAAGCTACCACCGGTCCTGTAATTAAAACATCACTTACATAAGATTGCGTACACCTTTGCAGATATAATATTTATTTACTATTTTACCGGTGCAATATTACATCGGGACCGGTCTAGTGCCGGTTTCAAATTAACTCGGAGCGTGATCTTCCGTGAGGCCGGACTAACGGCACTACCCGCCCTTCAGACCTCGGTACATGCTGACATTTAGCTTGGCGAAAAATCATAGTTCATGCATATCTTGGGCCGTATTGTTAATATTGTAACGGCATATTGTTTTATCCAGTCTGTTGATTTGCATACTGCATTTTGTATTCCTATGGCTTAGGTTGTCTCTGAAAAAGGTTCTTTGTTGTAGGGTGTTCTGGAAATCAAGAAATCCTAAGAGCTTTCGGAAGAGATTCTTCGCTTTCAGTTTCAGTTCTAATTATTTTACTTTTCACACGTTATCCAGATTTAATTGCTTGTCAATCGTTCCATCTGGTACCCTTTTGTGACATGGGAATCGATACACAATTCATTGCATGTGTGCATTTAACCGTTTAGCAATGGAAATTTTTAACCGCTGTCGGTATTTTTTGGCAGATACTAGGAAGACTTCAAATCTCGAGTGAAATAAGTTTTATCATACAGGCATAGAGGTCAAACGCGATTATAATAAATAAAAGTCAGGCATAAAAGTTCTACCAAGAACACCAACGCCTGAATTCCCCAGCGACTGTTAATGTGGACCCATTTCATATTAGGATAGTTAGTTCAATAGGTAAATAAAGGAAGTACAGTTAAATTCCACAAGGGTCCATGACTACGACTAGTTCTGTTTATATAGGAACTGTTAACTCGCTACGTGTTTACTTCGTTTCACAATATGTAGGAGGTAAATTACGGGTGAGAAGGTACGGTGTATTCTCTTGGGATTAATAATTTAATGTGAATAGTTGAAATTGATCATAAGCCTGTTTGACCACCTCCAGGAAACCTTGCGTTAAACTTGATAACATCTCGCCTGCTTTTCTCGAAAGTTTGGGCAGAGGTATATGTATGCCTAAAGCACCACGCGCCTTGTTTAAAACCTTTGGTGTCCAGGCTCAAGACGCAACAATTTCCGAAGCACCCGTTATCTTTTGATTTTAACCAAATCCAGTTTATTTATAATTAATATTATAGTGTCTACCCGGAAATAAGATTTTAAAAACAATGAGTTTCTTACCGAAATCGTTAACTATCTTAATGGACCGATTTAACAGCAAACCGTTAACTTCTGACTGAACGTAGGCCTTCCACAGACAGTCTCACTATCTCACTATTGGTGCGGAGGTTGTCTATCCTCTAGCCTGACATCATTGCCTACGGGCTTTTCTGTGAGGGAAGAGTAGGAAGCCGTGACGCCAGTTTAAATTAAGGACCGTTAGAGAATGTTTTCCAACGAAGCCAGATCTCGTACTCGCAATTTTAGTTACTGCATATACATTTCCATAGTCACGATGATTCGTTGATCGTAATCATTGTCGCATCGTGAGCTCGCTAAAACTACCCAAATTACTTTTTTGCGTTTCCCAGCAAACCCAGAATTAACTATTCTACTTCAGCCTCACGGATAACGGTCCCTGTACCTTCAACACGGAGTGCTAACGGCATAGACGCTTGTGGATTAACATAAACGCTTGTATTCCTCTTGTTTGAAGTTGTTCAAACTAGGAAATTGCTGGTTGCACAACATGCAAAACTCGTTTAGGAATTCCTGTCTTCGTTCGGAAATTGTGTGCCTATTATTCATGCTTCCCTTCTATGTGAAAGGTTTTGTAAATATTTGGGTTGCACTGTTAACTTGTGTGCTTTGTTTTTACATAACAGACCGAGACGGTCTTGAGGAGACTTTGCCATTATCTTTTCAGGTGATCTCAGTGCAATCTTGGCTACTACCAAACTTAGTCCAAATATTCATGTCCATCACTTAAGAAACGCAAGTTTAATAGTTTCTACAGGTTTATTTAATAGCTATGACAGTAATTAATCTAATTTAAAAATAATTATTAAGTATCTAGAAGGAACGGTATACATCTATTGAATTAATGATTCTAATTACAAACCTCCGCCAGTATAAAACTGGAAGAAGGAAAAGCAATTATATTTTATAGGAAAACATTAAACGTATGAAAGGGCTATCTGCCGCTATCTGATATTAATGTTTTGTTAATCTGCAATTTATTTATATTTTTTTATTTTATTTGAGGATTTTATCCTCAAAGGCAAGTCAGCCTCATCATACCTTAACCTATTTTAAACTAAACTACAAATATGTATAATATAAATAAAATTCTTTAAATATATCAGCAAGGATAATTGCTACCTCCGGTGAAGGTAGCGCTAAAACAACAACATATGGACCGGTATCAAATTCATTCAATTTTAGCGTATGCAATAGAGTTTCTCTTTTCTTCCTATTCCTTGGATCTGCTATTAATATTTAGTATACATTTAGGTCTTAGAGTCGTTGATAAATGTGGTAATTAATTTTATAAGTCTGAAATCAATTCTGTCCAAGTTAAGAGTCCGAGAAACGTAAATGAAAGCCCTAAATAGGCATTACATTAAGTTACTACAATTCGTTCTTTAGTTAGGGAAGTGGGTATTTTAAAATTTCACAGACAGCGAAGGAACCTACTTGGAGGTAACGCAAAAGGCAGTATTGCATTAATTTTGAACGAAAATCGTAGTTGAGCGTGGTTGAGCCTCCAAACATTCAAGTGCCTACACAGTTTAATCGTCGCATACAAACACCCGTCTCTACAAGTCAAAGTGTTTACCTGAGTAAATGTCATTTTTAAAGATACGATTTTTATTATGTAATTTAGTAATTGCTTAAAGTTAGAACTCTTAGCTTTTTATTATTCTAAGGTTCTTACTTCGTTTCAATTTTTGCCTATTGCATTTACTTTAACTTGACTATAGATACGGGTGTAAGACAGTGATGCCATCTAATAGAAATAGACGAGACATTTGTTCCAGCAGTGGATAAGTTATAGGCTATTATGCTAGACTGCGATGTAACCTCCTTGCTGGCTAGATGATATTTTTACCATGGCATCCCACTTATAATATCTTACTTCCTAAGCTAAGTACTTTAATACAAGTAGTTCGTCCCGATACAAGATCAGAAGCACAAAACCGGATCGTTCATCAACATCATCTACGACCAATTACATAACAAAACACGTTACTGAACCAAGTTAACGTGTCGTAAAGGTCAATATTGTACCTTCTCGTAACTTGCAACTGAGTGATAAACTACAAGTCATCGGACTGCCATGCCAGTGGCACCACGGTCACGGCCAAGTAACGGACTGCCCTACATAAAGGTCCAAGAGCTTTACTTCACGCTGTTAATTTTCTGTAAATGCCTTTTTTGTTTTGTGGCCGAGATAGGTAGAAATAGTTGTCATTTGGTTTTTTGCTCTATGTAGAGAGTAGGGGAGATAAAGAACAATTCCCAAAAGTGTAACTTCAATTCGGAGTTCAAACAAATGTAGGTACATTACAGGCAAAACTTTTTTTTTAAACTTAAGATTAAGGCTTTCATTTCCGAGGTGGAATAACACTGCCCAAAATAAGTAATTTAAAAGGTTTTATAGTCTTCGGCTAATTAGCTTGACAGGGACTACTAATTGTGTTTCTGTGTGCAAATGAAGAAGACATTTTTTCATCTAGGAAACACACGACAATTTCATTATTTTTTAAATTAGTTTGAATTCGCTATAGTGATGGAATCTAACGAGAATCATTTTTCTGCGGGCTTGCAAGATGTAAGGCTGCCCTAGTGCTCGACAACCTTCACAGGTACTCATCTACTCTACTTCTCACATGCAATTAAACCCATTTCATTTAGTGTAGGTACAGACAATTAAGACTGGATCCGGATTAAAACTTCAGATCGTTCCGATAAGAATAGTCTGTACTTTCTAGCACTCTCGATATGACAGTTTTAATTGATCAAAGCCATTAGTATAATCCTTTGTATCACAAGTGAGTTTGGACAACTAGCATTTGATAACAAAGCTAGCTAGCAAAGCTAGGCAGTAGTAGGTACCCACATTTCACCAGTTATGTTATAGGAGAGGAGCCTATTGCCACCAACATCTAATCCAGAGTTCGGGCTGCTACTGAAAATTCCTGACAGACCAATAATGCTTTGACCGTTAGACCAACGAAGCAGTTAATACCCAGTGACAAATAAGTTCTGATAAGGAGGGTCGTTGCCTCCTTAACCTACACTGCCTACACTTTCCAACACCTCCCTATTGGACTTTATTAACTACTTGCTCCAGTCTCTACGATCTAACTTCCTACCTTTCCCGACTTTCACCAAACTCAAAAGTCAAGGTTCTGTAGGTCACAGGCGCAGGTCGAGTATGCGGTAGCCATATCAATCGATACAGTATCTAAGCACCTTGATACAGCACTTTAAACTTTATACCGGTGCATTAAGAGTTCCGATTAAAATGCAAGCTATGAATTGAAGTAGATGTGCCGCATTGATACGTGATAAGAATGACGAGTGAAGTAAGTTAGCGGGACAGTCTTATTAAGGCAACAAGGTTGGTCATAACTTGATACTTTTTAATTTAGAAACATTGTGTCGTTGTCTCATACATAGCACACATTAAAAAAAAACACTACTGTGCAAGAGGTTTGATACTTTATGGTCTATGTTCTGCACGATCAAAAATGTAGGTAAGTCACAACTTCTGACTACCCACGATTTTGGTCATAGTTTATTTTATCCCATTATCTTTTTATCCACTGTCAATTAACCTATTAAAGGCCTTGCATATTTTTTTTATAAACAGAACCACTTAATGCCACGTCCAGCAGTTGTGTACGACTGTACGTGTTAGGTTAAAGATCAACTTGGACCGCCATTTTTTTCCACTTTGTCGATTGCTATAATAGGTACCTACATAAGCTTTTTGTAGTTGCTAGATGGCAAGCAGCTTACGTTCAACTTTGGATGGTGAAAATTATTTGGTTTTATTAATATTTTAGAAACTTGCTTATCACGTTCTTAATTTATAAGTAGGTCAATCAGGCCAATCAGGCCAATTTATGTTTTTTTGATACAAAGCTATACGTATATGTTTCCGTCAATTCGAATAAAATCTTTAACATGCAGTAATAAAGTAGTTGACAACCCTACACTCACATGACATTTTTTATTCGACGATTTATAAACCTTTATAAGCTTGACGGACAACTTTGTTGGTCATGACAGTATAATGAATATAAAGATATGCAAAAAACTATTTCCGTTGGGAATGAGTCAGCATAGGAAACAGGACAGGGCCTTAAATTGTGAACCTATCTATCATCAAAAGACGCTTAATCTTGAATGATTTAGGCACAAAGAGTCCGAAACAAATCTAACGTTTGTCATATTTATGAAACATCAAATCTAAGTTAACCTTATTAAAAGCTTTTGACCCAAATTATCACTCAGTTTACCTGAAGGACACTAGACACTATACTGCCCAGACAGGATCGGATACGAAACGAGCACAGCTCGGGGCAACCTCGGAATATACAAATACATTCTTAGTTTTAAAGGAAATGGAGTAACCTGCAGTCACGATTGGCGTCGACCGAGTGAGGCCCTTAGGTGTACTCGACAGCCATGGCGGGGTGGATGTGAAAGTCAAAATTAGGATAGATACATTAGCAACTGTAACATAAGAGTCATTTGTAGAAGGATTTTAGGGAGCCAATGCGAACCACTTTGATAAAATAGAAGAAAAAGATTGTCGTGAAACAGACAAGAATTACAAAAGGAGGAGTAATACTGAGACTGAGAAATTCATAAAATCAGACTATCTCGTATTACAAGTAACGTTTTAGATTACTTTCGGCACATAAAGGTAGCCTTTTAACGATGTGTCAACATTTGGTGGGTAAGTAAGAATATTTTAGCTGAAACATAAGTTCGTCATAATACACAATGTGCTTAGGGAAACTGCGAGAGGAAGAGAGTGTAATGTAACTTATAATGTATAACCATACAAGAAACCATTGTCGGTTCCGTTTTGAACCAAATGATTGTGTAGTCAATAAATAAGTACTTATTAAACCGCATACAGATCAGCCTGAACTTACTGTTTGTTCACGTGCTTACATATTTTCAGGCGATTGTTAATAGTTCAGGAAAGACGAAAACTTGCATGCAAGCGAACCCACAGCCCCCAATTATATGGAGTACAAGCAGAAATCTGCTGTCAATATCAAAATAAAAAGTGTCCGTCTTACATAATAATTTCACATGCATCACCAAAAGCCGGAACAAGATAATAAGCATTTTATCCTTTCACTGAACGTTCCACTTAGCATAACAGATCAATATACCATCTGACCAATGCAATTTTATGGCTACAGAGTGACGTGATGTGGACGTAATCCTGGTTCTCACTGAGAAAACCTTCGCATACTTTTATAATCTTATGTTACTTATATATTTATGTATATATATTAAAAATATAAAATGAGAAAGTTTGTGAGGATGGATGGATATTTGTTACTCTTTCACGCAAAAACTACTAAACCGATTTGGATGAAACTTTGCATACATATAGTTCATAACCTGAATTAACACGGATCCCGTGGGACTATAACCGACGTTCCACGCGGGCGAAGCCGCGGGCATAAGCTAGTATTACAATAAATGCATAACTATGAAACCTGGTCGGGTTACCAGATATTATCGCAAAGCTAGCACGATTCATGTGAGTGGGTTGAAATATAAGGGCCATTTTTTTTACTGATATTCAAAGCATTCAGTGAGGCTTTCACCAGGTTCCCGAGAATCTGTCAAGTTATTAATAGATTGCATAGCACTTTTTGTACCACATCAGCCCAGCACCCTTATAGTTGATTTATTAAAAAGGTTCTTCTTGAGCATAGTACCTACGGGTAGAACCTGGATGATGCTGGCACGAAAACAAAGTCTTTGCAGAGGAAAATTCGGGCTGTGGATGGACGAATTTTAGGCCATCTCTCTCGTAATCCATCTGCTTTTGAAGGTCATTGGTAATAGTATGCCATTGACATTGTAACAAAGTCGATTAGACTATTAGTTCGCCACGCGTGACCTGAAGTGATTGTATAACGTTGATGGCATGAAACACAATAGCCAGTGCATTTATCACACAGTATAGAGATAAAAGTGCTTAATAATTTACTCGTTTAAATATTTAATCTATGAAATTCATTGCATTGTTTATTTTTGTAAAAGTCAGCAACTTTTTTCACACCTTTTTAACTTCAAACTTTCAGCAAGAGGTTGATGAACTAGCCAAGGTTTCGACTCCTTGTAACTCTGGAAAGTCAGTCATTCAGGGGTAATTTGGCCTCATGCATCTGTCTCACTCTCATACACAGGAGGCCTGTGTTCAAACAGAAAGAACGTTATAGGTCGATAATGCATCAGCATCGGATTCCATATATTTTTCAAGATTAGAAGAAGAACACCTAAAATCGCTGACAATATCATATATTGACTTTCTGGAAGGCGGCAAACTACTTCCTGAATAGCCGACGAAGGAAATGTTAGCAAAACGACTATCACGATTTCTTCTCACACACATATGACATAACACCAATGACTAGATTCAAAAATTAAACAACAATAAGACCTCAATGAAGTGTGGGTGACATTTTCCAGCCTTCAGCGCACAACAGTTAGATAAGAATCGGAGGCGCGAGAGTGAAAGCGTTCCGCCGGATTCACATGTGATCTGTCTCGCTCAGACGATAGTTACGTCAATGTTACTGCTCACCTTCACAAACATAAACAGTGAGTAGATAAGAGGTAACCGTGAGTTTAAGTAGTAGAGCTTTGAAAAGGAGCCTGTCTACCAGTCGCCGCCACTACGGCCACACCATTATACAGTTACACACAATTTACCACCAAGCAGTTTGAACTGTGTAACCACAGATACATATTTCTGTATAATGCATCGTGCATTTCAGCTTCGGATTTGGGATTGCAACGAATTTCTGCGATACCTCTGGTATTACAGAAGTTTGTTAACAAATGCTAGATTTTCATTAGACTCGAAGCTACATTGATGCTTTAGCTGATTGACGGGCGCCTCCAGATCTTCAACGGTACTATTATGGATGTGTCCATGAATACCATTATTACCAGTAAACTTTCCCGCACGTATCTACCCGGAAATTAAGATTTAATTTTACCTTTTTTACATCATATTGCACCTGAAAATTGAACACAGTTATGTAAGTAACGGAAGCTATTATTAATTTCCTATTACATTTGCCATTATCAGTTATAATTGATTGCCAACATTCACTCTGAAAAAGTAATAAGTTTATTGAGGGACATTACTTTAAACGGGAATTTTTTACCGGTGTGCTTTGACTCGATCATTGACCAGCCATGGTCATCGCCGGGTCCGATACCGTAGCTTCAAGTGGTGATGAGTATGATGACTCCGATGGAGTATAAACGCATTGACTGTACGGTAGTAGCCACAATGTGTCAGTACAGTAGCCTAATGTGCATGTAGTTTATACCGAGTACCGCTGCCTATGCAGTTATGCCGAGTTGATTTCATGTGGGAATACGTACGGTAACAGTAGACGCATTACATATATTAATATTATTTATTAACCATTTAAATACTAGTATTACTGAGTAAGCGTTAACGGGAGTCTCCATTAACGGCCGTTTCTAAGACGTTCGTTTCAATTAAAATCTATAAATACAGCATTCCAAATCCATTTTGCTTTATATATACGAGAAATGGCCAGTTATTCTAATATTGCTTGTAAAGGTACCATCAGCGTTGTTCAGTCGTAAAGTGGATATAAATATCTACTCTTGTCAGTTATGATAATTTTCGTAAGATTTACTTTGATGAGGTTGAATCCAATCTGATGGTGATTTACTCGTAGTATGTGTGTTAATCGATCAAGGAGTTCGTTAACAAAAAAGACGCTTTGTCGCTAGGTATTTATTTACATATAAATACTAGCGTATACCTAGAAGGCTGTTCTTTTTTGATTTGCGAGTCTTAATGTGGTTATTAAAAATAAGTTTAATAACTACATCAAAAATTATGAAGAGGGATCCAAGTATGTGGTGTGTATTTAAATCCTTGATAAGTTTCGTATACGGGCGTTCCTTTGGCAGCTTATGTTCTGCCACCAAGCTCGTTAACTCTATTTAGCTCAAAACAAATGACTGGGAGATGCATTGATGCAGGCTTTGTGCACGTTCCGTTTATCCGCATTCCCGGTTGGCGTCTTTTACATCGTATCGCTATGTGTTACTGGCGTATAACGGAACGCCCGTAACTGTAGCGTTCCGCGACGCTGTTTGCGTACCACTTGCTATGTTAATAGGTTTACTGTAACAATTTTACTATGTTGCCAAAATATTTGGGTTACTTATTATGAGTTGGACTGCAATAACTAAACATAAAAATTCTTGTTTTCTCGCACGATGACTCTACATTATTCGCTTACGTGATCTATTACAGAGAAGTCAGAAAACTTAAAATATCTTTCAACGAGATTCTAAATTAAAACTCATAATATCCAACGGGTTAATTAAATGTTATACAATAGCGATATAATAGTAGGTTTGATTTCAAAGATGCAATTTTAGTTATTACTGACTGTTAATCCCAAGATTAATGATACTGTATTTTACCAGAATTAAAATGACTTTCCTATGCAAGTCATTGTGCTACTGGTAAAACTGCACTTGCATAATAGGTACCTACCGACTTGATTTAATCGCAGTTAAACTAAGCAGAAAGATAAAAGCTTTTGCGTGTTAACACCATAATTGTTCTATCAACGTTACTTCCTCGGAAAAATAACAAAGTTGTAGTAATTAGCGTCTCCCGTAAACCTGCAGAGTAGTCAAGCTAAGTAAACTAAACCTCGAGTCAAAACAATAAGGTGAAACTCATCGATTAATTTCCACTGAGGAAACCTGCCAGATACAATGGCTGTGGGAACACCACACATGCTTTGATATACGATTAAAACAAATGTAATGAAAGAAAACCATAACAAATGTCTCTTTCAAACAGTTATTATCAGACAATTACTTCATTCTCTGCTTTCTAAATTAAGGCATTTTATTGTAATTTTATGATTTCATCTGCGTATTACGGCATGTTTAAATTTGAATAATTTATTTCCAAGCTTTTCATAAATATTTATGTTGGTCATAATCGACGTTCGAATTATGAATAAAGACCGATAATACTGGTATTTATAGTGAATGACCTCAGCAATTTATATAGCTGTCTTTAAAATAACAGTGAATAACTGGAGCTCTCTAGTAGTCAAAAAGATATATGGATCAACGAAAGAGAAGATTTGACAACATTTTCTATTTAATACGAAGTTTTGAACTTTTGGCTTATAATAATATGGAAGAGTTATTCTACGTACTACTACTACCTGAACAATAGTACCTTAAGTTGTTGTCACCTCTTAAAAAACTAGTAAACAACAATAAACATGGGTCTAAACAGCACTATATTTTATGGTATCTGGTCGTTGTCCTTAAGCCTTAGTAGTTGGGAATGGCCGATTGAATGAGCCCTGTGGGCGAAGAACTTAGTAACCTGTCACAATACGCCATTACGGCCCTTAAGTCCAGCACTTTATTGCTGAACGTGGCTCACGCGATGCGAACCTCGTGTTCCTACCATTTCGATGTTTTGTGTTTTGCCTGTGGTTTTGCTAACTCAAAAAAGTTATCGGGAAAATGTTAACAGATGATATTCATTTGCACTGGTACTTAAGATTCGAAACCAAACATATTGGTAAAGAAGATTTAATTAACTTTTTGTGTGAGCTGTCACTATTTCTACGTCTAAACGTCGCACTTACTACTACGTACTATGTCGTATACGTTGACTTGACGAATGTGCAGGGAAATTAATGAGAACAAATCTTTCCGAGAATGTACAAAGAAAACTAATGGGGTTAGCATGATAAAGTGCTTTGAACTGTTGTATTTTTGTTGTTATTCTCAATCACGTTTCGTTCAAATAACCGTCTTTTCCACTTAATATGATACTCTTTTACTAGGTGCAGTTTACATTGGAGATTTTTTTATAAGTGAAAACAATGATCTTATGTTTTTAGAAGCCACTAAGAATAGTTTACGGTTTTTTCCTAAGACCTAGTCCAAGAACAGAACCCTAAGGCATTCCAAGACTGTTTAACTTTATGATCACATCGAAAATGGCAGTGACCGACAAATTAACTATTGTCAATCAAAGAGTAGATTTTAGGCAACACGTAAAGTATTTGCTATCAAAGTCTTGTGTTGTTTAAATACAGCAGAATTTCGGTCATCTGTGTCATATGCCTCACATAGATTAAATTAAGATTTAACTCAATATGTAGCCACAGCTTTACTTTCACCTGTTCATTCACAATGATAATAAAAAGTTGTATTGAAGTCAAAAGACAGGAACAGTTTTTGTAACGGCACATAAAATTTCGGCCATTTTGGCTAATGACATAGTCGACATAATGTGAAACGTTTATCTTATTTTTTGTCACCATTCAGTACATTTTGGTGTTACACATTGCTTTTTCCTTTCTAAACGAGATTAATGGTTTAAGGTGACCGTTCATGACATATTACCTACAAAGAAAGTAATAAAACGAATAGAATTTGAATGAGAACTTGGCTGTAGCGGTGCTAACCTTAATTGTAACCGTTTTAACACGTTTTGGTTTATAGGTGAAGTCCATTTACTTTCGATACAATTAAAATCTTCAGTAGCAATCAGCTTCATTTGGTTTTGATGAACAAATACATTTTTATTGACTGCTGTTAGTAGTAAACGTTCCTACCTACCTGATCGTTATCATAAAGTATTGGGTTACTTACCCACTTTAAGTTTACTGAGATTTTGGCATGGATTTAATTGGGAAAAGGGTCGATAGTGTTTCTATCAGTGTCTGAAGTTAATAATGTTTCTGTTAACATAGCAAACAAGCCTTAAAGATATGCGTTATTGACCTGTGTGCTGTGACGAATACTTTTCAATAAGTTTAAAAGTTTTTATCAAGCTAATGGCATTTAAATATGTAGAAGGTAAATATTTAATAACGGTCACATAAAGAACTGTGAACTCAACTTCTAAGCTAGCAGGTATTACGGGATATTTTTCTAATATCCATAAAGATCGTTGTATAATTCGTTCTAAAGCGACAATGGCATAACGGGTTGGCTTCCGAAGAAAGGTCGCGAATAGTCGTGTCAATATTAAAGACGGTGCGCAGCGGGAAATCGATTCGCAGCAAGAACTTGATTTGATCATCGTCACGTAATTTATCCTCGTGAATTAGTACTATTCGAAGTTTCCGTTTTAAGTTTTTAAAGTTTAATTAGGGTTACATTGTTAAACCTCTAGCAAATAAGTAATAGTAAACAAACAGAGAAGACAAAGTATTATAGATATGTAGTTATTTAATTGTCAATATTAACAGATGAAGATTATGATTCAGATTACCTGGAAGTCATTGTAATTTTTCAAGTAGTAATAAATATTGATGGCTTTGTTTCTATGATAGCACATATACTCGTATGGATGGTTATTGATTGCTATAATTTTAGCTTGTAAGAACAAAAATACTAATAGCCAAACCACGTAACAATATCGATATCATAGTATCCAAATACAAAGGTAATTGAAATTTATAACCGATTACAAGTCCGCGATCTCATCATAGAAAATTGATCATTATGCCGTAAAAAAATTGATGTCGAAGTCGATGAACTTCAACAAATAATGATAGGAACAAATTATGAACACCATTATCTCCTGACAAGTTATTACATTTCGTCTTAACGTTATGTTAAATTCATATTACAATAGTGTTCGCACCTACCGCGGCCATCTTTGAATGTGTCGGAAGATGGGAATGAAATAGGCGTAGCGGCTAAGAAATAGATTATTACAATTTGTGTGTCCCGTTATGTCTAAGTTCTCAGGATATACAGGGAATGACAGTGCGTGACCATAATAATTGTAAATTACCACACCACTGTGTTATTTTGTCTTGACTTAGATTTGAGGTTTTCTTGTTTTGGTAAGGTAGTTGTAGTAGACATTAAGCTTCTTGAAGTGATAGCACTGCAAAATCAAATAATCATAGGTAGGGACATAATTAGTTTTGAGAGATATTTAAGTATTTATTTCACAGATTCCGATTTTTATGCTAACTAGAATGGTACGTCAGTCTGCAGTCGCTGGAATAAGCGTCAAAATACATATTTGTATTTAGCATTTAGCGAGGAATGCCTAATGTAGATAATGGTTGATATAGTAACTGGCCATAGAGGATCCTCCTTTTTCAACGATGGAAATTCGTACCTTCCCCTCCTCCAAAGATAGGCAATGTTAGTTAGAATAGTACACACAAAAGTTTTGCTATTCGCTTTGTTTGTCCTACTGATTCAACGCGTGTCTCTGTTTCCTCCTTAATATCAAGTTGTTTGACTTCAGCGTATACTTCTGAACATCTTACATCACCTTACCCTGTTTTCGAAGTTGCCATCCAGAAAGTAATATCGTTAACATCGTCTTTGTATCTCATTTCTTTATTAACATTTACGAAATACGTATCTTGTAGGTATACGCTGTTGTTGCGTAAACAAGTGCGTTCTTGCTTATAATAATACCCGAACAAAGTGCTTCTTGATGTGAAAGACATCAAAACGAAATTCTTATTGATTTTTTTTAGTCTTTTATAGAATTACAAAACATGGTAAGAACAAAATAAGACAATGTGGTTTTAGCAAAATGTCCATTTCATATTTGGTAACATAATTTGGCGTTGCACGTTGGAAAGGCGAATCTGATAAAATTATCCGTGCACCAAACCAGATCTCACGCTCAATAAAAATTGCTTTCACTTCAATTGATAATTTTATCTATTTCATCTGTAGTCGTGTGTTGTGTCCATCACTGCAGAATGGTTACGGCCTCGTGTTTGTGACCTGGCCTTCATTTAATTCAGATTTCGATGTTACATTGAAGTTTCCCACATTTTCTATTGAATTTGTTTTTTTTTGAAAAACCAATTCATTTCTCTCTCAGAAACAAATTCTTCTCTCTGTTTTCATTATTTATTTGTTGAAAAAGTTGTTAAATCTTAGAAATGATACAGATCATGCATATCTACTACCAAATAATTACCAGTCTCAGTATCTGTCAACTCTACTCCAAAAAATTACGTCAGCAGACATTGGGTATTCTATCATTCGTGTAATGACCCTTATTTTCACACGTGCGACGTTGAAGAGCAGGTCGAGATCCCACAGACCACGGTCCCACATTCTTATACAGTTGTAATTGCCCACTAATTGTCAATTACGCAACACCACATAGCTGTTTATATAATTGTTTTTGTTTGTGATAATCCCTGAGAGTTGGATAACTGTAAACAGAAGCGCAAGCGCACATCTAACACTCGCTTCTGTCACTTCGTGTTATAACGACCTCTACCGTTGCGTACAAACAATCAATCCATTATCATAGAATTTCTATACTTGGCCATATATTTTTTTTTATCCTAACAAAGACTTGCTCAGATCTGTTTGCGTGAGAAAATGTAAGTTCCAAAGAGTGAAAACCCTATATTATAGAAACTAGAACTAACTTCGTATTCCATTTACATTGTAAACCGCGTCTTTGCTCTATAATTTTATTCATCCCATCCTGCGTAATGTAGCATTATCGAAACCATGACAATTTCAATAGGAGGGCTAGAATAGAGTAATAATTTCTTATAATCATTACTACATTCTTTTCTTGTGCACAATCTGCAAATACCATGACTAAATATGATCCTCAGCGATTTTAAAGACAGACTCGGCAAGGCAATGATCTTAAAGTTAATGGCAATCATCACGCACAGCTGGCGGTTTTATGATCTTTCCAGGTATGGCGCTGAAATGAACTGCAACGTCATACTATTCAGATAATCATAGAGTCATGGTTTTTTATAGTGAAAGATTTAAACTAAACGTTACCAAGATTAGATTTAAGTAGAAGATCCAAATGTGGATTGCGCAAATCTCAGCATAAGAAACTAAAATAGCTTATGAACCCTAGCGTTCATGATTAAGTTTCTAAACCATTGAAATAATTATGGTAACTGGCTTAAAAGAAAACCGAGTCATCGATGTCACTTCACACATTATTTTATGACTATTGTAAAGCATGAAAAAAGTGAAAGAATAGCACTCTAAAATTAATTTAACAGTCCACATCCACACGACAGACGAAAGTAAGACTTCTTTATCTTGCCCGTAATCGCTCGACATAGATCATAGAGACCCAATTCAATTCCCCCGTATAAACAATTTAATTGTCTTCCAAACGTTTCCTATCTAATTGTACCATCAAAGATCGCTGACAGAGAGCGGAAATATAACGGTATATTTTCCAACAATATAAATGTTCTTGAGATTTTTGCAGATTAATAGGGAGAATTAACTATAAATCGTGCTAAACGCCTCTACAGCAAAGCACAATGGATCGCTTTTTCAAATATACTTAGCGCCCCTTTCAATATATTACTGTCCAAGATTATTCTAGTCTCCGCTCGTTCAACGCCCTCAAAGATGCGAGCCTTTTCCGACTTGTCCGGTTAGTTATTAGTGTCAGGGGTTAAAGGAAATATGTTTGGATTAAAATGGGGACCTGTCTATTATTCTAAAGGAGTTTATTTATTGTTATTGCTATTAAAATCTACGTCGAGCAATTTTGAAACAGAAAAAAAATGCGGGTTTGTAGATTAGATTTTCTACGTAATATTCTATAGAAACAAATCCAAAACTTCAATTTCGTAAATTGTGGATTGTCTCAAATTGCTTTCATATCCGCCGCCGCAACCGCGGTATTGACCGCAAATTGTCGATCAACTCGGCTAGATACACTACTGGCACCGCAGATCTAGTCCGTCTAGTCCTAGCAAACACCTTCGTATTTTATTATTAGAACGCTGTACTTTAGATACAAGTTCTATGAACCTTACATTATTGCGTAATGAAAATACTTGTATGATATAACTTTACGACACACGTTTATGGACCCTATAAAAATAGCTTTTCACATTGAAGCTGAACCGGATTAATTTGCATCGGCGTAAATATGTCTTATAAAGTATGTCTAGAAGTGGCCGTGGAAAGGTCTATTTTCCATGCCCTTTAGTTATCTTTGGTGTACCACAAAGGGCCATATCGTATTAAATTATCTTTCTAGCTTTTAGGGAAATTCAACTTTCAGTTTCTCTTGTCCATTAGTCCATAAACTTTTGGATATCCCGTATATCCTCTACACACGCATAGCAATAAGCATGGCTATGAAAGCTATGGGTAAAGCTAAAGTAGAGAATTGGTTGTACCTTTCTTTTTGTCTCATCTAATATTTTTCCATCTTTTCAGGGCGCGCCAAGATGTGGCGTGCGATACTGCTATTGTGGGTGGCCTCACCAACCCTCGGCCAGCAGATCCTGCCAAATAGGGTTTTCAGTGTGTCCACGATTTGCGACAAGGCGTCCTTGACCGTGCATTTAGAGATGGCACAGCCATTTAAAGGCCTAGTCTTCAGCAAGGACTTCTCGAGAGAGTGTCGAGTTCAAGGTAATAAAATTCATACGATTTACAGTATTTATGATTACCAACAGCAATTTTTTGCGATGCTCTTGATGATGGCAAATAAATAAATGAATGAATAACCAAATGTATGAAATGATGTGGCCAGCGAACTGTTGAACTAAGTATTTAGGGTTGCCAACCGCATCGTCGATGCAGCCGCGTGCGATAGCTCTCCCGCTGTTTTTCACCCTAGTAAATAACGGTTCTGAGCGAGCGACGGAAAAGGAAAAGAGCATAGAAAATGCAATTCCGTGCTGCTAGATGAGGTTCAACCCTTATAAGTTACTTTATATTCCAGGAAACCGTCAAAACAAGATAACCCTAAACCTGCCATCGAACGCGTGTGGCGTGAGGACATCGACCATGAACACTACGGTTGAAGAACCAGATGATGAAGAGGACCTGTACTACAACGTTGAGCTGGTGGTTCAGATGGACAGGCAGCTGCAGCAGTCGTCTGATCAGGAGCTGTTAGTCAGGTAGAAGAAAATTACTACAGTATATTCAGTATTCAGTATATTTTATTCTATTGCCCACTGAATACATTGATGACGGCCGACCGACTTTTCAGAAAATGTATGGTTCAAAAGTAATGATGACATAATTTTATACAGTGTTTATGAATAAATCCCCTATTGTGCAAAATAATGATTGATCCTTGATTTAGAAAAGCGCAATTGTGGAAAAAATTGTTCGGAATTCACATGATGCTTTAGAGTTTAGCCCACAACAACCTAAATAATACTAAAGGCACACAGTCACAATTACGTATATTAGTATGTATTTATTACTTTCACCTACATAACCGTATGCGTTATTTATGAAGTCCTTGCTTTCATCTCTAGATTTTCTAATATCATTTACAAACATAGGGTGGAGTCGTCAAACTTGATTTTTATGGAAAAGAATATTATTACCACAAACCAAACAAGAGTCATGTAATAGATTTAGAAAAAAATCTTACGTAACCAGATTCAACCATGTAGTGGAAGTTGTACCATTAAAAAATCTAGTTCCATATGGAATGCGTATAGTGCAAGGTAGATAATAATTGCAAGTCCTGATAAGGTCTCCTTGGTTTCATGTTCCCTCATTTAATGCCTGACGGAGAGCGTTAACCAAGAGCCCGGTGGCTTTGATGCGAGCAAAAATTGCGAAATCATGCAATATGTTCTGCAAATTATACATATTTTTCATGCGTTAAAACCTCTCAGACTAAGTTTAAATATGGTTTATGCTTAGAGTAAAAGCATCGGAGTAGTGCCGCATGTTTGTTTTGGAAACCAGGGGAGTTACCATGATCTGTTAGTGTAGGAGTTAGACATCTGTCTAGCGCCATCTCTTACCCACTCTCGGAATAATACTAAAACATTCCTGCACTAACAGATCATGGTAACCCACTAGTTATGAACTATCTAGTACAAAAGAAACGCATCAACCTGTGAGACCTCAGACAAGTACGAAATTGTAAGTGGTCAAGTTAAAAAAAAATGAGGATCAAGAATGGTAGTCATTTAGGAAGGACCGAATCTTCGAAAACCCATCCTGAAAAATTTCATTTTAGATACTTGTTCCACACATAGGTACCTATTAAAATCAACTTAATTTCCATTTATAACAAACAGCACAGATCAAAATCTACTTGTCAAAGTTGCTTATCTAAAGCGTTTATGTTTTGAATTTCAGATGTAAATTGCAACCTCGCGCGGTTCACATCAGCAGCCCGGCTTTAGAGACGGTAATCAACAATAAATTACGCGAAATGACTACGAGGGAGGCGAAGAAAACGAGGTAAAGTTATATGTAATGGAATAAAATGCATAATGTTCGGTGCCGCGAGAGCAAGTGGTGACCTCATTATATGTATAATGATATTAAAGTAGCCTGAACCAAGTACTGCTTTTTACTTTGTTCTTCTTTTAATAGCCCGTACTATCCTACTGCTGGGCAAAGTTCTTCCCCAAGTCATTCCAAGAACTCTTTTAACGCGATGTATGCGTCTAGGTCGTCACGCCATCTCTTTAAAGGCTGGCCTCGGCGGCGCTGTCCATCTTCCGTCATCCATTGTGTGGAAACTTTTGCCTAGCGGTCATCGTGCGTGCGACTGATGGTTGTTTTTAATTAACTGAATTATAACTTCCATGATCTGCCAACAGAACTGGCCGCAATCGACAAGGGTTCGCGAACGCGGCAGAAATAGAACAACGGGAGTGGCTAATGGCAGCAGCTCGTGCCTGGATGGAACTGGCACCCGCAGTGTCTGCTGCAGAGCCCGCCACCGTCGAGGTGGGACAGCCTACTAGACTACTCATACAGTGCACATTGCCGGGTAAGTTTGACCATGGTATACTCGTATTTTTACCCTGCTACTGAATCCTGTGGGTAATTTATTCTAGGCGATACAGCTGGCATACCTAAAGGTGCCATCAGTATTTTATAAAGCCTTCTCAACTGAATGAGCAATACACGCCAGTGTGATTCAATGCTCAAATTACGAAGTTTCTAAATTTATTAAGTCTTGCTGGTGAATTTGGGAGACAAATCAATAAGCCAAGCTGAAAGTTGAAACATCGATCAGGCAGTGAAATAAGTTGGGATGACCATGAAATGCAAAAAAATAAGGTGTAGGAGAGATAAACTTGACTTGAAGTTGGCTCTTGTCTTGTCGTGAAGCTAGCTCTTATTAAAGGAACTACATCATCCAGTTTAAAAACTGGATAAAAATAGAAATCATGAAGATTTATACTCTAACCAAATTAGTAATAGGTGCAATAACAATATTAGTCAATGTTTCATCTCCCCCGGCATCCTTAGCTATTGCGTAATAGATCCTGACAGTTTCTCATAATTCAATTGAAAAATTGTATGATGACTTAACGTATTACTCAATGTCCATCTTTATATTTCAGTGGGCGTTGGACTCCGAGTAACTAACTGCATCGCCCACGATGGCTTGGGAGAAGCCTCGCAGAAATTACTGGATGAGGCCGGCTGTCCTATCGACGAAACTATCTTTAACAAACCATCAATCCACCATCACAAACATAAAAGCGCTGAGATTGACTTCTCTGACTTAGAGCCTGTTGACTTACAGAAAAATATTGAGGAGAAAACCAACATAAAACTGGAAAAATCGGATCCTGACAACATGTTCAAGAATATTATGACCTATCAACATGCTATTACCACTTTTGCTGCTTTCAAATTCCCCGATAGAGCTAAGCTACACCTAACTTGTGGTATCGAGTTGTGCAAAGGTCAGTGCCCGCCAGTGGACTGCAAAGCTTTGCAGAAACCTCAGCAAACTAGAGATGGACTGCTCAGAAAGGCTAGACTAGATAAAGATGCTAAAGGCATTGTGATTGACAGACTGGAGGTGTATAACAGCATAGAGGTTCATGCTCCTAATATAGAGTTAGAAGACGAAGCTTCAATAAGAGGTAAGATTTTAAACTTCGCTCCAATAATGCTAACTAAAGCCTGCAATGCAAATATTCTTAGAATTCTTATTGATAAACCTTTCTCTGATACAGGGTCAAGAAGAATAGAATCAGAAGAAGACGAATTCGTGCGAGGCTTCTCACCAGGAGACAAGACCATCTGCTTGTCACCAGGGAAAATGGCCCTAGCATTTTGCGTCCTAGGCATCATATTCCTGTGCGCGATCGCCGTGGCTTTCATCTCACTAGTGCGAGCGAGACGCCGTCTAGGAAGAGAGCCGTTGCATACGTCTCTCTCTTTCTACACTGGAAGCAAGAGCATGTTCTCATCAAGCGAGAGTTCCAGCTCTGGTCTAAGTGGTAGCAAACTCCTTCTAACTGATAGTCCATATTTAGACCACCACTCATCTTCTAGCAATAACTGGCCATATTCAAGGGCTTTCTGACAAGAAGCTCGTAGGCGAGACGTAAGTTTACGCGAATTTTAGTGAGGTGAGCTTGTCTCGCTTATAAGGCGATTAAAAAATCTATGGGGCTTGCTAAAAACTCTATACTTAAAGTCAGTTTCTGCATTAGATTTGCGCTTCTGCACTCCTTTTGTGTAAAAAAGTTTAAGAAATGTGCGGAAACGCAACTTCCTATTGCCCCAGGACTTACTTGGTCCAAAAGTTTTATTACATTTTGTACTCTAAAGGGTTGTGAAGATTTAGACTGATACAAAAGAATCAATCAGTTTTTTTGCGATCTCAAGTGACTTACAACAGCGAGCTGTATCATCTAGCCTTTAAAATGTTAATTAAATTAAAACAAAAGTGCATAATATTCTCATTGCTGCCATTCACCAAATAAAGATTGGTGGATGGCAGCTTGGTACAGCAATTAATCGTAGTTAGTAGATCTTAAATCAATAATAATCAATGCAAAACATAATATAGGTTGCTGATATGGTGTTTTAAATTATTGTTTTTTACCTCATTCTTAGCACTTGGTCAGGTCCTTGAGTTCGCAAAAGAAGGGGACTTTTCTTCTAAAGTTTTAATCAGTAAACAAGAATTGTCTCCTTTTTGTGGAAAATTATTTTAGTACTTAATCTATTTAATTGATTGAAGACTGTGCTTCAAAGTACCTCCCAAAGCTTGTCTATTTCTAGCTTCATAGTTGGTAAGGAGCTATTTATTTTTAGTTATATATCTGACTTTTTTGTCATTTGAGGCGGTGCTTCTGAAATAATTTTATGTGGGTATGATAATGTTTGCTCAAACATTTATTTCAGGAATAAAAGCTTGTAAAGCGGAGAATTCTTCAATAAATATTTTTTATTACAAATTATTGACTGTTTTGTCATGAAAGATAGTGGTGATTGTACTTAATTATTTGGGATAACATTATGTAATACCTTTATAAAGGTCCACGAATACATGAAATAAACTCATTAGCACTTCCTCGAAATTAAGAACTAGTTGTAATCTCATATTTTAAGGACATTCAAAATAAGAATGTGTAAGTAATTGTGATGTGATGATAAATGTTTGGATGGAATTATGTTTATACATTTTGTATTAAAACGATAAATGAAACTATTTTGATGTTTTAATTGAGTTAGACATAAAATTGCTTGAAGTAGGTACTTACCCGCAGTCCCTTTACCATACCTTACCTAGTTGTTTCATTAGGTGACGATTGAAACTATACATAGATTCAAATAATATTATACTACTACTCTAGTTTTTGCAAATAAACCTAAAGTATCTATTACGATAGCGAATATTATGTGAGCTGTTTACAAATCCCGCCATCTATCAGGTAATGACATTAACAATATCGTCGCTTAGGTAACAATACCGCACAAGTTGAATTTGACAAGATTCCAGGAGAGATAAAAAACTGATTATTTTCTTTGAAATACTTCAGACATGTGTACTGAATACGTAAATAGGTATACATTAGGTTCAATTATGATGTCACATATTAAAATAATGTGTATTTAATACTGTGTCAGTATAAAATTGACTTAGGCGGTATTAGTTCAACAAAAGAAAGACTTATGCGGTATTTAAACTTTTTTTTATTATAATTATGTAACAAAAAATAATATTTTTCAATGCTTTCTTAATGCTAATAGGAACAATATTAGGAAATATGACAATGCTTTTAGCTAGTTTCAACAAAATAATGTGTCACAGGAATGATTATGAATCAATATCACATTACTTAAGAAACTAGTTAAACTATTTCAACGAAAATACAAAACCTTTCAAGGAAAAATACAGTTTATATCAAAACTAAAAATCATGAGTTTATGACTCATGAATAACACGTTACATTATCAATGGTTACTTACGTACTAAAAACTTAAAGAGAATATTATAATCATCTCCCGTTCCTAATCATCATAACTGTTAATAATTATCAGTCCTACGCATCTATCAATCAAGTCACAATATCAAGTCAAACGTTAAATGGTATGTCATCATAAAATGAATGGCAGTTAGATGGTAGCACCGCCTTTAAATCTTGCAAATCTTTGTATTTTCGCTGGGAAATTGGTAGTTTCGCATCATACAGTTTAGGCAGCATACTTAAGGGCGTCACATCATTGCACAGTTTAAGTGGACGTTGAGGCAAGAGTTGCAGAGGATCATCAAAATTTAATTTATACCAAATCGTGCCATCTGGTTTGTAAGCTAAAACCTTTAAATCAGTCACAGTGGGATCATTAGTTTTCTTTCCCGGCCGAATGGTTTTGTAAATTAATGTATTCCTAAAATCAGTAAAAAAAATTATAATCTAGATAACGACTGTCGTATGGCATTGGTTTAGTTCTAGCTGACTTTGCTATGTTTGCATACTGAGAGGGTAAGTAGATTTCTCTTCCTTTTACTTTACATTCGATGGCACTATGCACAGAATCGCATTCCATCTGTGTATGCCCTTTCTCAAGATATTTTTGAGTTATTATAACTTGCTTTTCTATTGCCAAACGTAAGAGGGCATTACTCAAGATAGCATTTCGATTCTGTGCACAGCAACCATCGGAAAATAGTATTACAGGTAACAATTTCCTACTTAATAAACTTTGCAATTGATCAACAATACAAGATGCAAAAACGGAAGCTTCCAGTGAAGCATTAGATTCATCAAACCAGTAACATACAGCCTCGTGAGTAGACAAATTATACATGGTAAAGTTATGTACGCACAGTTTTGTCTTGTAGTATATAGCACTTGCCTGAAGATTAGGAGCTAATTTAACAGATTGCACATCTTGCGTAAATACGTAGCATTTTCCTTCTTTGGCTAAATCTTTATCTGTCTCTTTTTCCTTTCTAGCTTTTTCTTTTCTTTCTCTATGTAGTGCTATTTCTGCGTCCGTAATATTACCTGCTTCATGACCGCAGCATACATCACACCGATCTTTTTTCGGGTGATAGAGACTTAAATTAAGCTTCAAAAAGATGTTATCAAAAATCCTGCGACTAAGACATTCTACAGATTCCAATTCACATTTACTAGTAAACTCCTTGTAAAGCTGCCCCATGTTCTGAAATAACGGTTCTAAGTATTGTCTTGACGTACTTGATCGACAGTAGTGTGATGGCATTTTAGGAAGACTATTAAGGAATTCTTCTGCATAGACATGAGCGGCTGGCTTTTTTTTTGGATGACTTTGTTTTCGTGAATGTGGTGGCATGGCGCTGTTTGTTTTCTCAAGCCAATATCGTACAAACCAGTCCTTAATACCTAATGTATGTAGAAACATCTTTTTGCATACTTGATGGCGTGTGTTTCCAATAGTGAGGAAATAAGCTAGAGTTTTAGATCTTGTTGACTCAGTATTTTTAGTAACTTTTTTGTCATTTGCTACAACATGACAACATACAAAAGTTTTTCTTTGTTCCCATGACATTGTTTTCCAAAATATTTCAAATAACTCCTTTCTTTTATCTTCATTTATGTTATCACAACTTCTCAGTTTTGATTTCTTACAAAATGATGAAATACAAGTAGGTTTCATATTTCTTGCAGGCCTTAAGACATCATGATGGACTTTTTTTTTTATATGATCATTCGTGACTCGTCTATAGCCTAAATACGCCTCTCCTTTCATTCTTAAATTTTTATTCAAGTTTTTTTTCCACTTACCCGGTTCTTTATTAGCTTTATTTTGTCTTTTCCTATTGATTGATAAATCTCCGTGATACGTATCAGTTTTTTCTAATTCATCTGGTTGAGGGTTAGATGTTTCACCAAAAGTCAATTCATCAGGTCGGTTGTAAGATGTCTCACCAATAATGGCAACTTCACTAGGTTGGGGCCTTGATGTCTCACCAACAGCGGCAACTTCATCGAGTTGGAGGCTTGATATCTTACTAACAGTATCAACAGCAGAATTCAGTACAATGGGAATATCATTTGCAATCATATTTAAATTGACTTGAGGATTTGAGTTTTCAATAACTGTACTATTTTCTGTCAATAATATTATGTTGCTCGTAGAGGAAATATCAGGCAAAAGTTCATTCGTTGGAATGTCCATTACTGAAGTATTGCTAATGTCCGCAAAATTAAATGAAGAATTCTCTATCATTTCTATAAAATTTAAGTTGTCAATATTAATTATGTTTGCGTCATTCTCCTTCTCCTTTATTTCGTTAATTTCTACGTTATCTTGAAATAGTACACCCTTGCTGCTGAATGTAATTGTATCAGCTTGTGCAATTTTTGCGTCATCAAAGCCGGCAGGCTCAACATTGATACTACCTACTGCTTGATGTAAGCCCTGCATTATATCTACTTCAGTTGAATCAGAATTAATAGAATCAATTGATTTGGGGTAAAGTTTACTACGTTTATTTATTGTTACCTGTGTCAGCTTTTCGCATTTTTTCCTTTTTAAGATAATCATTTTTTGTGCCAACAACGCTTCCCGCCTTTTTTTTAAATCGAGTAAAGTCGTGACTTTAACTTGAGTCTCCACGTCTTTCTCCTCCTCGTTCATGCTGCAAGCGATATCATCAAGCTGCTCAGTCATTTTCATAAGCTGAAAAAAACAGTTTATACAATATTTACTTACCAAATGTGAATGCATGCACACAAATTCGTTTGGTAAATGTAAAAAATCATAATTATACCCAAAATAATCCATAATATTCCTTTTTATTTATAAAAACTAAGTTAATATAATAAAAACCATACACCTAAAGTCTGTTTAATACCGCTCAAGTCCCATTAAAATGTTTATGGAACACAGCGTAAGTCAAAATGAAATAGTTAACAATACCGCCTAAGTCAATGAACATTACATTGAAAAACCGCCGATCTATTAAAGTTTAAAATACATCTAAAATACCAGTAATTACACTCTAATATACTACAAAATAATGAATAATCGAGGTGGCTTACCTTTTTGGTCCATCAGAAGTGTCTGTCTCTCTGCTAGAACCGTAATAGACAAAAATATACAATAAATTTGCTGCGCGGTCACACATCAACACAAGGTAGTATGGCGGACTGGCGACTTACGCGGTTGTGACACAACAAACGATTTGCGCGGTGCCAGAACTACTTGAATAACGCGCTGCGATTGGATAATTTAAAAAAAAATCTAACATAATTCGATGCGCGCCGTCAAAATCTATCCAATGAAGTATAAAACGTCATATGGCCAATTTTCGACTTACGCGGTATTGTTACCTAAGCGACGATATGCAATATTAAACTGTCACTGTGAATGTCAGCTTCACATTAATGTCTGGTATCCCCAAATTGCTTTTTAATTTTTTTCGACTTCTTTTGTTTGCGGTTTCGGCAACTATCTCACAAAATATTTTAGATCGGCGACGACGCGATCTTAAATCGTGAATGATTGTTTAGTTTAGTAAAAATATTTGTAAAAACATTATAAACTACCACACTGGCCACACCCAAAAAGAAATTACCCTGTCTATGGTTTTAGTGATGTGTGGTGTACGACTTTCTTCATGAATCAATGTTTTTGGTACATCAATATTTTACTGAAAAGAACATAAAGTTTTAAACATAGTACATAATAAAATGTTGTTTTATTTTTCTCTCAAAAACATATCAAAACCATAGACAAAACGTGATGATGGACGTCACTTGATAAACTTGTAGATGATGTCATACTAGTCATAGAGTAGTAAAAAATTCGGAAGCCCAAGAAATAGATGAGACAAGAGAAGACAACAAACAACTTACTTTCCAGTTTTCCCTACAGTGCCTTAGCGATAAAGTCTAATTAAATCTCAGTTATTCAGTCTAAATAACAGAAGATAAATAAAAAAAAGTGTATCAATAAAATCGGTTATGCAAAAATAACGACGTAAGGTCCTAATAATTAAAAAGTAATAATTAAGTTTGCGTAGCAGCTGAGCAGTTAAATATTCCAAGTAAGTGTGTATCTTTTAACTATCTAAGCGTGATTACACATCTGATTCTTTACTTGTTTTTTTATTATTTTGGATTCACTTGTTGATTCTTGTCCCATCTGTTATTTACTTGTTCTATGAGATGAGCGGCGCGAAGGTGGATGCTTTCGCGGTCGGTCTTTCGCTTCGCCTTCGATGCCGTGTTCGTACTCGCAGTCACGGATGATATTCCAACAAATTCTACATGAATAGCGATTATTTATAAAATCTAAATCACAAGTGTTATGTTAACAATTCAGCAAGACGGTTTAAAGACTGTTTAACGAGTGTATGTGCTGTGGGTTTGAATTGGGTACGATTGGCTACCGTCCTGCATCCAAAGTGATATTTTGTGTGTGCCGATAATTTATGTGTATAACCGCGCTGAAAAAGCATTCCTGGACCTATAAAAGAAGGTATGTAGAAGAGTTATTTTATAAATCTGATGAGATTCTGTTTTGAAAGTTGTGGGTCGATGTCATTACGAGCCCGAATTTAGGATTGGCCTGTGCACTTTGCTCTTTCTTTTGGTACCTTATTACCTTCTTTATATCTCTACCGAGCTATTTACGTATACAATTGATTGCTAAAAACTATAGTAGGTGCTCTATAATTGAAAATTTGGGGCTTGGGTTATTTCTCTAATTGCTTTCAATTGGCCTAAGTAGTCGTAGTTTGGTCCCGGTATCTCGTTTCATTTGGGTAACGCCTTGAATGAGTCGCCGCTTGTACCCGCCAAAGCCGCCGAGGTACTTGCAAGACTTCGTCAATTAATGTAACTGCTTCAAGTAATTTCTTGTTTCATGATAACCAAAATAATAAAATGTATTTTCCAAATATAATAATACCCTTATTATGTTTTGTTGATTTTCTGTATACCTACCAATTGTGTACTTTTAAAAACCCTACATTAAAAAGACGACCCTCTCTCTCTCAACAAAATATTTCTTGAAAGAAGTCAAATCCTCTCACTTTTTATTTATTTTTAGTGAGGTGAAAAATTCAAGAATTTTCTTTTTGGTAGTTTCATTGAGATAAAGAATATTATCAATCTTTTATCTTTAAGAATTAAGTGTCCTTAAAGTGCCTAAATATTATAACACAAAGTCTTTAGGATCAGTAGATAGGTGTATTTAGTTAATTCTTCAAATAGAGGGTATAAATTTCACTGGGATTTTATCAGAAAATCCTAGAGTGTCAAAAAGTTCTTAAAAAAGTCATAAAGGTGGATAATGTCCCTCATAGTTTTTTCAAATCACTCTTTCACCGCTACACCAACTTGAAGACCGTGTAGAAGGGACACAACACACAATCTGTTATGAAGTATTCATTACACCATTCTGCCCCCCACAAGTACTGTATCTTATTAATTGTATTAGTCACACACCAATAATTAATAACTATCAAACCTAATTTTATCATCAACAAGAATTAATAAACACCATGCTTAGTATTACATTTTCCACTAAAAGTAGGTAGTTTAGATCATGGCTGCCAAGGAGGCTTATACTGTTATTGGCAGTTTTTTTTCTGTTCATTAAATATTGCTGGATATCAGTGCCCCCAAACCTACCTTACTTTACTCATGATTGAGTACATAACATTATATACACATATATAACATAAATATTGACCTTTATCTGTGAAAAGGTCTCCCTATATCTTATGTGACTAATCATGTAATATCATGTCTTATAATACAGTTAAAACCGTTTACGATGACAACATTTAGAACAACATACCGGTTATATTGACCAAAATCATAGGTACAAATTACTTTGTACCTTGAAAACATCACCATTTGTTACGACTTTCGGTTTTTATTACCAACTATGAGTGGTCACTTCGGTGTCGTTATAACAGATTTTGACTATAATTTGCTTTTCGCCTATCCTGTTGCTATGCCAAAGCTTCCCTATAAAAATCAACTTGCTGTTTTCCAACCTTCAATGTTCGACCCAAACTTCTATGGAAATTGCTTATTACTGTCTTAAATAATAATAGCATAATGAATCAATAATTGTTCCAAACACACATCGGGCAACAGACCTCTCTGTGGTAGGGAGTAGCCCTTAAACCATCGTGCCCAGTGCGGGTTGGTGGATAAATCCTATACTATTAAATAAGCAAAATTTATCTATTTATTTGTAATTACGTACTCGAAAACGGCTCTAACGATTTACGGGTACCAGTTTACGGGGACGAAAAATCGATCTAGCTAGGTGTCAAATCTGGCAAAACTCATTTTCTCTATTTTCACCCGAGCACGCTCGATTCCCTGGTTACTAATTATAAATTAAGATATTTCCTATTATATAACAGTTATAAAAGCTATAGTTAGTTAACAGGTGAAGTGTACAAGTAATTATTTATCTTGCTCAGCCATTATGTTATCAGTGTGGCAATGCAAGTGGGGCGTGACTGTGTGTTACTAAGCATTGAAATATTTACTATTGAGTGTGCTCCCTTCATTGTGTTTGCTCACTGCATATTATTTAAAAAAATACTTAACAATATCACATTTGTAAGCCACTAAGGGTAGGTTAAAGGTGAGAGCACCCGTGCTTTGCTAGCTGTTAACCTTTTGACCGCCACGGTTGGCTATAGCCGATAGATGAAAATTACTTGAAAAATTTCGTTTTCTCGTCGGCTGTAGCTGACAGTGGCATGTTGGGCACTTTAAGGTTAATGTGCACTTGTTACCTTCAACTGGTCACAAATCTAGACTCACTGCTTCTATCTATTAAGCCTAATCATTACTAATATGAATTACTAATACTATAATTATTGAGTCAGTAATTAATTACTAACATTATATTAATTAAACTTCACTAAGCATAAACTGAGATTAAAATTAAATGATAACACACTTCGGCGGCTTTACTGAGGTTGTGTGAAAATGTTATTTAATTTCTAAAGATCATTCATAGGCTTTTGTTTAACATGTAAAGTTAATGACTGCAAAATTATAAAATTTGCTAGTATAATTTTTGCCTAATTGTTGTTACATGAAGCAAGCAATTTTGTTCCTCTTAAACCCATGACTGCAAACACAAACTATAATATAAAAGAACCATAATATTCTGTCAGTATTTGCTCATAGATTGTAAATTTGTAATCAAAATTACTTGAGCAATCTTTGTGACTCTTCAAGGTCGGCTGTAAAGAGCAATTAGAGGTGTTTACTAAGTAAACATTACCTTGTGATGCATTGCTCATCACTCTGACAAAAAGGACTAAACAGCATTTTTAGTGGCAAGTTTAGTATGAGAACATACAGGAATGAAGAGTGACGTGCCCTGTGAAGGGAGCAAATTGCCCCCAGCTGTGATTCAACAGAACTTTGATCTTCAAAGCCAGCTGCATACTAAGGGCTTTTATTCGCTGTTCACTGCAGTATCTAACTGATAGTGCATCCCAAAAATATTGTTTCGGTGTGTCTGTTAGTAAAATATGTAATTCTATAATACCACGAACATCTGTTTTCTGTTTTGAAATTTTATACCATTGCTACAAATTCGACATGTAAATTGACCAACAAATTATTTCAAAACAAATTTATCTTTTAGTGAAATAATTATGTTGGTAATTCATTCAAAGTAGGATAGGATGAAACATCTTTGATAAACAATCAACTGATAGTCTGATACATCTGTTGTGAAATGTCTGTCCTTGCAGCCATATGCTTAGTGTAAAACGCATTTAGGTATGTGCTGAGTGGAATTTTCTGTTCATGATGGTTCAAATGTAGAATACAGAGGATCTTTTTAACTGTTTATAGATCTAATCTTCTCTTTTTTTGGTAATTTTTAAAACTACAACTAAAAGCGAAATGTACGGTAGTTTGCATTATACAGTCTCTTGGCGCAAACCCTTTTTCCCAAAGACATTTTCCTAATTTTTGCAAAATATTTCTCTTATCTGTGACTCAAAGCTCAGTAACCCCCACTAAGGTCGATCAATCCTGGTTAAACTACGCAAGCCGAAGTCACTCCGCGGTTGGGTAAATATTTATAACGAGACCCCCGTGCCTGGAAAGCAGATAAAGCTGTCGGTCTCGGCTGACATTCGTAAATCTTTGACCACAAGTTACACCTAGGGTCCTGGGTCACGGGTACCGTGTTTCCCAATACCCAGGTATTGTGGTTGTAGAGGTCATACGCTCTACGTCAACTGCATCCACTTAAGACTGAAAACCGACCTCAACTAAGTCGGCAAAGGGCTAAGTTGGGCTAGTATGATAATAATTTTTATCTTGATGTAATTTCGCGGCTTGCATTTGCCTTCCGGAAATCCAAGGTACATAATCGATCAACGTTGAAACTTCGCAAGCCATTAGTCGGATTCTGACAACGCCAGGAATGGCCCAGAACACAACCACAAAAGTTTAACTGACGAGTTTCGAACATAACGAAGATAGATCTTATTTCGTCAATAGCAACACCTTATCCAGTTTCAGATGCTTATCCATGATTTCATACAAAACGTGCCTCCCGCAGTTTTCAGTTAAGGCACGTCTAGCGAGTCCTCAGTTACATCAGCATCAACAATGTAATAAATATTACAATGCCATTCACATCGTTTATGTAGATGTGAGAGACTTATATCGCTGTTTTCAATGCAGGTAAACGTTCATTGATGTACCTTACTTCTCAAAGTTAACAAAGTATTGAATGACCTATATCGTATCGAGTTTAAATCGAACCGAATATAGCAGAGCGAAAAATAAAATCAGAATACCGTCGTAAGAGATCCTAAATAAATGATAAAAGCGACCCTACACTTAGCATTAAAACCCGAAATCAACTGGGGTTTTCGGAGTGAGTCTGTAGGGCCCTTTACACTCTTTTTAAGTTGATTTAAAACATCGTTTCATGAGATTTGTTCATACAAAAGACTCCCACGATTCTGAAACGAATAAGTCTTCCTACCAAATTATTATCTTGACACATATCGACGTCCCAGAAAAAATCTGTAGAATGTCAATGTCCCTCAGTTCGGAAATTGGAATGAATCAAAACATGACAATTCAAATACCGCAATTTCTTATTCCGCCCACTTAATCATCATTGTCCTCGGTGTCAAATCCATCCTTTAATTTCTATAAAGAAATTTCCTGTGTCGGCCACTTCAGGGGGGTAACGGGGTTTGCGTGGCGCGTCCCACAAGGTCGGTCTGCCACTCTAGGAGGTGGAAGGGGGAGCCAGTGTTTCCATCTTCTTGACACAGATTTGGCCAAAAAATTGTCTAAACAACAAAAAAAGTGATGGAACTGAGTATGAAAATATTCGGAAATCGTCCAAAACGATCAGGAAATCTGAAATTTTTTAGTACTTGTAATTAATAACAAATTTCATTGTAGATCAAGATTCTACCTACTCGAACGAATTTACCAATATAAAAAGTCTATTTGATTCCCCGTTATAAAGGGTGTATTACACAGGGGTGGTAAGCTGGCGGGGAGGGGCGTGCGTGCACTAGGGATATGCGGCCCGCCGGCGCCAGGAGTTGGATCGATATTCCGGCCCACAGCTCACTCTGTCGAGTTGTAGTCGCGACGCGCTTGTGTGCTGCGCTATTCTCCAAGTTCCGTGCTCGTGTGTTCGTACCTTTAGAATTTTTATAGAACCTGTGTTGTGGTGGATTTATACGTTTGGATAAACGTACGGAGATGAGATAGTCTTCGCTAGCTATTGGTATGTTTACTTGCAAATTTTAATGAATGAGGTCAACGTTCCATTTAGGGTTACAGGTTTCCGGTGTATAGTGTCTGTGTTACTTGTTTGAAGATCAATAGTGAGGTTTACGTGTGATGTCACTTTTGCGTGTGTTTAAGGATATTGATTAAAATGTTTGCGCTGTTTTGTTCTGATACTTGATACATATACATTTTCCACCCTAATCTATAGACGTGTTTCTTCATGTTTGTTTTTATCGGTACCCCGAAAAGATGTCGATAACCGATAACAACTTCATCTGAAACAAATTACAAGTAAAATTGCGTACATTTCTTTTACTTTATGAATGAGCGTTTATAGTCGTAACAGGCCTACCTGTTCTGGATACTTACACAACTTGACAAAAACTATCACTAACAGTTATACTGTTGCCAGTTAAAGCAGAAAAAGAAGAGAAATGTACTTCATTCCAAACCAAAACCTCTAACTAGATAACATTGCTTACATCTTAGCATTAAAATGTCTTGACCTATTTAACTTCCCAGTCCGTCTAGGGACCCCAAGTAGCTGACTGCCGCTATGAGTGTCTCCCACAGTCTGTTAATTAGTCGTTAAACCTCTTGACCTGTGCTAAGAAGCATGCATATGAGACTTGGATGTCGTTTTATCTAGACGGAGATTCCAGACGGAATTCACCGGGTGCGTTCAGAAATCTGTCGTTATTTGCAGTCACTGCGCCCCGCCCCCTGCCGTCATCGAGGTCACTCGCGCAGACGTACTGAATCAACTGTCCGATATTGGTTAATGTTAGGAATATAATGTATCGCCGTACTGTATACCAAACTTAAAAGAATTAGATCTTCATTTTTTGACCTGATAAATATGTTTTTGCAAGAATTTTAGCGCGTTACGCTGTGACATTATTCCCCGTATTTTCCCAAGATGTGTCCAATTTTCAGCGGAGTTCCCGTGTCTTATGTTATGTATCAGAATATACTTCATTATCCTTGAATGAAGCCTTAAAAGATAAAACCTAGCACCAGCGGTCACAATGTTACATCGTATGATATCATACATTAGAACATTAATTTATCGTGTTTGTTATGATGTCATTGCTAACTCAAACGTTTGGTTGAGCATTTCTGGAGATGTATTTTAAGAACTTTGAAAAGAATATGATAAAAATACTCGTGATATGTAATGCCACGCCCTTCTGTTATGAAGCGACACAAAAAAATCGTTTTCTAGAGACCCCAATGACTCAGTAGACGAGGAATGCTTGCCATGATAATACAGAAATGTGTGCGGTTGACTACCTACATTACATTTGCTAATGACAAAAAAATAATAGGTGAGGTCATCGTCGACCGGCTTACATTCAGTGACCATTCATCGGCACATTTTTGAAGTTCACTTTTATTTTTACTCTGAATTTTTCGTCATAGTTTATTGATGTTTGGTCCAACTTGTGGGCGGCGTACATCTAAATTTGCACGATGATCGGTCACTTTGCCGCAGAATTTGTTTTACCTTGCACACTTCGTAAAAAGTGAAAATCTTACGTACACCATGATGAGCATAAGTAGTATGATAAGTTGCTGACGTTAAATATTTATCTCGACATATCTGCAAAACGCAGATATCGAAAGAATTTTTATCGGAATTGCAGTTTTCGGTTCAATTTCTGATTCAACCTTTTAAGCAATTAAATTGCGCAAGAGTGCGTTACCGGTTTCCAAGGATAAGAAGTTGGTGTATACTTTTATTTCGTTTGTTTTATCTCTTCAAGTGGCGCATACAGTTATCTCCCCTAGTCTGTTACATGACCTTTTCAATTGACCCAAAGTGTACCATCTTTGTGACATAATGGTTGAACGAATTATTTGGACAAGTTATTAATAGCTTGACGAATTAAGAAGTAATTGATCAACAAGGGAGTGAAATGAAGACATTAAAATCGCTGACTAATGAAAAATTAAAAACTACATTCTTTGTTGGTAAGAACTACTGTTCTTGCTACCATAATTATCATGCACAAATAGCGAAAGGTGAAGTCCAATGATTAATAAATATCGATTTTAAACACTAGTTATCTATAACTATTCTAATCTTTTAAATACTACATACTTTGTGTTTATGTCATAAGTCATTTATTCATTACAACACACTAATAATGGTATTAAGTATAATAAAGAGTTCGCTATGTTATGCCCGAAGGCGTACAAATGATTGAAGTTAGGTTCTGATCATTTGTTTTTAATTCAAGCCAGGCAAGTCTCTATAATTAAATGAAATAAGCCTGGCCTGGCCTGGTAAGCCTGGCCTGGTACAGGTAAGTCTCAACTTCCGCTGACATAATAAACCTTGAACGTGACAGAAATATTGCGAGTCATTAATAATGTCATTCGTTAAATGCGTTTTAAAAATCAGAAGACATCATGGATCAGAGTTATGATCACGATAAATAAGAGTTATACCTTCAGAACGTTTCCCGAATACAAAGCTACGGTTTCTGAGGAATCCAACAGCACTTTTTATAGAAATCTATATTTAGAGAGTTATGGCCAGTACGTAGAGAATCGAGCCGTGAACTACTGGACAAAGGTATCCGTTAATCGGCAAACGCTTTAGAAATACTTTATAATCGATGAGCAATTCAAGTTTTTGTGGAGTAGGACCGATAAAGAGAATTCTAAAAATTGGTCTACCCTTGAGGAATTCTCAAGGAGCGGATTAAGTTTTACTTCTCGGTATTTCCCCGTCGATTATAAACAGTTTATAAATAAACAAAATAGCTACACTAATAACATTCAAGGAAAAATATGGTACGGTAGTTAATACTGTCATATTAGCTACAATTGCTATCACAATTTGTTTGTGAAATGCAGAAATGTGGACTCTTCAAATACAGCACTTACAAAATCTGGTATTCTCTATATACCCATAGATATTCAAGTATTTGCCCACCAGGTTACAATACTGGTACCGTCATCAACTCATCAATATGATTACTAACCTAAGTTTTCGAAACGTGCCTCAAGCTTGCGACAAAATTGTTAAAAATAATTCCCTCCCTTCACATTTGATTGCATCTCAACCGAAATTACAAACGTTCGAAGTCGAGGCCCTTTCACGCTTGAGTACCAAAAGGCGTTAATGCTTCTAACAAAAGGGGCACGCTACCACTAGCTTTCTACTCTTTCTGTCAACAGTGCTCATTGTGCTTGCTACTTTGTTTATTATTTTATTCGACTCGGTTCGAAGTTTATTACTACCGAAGAATTTGACGTGTTAATACTACTTTTTACATGCTTTTCTGTTTGTCTCTCGTTTGTGGCTCTCTGTTTTTGTCAAATCTTAGAGGTGCCTCGCTTAGCTTATCTTGTGTTTTAATTTGTTACATCTTAATTAGTATGCCATGATTCAGCAAACCGATTTTAATAATGACCTTCATCGTTTTATTATCAAAGTAAGACGTTCAAGCAATTGAAAATCGCGTTTAATATTCCGGCAGTAGTGTCCTGAGACCCGCTCTACCGGGGTCGTCGACCTCGAATCCAGTCCATGTCTTGCACTCGCCGACTCACGTAACAACCGCTTTCTGAACATACGTACACATAACGCTAGTACACGTATGTGTTGCATGTGCTACCCAAAGAGCTGCGTAAACTTACCCACTGACAAGTTTATTCCAATAATTTTCCCTTGGTTATAGAATCAAGTTATCTGGTCTTGCCTAATCATTCGTTTAAGAATCAGGAGGTTACAGAACTGCATATTTACATACAATTCCAATTGATTTTGCGCTTGCCTAGCTCAATAAATCGATGCTCGTTAAATCGCAGTAGACGGCAAAATGTAAAAGTTAGTCTAGCTAGTGATAGCGCGGAAAGAAAAGCTCATAGAAATGTTATTTTGCAATCGGCGATCGAGGAATAAGATATGGGTACTTCAAATCTTCTGGCAAAACCGGTTGAAGTATACTCAGTTGACGGCTTGCCAATCAGTTCTGTACATTAACTTGGTGGGTTTCTAATTTCAGTTTATTATTACTGCAAATAATAACGTTTTGTTGTCCAATTATTACTCGTATATTTCTGCGGCTGTTGCTAGTATCTTTATCGATAATACCGTTATCTGTGCATCGTCATGTCTGTATGACCCTTGCAGTGAGAGCTGCGGAAAATATCCCAGGTTTCCAACTTTGAACGTTGTCTTATACTTCTCACAAACCTTTCAGATTGCAACCTATGTCAATATAGTGATAAACTACGATTGTAGCTTGTTGTAATTGTCTTGTGAATAAATAAATAACCCTTCTTGTAGGTTACATAGTTTCACTTTATAATTTTAACAGTTAATTTAAAAATCGCTAACAGCGTTACGAATACGTTGTTCGGTAACGTAACTACTGTATGTGTAGCTGTTTACGCTTTAAAAAACATCAAAATGTCATGAAAATTGAATGGAGTACTTGATTCACCGGAACAATCTGTCGGTTGTTGAACATCAATTTGAAGCAATCAAAGCGGATTGTTAACCAGTCCTGCTCTTCAGATACATTATAAAATCGTCATGAATTGACTGTGATGTAATATTTTGAGATGAGAAACTATTCCTGTATTTCTTCACAATTTTTACCTCTGAAATATCAGAAAAACTTCTCGCCAGGAGTTAAGGAAAATTAATAATAAATGCTCAAGCCTTTTAGCAACATAAATTTACTGACGTAGGTTGGTGTTGTTTATTCAGAAAATATTCACTAAGTCAAGGTTATGCAAGGCATAATATTACATTCGGCATGCTCTGAAATTGAAGTCAGTATATTCTCCATGTTAACGGTTGCGTTTAAAATGTTTTATGGTTATGGTGCATTGTGTTGTTTTAACGTTAATTATTCTGTGTTGCATCACTCATCATCACAATTTCAAATATCGCACCGAGGCCAGCGTTTTACATAGATATAAAACCCGCAGTTATGAACGCAAGCTTTATTTTGCTGAGACAATGGAAGTACCCATCATTCCAAGCTTTCAACTTCCTTCTCAGAATTTCAAGCGTCGAAAGCTTGACCCACATTGATATTATCTGCTTAAAAATATTTTTTTGTCATTTGTATGACATTGAAGGGCTTAGCTGAAGAACGAACGGACAGCATTGAGAATCCAGAAGAGGATAAGGCCTCAAGGCTCATCTTATTATTTAGGTCAAGTTTGATAAAATATTAAGGCTTTAACTTGCAGTGAAGGGATAACATCTCAAAGACATTAAACACAGAGTTGCCATCTAAAACGAGGTCATCAAGAGATCTTAATAACACAAAGTATTAACTGTACTACGGCTTACACTTCACTAATACTTTCGACGGCCAAAAGATAAAATCATTTTTATTACTGGCTGTCATATCCTCAACCATTTCTCGGCACCATATTTTTGGACACTGTGTGCCAAGATTAAGCAATTCCTTTGAACGTTCGCAGAGACGATGTTGTGTATTGACTACAGATTTCTCTACCGGTATATGAATATTATGGAAAGTGTCTTCACGTGCATTTGCACAAAGAATTTCATTGCTAAGTCATGGCTTGTGAATAATTCATAGTGCATTATTAACACGAACGAACGGCTTCCATACAATGGTTACCTATTTTATTTTCTAAGAATGTATATAAGTGCCGTTGATTCTAATGATGCGACTGTCTGCAATGTTTGCTAAAGGATCTTAATCGTGGATTAATTGCCCCAGTTTTTGTTTAAATTATTAAACAAACGCACAATATTAAACGGGCATGAAGCTGAGATGAGAACGGACAGACAACTGTGAACTACTATAGTTTGTGGGTATAACAGAGCGAAATTTAAAAGAACAAACTGATGCAAGGCGACTGTTAGAGGAATGAAGACCCTGTTATTAGAAAAGTTTAGGAAGTAAAAAAGCTTAAAAGAGGTGAGGCATAATATGGAGAAACTGAACGAATTTTGTGAAAAATAGATATGGATAGAACGATTGTAGGGGAGACTGGAAGACAAAGACGTGTTGCAACGACCCCAAATAACATGGGACAAGGGCATTATGAGAAATAAATAAATAGAGTTCAGATATAAGCGTTAATACTGAAATAGATAAAACTGAAATCAATTGCTGCAAATGTAACAACGAGTCAGATGAGTTTCACAAAATGCAAACAAAAAAAAAACTAACTAATAGTTAAGTCTACTATCTGTATTCAGTCCACTCGTTTGTTGTATTAGGTGATAGAGTTACTCGTAACTCGATACTTACATGATTGCCCGGTGTCCGACTGAGCTCCGACTGTCCATTTGTTAAATTAATATTGATTGATCAACAATCAGCTAGATTAGATTTCTTTTCCGAATTATGATACTGGCATTCCTGTACGTACCGCCATATAAATATTATTTTTATAATAATAAATAATGCAATACGTATGGGTTTTGGCAACGTGTCAAAATATGGCGTTTCAGGCATTTTCAACATCATATTTTTATATTCGTTTATGAATTACCGTTTTCTTTTTCGGAAAATGGTGTTCATGGGATAAAGTAACATTTTCTTTTACAATAGCTCCTCATTTCGTTTGATGTCCTTTTTGTCTCGTAAAATTAACGAATATAGCCCAAGACAATAGTATCCAAGTTGTTGATTCTGCCGTCTGTTTATAATTTTTATGGCCGCTGCGAGTTATATTGACCTAAATAGGCGATAGCGTCATCGCACCACCGAGGCTAACCTCTTGCATGTAGGCGTGGCAACTTTACTGCACATTGTGCCGCCTGTTAAGAGAAAGATGAAAAATAATGAAGAACTTAAAAATATTGTGATAGAGTTCATAATTAAGCAAGCTTTGAGCTCGGTGGCGTATTTAAGTAGTTTAGTTTTTAAACTCACTGCTTCACCGCTTTTCTCACAGTGCTTTAACTTATTGTTTTGTAGACGTATCGCGTGTTACATTCTTAGTGGTGGATTAGATGTAGCGTGCAGTGCATGTGTTGCCATAAAACCGGTCGGTCGCGCACAAACAACAGAGCCGGCCTTCGCCGCAGTTGCCGACGCCCGGGGTGACGTCACCATGCTTATGTCATACCATTACCGACTATGATTGAATGCTGTAACCAAATTGACCTGCAAAACTTAACACATATATCTATCCGAAACATTTTATCTAGAAGGACTGCATCAATGCCAATTATCCTTACCCACGTCAGTGAAATAAAGATAATTTCGATCGTCAAACATTCTCATCGATTATAAAGATGATTCGTTCTGCATGACTGTATACCTACTTCTGACGCCAAAAGGTTTATTTAGAACAATGGGTAAGCAATATTGGTCAGTCTAGTCGGATGCGTTGGTAATACCGATTGGTTTACGTCACAAATTAGGTCTGTTTACAGCACATTACATTTACGTTATGATTGTACCTATCTAAATTCTTGATCATATGATCGTAATTGGCTGGGCAGACTAATATTGCAACATAGCTTGTCATTTGATACAAAGAAGCACTGTAAATGAACAGTGGGTTCATATTATTTGACGGGTAATTTAAGAAGTTTATAATGAAGCCCTTCAGGTGGTCACGTTTAAATGTGGCCTGTTTTACCCGGTAAAAAAACAAGAAACAGCAAAATGTGCTCTAACAAAAAGTTTAGTATACCCCTGAGACTTGTAATCCAAATGACGTTGGTATTACAGAATACAGTCGTGGTTGGCAACTGACAAATGAGCCGTATCCTACTCTACAAAGTTCAGTGGCGACTCCCACGCACTATACTCATTGACTCCTATCTTACCAGAGGTGATGGTGCAACCATAATAGTTACAAAACTTTGTCATAGTAAATTGTAAGATTGGACCCTTAATCAAGTAAATGCTGGCCTAGTTCCGAAATTTTAAAATTGATTGGGTGTAACGTGAAATCTGCGTCGTTCAAATCTTTATCCATTATTTAGAGCATAAACGTGATGACAGAGGCATAAAACTCTGAAATCATTGGCCCCGATCCCTCGATCCAACCAACTCCAAAGATTCTAAACACGCGAAGTCTAAAAATAAGCAGCAATTTGGTTTAGCCGATCTATCTACAGATACGTGCTTCCCAATGTCCGGTCAGTGACGTTTGGGCAAATTGCCGCGCCACTAGCCACCCCTGCATGGGCCATCCCAGTCCCGAGGGATCGATTTTTGCACCTAACACAATGTGTGCACACTTTGTGTGCTATTTACTCGGCCTTCGATGTGTTTTGTCAAGCATTACTATGATTGGACTTATTTCTCTTCAACATCAACTTTGGATGTTTTTCAACACTCAAAATGTTTTGTTCATTATTTTTAGACTATGATTCCGATTCAACCACTCAAATTAGCAATCTGATTCATGAACAATTAAACATTTCTCTATTGGACTCTGGTTCAGGTACTATGAGGATGTGGACCGGATATCCTTTTGTTTCTGCTGTGGAGTCATGTTTCGTGTCAGTGATGGTTTTGTTTATTATTTAGAACATGCGGTTGTGGCTGGCGTAGGAGGGGGGGCATTTTCACATGAGGGAGCGTTTTGATTATGGCAGCTAATTAGCCGTGAGGTCGTGAACGGCCTGGCGTAGCGCAACTAACGTGGCTTATGCTTTAAAAAATATACATTCATTCAAAATGAACTTCACAAAAAAACTGTTTAAAACTCCGATACCGAATTACCTAAAACTGCTTTTTAGGTAATATCATGTTTGCAAAGTGACGATGTCCATAAGTGTATGTTGTTGGTACTGAGCTCAGCGGGTGGGTTGCAAACAACTTTACTTGTAAGGCAAAAAGGCACTGAACGCGTATTGTAAATGCAATGTCCAAGAAATGTAGTAATTACAAGATAGACGGACTCTGCTTCTTTGGTTTTGGATGCTTCGCTAAAATTTAAAAACACTCGCTAGTAACAAATATTAATACTGCAAAAATAATCAGTAAGTATAATATTTTTATAATTCATTAGTTAGCAGAGTTGTGAGTGTAACTCACGCGACTCGGCTTCGGGCGCGGTTCTATATTTGGGTTAATGGATTCGTCCGCGCACTGCCTGCTTTACCGGTTCCAGGCCGCATGATCAAGACCTAGTTTACCTTTGTACAAAATAACGAACACACCTGAATTTTTAAACCTTGATCATTTTGTATCTGTTTTCCAAAGGTTCCGGCGTTGAAATGTATTACCAATATTATTTCTCGTGAGATCTTCCATACATCCCACATACTTCCATATAACACATCATATGAGTCCTCAGATCATTTTGGTAGTCGGCGTCGTATACGCATACTAGTTGTTGTTTCGGCGAATAGTTGAGTTCATCTCACAACCACTTTTGCTGAGTTAATGGCTCTAAATTTAGAGGCAGTCGTGATGTCAGCACACATCCGAAGCTGGAAAATGTGCCACTGCAGATTTTATTTCGTCATGTTTACTTTGATAATTTATCGTTATGAGATTGTTGATCTACGAAATTTTAGTAATGTACATAAATATTATTACAAGCATTAAAGCTTCCTACGTCAAACCGTTGTAGTTTGAGACTGTCGAAATTAAAATAACAGCCAGTAACTTAAAAACAGACTAATGAAACTTGCAATAAAACTGAAGGTTGATTAAAAAAACAAACAAAAGCTTCGACTGCGGTTAGAAATGCAGCACAAAGTGGCAGGTTGTGCGCGATCCGCAATCGTCCTACTGTGACTGTGACGGACCGTAAATACATCCGTACATAAAAATTAACAGTTATTTCAAGCTGATTGAAAATAGACTTTATGGTCTTCGAAATAAAAGCCACGTAACATGTTAATTTTAACGGGATGGAAATGATAGAAATCGCAGTGCTTCCTGCGGTTGTAGAATGGGAAATGAAAATGAATGCACATAATTATGAATGAGTTGCGATTTGTGTGTGACTTTTGATTGAGAGATTGCTCATACTTGGTGCTCTCAGATTTGAAAATACCTTTTTGAACTTTATCAACCTCTATTTCTTTTCTTTGATTTTCCCCATTTTGATGGACTACTAAAATGCTTCTATAAGCTAAACTGTTGGACTCTTGCCGCTTTTCCTTATTTATTTTTACTATGCTATAGAAGTTTAGTGTTAAAATCTTTTACCTCCCTCAAATTAGGATCCTTAGCTTTTCTTCAAACCACTTTATTTAAAAAAAAATTTAACTCTTCTATCTCGGATTCATTCTACGTTGCCTATGCTGAACCAGTTGTTTCTAGTGCACTAACGGTTTTCTCGCTGTTACAACGCTTTACATAATATAAGAGTAAACGTGAAACCGCATAACGCGAGCAGTACGTAATTACTTGTAAATTGCGTGCCATTTCAGTACTTTTTACTTTGTATGTTTGTTAGTACGCGAGGAAGTCGTAACTTCTAAGATGTTATAGCTAATTTATTAGACGTTGTTACTACAAGTTTCTGGAGACATTTTAACCGGTAGTAAATTGACGATAAGAATTTTACCGTAGTATTTTATTAGACCGACATGCGACATTGTGTTTGTATCAAATGATGAATTAATGGTAAACGTAATTAAAGAACTTAGTTAGGCTACAGTTTAGAAATACAGCAATTAAAACATATTTTAATACCGCTTGTTATTTTCTCGGAAACTTTACGCGGGTCTGCCGTTTGAGTTGAACTTCGAGTCTAGTTAAGGTGGAAGCGGGGTAGCCCGCAAAATTCAAATTTTCTTACGCTTTTTGCAATTTGCCGGTCATTGTCAGGCTGTACATTGACCAAAATATGATTGCTGTAACCCCATTGAATAACTATTTCATGTACCTTAAGTAGTCGGATCCTGAAATACCCGAATAAATGCAAACAGATATATATTGGCATTCCTACTTTTTAGGGTTCTTTTAATGTTAGGATTCTTTTAACGTGTTCTAGTCCATATGATAAACTGAATAGCTAAAATAACTGCGGAACATGTATGGTTCATAGCTATCCATAGCAGCTCTTAAACGCCTTACGATTTAATGGAAGTCTTTAAGCATGCTATTCCAAACTGACACAGGAATTAGGATATCCGCCGCCCAAAGCGGTTCGTCCACTTATGATGTATGACGGCGCTGCGTGTCCCCTCGCGGTGCAGATTGCGTGTCGTCTAGTCATTTAGCAGACGCGGTAAACATCGGGGGAGGGTCGATGGCAGTACCTGGGCCATTTGTATCTGTCTTAGTGTCTCGCCATTTCACCACGCTCATTATGACTCAAGATACGACAGAATGTTTGAGTTCATGAAAATTCTTGCAGAAGTTGATGCGAAAAATACGTATGTTTTGGTGGAACTTGGGCCTGGGGTATATGTAGCAGGACGTGTAAGTTTGGTCAACTACATAATACAAAAGAGATTGTATATGTATTGATTGCAAAATCCTCTTCGACATTTTTTTTTCTGCCTCTGGTATCACTCACCTTTGAAGAAGTTAATTTACTAAGAAGACCAATCCCTTTCTACGTTGCAATCCAATCAAAAGCAATATTACTTAAGCCCTCTGTTGACTCTACTCCTACGTAATTTGTGGTAACGTTCTACGATTCCGACCTTTAAGGCTGGGTTTATAAGCGCGCTATAGTTTAGGTGTGTAGACGAGTTCAAGGGTAGACAACGCCCTAAATCGTCGGGGAACGACTAAATATCAAAGGTTAACATAAATTATAGCGTAATATATTCGTTGAAGCTCGTCAATGATGTTTTGTAATGTTAGGTCTGGATTGTTTGTTTTAAATATTTAACAGCCTTGTGTATGTGCACAGAATTTTTGTTTAGAAGTCAAATCTGTCTGACTCTTGAATAAAGCTGTACTAAAATAATATTTTTAATGACTATAGTGTATAACCGCAGTTAACGTTGTTCCATGACTGTAATGGCAGGCTATGGTGTGCTATGGTGTAGACGACGCCATGTCTACTTGTCGAGGTCATCGACCGCGCCGACTTGCCTATTCGATACACTTGCTTTGTTCGACTTTTGTTGCTTCTTTGATTCGTGCTAGCGCTTAATCTATGTTTATGTAATAGTGCGAACACTGTTTCGTATCTATAGATAAAACAATTTATTTGACTGAGGATTTAAATTAGTTTTATTTTCTCTTTTATTAATATCCTCAATTAATACAACTACTTAAAGCGATCGGTTTATGTCTACCTCTTCTCCCATCAAAATTAAAGACTACATATGTCTAAAACAAGTTGCCAGACTGAAACACATTCAGTGATGCTCGTTGTCGAGTCCCAGCCTCCACTCCACAGTAATCGTTGGAATTCAATCATAACCGTTCGTCAATCACGCGTGACACTCGTCTGCGGCTAGTATGGCACAGAATTATTCAATGGGTAAACATCCTACCCACAATGTTTATGGAACGAGGCGAAAGCGTATCAGGGGTGAGACTACAGCAAATTGAGAGACAATTTCTGATATGATATGACTGATCAACAGCTCGGATATGATCTAGATATTATCACACTATGAAATTCGAGATCTGAATTGGATTTCTATTTCTGGGAAAAAGTTGCCATGGCCTTTATTAAAGTCCTGCTGAACGCGACCAAAGAAAGTTTCTTTCTTTGATGAAGACTTTAATGGCAAAGGGGCATCCATAATGAATTTAAACAATCATCCGTCTTTGCTTTTTGAACAGCGGGTATACTGAGCAACTTTTGGGTTATAGTCCTTGAAATGTGTCCACTAAACTCGGTCGACATTCAGCAATCATTGTATTCCGGCTGACAAATGTCAAAGAAATATCGTTCGGCCCACCATCTTGAGCAGCAAGTCATTTTGACAAAGTGCTGCCAGTCAGGAAGGTCATTAAAATGCAATTAAACAGCAACTGATAATAATATAAGTACATTGACGAAACCGGTATCGTTTGAGCTGAATGATTTAAAAAAATATATCTTTAGTGGCATTGAAATTCTAAATGCTACTTCAACGACGAAAAACACATTTATAACAAGGTAAGCCTTTAGTAAGTCTAAAGTTAAAGTTGATAAGAAAACATGAAGAGGGCTGAATATTTTTATGAATTTTAAACCAGCTGCAGAACTTTTGGTGTCCTCTTTCTGTCCTACCCACGCTTTTCCATGAATATCATTATCCTGTTCTTTCTGTTCGTGTCTCCTTGATGTAAATATTTCGCATCTAATCGTCCTTATTAACTGTATGTAGGTAAATGGCGTCATGAGAATGGGTGTTACTTATAAATAGAATGCTAATTATGTAAATAGGACTTCGTGATGGATCCGCTACGTGATGGAAAGTGCGAAACTCCAAGCAGTTATGTTGTAATGGTATATTGTTATTGATACCCGGTGGAACAACTGTACAGCCTTTTCTCAGAAATCTTGTAGACGTGCTATTGTAATTTGATTGGCTTGCTATGTTATATTATGCTTAGTACTTGCAACTTTAAATCAACGATTTGACTATAGTTTTGAAAATTCTAGCAATGAAAAAGGCAAACTTTTTTTATCTTCGCAAACAACTTAATCGTGAATGATATCTCGACTGTTGTATATTTTTTGTTTCGTTCAAAGTCATGTTCTGAATTTTACTTCGGTGTAGTTCAGTTCAGTCTGCCTAATTTAGAACGATGATATGATTGTGATAAGTGTTTCGCGCAGGTATTTACTTTAGTATATTCGTTCATGTCCCAGAATCTTGACTGATTTCACATAAGATTATGTCTGTGTCCCATTGTTTATTCACAGTTGCGTTTGTAACAAAAACTTGTGTGAATTTTGAGCTTTGTTTTATTGTCAGGTCTGTGTCAAATGGTGCGCTCGTTGGGAATATGAGATGATGTAAAGAGCCATTGTATGAATCCACAATCATACTTTAAAATTAAGATCCCTGATCTGGGAAGAAAAGGGGTTCAATAAACATTACGAACGTTATCCCGATGCATGATGTTGATGAATTTGTTCATTTGTAACGTCCTCGTAATCGACATAGACGGTATTATTTTATTTTGCATTAATATTATATCCTTGATCATTATACTCTCTTGAATGATAAGCATGCCCTCATGATAACACAAGAGGCCTGAGCGTGCGTAATTCATGTGGATACAGCCAACGACATAGATTTCTATTGTGGCTGTCAGCTCGTCGGACCTTCGTTAACCGAGCCATTATGCGAGAAGGTCAACCTCACTGCCCGACTGAATTATACCCGTATTACCAAATAAAGTGAACAGAATCATTTGCCGGCTTTATGAATATCACTCGTAAACTTTTAATAATCAGATCGGTCTCCTTTTTTTATAGATCAGTTATTATTACTTTTATGAACGGGCTTCATTTCATGCCACATTTCATAAACGTTCGTCAGTGTATCGCAGCCGCATTACATCTGCACTATTCAGACACCGCTATCAACAATTGTGACGAATAAAAAGTAGAAGCGCTCAAATTATCTTCAATTTGTCAAGGTTAACATCTAATTGTAACCTTAGTGAGTAATATCATCCATGAACTACAATTTGCGAAGTTGATGTATGAGGCTATTCATGAACAAGAAATCTGAATTGTTGCGGATTCCGTGTTGGAGTGTAAATGAGTCACAAGTTACGTAATCTCGCCTTATTGATCCTGATGTATAACGTTAACGCTTTAATTTCGAAACCTGTTCTGTTGCAAATTCCTCACACTTACGTGTGCTAAGAGAAGCAACTTCTGAGGACATTAGCTGCACTATGTCATAATTATTATTGTCTGTCTAAGTAAATTTGTGTTCAGGACGTAACGCCATGTAATAGGTACTGTCCGTAATCTAAGCTAGTCTTCTTGTCGTCTTTAAAATGTACCTGCTTGTTTGTTTGATCTAATTCAAATAAAATGGCACATCGACTTGGTTCAGCCACTTAGGTGTGGCTATTAGTCTTGAAAGCGGTTATCTTATCTTATCACCGGCCGGCAGCGTGATGTCATTTGAAATAACAAAAATATTATAGAACACTCTTGTGTCTTTGAATTGTGTATGAAATTTGTCCAGCGGTGTTTTTGGTGAAATCGTGTTCCTATTGGTGGTAATTTTTACGGTTATTATTCGGAAAATTCAAGGTAATGTAAAAAGTTAATCAATTGTTGCATTATTTTAATTTTGAATTTCAACTAGCTTTTGTCAGAGAAAGCGGAAAACCCTGGTTTCAAGGATCGAAACGTTGATTTGGACACTCCTATATTTGAATCCCTATTTATTACCGCCATAGATAATAATAAATTGGATGTAAACGCATTGTAGTAAGTTAAGTTGGTTGCATTTGAATAAACATTATGCAACCAACTTGAAACGGTCATCTTTTATTTATATATACTGACTGACTTACAATTCAAGGTCCATTAGTCTATATTTGGTATTCGTTGTCGTTATCAAGATCATCATTATTTTGTGTCTGAGGTACAAAACTACAACTAGTATCCGATCGTATGGTTGCTATAATGTTGTGTTTGCTATTTGAGAATCTATACCATGGCACAGTCGGTCTGTGCTTAATAAACTATAATAATCATATAATATTATGCTTTATCGACCAACAACGATTGACTGATTTATTTACTAGTCTAGAATTAAAACATGAATACAGATCTCGATCAATTACAGATTCATTATTTTCTTTACTGCGTAACTTATAAAGGGCGTTATTTGTTATGACTGGATGAGAGCCGAAAAGGATATAAGTCAATGTTAACGCTAGGTAGCCGGGTTGGTGACCGGAAAACGGACTCGAACCCTCTCGCACCGTTGACATTGTCACCAGTGACTGGCTTTGGGTCGATGGACATAATAATCCTGCACCGGCAGTTATTTCATAATACTCGGACTCTTTAAATTACCTGTTACAACTTTATCAAAATCCGGTTTGGCTCGTAAATAACGACTATTACAGCTTCCAGCGCATGATGCTTGAGCGGAGACTGCGAATTCGCCAAAAATAGGTACTTGACGAAGCCTTTGAGACGGTTGATTTGATGATTTATGCAAAGTTGCCTATTTTCTGGTTACTAGTTGCTAAAGAATATTCTTCTCGTCTTTCCAGATAGTTGAGCGTGGCGGCGAGGTAGAGGTTGGTCGCCATGACGACCGACATATCGGTGTCCCGCTGGGACCCGTCCATCGGCCACGGCCAGGAGATCATCGACGAGTTCGAGTACGATGGCGGCAATTCGTCGTCGAGGCTATTCGAACGATCGCGCATTAAGGCGTTAGCAGGTGAGATATATCTATTACGGCCAACTTCATAGCTCATCATTCTCCTGACCTGATCTCAATTGTTTTGGGATCGGTGCAGCATGTCTTCTTCTTCCATACTTCTCTATTACTCGTCATCTCATCAGACACCTCCTATCTTGCCATATCATCCTTCTCAAATCTTCATGGCCCTAAAGGAAAAACCTAAATGATAAACTAAACTGCTCTATATACCATCTCCAAAGGATTGGTATTTTTATTTTGGTAAACTGGACTTCGGTCGATTCTCTTCGCATCTGCCAGAATGCTATATGATAGGGCCTATCATAGAATCTTTTTGTATTCGATCCACGATTAGTCATTGACGGATTTCCGCCAACTATTTCATGAACTAAGCCAAACACTTGATTGAAAACTTCATTGCTATTCATAGTACCATATTTATATATATAGTACCATGCCAAATTTTCCTATAGATATTTCACCGGAATACTCCCTACCTGGCTACCAAACTGCCATATTATAACAAACCTTTTTGTACGGTATCCCTCTATGAATAGCAAGGATGGCCTTTCATCCACCCCATCGCTTTGCGTAGGTGTTGTACTCAACAGTAGAAATTTTCCGGCTCACATGACTTGGGAAGCTTTTTGTCTACACAGCTTTTAGCAGGCCCATAATGGCACTCTTTTCTTACGTGTAACGTGCTCAAAGAAAAAATGGTAACACTTAAGTTTTCAACAATAGCTCTATTGAAGAGTAGATCATTTGTTTCAAAACTAGCTTTGTTACCGCTGTGGGCTTCGATAATTTGTTGAATAATGATGACATTTTCCATGAATATATTGAAGATGTTGAAAATATATTTATCTAGTAGGTTATTCAGAAATTAATTACAAGTATCAAGCAAAGGCGTTCTTATTGAAATATGTGTCAGTACACTTATCGATAAGATTTGAGCTGATTGCTATGATACGGTAACAGAAACTCGGGCTAATGTTGCGATAAAGTCTATACTATGTTAATCAAACAAAACTATGCCATTAGAAAACAAAGTTACTTCAAAGAAACCAAAGGTTCGATGACCTACGGATGCAAATAGAGTTATCTAAAATGGGATTACTTTAGTTTTAGATAACACCCCAGAGGTCGGAACCTTGACACACTACCAGTATTTTATTATTTAAGCTGTATCATCCATTGTTTGTAGTATATTTCATAACACCATGCAGCAGCTTATCGGACATCGCTTACCGCAGCATCCGTTTTTCCGTGTATAACAACGGGGTATCAAACCTCTGGTCAGAAATTTAGAATTTTCAAAATATGTAAAATAAAATTACACATGTCCAAATAGCATTCAATGAACTATCAGATAGTCTTCGATACCTCACGCTTATCGTTTGATGAAAACTGTTATCTGTTACTTCAACCGAATCTTCTCGTTGAACCAATCACAATTTACCGTTTTAGCCGTAACCTGGGCAATATTTGTGTTAAAAATTGATTTTATGTGTCGTACAGTTGCAGTTGTTAACACCAAGTGTAGTAACAACACATCAATAATCAACATTATCAATTGTGTAACGAATGTGCTAATAAATTAAAACCTGCCTAGTGTTGTCGACATCTGGCGCATTGGTATCGAATATCCTTGTCCAGTGGTAGTTGAATTTTGTCGCTCTAATTCTTCTCGTCTTTTGCCTGGTGCGTTGGTTCAGTCGCCGTTCGTCGCCGGCGACATGACATCCACCGAGGGATATGAGCTGATAAAAAAAGGAGTAGATATTGAAGTGCCCGGTTTAGATGTGTATTATGACAAGGTCGTGATAGAACTTAGAGGTTTGTTGTGTTGTGTTATCTATCAGTGTTCCTCAGTGTTGTGCCTGTTTTGGATTGCATCATTTTGGATTTTGTTTTCTTCTTCGTTGGATCGGATGACAGATAAGTGATGGTGGTCTATTTTAATCCCATCGAAATAATAGTTTTTAGAACACATATTTCTAAAATATCATTTAGGTGTGTTGTAAAATTGAGTTTCCTACCTGATTTTCCTTGTAAATCTATATTTGTTTCAGCAGTACATTCAAGTGGTGCAAAATAATTATTTTTAATTGGCATTTAATAGAACATCTATGTTCTGAAAATGTTCATTTCGTTAAAATTGATGAATAATTTCGGCGTTTCCATGCCAATCGTCAAACTGTTTTTTGTCCAGCGAAGGGGATGAGGGTATTTCCTCTTTTTTAGGCAGTGACTACAACTTATAGTTGCCACCGAAAAAGGTGTGGGGGATTATGCACATTTGATTAAAAAAAAAAAGCATTAGATACGGCAGAACAACACCCTGCACATCTAGGACTGTACTTTCCGCTCTGAAGCGTGCGAATAGCAATCTGATCCATTTCTCGAATTACACATATTATATTCCGAACCTAACACCTTCTTGGAGTATTGTCGTGTGAGTTATTACGATGTCGTCGTCGAACCCGGACGGGCTGGAGCCTCCACTCCCGAAGACTCGGTCCGCGAAGCCAGCTCTCTGGTCGCCGCGCCGCGGTCGTCCCCACTGGCGGTTAATGTGTTAACATTCCCTACTTTGTTTTTATCGTTTTCCTTTTGATTTTTATGAGTGTTGTTTATTATGTGCATTACTTTTGGCTTTCAGGTCCGTCTGTTAGGGAATTTTCTTTTTATAAGTTTCTATCCTTTTAGTATCTCTTAGAGTTGTCTTCCCAAGGGACTTTTCTAAGTCATGTCTCAAAATAATGTAATTTCTGTCCTGTTTCTAGCTTCTATTTGTAAGTGTTCTTAGGGAGTACCCCAAGGGATGATTCTGAGCCTACATCTAATTATTCGCTTATCTCTTACCAACATTGTTTGTATGTATTATCTGAATATGTAGAACTAACAAATATCGTTCCTTGACAGACGAACGAGAAAGCGTACAGAAGAAAACATTTCAAAAATGGGTGAACTCTCACTTGGTGCGCGTCGGGTGCCGTATCGGCGACCTGTACGTCGACATGAGGGATGGCAAGCAACTCATCAAGTTGCTCGAAGTGCTCTCTGGAGAGAGATTGGTGGGTACCTCAAATACTTAAAATTGCATGAATTGTTTACGCCGCTATAAGCCTGGATGCATTAACATACTTATTGACGCGGAGTGGGTTTGAGCCAGTCAAAAAGAGCTTTTATATTCTTGCAATTAAACGACGCGGTGTAACGACACGTAGTCCGAACCGACACGAGGGCATTGTATGGAAATACAGCTGATTCTGACCAGCTCAAGCCGATTCTGCGTCGATGAGTGTGTTTCACTCCTTACCACTGTCAGTAGACGGAGGTAAACTATCGTACACTTTTTCAGGGCTATTGACAGAATCAGGTCTTATAAAAGTAGTGAATTACCAGTAAAATCGCAGTTACTTTGCTCGACCAACATTACTATCCAGTTTCCTTTTGAATTCCAATCAGTATCTACGTACCAGTTCTAATTGCGTTAGCGTCACTTCAAGCTGTGTTTAGCACGTCTGGTCGGAGGCGGATAGTAACTGTTGCTAGTGCACTACCTATCAACACTGTTAAGGTTCAATATCTAACACTTTGTTAGAAAACATGTGATAAGTTTCTTAGCTGCAAAGAGATTCTTTGATGCAGTTATTTAAATTTTGAGAGGAACACTATGAAGATGCGGTCAAACCTACAGCGACCCCGACTGCGGACAGTGGACCTTGACTGATAATGTACTGAAATATCTGTCCAAGTCCGTTTTCAGCAGCCAGTTCCCTGTCCGGCCGCTCGGTATGACCGCACCTTCAAAGGTGCACTTTCAAAGGCAACCGCAAACCGCAGCAGCGGCTTTTCGCCCATTCGCAATGACAGTCCGCAACCACACTACTGTAGGGATGACCACTTTCGAGCGAGTTTCATTGTCTCGGCGCTTTTCTGGTGGTTGCCACTGTTGATTTTGGCTTTCATGAGTTTCAGTGGATTGGTAACAGTGTGGCGGGCTTGGCCCCCAAAAAAAAAAGTATGACCACTTTAAGTGTGCAGTTCAAGGTGGCGCTGCTTGTCAAGAAAAAATGCATCGATATGTCAAACTTGGTATATTTATTATAGTTCTGTGTTTTCCCACCTGCACAGGTAGATTGGTTGAAGTGATTGATTTTTATGTAGACTCTTTGAAAACGGTGACAGACAATGATGTCGCTATCTATGGAAGCGTTTTCATAGAGTTACGTACTTAGAAACCATTGGTTTCGTTTCGGTCTCTTATTGCCCTTCAGCGGATTTAAGAGCACGTTAAAAACAACACTATCCTTAACTTTTCTATGATAATACAACCCAAGTTCCTCTCTCGCGTAATCTACAAAAGCAGTAGTTACAAACCCACTCACTCAAGTCTTAACGAGCCTTAATTGGTGTCATTCATTACTCACACTAAGAGACCTAAATCTTTTACCTCAAGTATTATACTAGCGTGTTAAGTTAGTTATTTATTACCTATTGTATTTTCTTAGGGCTAAATAAACTACAGAGCTATGTTAAAATAAGGTACAAAGCATGCTTTGTACTTTTTTTGGTACTGATTATGAAATGAATGTGTTTCTAGTGCGTAACTAAAATAGAATGAGCCCTATATTGAACATTTTGAGTCACTTTTTCTAGCCTGCGTTATTCTTATTGCTGGGCAAAGGCCCACTTCCATTTCTTTCGATACAGAGTTAATGTGGATCAGTGGTCGTTGGTTTTGTTCAGCTCACCCCGCAATTATCTGCGAGGAATTGAATTGAGAAATACATCCTTACTAATCCTTACTAATATTATAAACGCGAAAGTTTGTATGTATGGATGTATGTTACTCTTTCACGCAAAAACTACTGAACGGATTTGGATGAAACTTTGCATACAGATAGTACATAACCTGGATTAACACATAGGGTTATTTTTATCCCGGTAGTACGATCCCGTGGGACAATAACCGAACTCCACGCGGTTGAAGTCGCGGGCATAAACTAATATTATAATAATTAATATGAAATGCCTATTCTGTTTTATCCGGTCAGGCTAAGCAACTATCCGATGAAACAATGGGTTTGTTTTAATTTTATTCTTAAGGACATAATACCGGAATCGAGGATATTAATTGGATACCTTTCAATGATAGCATAGCTTGGGTATGATTAATTGGAATTACAAAAATACCCACTAACACTCGTACCCAAACGGCAACTCAAATTCAGTACTGCTTTCTACGTGAATTTTAACCATATACTTCATGGGCGCTTTTTATGAAATAACCAATAAAATTAACGTTAAGCTGCCAAGCCCTATTTACAACATTTTCATGTCCTCATTAACGCATCTTATGGGCTGTGTGAACCTATAAAAAAGGAGAAAACTGGTGCAGGAACGTTAAACTACTTTTGCTAATGTGTTATATTTCCTTTATTTTGTTTTAGGATTTTAATTGCGATAACCTGTCTGTATGAAAGGTCGTAGTTTCTGAAAACCATATAGGTAGAGGTAAGATTTACAGTCGATTAACAGTTATTTGACATCTGACTTCACATCAATCTCTTAATCAGAGTGATCTCTATCTCGTCAAAATAAGGTTGATTTTGGGTTGCTGCCACTGACAAATCTGTCAAAATCATTGTGATTTTTAGTGACGTTGAGGTTGAAAGGTTGAAAGGTTTCAGTTGGATTGTGTCTGTCAGAGGTAAAATAATTGTGTAAGGACTGTATTTCATATCTTGACATTTTAAATCATTTGAAGCCATGTGCTGACGTCTTCAGCTGAATAATTTTACCTAAATTACACCTCAAAGCGATCACCCGTAAACAAAACAGCCAAAGTTAATGGGTTCCTCTCATTGTATTCAAGTTTCAAATTCAAGTTCTTATACGTATGTTGTAAAAAAGCAAACAATGGCCAGCTTTGAAGTTCGACCTGTAGAACCGGACTTTATCCAGGCTTAGGCGACGCGGCCAAGCCAAAATGTATTTGGAATATTCTTGTACAGTCACGGTCAAAAATATGTAAACACTTGGTTAGATTCAATTACGATTGTTTTCATAAGATTAGTCTACAATTTGATATATAATTCTCATCGTAAAAGTTTGTATTGGCTAGTACTGTTCTTTTGCTTGGATGCACCAATCTTTTGACGTTTTATAAGTGCCCATGTATATTTATGTCAAATAATATATTATGCATTTTAATTCAGATAGGTTAGCTTAGCAGAAAAGATCCAAGGATTTTGCTGAAGTGAATAGTTATACATACATATTTTTGCATGAGACTGTACTTACTTGACTTGCTTCTCGTGCTGTGCAGAATAAACTACATAATTTATCGTCCTCTGTCCTGTTATTTACGACCTATGCAGACGTCCTAGGGACACTGCAGGTCTCGAAACTTTGAAACATGTTTTGTTGCAAGATAGTTTTTCCGTAAATAATAGATTGTTTTGTCCCCGTTTCGAACTCATAAGCTTCAATTTTACATGAAGACGTGTAACACAATTTATTAGTCGTCATGCGAATTAGGAGTTACAACGTTTCTCGGACATAATAACTTATATGTCCAAGCATTATATATATTTAAGCGAAAAAAACGTCATTCACCTCGTTTTGGTTCGAACGACGCGACTCGACACCGCGTCCGACTATTTGCCTTTATTGCGTAGACATAAAGCTCATTTTATCCGGCTCAAGCCGATTCCACGTCGAGAAATGTAGTCACTCCTTTCAAAGTGATCTTTTGTATTCCACTCACTGTAATCAACGACCTATAGAACTGAACTCTAACGACGATCAACGCTTGTCGCACGAATGAAACGAAACTCTAAACCACAGATCAAAGTTATTCCCGATGATTAATGGTATCGTATTGAAGCCGTCGGCCGTCGTGACAAACATCACGCGCCTGTCACCTTTCATCATTTAATGCGACTTTATAACGTTTATTTTGTCCTATCTGATAGTAAATATTGCTTGGAGTCACGCACTCTCCCATATAGGTCTTGAACCCATTGCGATTTATCCAGCTACATTAGGGACGTCCATCAATACTTCATTTTTACTTTACGTACAGCCAAGGGGCTATCCTTTAACCACGTGGGGTTTTTTAGGCCACCCCTCCTCCCGGGATCCCAGCATTACGTGTATTTTTATTATTGAAAGATCTGAGTTTTAGAAACATTTTTAATAAAAAAGACAAATTCGCTTGCTTGGCTTTTTACGTGGATTCACAATAAATTCAATCCGATATTGGCAAATTATTTTATACGCCACATTAAATTCCTTCTTTTCGTCGCACGAAAAATACACGTGATTGTCACATTTCACCCCATCGTAATTAAACGTGACTTTTTTTACACCCTCACTTCCTCTTTGACCCTCACGTGATTCAAGGACGACCCCCAAGTTACAAAAGAAAGCGTTATTATATTAAATAGTAAGTATGTTTTATATATGTACCTTCTGAGCATGTATGTGTAAAGTGTTGATAAAATTAATTTTTGTGTATCCCTGATATTATTATCGGGTTTGCTTTTATAAAGATAACTGTTAGAATTTCGTATTTATGTACACGATAAAAATCACGTATAAATTCCTAACCCTATTACAGACATTTTATAGTAAAATAAACAATCAATACCTTATTTAAAATTTCTAGTAAAAAGTAGTTAGTAAGTGTGCATGTTAGTAAGTATTCCAACACATTTGAATTAACTGTAGAAATGCTATCCATGTATCTATTCAGCCTGCATTGACGCACTGCTGAGAATATACCTTCTCTGCTTTATACCACCTTAGCCGCGCCTGAGACCATCCATTGCCGCTACGATCTTCTCTTTGCCATCAAACCATATAGCTGTTGGTCTTCCTGACGGTTAGAATTGAGTTCTGCCACTTAGGGTCAATTTCACTAGTGAAACTGAACACGATCACGCTTAAACCGCGTTCAAGACATGTCAATTACATATAGACATTGCAGCTCTTGAACGCCGCCGCATAGATATATTTATCGCGTCCAGTTTAATCGGTGAAATACGCTCTTAGAATGATAGTTTTGTAACTGAAAAGTAACTATAGTCCTTAGAACAATGTAACTAAAGGTTTATTTCTGCTTGCAGCCACGTCCAACAAAAGGCAAGATGCGTATCCACTGTCTGGAGAATGTGGATAAGGCGTTGCAGTTCCTGCGCGAACAACGCGTGCACTTGGAGAACATGGGCTCCCACGATATCGTCGATGGCAACCCTAGACTCAGTCTTGGTCTTATTTGGACCATCATCTTGCGCTTCCAGGTAAGAAAATGAACCAACAGTTCCTAGACGTTCATTTGTCACATATCACATAGGTTGCGTTTCTGAGGCAAAGCTCTACATAATAGACAAATGTCAAACTTTTTCTGAAACTCGGATGTGCCATTTCAACATCTCACCGGGACTGACAAAAGGACTGTAGACCTCACTACAGAGGTACCACTCTGTCCTAAAGCTAGGGAGGTACAGAGTGTAAATGGATTAAGAGGCCAGGTTATACTGATTTGTTACCACAGACGTGCAGTCTGTCGTACCTATATAACATTCCATGACCTGTACGCGCATCAACGGTCACAAAGCTTATTTATTTGCCTATCTCTGGCCTCGTGTTTTTTGACTAGCACAAACTTAGTAAATTATCTTCGTGCAGTGAAGACATTTTATTTTTAAATCTTAATTGGTCTTACAAGCATCTCAGGGACTCGTTTACTTGTGTTCATTTACACAATACTGTCGGTTTCTTTTCATCGCACACTCCAAATTAATATTACAATAGTTTTGTGGAATTTGATATTTCATGACAATACGCATTATTGAACTATTATCCCTATTCAATATACCACCGCAGTCATCGCGGATAATTTTCAAATAATTTGTAGAGATGGGTATAGGGAAGGATATTCAAGTAACATGTACCCTAATTGAGCTAACATGAGAATACCGATGTAACAGATTTGATTTCACTCGAAAAAAATCCTGCAAAATACCAAAATTATGATTTCTTAATCCTCATTGTACATTTAATAAAGGATATTTCTTTTTTTAACGCTTACACCTCTGTTCCCTATTCCCTTTTCGAACTTTAGTAGTTCATATTTTACAGAACGTAGATTTATTCGTACATTAGTAGATCTTGCCGTAAAAAATTAACTCTTTTTAACAGATCCAAGACATCACAATCGAAGAAACAGACAACAAGGAAACTAAATCCGCCAAGGACGCCTTACTCCTGTGGTGTCAGATGAAGACCGCCGGCTACAATAACGTCAACGTGCGTAACTTCACGACCTCATGGCGCGATGGACTAGCCTTCAACGCCATCATTCACAAGCACAGACCTGACCTGATTCAGTTTGACAAGCTGCATAGAAGCAATCCTATGCATAACCTGAATAATGCCTTCAATGTTGCTGAGGAGAAACTTGGACTTACTAAGCTTTTGGATGCTGAAGGTGAGCTATAAGGAACTTTTTTTTAATATTAACACTAAAGCGCAAGGTACGGTCTTCAAGAACCTATAGTCTCTTCTACTACTTCTCGCTTATAGAAGCAGCTAACTAAAAAGTCCTTTTTTTTTGTCAGATCTCTTCATCAAATCGTTTGTTATCACTGTCGTTTTTGCCTACACAGAATCCTTGTGATGATAATACAGACACGAGCACTAATTAATATTAGCGAGCAAAATTAAAAAGCGAGTTTCTCGTGGAACAACGATTCCACCTTAAGACCTATTTTCATAATATAAAGGTTTCTAAAATACTTTACGTTTGTAACAGCATAACATAACAAGCAATACAAACAAATCGCCGCTAAATGTTGCAAAGTGTATCCATGTTAATGCTCATAACTGTATGCATGAGTTCCGATATCCTATTTTGTATAACACCATTACATTCTCCCCAGACATCGCCGTCGACCACCCCGACGAGAAGTCAATCATCACATACGTGGTGACGTACTACCACTACTTCAGTAAGATGAAGCAGGAGACTGTGCAGGGCAAGAGGATCGGCAAGGTGGTCGGCATCGCCATGGAGAACGAGAAGATGATGCAGGAGTATGAGTCGCTCACCAGGTCGGTCACCATTGGTTTACTAGATGAAGTTAGAAAGGTGAAATGGGGACTCGGACAAATGGCAAACGCTTCAAAGCGTTTTGTATTTCTACGACGATTTTCAAGGGGTTAGACATAAGGGACTGGTTCGAGGAGGCACGGGAAAAGATCACATGGAAGGAATTTGGGGAGGCCTTTGCCCAGCAGTGGGACTGTACAGGCTAATAAAAAGACAAGCGTTTCGGAAAAGTCAAAAATGTGTGGGACTAACGCAAGCTGTCAGTCAATAGTCAATACTCAAGTCTTTATTGCATTCCATGTATATTACATAGATGGTGTAACAAGGTAAAAGTTCAATATGGACCCTGTCGGGCACAGCAACATTAGGAGAGAGGAAGAGGGCTCAGAGTCTCATACGGTTTCGAATTTTCCATCATCGTTATCGCTGATAGAATGTCATTTTGAGCTAAAAGATTTTGGGAGAGCCGTTTGTAGTAGTACTAGTAGTAGTGTGACAGTATGATAAAAAAATATGAACAATATAAATTCCTTATGGACTCTTAGAAAACCTGAAGTTCTGTTATAGCTTGTCTGCCTTGGTGTATACTGCACTACATGGGTACATACTGATATGCAGCCAAGGCTGCATACTATTATAGTTATCTAAGCGAATCGAACATCAAATAGGTTATTGTTACATCCTATATGGAAGGAAACCACTTCCATACAGGATGTAACAATGACCTATTTGTTGTGCGTGAAAAAAAAGGTCGCGAAAAGGAAATCCACCTACCATGTTATCAATCTATGGGTGACAGTAATTGATATACTAACTCTTAATTTTTTTTTGACTAACTTTTTGTTTGTATTTCAGCGATCTCCTGCAATGGATCGAGCGTACCATCGAAGCGCTCGGCGACCGAACATTCGCGAACTCACTCGAAGGCGTTCGTCAGCAACTCATTCAGTTCGCCAACTATCGCACTGTGGAGAAACCTCCCAAGTAAGTATACGTACAACTATTGTACTGTTCTGTATATCAGGCTGGATTCCGCAACTCTAGGTGCAAAACGTGTATTTACTTACGAGTGAAAAAAAAATATCATTCGATCTGCTCCAGGACGTCTTGGTGTTACAGACGATTTCACGGAACCTGATAGCGGTACCTTGTTATACGACGTACCGTGTACTTTCTACTACAAACTGACTGAAAAAAAAAACATTTAAAAAAAGAGTTTTCATTGAGCTCGTCTGGCTGGTCAGATTAGTATGACGTATGATGTGTGTGTAAAAATAAACAACTCTAATTTTACGTGTTGCTTACACGATTCATTCATTTCTGAGAAGGTAAACATTGCCTCTAGAGAAGCTGGTACAATGTTGCAGGCGCATTGTTATGATTTTATTATTTGATAGATTTATGCAGACTGCAACACTTTCTTATTTATAGTTTTAGAATAACAAAAACAGATCAATTATACCAGAATACCTAAAAAACTATAAAAACCGTCATATTTTCCCACATAATACAATTATATTTACAAAATAATGAGAAAACTTCTATACCTTACTCTCAAAATGGTGTAAGGGAACATCGTGAGGACAAATTAGAAGACATGTGACATTCCACACTGGGCCATCGTGGTGGAGGTGGCCTGTGTCCATCAGTGGGAACTTTACAGACAGATTATGTTGAACTTCTTTTTTCTTCCTCAGATTCGTCGAGAAGGGTAACCTGGAAGTCCTTCTCTTCACATTACAATCTCGCATGCGGGCGGCCAATCAGAAGCCGTACACGCCGCGCGAAGGCAAGATGATCCACGACATCAACCGCGCGTGGGAGAGGCTTGAGAAGTCCGAACATGAACGGGAACTGGCGCTGAGAGAGGAGCTGATCAGACAGGAGAAACTGGAGCAGCTTGCTGCCAGGTATGTAGCTCACTAAAGGTTTTTTGATTCGTAGGGGCACAAACTAAGCGAGAATAGCTGAACCCGTGGTAGGAATATAAGCCACGCCTCAAGGAACCCGGTTATCTGTCCAGAGGCTTAGACTTTTCTACGACATGATATTTTTAAATGCCAGTCATAGAAGAATGTAGTTATTCTGTTGGGCATAGAATAAGTACATAATAAAAAAGTAAACAAGAATACCGCAATGCGCTGTTTTGACATTTCTGTAAAATATTACACGAATGATATTTAGAGTTACGCCGTTAAATTTCTTGCGAAGAATATATTGCCTAGCTCTACGCCTTCGGCTATAATAGGTGATAACATGACTAATATTTTCTCCTTTACAGATTCAACCGCAAAGCCCAGATGCGAGAGACCTGGCTGTCTGAGAACCAGCGCCTGGTGAGCCAGGACAACTTCGGCTTCGACCTCGCGGCTGTGGAGGCGGCCGCTAAGAAGCACGAGGCCATCGAGACCGACATCTTCGCGTACGAGGAGCGCGTGCAGGCCGTGGTGGCCGTGTGCTCCGAGCTGCAGGCTGAGAGGTACTTGAAAAATTACATAAGAAAGTCAGTCTACCAAAACGCTCGCCCTTCGCCATTTCCTGGTGTTTTGGCTGGAGAGAAGAAGTGTCGGAATTAACTTTTAAAACTATAACAGTCATTTATTAGATTTACCAGATTGCTGTTTTTATTTTACAAAAAAGTTACTGACATTATATTACTTTTATACATAGCTGGTACGATATAAATCTTAGGAAAACATAATCCAAGCTCTTATTTTTTTTTGGAATTCCCTTAATTACTGCGACTTCCGTGAGTCTTTGCGTTTTAAAACAGTTCAAATTACTGGAAAGAGAAGCGTATTGTTTTAGATTCCGTCCATTGATATTTTTGTAAGAATACTCCTATAACTTTTCCGACTTTCGACTTAAAAAGAAATAAAATTGTTTTTCCTCCACGACTATAACCGATCCAACTCCCCAGATACCACGACATAGAGCGCGTGTGCGCGCGGCGCGACAACGTGCTGCGCCTGTGGGCCTACCTGCTGGAGCTGCTGCGCGCGCGACGCGCCAGGCTCGAGCTGTCGCTGCAGCTGCAGCAGAACTTCCAGGTATACTTCATTATTATTCGTAAAAGCCTCATCCTCCTTTAGATATCAGGTAGTTTCGACAGGGGAAAATGCACTGAGCGAAAGGCTTCAGATAGCGTTTGCCTACATACCAGGTGTAAACGGATCCTTCACGAATCCGTCAATCAAGCATTCTGTACATGAAACTAAGTAAAGGGTTACTTAAAAAATATTGCTGGGAAACGACTTTTTTTTTGGGATGAAAATTTCGTTTTACGTTAAAAATCAATGAAACGTACTCAAAATATTGTGCTGATGAATGCATTGAATAGTAAACGGGCCTTGGAGGTATTTAAAGTAAAGTTATAACCTTAAAATCTAGTATTTAAAAAAAAACTTTTGAAATTTGACCTCCAATATCTCTGTAACTAGAAGGTTCCCAGAACAAAAAAATGTTGGCAATGACGGGGAGTACAAGTGATTATATTCTATACCTAACTCTATGTACTGACGCCAAATTACCCATCATCTAAAATAATTTCCCCCCAATCTGGTGGGTTTATCATGGTATTAACCCAATTCTGTCCACTCACAGGAGATGCTATACATCCTGGACTCCATGGAAGAGATCAAGATGCGCCTGCTGACGGACGACTACGGCAAGCACCTCATGGGCGTCGAGGATCTGCTGCAGAAGCACGCGCTGGTTGAGGCTGACATCAACGTGCTGGGAGAGAGGGTCAAGGTTTGTACTCTTTCAAATGGTGGGGAGAGGGTTTCTCAGTTCTCAGTAGGACTACCGCTTGTGAGGTTATTGCGTGTACTATTTAACGCGTAGTATCGTCACAACGCAGTCGTTTTGGCCGTTTTTGTGGCTGTTGGAAAACGGGGAGTAATATGCGATGATACAAAAGAAAACATAAATATTCTCCTGGTCAACATGACAACTGCTTCATTTAATAAAATGAACAATTTAAACAGGACAGCTATCGTCACGCGGAGTGACTAGACAAGTTGGGCAAACGAACCTCAGGTTGAAATGAGAAATTCAGTACAATTTGTTTACAGCGACCATCTTTGGGCTGTCCATTCAGATTGTTTAGTAGTGAACATTCTAACAGTAATCGTTTCATCCTACAGGTGGTAGTAGGACAATCTCAACGCTTCCTGGAACAAGAAGAGGGCGGGTACCGTCCGTGCGACCCGGCCATCACTGTGGAGCGTATTCAACAGCTCGAGAATGCTTACGCCGAACTTGTGCACCTTGCTGTTGAACGCAGGTACTTACATTTTATTTTGTGTAAAATATTATATGGCTAAGACCGAATTGAACATTGAAATGACTGCTTAAAATATGATCTCCGACAACCTATCAGCTGATGTCTGATGGCAATATCTTAGACTGTTGAACAATTAAAAAATGATTTTGCCGTTATTTTTGTAAGAACTTACCCACGTCTGCTGACAACTTACTTACAATTCAACAAAACTCGTATAATTAAAATGATGTACTTCTTCTTCTTCGTGTCGACGATTTCGATGATAATATACACTAAAAACAGCATATTAAGACTTAAAAGACGGCCCCCAAAACGGGACACGTAATACTACACATACACATAATATAACTATTCGTTGTTCCTCACGCCATATTTTCGTCCCTAATAGAAAGCGCCTGGAGGACAGCCGCAAGCTGTGGCAGTTCTACTGGGACATGGCCGACGAGGAGAACTGGATCAAGGAGAAGGAGCAGATCGTCTCTGTTGATGACATCGGACATGATCTTACTACCGGTAAATATACAATTGTTATATACATATGTAGAAATTATCATTTTTCCAAATAATGGTAGCTCGTTGGTTCCAACCACCAAATACGTCAACATTAACAAAACAGAGAAATTGGCTAAGTTGTCTAATCTACACATAACATCATGCCTGTTACCCTGGTTGTTCTCTGTTTAAAGTCCCATGTAGTAGGGGACGAGCCTATTGCTATCAACTGTGCACAGATCCGGGCTGCTACTAAGAAATTCTTGATGGAAAAACCTAATAAGTCCCGGTTCGCGGATCGAGCCCAGGGCCTCGTAACCGGCGGCTGGAAGTGGGGCCAATATCCGTTTGTTTTTATTGCGGCGACGTGACGCGTTGTAATAGATTGAAATGAAGGGGAGCAAGTCAAATACAGACGTCGTGTCGCCGCTATTATGTCATTTGTTTTGACGCCTTGCGTGTTTGAGCTTCTAATAACTTAGATTCAATTAAATTTCACATTTCTGTAATTTACTTGTAAAATAAGGACGGACCTAGAAATGGCAGTTAGAAGTAAAGTACCAGTATTATAATTATATTATTGTTCACAGTGTACCTGCTGATATCCAAGCACAAGGCTCTGGAAGCCGACGTACAAGCTCACGAGCCGCAACTCATGAGCGTGGCCGCTGTCGGAGACGAGCTCATCTCACAGGGACACTTCGGAGCTGATCGTATTCAGGTAATATATACATTTTTAACCAATTATTAACAACCCAACATATAAAGGAGGTAAAATCCATGAGTACTGCATGCAGGCTGTGCTGGAGTTGTTGTTTTGGAAGAGAAATTATGTTACCATTCACGCATCGCACGTTTGACGGTCTCCTCAACGGTAATTTACGCAAATACTGTTTTTGCAATGCGCATTGGATGAATTTTCACAGACTATTTAGGTCTCCGATACCTTGATCCTGACATAGTCACTCTGCCATCCCAGCACTATTGGAGTTGCTTTGTGAGCTGTTTCAATAGTATTGCTGTTTTTGCATTTCTTACATTCAAATTTTAATTGTTACAAATGACTGACAAACTACAACAAATATATTAACAGACTGAATAAACTCATCCATAAATGTATATTCGTATGTACAGGACCGTCTGCGCGACATCTTGTCGCAATGGAACCACCTGCTGGACATGGTGTCGCTGCGCAAGAACCGACTGGACGCCGCCGTGCGCTACCACCAGCTGTTCGCTGATGCCGACGATATCGACAACTGGATGCTGGATACTCTTAGGTATGCTTTTTTTGTTTTGTATGTAATTAAATTCAGTGATTAGGAAAAGTTAAAAGGTTACATCTCATCATACAGCCACCATACAAGGCCTGACCTGTTAATCGGTAGTAACAAAGTCTGGTCGAGCAATCATGCTTCAGCCGCGAAAAAACATTAATTCGAAGCCATCAGTCTACGTACCCTTCTTGGTAGTCTTAGGTATTCTCCGAGAGTAACTAGATCTACGTGGTTTTGTCAGTTTAAACAGTAATTACAGTTAATTATTGTAATGTTTTGTTGTTCAGGTTGGTATCATCTGAAGATACTGGTGTGGACGAGGCTCAAGTACAGAGTCTGTTGAAGAAGCACAAGGACGTCACCGACGAGCTCAAGAACTACGCCAACGTTATTCAGCAGTTGAAACAACAGGTACTTGTTAATTTAATATACTTTTTTTGGAAAGATTTTATTGAGACTAAATTAAATAATGGTAATAAAAGTAATATTAGAGTTTTTTGGAAGTACCAAGGAAACAATCGAATGTGAAAGATGATTTGAATGAAAAGAGGGTGATTACTGAGATGAAAAATAATATATAAGTATGGAATAAGAAGTCAGGCTTCGTCGATATCAAATTCATTGAGAAAAGGGCAGGATAAGATGATGATGACAATGATCTCGACTTTCTCTCATCTTTCTCTCTTGAAACTAGATTCTTAAATTAGTTACTGAAGTTTTAATTAAGACATATTTTCTGGATGAATATTCTACTGTCACCATTTTCACACTCTCAGAAAAAAGGACAGGAGGAATTCGGTAATAATTTGTGTATGTTTATCCTGTCAGGCTCAAGAACTAAGCCCGTCGGACGCGAACAGCGCGGAGGTGCGGTCGCGCCTGGGCGCCATCGACGCGCGGCACGGTGAGCTGGCGGAGCTGGCGCGACTGCGCAAGCAGCGCCTGCTGGACGCGCTGTCGCTGTTCAAGCTGCTGGCCGAGGCCGACGCCGCCGACCAGTGGATCGCCGAGAAGGACCGCATGCTCGACACCATGCTGCCGCCTAAGGACATCGATGATGTCGAAATTATGAAGCACAGGTTACCGACACTTTTTATCATCATCATTTAGTTAGAAAACCTCCAATCCCGTAAAGTACATCGTACTTTAACGTAATGCATCAGCTATGTTGGGGTCGACTTGAAGCCTAATGGGATACAGCTGAATACCCTGGTATTTTATAGGGAACTGATACCGCCTATCTTACCTCCAAAACCCAGTTACGTTTCGGGTCGGGGTCTTCAAATAACAGCCAGGACCTTCAGCTTAAAGTGAGTGTTCCAAAACAATGAGGAAAATAGGTATATAGTAGATCCAAAGACCGACCTCGGCAACTTTGCTTAACCTTGAAAATCGACCCGTGCCGATATTATTATCTAACCACAAGCTCCCTCAGAATGTACTGTCATTAATATGTTGGTTTTTGTTACCCAGATACGACGGGTTCGACACGGAGATGAACGCGAACGCGTCCCGCGTGGCCGTCGTGAACCAGCTGGCGCGACAGCTCATCCACGTGGAGCACCCGCAGGCCGCGCGCATACAGGAGCGACAGGCCACGCTCAACAACGCCTGGAGCGCGCTCAGGGAGAAGGTACTGACTATCCATTCAATCAACTCAACTTATAGCCCACTGTTGATCTTAAATCACCTACCGTATCCATGTTGGTCCCAGCCGCCTTCCTTAAGGTCGTTAGTCTATCTTAGGCTGAGAGACGTCCTACCCTAATTGAATGTCATCACATATAAATTATACCATACCCAAAAATTAACCCTCAATTTATTGAACCCAGGCCGAATCCAAGAAGGACGACCTCAAGGCAGCCCAGGGAGTGCAGACCTTCCACATCGAGTGCCGCGAGACCGTGTCCTGGATCGAGGACAAGAAGAGGATCCTCCAGCAGACCGACAACTTGGAGATGGACCTCAACGGTAAGAATATCATATTTGTAAAAAAGAAAAAAAAACAAGTCTGTTACCTGTAAAACGAATTGAATGACAATACGACTATAATGTGGCAGCCATTTTGAAGTTTAATTTCTTCAACTGCTACCGTTAGCCTGCATCATTCTTCTACTGAGCTTAGGTCTCTCCCAATGACTTCAAACAATTAAAATTTACCATTTGATCATCAATCTTGAGGTGTATAATCCACAGGTAAATGGCATTTCAGATATAAAACAAAAATACGCGATGAACTTTTTTTGAATGCTTTAAACTTAAAATTCCTATTCTATTCTTTACTCACATTATCCAAGATCTTTATATAACTTTATCATCATAATAGAGACGAAGGTGTGATGTGACAATAGTAATGTAATACGATCATAGTGGACGCGTTGTCTTTGGTTTCCTAGATGATGCGGTTACAAAGTCAATAAAAATAACTAATGCATCAACATTGTTACGAAGATGAATGCAGTTCGTGGTTGTATTTTTAATTTATTGTATAGTTTTGAGATTTTTTTCAAAAATTTGTTTCGTAATTTTATTTAAGAGTGAGTGGTGTTTCTGTTCGCATCTTACGGTTTTCCCAAATCAAGACCTGCCTATCCTTCTAATCTTAAACCAAAAAAAAACGGAGGGGTCGGGAGATCGTCACAATCATTGCTTCCTTTCAGAGCAGCATACTGCGTTTGGAACTTAAATGGCAAGCGTTACATTTTAGACATTTTCTTTTTTATTTGTTGGGCCAAGATTTCCCAGAATTACCACTCTGCGATAAAACTTTGATGAGGAACTTTGTTCGAGATAACTAGCATTTTTTTTTTGTTGCAACCTGTTCCATTTACGTCTATAACGTCTCGTTACCGATTTAAAAGCAACTCGTTCGTCGTTGTAGTATTCTTTGAATCATGGAGGCTCTTATAAAAGATAACAAATGGATTGTCATTTACTAAACACCAACTCCTCTCTCCCAGGTGTAATGACCCTGCAGCGTCGCCTGTCGGGCATGGAGCGCGACCTGGCCGCCATCCAGGCGCGCATCTCGTCGCTGGAGTCCGAGGCGTCCGCTATCGAAGGAGACCATCCTGAGGAGGCGCAGCTTATCAGGGACCGCGTCACCACGATCACTGACAACTGGGAACAGCTTACGCATATGGTATGTAGGCAATTATGTTTATTTCAGGAAATTAGTTAAAAAAAAAATCAATTCACAAATAAACAATCAAGTTGATTTAATATTAATATGTTGCAACTAGAAATTTATTTAAACATCATGTACAATAGTGGTACATAGGCGGACTCAAAGCCACAAGGCATTCTCTACCAGTCAACCTTTGGGTCAAACATCGTGATAGGGTCGTGTGGGTAGTCAAAAAATATATTTTTTAAACAGTTAAATAAAATCTTGGATACACTTTAGACGTCGTTTTTTTGTGTACACAAAAAAATATAACAAAAAAATACCTAACAAATCAATTAGTTGTCACTTAAACTTGTCAAAAATCACTCTAAAACGCATATTACTTGCCTGATAATATAATAAATGTTATTATCTCATAGAACAGAGACAATTTGTTCAGAAAGTCCCGTCATTTCGATGACTCTATGTCCAAAAGTCAACCATTCAGAGTTTTAGATACACAGTGAAATAATTACAATAACTAATTCCATACTTTTCCCACAGCTCAAAGAGCGCGACGCGAAGCTGGAAGAGGCGGGCGACTTGCACCGCTTCTTGCGCTCCGTGGACCACTTCCAGGCTTGGCTCACTAAGACACAGACCGATGTCGCTTCCGAGGGTGAGTCACATATTCTTACTCTTTGTTATACTGGGCAGACGTATAGATGGACAGTTGTACAGATGTAACTTCGTTACGAAAAGAAGAAGAATTATTATAAATTAATAATTATTCTACAATTTCATTAAATATAAATAAAGCGATGCGAAATAAATAAACATCCACTTCGGGTGACTTAAGCGCATTGCTTTCATGCGTGTATCGGCCTTAATCAAAGACAGAAAATACTACCGCAAAACTCGTATGCATTACTAAACAAATATTTTCCTAACAGACACGCCTTCAAACTTGGCGGAGGCAGAGAAGCTGCTGTCCCAGCACCAGACCATCAAGGAAGAGATCGACAACTACAAGGACGAGTACGCCAAGATGATGGAGTACGGAGAGAAGATCACTGCCGTACGTATACCATTGTGTTACTGCAGCCTACTTCTGATTGTATCAAATCCTAGAGGGCGAATTTTACCAATACAACTGAACGCGATCAGCACGTCATTATACCACAACAATGTTCACTGACAGCAGGTTTTAATGTGCTGTACGCGTTCAGTTTCTTTGGTGAAGTTGGGTTATAACCCAACATTTAGGACTTAATTAGAAATGAAATACTTTTGAAATGTATGTAACCCTGTTGAATGTATGGGAGATGATCTTTTATAATAGACACTCGGTGGCAATAATCTTCTCGTAGATCAAATAAATACCCAGTTTTTTGTTACCACTTTAGTTGCTGATCGCAACAAAATTGGACTAGTAATTCGTCGGATCTAGCCCTTTCAAACGTCAAAATTTTCAGTCATAATCGAAATCTCAATTCCCAACAGGAACCATCAACACAAGACGATCCTCAGTACATGTTCCTGCGCGAGCGTCTAAAGGCTCTCCGCGAGGGCTGGGCCGAGCTGCAGCAGATGTGGGAGAACAGGCAGCAGCTGCTCACGCAGAGCCTCGAGCTGCAGCTACTGCAGCGGGATGCCCGCCAGGCTGAGGTGCTGCTGTCGCACCAGGAGCACAGGTTTGTTACTCACAACAGGACTTTACGATTTAAAAAAAAAAAAAAAAACTTTTCGAAAATATCAAAATATTTGGAGACACAAATGAAAAATAAAAACAAAACACTCACAGTTTTACTTTATGGCGCGAAGTTTGTGCTAGTTAGGAAAAGCGAAATTACTGAAACACACTTTGTGCGGTTTTGGGTATAAATACTAACAAGGAATATCATTCACAGGCTAGGCAAGACCGAGCCACCAACCAACTTGGAACAAGCCGAGAACATGATCAAGGAACACGAAGCCTTCCTTACCACCATGGAAGCCAACGACGACAAGATCAACTCCGTCGTACAGTTTGCCAACAGGCTCGTCGAGGAGAGGCACTTCGACGCCGACAAGATCCAACGTAAGGCTGAGAACATTGACGCAAGACGCAACGCCAACCGCGAAAAAGCTCTCCAACAGATGGAGAAACTACAAGACCAACTTCAACTACACCAGTTCTTGCAAGACTGCGACGAACTCGGAGAATGGGTACAAGAAAAGAACGTGACCGCACAAGATGACACGTACCGCTCCGCCAAGACAATCCACTCCAAGTGGACCCGCCATCAAGCGTTCGAAGCAGAAATCGCGGCTAACAAGGAACGCCTCTTCGCCGTACAGAACGCTGCTGAAGAGCTCATGAAGCAGAAGCCCGAATTCGTCGAAGTCATCTCCCCGAAGATGACCGAACTCCAAGATCAATTCGAGAACCTGCAAACCACCACAAAGGAGAAGGGCGAACGTCTCTTCGACGCCAACCGCGAGGTTCTCCTCCACCAGACCTGCGACGACATCGACTCGTGGATGAACGAACTCGAGAAACAAATCGAGAATACCGACACCGGCACTGATCTGGCATCTGTGAACATTCTCATGCAGAAGCAACAGATGATCGAGACACAGATGGCCGTGAAAGCCAAGCAAGTCACCGAACTGGAGACTCAGGCTGAATACTTACAGAAGACTGTACCTGACAAGATGGATGAGATTAAGGAGAAGAAGAAATCTGTTGAGCAACGATTCGAGCAACTCAAGGCTCCGTTGTTGGATCGTCAACGTCACTTGGCGAAGAAGAAGGAAGCCTTCCAATTCCGTCGCGACGTTGAGGATGAGAAACTATGGGTTCATGAGAAAATGCCGTTGGCTACCAGCACAGACTATGGCAACTCGCTGTTCAACGTACAAATGCTACAGAAGAAGAACCAGTCGCTCAAGACCGAGACCGACAACCACGAGCCCAGGATCCTGACTGTGATCTCTAACGGACAGAAGCTGATTGATGAGGGACACGACGACACGCCCGAGTTCAAGCAGCTCATTGAAGAACTTACGGCGAGGTGGCGAGAACTGAAGGGTGAGTTGAATTGCGGTTTTGTTGATTTTGGTAATGTTGTCAATAGTCGGCGGCTTGTTTTCCTTTCACCATGTCGCAAAAAATAAATAGCAAAAGTACTGACAACATTACATGCTGAGCTTTCAGCAACAGAGGTCGTATTACACTTCAGATTGTTAAATAAACCACTTGGAGTATTATTTTTTTAAACTCGGGAGGGATGTGGAATTAAAATGATACAAAATTAGAACTTACTCATTGCCAACCGAACCAAGGTTGTTTAAAAATCATTCATTAAATTAGGCAGTTAATCAACACTTTGAACGTCAAATCAATACTTTCTATTCTAACAATAACTCCATTCTACAGATGCCATCGACGAACGCAAGAGCAAACTGTCCCAATGGGAGAAGGCGCAACAGTACCTATTCGACGCGAACGAGGCGGAGGCCTGGATGAGCGAACAAGAACTGTACATGATGGTGGAAGACCGCGGCAAGGACGAGATCTCTGCGCAGAACCTCATGAAGAAGCACGAGATCCTTGAGCAAGCTGTTGATGATTACGCGCACACTATCCGGCAGCTGGGAGAGACTGTGAGACATCTTACTGCTGATGAACATCCGCTCAGGTAAATTAATATTACGATATAAGACTATACACAGAACACAGCAAGTAGATTATGATCAACAAGAAACTTCGTTCTTTGCTTATTATAATCTTTTTTATGAACCACTGTTTTGTATGATCTTGAAGAAATGGCTTTCATCTACGGCTCTTATATTTTACACTGACTACTGCTACGATTTACTGATAGGATGCTATATTGAACGGTTGTGTGAAAATATTACTGCAATCTTGTTGCAAAGTATGGCTGCTTATGACCAGATATACACTGTTTTTAAATTTTATTATAATTAGCGTGTCATGTCCTGAACGAAAGTTACAATTTAGTTTTTTGAATTTAGCATGTATGGTGCAACCTATCCTTCCCGAAAATACCCCAAACACCCATTTCAGGTTAAAAGCTGAAGCTGATAATTCAGTCATACTAAAATGTGTTTTATCCCCACAGTGAACAAATCTCCGTAAAACAATCCCAAGTGGACAAGCTATACGCTGGGCTCAAGGACCTGGCGGGCGAGCGTCGCGCCAAGCTGGACGAGGCGCTGCGTCTGTTCCAGCTGTCGCGCGAGGTGGACGACCTGGAGCAGTGGATCACCGAGAGAGAGCTGGTGGCTAGCTCGCAGGAGCTGGGACAGGACTACGATCATGTTACTGTGAGTATCTCATACTCTTAAAAGATGAGGGTTACAAGAACATGAAATCAAAAGAATTCGGAAGAGACTTCTTCAATTATAAAAAATCCGGAGAGCACTTTCAACAGTTACGTAAACATTTTCAGTCAACAATCTTTTAATGAATAAACTTAGGCATTTTCGAAACATTTAGTAAGACTTCATTTTACATGCCAATGTCAGCGTCTACTTGTGTGATAGTAAATTGAAATTAGTGTAATGTGATCTGATTTTATGGTTTTCTTACAAGTTTTTAAATGTAAAAATATGGCATTAGATTAACCTGCACACAACTTTAACTTACAATAATTTATATTTTGACTGTCAATCGTGAAAGCATACAAAGCCTGAAACACAGATTCCTGCTGAAAGTAGGGAGAAGACGTAATCCCCCACTTTTCAGCAGGAATCTGTGTTAGAGACACAAGTCTTTGATTTCAGTTGAAGATACATTTTGATTACCTTTGCAATTTCAAATCTAACGACTCCTTCCATTACAGCTACTATGGGAGCGCTTCAAGGAGTTCGCCCGCGAGACGCAAGCGGTCGGCTCAGAACGTGTGGCGACCGCAGAGCGCATCGCCGACCAGATGATCGCTATGGGACACTCGGACAACGCCACCATCGCGCAGTGGAAGGAGGGACTCAAGGAGACCTGGCAGGACCTGCTCGAGCTTATTGAGACCAGGACACAAGTTAGTTGGATTCAGGATCATAGTTGTATTGGCACCCAAAATCTGGAAAATATAATAAATATTTAATTCTAAATACAGACAGCTGGGGTTATATAACGTAGCAGCAAGACGGTGAGATTTAGCCAAACAGCGCCATCAGTTTTTGAAACGAACATTAATGTTTTACTCTGACATTTAATAACCGCAACTGTCGCGAGTTTTAGCGTTTTAAAAATATTTGTAGTGAACTGAAAATATGCTAGATTACCTCACAATTGTTGTTGTTAAAAAGTTTTCAACTTTATCCTTACCTTTTTGTGGCATGTTTTCTTAAACTAGGTCTTCCCTCTTCTAGGTCTTTTCCGCGATTTTATGTAGCTGTTCCATCTGGATGTAAGTCTGGTTGGTGTCCTTACTAAATAAACTTTTCCCTTCCAGATGTTAGCAGCATCCCGCGAGCTCCACAAGTACTTCCACGACTGTAAGGACACCTTACAGCGCGTGAACGAGAAGGCGCGCGGCGTCAGCGACGAGCTTGGCCGCGACGCCATCAGCGTCGGCGCGCTGCAGAGGAAGCATCACAACTTCATGCAGGACCTCAGCACGCTGCACCAACAGGTATTACTTCTCTAAGCTACCTTCTGCTCTGGACAATATAGCAGCTACCGCATTTGTGATGTCAATAGAATTCCAGACACGGTAGCTGCCCTATGCAGTTTAACGTAATAGAATATTTATGCATACGCAACAGATTGCTTGCACTTTCAAGGCAGACCGTAAGAGTCGTCACTGGTTGTCAGTAACAGAGAGTGACAAGATTTATTTTCTTGTTTAACAAATAAATGACTGTCGTGAAACTAAAGTCACCTGCGGTTAATGGCTACTGCTGGCTTATATTGTGGTTTATCGTTGCGGTAGTGTTCCTTAATGCATTCAAATTCTTCTGTATTTTGTCTTATCTAGTTCGAATAAAAGTCACATGACATACTTGTCCCCGTATAACAGGAAATAATATTAATATTACCTTTTCTCTTAGGTGGAAGCTATCCGCAGCGAGTGCGGTCGTCTCGGCGCGATGTACGCGGGCGAGAAGGCCGCCGAGATCACTCGGCGCGAGGCGGAAGTGCGCGAGGCGTGGGGCGCGCTGTCGGCCGCGTGCGCCGCGCGCACCACCAAGCTGGAGGACGCCGACCATCTGTACCGCTTCCTTAACCAAGTGCGCACGCTCACCGTGTGGATGGACGACGTCGTCAGGCAGATGAACACTGGAGAGAAGCCGCGGTATGTATACTAGTTTTTTTTTACATTAAATCTGGTTCAGTTGGTTCTACGCACTTCATATCTTTCACTTAGTTTAAATCTCTTAATAAAGGCGCAACTAAGAGCGAATTTCACAAATTAAACCAAACGACCAACATATCTAAATCCCGTTTATGAGCTTTCACTGTCAACATTCCATAGTCAGTTGATAATTATAGCTCTTGAATCCAGTTTAAATATGCTGATTGGTTAGTTTCTTTGGTGGAATTGACCCTAAATTAAAGTCAAACTAAACAACTAAATTGTAAACTGTCCCGTGTCCCACAGTGACGTAAGCGGCGTGGAGCTCCTCATGAACAACCACCAGTCGCTGAAGGCCGAGATCGACACGCGCGAGGACAACTTCTCGGCGTGCATCTCGCTCGGGCGCGAGCTGCTGGCGCGGCAGCACTACGCGTCCGCCGACATCAAGGACAAGCTGCTGCAGCTCACCAACCAGCGGAACGCGCTGCTGCGCCGCTGGGAGGAGCGCTGGGAGAACTTGCAGCTTAGTGAGGATTCTATCTACTTACATTTCAATATTCACATCGACATGTGTAGAGATTGGACGGTACATAATTAGCATATTCATCCGTCAGTCACATTGAAACATAGTTATATAGAGATTATGTTAGTTAGTTTTGGTTCGCATAATATGCGTGTTTTCGACAATATTAATCTAATGAGGAGTCTGAAATTCGAAGTTACTTATCACGAAACACAATAATAACAACAAGTCGAGGGACACCATACGTCACATTGACGAAAATTTAACAAATTTTACCCAACCATGCGTTACCAAACAATTAAAGACTATCTGTATTGAATTACAGACCTAGACATTTCCATCTAAATTATTATTGTAATAACAATAAGATATGCAATTCAAATCAAATAATTTCCTCCCTCAGTCCTGGAAGTATACCAGTTCGCGCGCGACGCGGCCGTGGCCGAAGCATGGCTGATAGCCCAAGAACCATACCTAATGTCGCAAGAGCTAGGACACACCATCGACGAGGTGGAGTCGCTCATCAAGAAGCACGAGGCCTTCGAGAAGTCGGCCGCCGCACAGGAGGACAGATTCTCAGCGCTGCAGAGGCTTACCACCGTATGTATTCATTACTGGATTGGGTTACTGGTGTTGTGGGAATGTTTCATAGTGGTTACTGTATTAGGAGACTGGCTTGGTGTGGTTTCAGCTGGTCTCAGACATAGCCTCAAACATTTGGACACTTCGACGGTGGAAATTTGGAATGTCGTAATTTTGCTTGAGCGTGTTGTTGAATTTGCAATGTTTAGGTCAGCGCCGAAAGTTGAAAATCTAAAAGCACGCTCAATGTTGCTCAACTTTTCATCCTCGACCTGTTTGAATACTCCAAGATGGATGGATAACAAATATGTGTTCTCAAATATTCGTACAGTCAGTGTCCTGCGTAACCTGACCCCTCTTTTCTTCTTTTTCTTTATAAGAAGGATCAAGTACTGCAGGATATTTACTGTACTGCCACACATTTGAAGCCTTGTTTACAGCTTGTAAAAGGTAGTGCACTAGATAATCGTATAAACTTGTAGTTGGCCCAAGTCGTTGTTGTTGCAATAATATTCAGCGCTATCAATGACGTATTCGTATGGAGTTACAAATACCGATACCGATAGATACTGATTCCGTTCCGGGATCTAGGTATTTTTTTGCATGGTTAAATAAACTAGAAGTAGAATAATGATCATTGAATAATAATAATGGCTTCGTGCGTTGAGCAATTCGTTTTGTTAGACGCATGACAAGTGAAGTAGCTATAAAACTAATTTACACTTTTTATTTGCATGATAGAAATCTTACAATCGACTTAAGAGATTACCGACACTGACTACTGTAACACTTAATTACAACAGAACTACTACCGACTACATGAACTAAATTAAATTATCAAATATTGCACGCTTCTTGACTATGCTTGGTGTTTGGTTTACTCTTCTAATTTATTTTTTCTTATCCACGACTAGCTTGAACAGCGTGAGTCTGCAATGTGGCCTAGTGCTCAGCCTTGGGATAAATGTGACGAATCAGACTTTACCTACGAACCCCCTCCCACCACCCGCACCCACGACCCCCTTACCATCACCATAGACAAACACGAACGACCCGTCAGTGAAATAGTTGAGGAAATCATAACAGACAGCAACAAATTTCAAATTCCAGAGAAAATAAAAGCTCGCGTTCTTAGTATAAACTACGCGAATAATCAAAGGAAGAATGACTCTTATCTATGGTCAGTTTCAATGTCTAACAATCACAATAGTCTGTCAACGATATCAGAGACAAGTTCCGCGCCAAATTCTACTCCGACGTCGCCGATGATGTCACCTGAAATATACAGCTCAGTTTTCTTTGAATTCCCCGATCAGGCTGAAAAAGCCAACGAGTATTTAGCCTGCGTAGATTTAATACTATGGGAGAGACTATCGCACCAAAATGTGTATCCTAACGTATCTCTACTAAGACATAAGAGTAATAGTTCCTCAAAATCTAGCTTAAAACGCTTTATCAGAAAATGGTCAAAGAAAAGCAAGCTTTCAGACAGTGACATTAAAGGTGAAGTTGCTGTGTTATCCCTGCCCGGTTTGACGAGTAGTTCGAAAGCTATCAACGACCTTGGTAAAGAGGTGAAGAGTATACCTTTGAGTTCGTCCCTCGTCCTTCTCTCCCAGACCCGAAACCTCTTGTTCCCTGAAGGTGCATGGTACTATAACTACTTGGATAGTGTAAGTGTGGTGTTTGGTGTATTGCATGTACTTACGCTAGAATGCTGGCAGCATGAAAAGAAAAACTTAAGCCATAAAACCTATTTGCTTGTCTTTTCCTTAATTTTACACCAAGGTGGCTGTCAAATTTTCGTCGGGTTAACTGGAATATGCCTTTGACTGCTGATGTACCATGTCAACAATAACGGGTGTTAAAAGCCCCATCACGTGACTAAGACATTATTTTTGTTCGTATATTTCGGAAATGCATTTTTTTACTGGACCATACGCCATTTCGGCATGGCAATGCCTTTTACACCCTTAATTATATTTCGATTAATGGGGTAGGTACATAGAACAGGTACTGGGCGGATAAGTATAGCAAAGAATTAAAGCCGCTACAAAATCTTCGCTACGTACTAAAGCCAAGCTAAAACGAACTAACGAAACCCAACTTACATAAGCGGCTGTCAATATAGCACATAGAATTTATAAAAGTAGTATGTGTCATACATATACAGGTTGCAAGGGACAATTTTTTTTGAATTGCCTACGAAATATTTCTATGTGTATTCGGAATGATGTACCTACTGAATACGTGGTATTCGTTTGTGCGTCAATTTTTCAATTTTTCTTACACCCTGTATATGTTGCACTACAAAGTCGTAAATTTTACAAAATTCGATGTGTTATATACACTGCTGTCTACTGTACTGAACTGTTTCATATATTCACCGTCACCATCCTTACAGTTCGAAGTGAAAGAGAGGAAGCGAAGGCAGGAGGCCGCAGAGGCAGCCGAACGCGAACAGCGCGAGAGAGAAGCTGCCGAAGCTGCCGCTGCCGCGGCCGCAGCACAGGACGCTGTGGACCGTGCGCAGACACCACAGGACCAACAGCCGCAGGGTATGTGTCTTGGAAGTAACTATACGGACAGATGAACTGAAGATTAGTTAGTTTATTGATGATTGGATTATCGAAGTGATCTAAGTATGATTATTACTGTCCGTTTGCACTGGTAAAACATTCACGTACAACATGTTGAAGTGTCTATTACTCTCTCCCTCTCTCTTCTCTTTGTTGAAATGTTTTATCTCATCACATAGCATGTTTTTGTATGTGAATATTTCGCCAGTGAACGTTGGATGTAGTACTGTAAAAGCCTAATCGATAAATGTACAACTTTCAATCATTTATAAAATTAAAAGCATTTCAAGATTTTTCTTGAATTCATAACGTCAAGCTATATATTTTAGAATATAGAGATTGCTTGATTTTGCATTGATCGGGTTTTTACAGTTTATACATTTCTCCAAACGAGGCAAAATTTTCCAAAATTACGATTTGAATTTTAACTTGACAATTTATTGGTACAATTCCAACAAAATTAGACAATTTAGGTTTAAATATCCAAGTAATATGAGTTAATGTAAGACTGTCAGTCAAAAACACAGAAAAGAACATTTCCATTCTAAAAGATTAACATTACTTCGTTTCACGAATTGCAATGTAAGCACGCATGTGTAATGTCTTCTTCTAGCACTGTCGAATCAAAATGTCAACTATTCAGTAAAAACGATATTTGAAACTTCCACTAACTTTCACCATAACGGTGAATGCTGCTTGCATATTGCAATAACACTTACAATTAGAAATTTTTGGTAAAGTATACTTTGTAATTGAAGAAAGTGTAGGAATTTTTACTTTAAGTATAAAGAAATTAAGCACATTTCGCACTACAGCCTAAGAAGGCTTACGGCAATGCTTGCCGCTTTACGTGTGAATTATACTTTATGCCCTTTTTGATTCGCTTATTCAGTCGACTAACAAAACCGACCACAATGACAGTAAACTATCGGTTCGAATATCGAAACGATAGTGAAACCCCTGGTTCTGTTAGTCGATGGAATATCGCGTGTGACAAAGGGCCGTTACTTACCGATGTGTTGTCCACACATGCACACGCGTAGTCGTAAGGAGAACATCCACTAAAGCGGCTGAGAAGGCCCAAGAACGACCGCATTCCCAGCCAGGTAATAAGAGCGCTTATTATAAATCTACCGTTGTAAAAATATACCCGGCTGCTGGCATGAGCTTCTACGGTAGTTTAAAATGGGTGTACTCTGTATTTCTGTCGGGTGACACTGCGCTCGTAATAGTTAGAAACACTTGGGGAGTTAGATTAATAACTGTGATTAATTTTTATTATTAGCTTGAAAGCTTTTATTGTACGTTTAAAGGAATTTTCTTTAGTGTAGGTTTAATTTTGTAGGTTATTTTTACGTAAACCGTAGTTGGGGTTCTAGCACAGTTTTCTTTTATTGCACGATTTCAATTTATTCTTCACATTACACGATCTCGTTTTTATTAAGGTGATGGTTTTCTTTCTGTCAATTCATCATCATACGAATAACTATTATCATTGACTCATTTAAATCATCGGTCGGGGTTTAAAACCTTTTGATTTTGAATAGGAAATTACATTTTAACCGTATGAAAGTCTTCACAGAATTTTATATTGTTTTATTCTCCGATATTCAAATGTCTTTCTTTCATCATATTTTTAGAATATGTTACTTATTTTTAACCAGTATATATTTCATTATACACCATATTGTGACGTCATACTGCTAATCACGGTGATGGTTTGATACTCTGTCTCATGTCTGTACTATCTCTGTTTCATTTTGAACGAGGAGTTATCATTTCATATAGAATCCCTGCTAGTGTGGTGGTTGTTTGTCTTCCAAAACGTATGATATCTATATACACTCGTACTCAAAAACGTCAGTGAAAAATCAAGTATATTTTAGAAACGTTTTTGTGTACGGGTGGATGCTAAAACAAAAAAATAAGGTTAGAAAATTGAACAGTGATCGAAACATGCCACGGTAGCATGCGTAGCGCGACAAAACTTTGTTGTAAACATAGTGTTAGTTATCTCATTTCGGTGTGAGATAACGGTACTACAGCAAAATTGTCGCGCTGCACATGTCAGCCCGGCAGAGTCACCCTATCTAGTGGGGAAGCTAGCTCGAAAACTCCTCACCAGCAATTTTTATTATTACTTTTATTATCTCTAAGTCGTGTTCGATGCTTTCTGTACTCTTGTTCAAATGGAGCTGACTCCAACAAGGTAGGTATCACACTGTATACTTACTATAAGCTTCACTGTCTTGCTTCCTATATATTTCGCAACAGCTTTGTCTATAGCTATATATATTTGCTTTATATATTATTTATATTATATGATATCCGAAGTAAGTATATTAAATTATTTTTATAATAGGCACAACCCTAGTCATCACTTTTTATCACTTAAACACAAGGGGCTATGGTTTACCATTGATTGCTTTAAAAAGGGATTTAACATGCTTTGTTTCATCATAAAAATAAATTTAAAAAAATAAATTGAAAATGCAGGGAATTTAGGTAGGGTTTGTTAACTAGAATGTCGACTTTCCTATGTCTTTCAATTAGTATGAAATAACTTGGAAACTTAATTTGTGTAGTGAGATAATAGGTAACTCGTATGTGTAGCATGTATATTGATACTTATTTGTAACTGTGTACACGTATTCGACTATTTTATTGCAATATATTTTTAAAACCTCACCGTGTATTGTTTGGATTTAAACAAAGCTGGCTAATTGTTAAATTGTGCGTTTTTATAGACCTCTTTATATTCATTCAAATACAGACGTCAAGATTTCAAATCTTTGACATCTGTAGATATTCATCGATACCTATTACGTCTGTAAAGTATCGCTAGCTAATTAAATTTGACCTTGAAAAAAAATCCAATAAAATTCGAACACCGTGTACACAGTTCGTAGCATGTAGAGAGTTATACGTAACGTAAGCATGATGTAAGCACGTAGTGTAGACGTAACTAGCACGTAGATGTAATGTACGCATGCAGAGCTGGGCGAGCAGTCCCCCGGTCCCGCCTCCCCCGCCCCCGCCGCCCTCGCCGCCACCCCGCAAGCCGTCACCGAGACCGACTCCCCGCCCCGACCCTCGACCTCGAAACAGACGCCCGCCAAACCTGCACGCCTGTCCAGTGAGTATTGTAGTGGTAAAGTAGAACTTATAGTGTTAGTGGTGTGCTTCAAATTTGAATGGGCTTGGTTTTGTGGTTTAACAGCAAGAGATTAAAAAGTTACATGTGGCCTTAAAAGCTTAAACGCCTCAAGTTCAGAAAACTATAAAGAGTCTACACTGAAATGTACCGTACTCTATGGTGATATTTTATTGAGAAGCAGAGAAGATTTTATGTAGAACATTACTAGTGTGTACCAGAATAAATAAGATTTTAGTTAAATGTGAAGGAATGAACATAAATGATATATTTTGCTGCTGTCTGAGGTCAAATGGAAGCAGGAAATTCAAATTTGAATCACGACTAATGAATGTGAATGAAACTCTTAACCCGCTGTCTAGTAATGGCGAAACGGTACCCTAACATGTACAGTGTATGTGTACCCTAAACTGCATGATAACATCTGTGTTTTTGTTATTTACCTACTACTTTTAAGTGTCAGGTTTTAAAAGAAAAAAGTTTCAATTTTCGCATGAAAACGCTTTTGTTTTTGCTGCGACGCAATTTTGTTTTATGTTGCTTTGAATTATTTTTGTTTTTTTTGTTTTTCTCCCTCGTCCCGACCACCGAATTTCGCGGCCTGTCCTATTGATGTAAAACGTTACACCTACCTTGAAATCCTTCACGACCTTTTTTGTAACGTCGCACTTTCCTCGGAACCCTGCCTATTCCCATTCTGGCACGTACAGCACCCGGAACAAGTTCCACACCGGCCACGCCGTCTAGTTCCGGTAAGGTGAAGTCGCGGTCACGAAGCAAGTCGCCGTTCAGGAGTTTCCGATGGAAAACGGCGAAGAAACTGCTGGCAGGAACTCATCATAGCGACGATGAAGGTATCCGTGGTTGGGGACGGTGATGGATGGATGGCTTTCCTGGATAGGGGTTAAAACAATACTGTTGAATTTGATCTTAGACAGGTTAAATTTTCATTCTCAATGTCATTTCTAAAGAACTTAATTTTAGTGGGGTTAAAAATAGTTCAGGTGCTATCCTGATTTATGACAAGATTTTGTCGTGATGGAAGGGAATTTGGATACCTGAACATAAGCGTAATACTTTTCATATAGAGAAGGCACGAGCATTGACAACCATTTAGCGGCACATGGTGGCTATTTCGCACTTTTTTTAAATCCAATTAATTGTTTACAATATTATCCCTCAGTGGAGTAATGGTGTCTAAGGTAATCTTAGGTAAAAAACCATTTTTTTGGTTGTAGGTAAGTCCGAACTGTCCATTCACGACCGTCTGCCTTCTGTTTACGCCTTATGACGATGTGTTGACGCGATGCGCTTTGTTTGTGCTGCTGTGATTGTTACGCGCATGTTTTACTATCCTAGTTTATTTAGCCAATAAAGTAAATTTATATGCGTGGCTTTCATTCAAAATTGTTAGATTCCGACATGACGTCTGCGTATCAAACCAATCACCTTTAGAACAATAATAATTTATAGGTGCAATATTAGATGTTAGATTTAAGTCGTGCATCATCACTGTCAGAATTAGTGAGCTTTTGGAACGTATTTATTCCTTTTATTGAACACTTTTTGCTTGAGTGTCTAATACTGTTTTGACAGTTATCTAATCTGATGATGTGAATATGACTATCTGTGTAAGTACGTGTGTACGAAATGTAATGTTGTATACAGAGGGCGCTAGTCCCGCGAGCGAGGACGAGGGCGTAGAGGGGACCTTGGTGCGCAAACACGAGTGGGAGTCCGCTGCCAAACGAGCTTCCAACAGGTGAGAACTATCGTCATATTAGTCGAAAGACGTCCACATACTAAATTTCGCTCAAAAGAATGGCTCGTTTAATAATTTCTAGTAACTTTTGGCATCTACTCAAACAGTCAAATAAATTGACAAAGAAGTGCTACAGTTTGCTAGAACTTATGATGTTATTATTTTGAAGTGAATGTTACTGTCGTTGCGAAGGACACAGTCAAAACATGAATGAATGTTTCGACAGTGCAAACGAACAGTAACGTTCCCCACAAAATATCTTTTGTAAAATACGTGTTAAACCTCCATAGATCATGGGACAAGGTGTACGTGGTGGCCAAGGATGGGCGCATGTCGTTCTACAAAGACCAGAAGGCGTATAAGTCTGCGCCCGACGCGCACTGGCGCGGAGAGGCACCGCTAGACCTCAACGGCGCTGTCGTCGAGGTCGCCGCGAATTACACCAAGAAGAAGCATGTCTTCCGTCTTAGGTATGTTGTTAATAGTTATCTTCTTGATCTTATCAGCACTCTTGTCTTATAATTTTGGCCCATCAAGTTTTCGAAAGAGACATGTATGAGCGTCAGAGACGACGTTCTACAAAGTCAAACTGTTTGGTGTGCGAAAAATATCCGATAAAAAGTGATCAGTTACAAGTATGGTGAATTGATGAAAATTGTCACGACCTAATTCATGACTTAAACTTGAAGTTTTGATGCCTACCAAATAACGGTTTACATTATTTTGTTGCAATAAAAATATGGTAAGGGTATTATTTGAAGAGCGTTAATCCTTTTGGATAACATTCTTCATCGCGACGCCGCTGACACGACGGTGTTTAAAATTTGATTGGCCTAAAAATATTTCAAAAATGATGTCTTTCTTTTTGATGCTAAAAAAAACTGCAAACGTAGCTTTATGTTACTTACGGTAAGTGTTGAACAAAGCATTTCTAAGTAAAGAACAACGAAATGACCAGTGTTTTTATTGCAGACTGAGCAGTGGCGCCGAGTTCCTGCTGCAGGCGCACGACGAGGCGGAGATGTCGTGGTGGCTGGAGGGGCTGCGGGTCCGCGCCGCCGCGCCCGCGCCGCGCTCGCACACGCTGCCCGCGCCCGCCAACAACGAGCCCAAGCGACGCTCCTTCTTCACGCTCAAGAAAAAGTCAGTCACTCTCCTCTCTCAGCTATACGCTCCGTAGCACCGCACTGCATGACCACATCACTCATGTTTGTACCAACACCTTTAGGCGATACGGGGCTTTGGGCGTTTGGGACTGCCTACCAGAGCGTTTGCACGAGAAGAATTTCTTGACCATCGAAAGGCGAGCATTTACTCGCAAGACTCTTCGAAAATCACACTTATCGTTAAAGGCCAGGCGCACAGGTTTGATCACGCCCGATCAAGCCTGTGTGTGCCGATCATGCATCTGTTTTAATTGATAAAATTCTATAGAAGATGTCAGACCAGCTGCAGGGTGTGCATGAAGCGCGCGCGAGCCTACCGATCTGATATTTCCCATGGAGTTTCATACATTTCAACCGGTGCGCGTGATCTGGTGCGCCCTTTAAACGATGCTTTCAAACACATGAATGCAATTTACCGCGTGGCCTCTCAACTGGACATGTTCACCTCTCGAAGTTCGAGTAACTCTCTCGTGGAAACGAGGCTTATGATGCTATAATGCGGTGTCGTAGTTTTCTTTCCTGCAGGGTATTAAGCCTTTTTCAATACAGGAGCTAGCAAGGCGGTAAGCATGGCTGGGGTTTGAACCCCACGGAGGCTTTTAAAAAGTTTTTGCACCAATCCCACCAAAACAAAAACACTCTTTTCGAGCAGTTTTCAAAGGAAATCATCTATAGATCCCTCAAATATTTTTTCATGAGCTAAATGGCTAAATCATGTCCATTTTAAAGATGGCGTTTTATTTTTCTTATCTAGACTTCGCTCTTTGGCGCTTGAGGAGGCGTCAGTTACCCTCGTCTCCTTCCTTTGTTCACCATAGGAAACTGCTAGCATGCAGCATGTGGGTATATCTGTACGAGGTTTCAGGGGATTGACAATTTTGTCTTCGGTTTGAATGTTCCATTTATAACATTCCATTTCGTTCCATTTTCCTACCAGTTATGGATTCCTTTTCGTGTCTTCAGTGAACGCTTATTTTTAAGTTCACCATTCTATGTTGTAATAACTTTGTTCATCATATTCAATGTTAACACTTTCGTCAAGTTAAGTATTCATACTTCTTTTTCGAAACACTTCGTGGGATATCAACGTAGTTTAGTGGGTCTAATTTCGCCACATTCAATACTTACAATTGCACCATTGACTAACCTTGTGGCCTGTACGGCCCATGTTTGCTTTCCTAATCTAGGCACTAACTCTTGCTTACTGATCTTTAATGCTTTCTGTTTTCAATGATTGTTGTTTGATTTTCAGTTTAAATGTATAAATATGTTATTAATGTGTTATGATTTCCACAGCTAAACAGTTAAGGAGCGTGTGGAGGCGGGCGCAAGTTTCCTCATTACGCTCGCGCGGCGTCCTCGCGCCGCGTGCAGTGCGCTGCACGTCCGCGGGGCGCGCGGTGTAGGTGCGCGCGCCCGCGGGACGTGCGCGCACGCCCCGCACGCGCCGCCGACGGGCGCCGCGCATTTCTCACGACGCTTGCAGCTGTAAGCTTTGCTAATGACGAAATTGTCGACTCGCGGCACTATCGACCGTCGACACGGTTCAATGTTATTATTATTATTAATATTATTTTTTTGTTGCGTACGAAACGTTATTTGAGACTGTTCGGTATCTGAGTGTTCGATCGTTCGCCCTCGTAAGCCGTATTTATTGTTCGATATTCGTATCGAAGATTGAAGATATTATAATAGATTTTATCCAGGTATGTACGATCCCACCCCCTCGAAAGTGTAATTGTTATGATATGAAACGATTATGATTAAATGAAATACATATTATTATTATAAAATTCTAAATGCGACGCTATTTATACATAGATGATTTTAGTGTTTAAATTCAGATTGAGAATATATATTTTAATTATTTATAATTATAAAGAAAATGAAGCTAGTGTAATGTAAATTCAGTTGAACTAGAAATGTATGTCGTGCGATTTACTAATGATTCAGATTAAAAATAATAAAAAAAAGTTTTAAACTATTAATGACCAATGTAATACCAATCGACGGAATTTGACTATCGCATTTGATAATGTTTAACTTAGCTAAGACGACGGAGGATTGTAACCGCATTTACATTCAATAGACGATTTCCCAGTGGATTGACGTTTTACTAATTGTATCGACAGCTTTGCTACATCGGAGCAATGCGAGATAAATTATAACGTAAGCTACGTACATAAATTGTATTAGATTTAATTTTCATTATAAAGTGTCTTCTCTCGACCGTCGGTCGCCGCTGTCCGCTTACAAATGCCGCATTTAAAGTAATAATTATCAGATTTCTTCTTAGATGGTCGTTGTTAGGGGAGGGAGTAGATGCTAGAGTCGGCCGAGTAGCGCGGCGGGCGCGGCGACCGGCCTCACTACGCAGTAATCCGAGTTGTAAGTATGCTTGATCGCCTCATAAGTGCTTCTACGTAATGACGTATAATTCTATTATGAACATTAATTTTGTAATGATTATTTTTACTGCCATTTTCACAAATTGTTAATTTTTATAAGTAATAAATAATTATATAACTAAAATGTCACTTTTCATAATATTACGTACACACATTTTTAGTTCTATTCGTGTTATGGTTATTGTATATTTGGCGAGTGTGGTGGTGTTCGCAAGACGTAGGTTCACTATGTCGCCGGGCTGCTGCCACATTGATCACTGCATGTTTCGTAAACCTATGTTTATACTTATTTTATTTTAAAGAACTTTCTTTATTGATGAGAATATAAAATAAATGATGTTTTCAAATAAAACCTCTTTTAATTTCCTAATCTTGATAATCAGCCTCTAACTACCAATTTAATGAGATAAATAACATGACTGTATGAAATAAGATATCAATCGGCCAGATAATTTAGCCGAAACTTATCAAAGATGAGCTTAAGAACCCTAAATCCGAATAGAAACTAAACAATGTAAGCACCGACTTACAATAAAATTACTCCGAAAGATGAGACTAGGTCAAAAGTATTTCCTGTTATCGACTATCTGTTATCAAGATATTGATATCAACTATCACATTACTAACACTCATAATTCGTCACACCAAGAGATAAAACAGCATTTTCTCACGTTGATCCTCTCAAGACTGCATCTTCCAAGTGTATAGTAAAATGTTAGCTAAACTATTATATCTGTGGCCTCTGCTAGTGTTAGGTGCAACTGGAAATGTGTGCGAGGGTGAGGGATGTGCCAGGCAGTCGGCTAGGATTGTGGGAGGAGAGAGAGCTGAGCAGAATGGGAGACCTTTCCAGGTAAGCCAGGAGAAAGTGTTCGGCGGAAGTTAACTAACGAGGATTTTAGTGTTTGACCATAGTTTCAAAATCAAATCTGTACAAATGTGTGAAATGGACCATTAAAACTTAATTATATCAAAATCAAAACTGTGTAATGTGAGGTAACATCACATCTGTAATACCAGCAGGGTTAGTCAAAGGTGTACCCTATGGTATAAAACGTACAGTCATATTGAAGACCTTTGTAATAGGGTGGGAGCCCATTGCCATTGGTACTTTAAAGAGAAATTCCAATAGCAGCAGTTTTCGAGTAAAAACTTACAGAAGACAGTTCCCACAACGATTATCTCTACAGACTTCGTGGTGTTATAAACGGTTGCATTGTTTCAAAATTAAATCAAAATGTTCTAATTTCCACACCGAGAATGACCTACCCTAAGTACTACTTTACTAACCAGTAGACAGATATTTAAAATCTACATTTTTGTAAAAAAAACCCATCATCCAGGTGGCCCTATATTCGCGCGTGGGCACGACAGGAGAGCTGGGTTTTTGTGGCGGCTCACTCATAAGCCAGGAGTGGGTGATCACTGCAGCACACTGCCTCTTTCACAACGGAGAAGAGGTCAACCATGTGCAGGTAACGAATAAAGCGAGAAAATTATGAATTTAATACCTTTGACGGATTGAATCAGTAACGATGTTATCCGACGATGAAACGAGACCGCAGACTGTAAAAGCTAATAGGCTGGCCATATTAGCTGCATAACCGGCTGAACCGATGGCCGTTGGGCTAGACCTAACATGTGTACGTCGCTCAAGAATAGTCTTAATGATCTCAGTCAAGGTGGAACGCCGATTATCGAAGGTTGGCTGGTAGTGGCTGGATGAGTGTGACCGTAGATCAAGTTAAATGTCTTGCGATTGGAGTGGGATATGTCCAGAGGTGCCAGAATCTCCCAATACACGCAAACTGCTACAGGCTTATTACGATATAAGAATACCTTGTATGAGGTGATTTAAAAGAGTGTCCATGGAGTTTCTTGCCCATTCTTCTCCATAGAGATCTACGCTTTCGAATGGGCAACAACAGTACTTTCACAAGTTATTATGCCCTGTGACTGGGACTGTAGCTTAGTTTTTTTTTGTGTTTTGACATTCAAAAGTGCCTGTAATGGTCTAATTGAAATAAATGCTTTGAGTTTGAGTTTGAGGGAAGGAAGTGGCTGGAAAGGGAGCCCCCTTTTCATCCACTTCCTTCACAACAGGAAGTTAACAGAAACAGGAACAGTCATCTAGAAATTCTTTAGAACATATTTAGCCAAATATGTTCTAAAGAATTTCTAGATGACTGTTAAATGGATGAAAAATTACATTCTACACCGACCTAAATAAATTGGTAGAAAGCAGAGGGCGCTTAATTGTAAATAGGTGATTAATTGTTCTAGCCTTCTAGGTTCTAGTTAGTCCTAACCTATCGACATAATATTAGAACGACTACTATTTCCAGGCAATTCTCGGCGCTCATTCCCTGTATGACCGCTACGAGAATGGCCGTAGAGTTGTGAACGTGGATGAGCTGGTCGTCCACCCAGACTACGATCCGGACAGCTTCACCAATGACATCGCGTTGGTCAAGCTAGCCAATGTTATACAGCTAACAGGTAGGATTTAGAATGAAACAGAGTATTTATTTGTTTTCGGAAGGAAACCTAAATGTTCGATGGGGCCCGAGCTTTGGGTATAAGACAAGGGAATGTGGGAAATAAAAAGGGGCACCGACAAGTCTTTAAAGACCAACTCGGCTGCAACACCTGTTACGGCACATCCCTAGGAAGGCTGTATTGTAAAGGGGTCTCCCCTGCCTCATTGTCATCAGAATGCACAATAATAGCTGCAATAATACGACGAGCGATCCGCCAGTGTCTTACGCTACGGCCCGATTCGGCCCGTCTGTAGTGTGTGATGTTTTGTACAAAATGTATGAAAGTGATGTACTTAGGAGGAGATCTGCAATGCGTTGCGGCGCGCCCCGCCCATTAGGGAGGGCACTACTAGGTCCTAGGACCTAGTGATGATTATTATTATTTATGTTGACTTTTCCAGATATGGTAAACACGATCCAACTGCCGTACCGGAACATATCGTCATTCAACTTCGCGGGAGCAGGTGGCACCGTGTCCGGATGGGGCATAGCAGCTGAAGGTTTTTCATTCACAATACTGAATACCCCTTCTAAGTTCTTTAGTGTTCGTTAAAAAAAGCAAAGACACCGCAAGTGGCAGGGACCAACAAACGATTAAACAAATAAATTACGATTAAAAATGAGAAAACCGTTTATAAATCGACTTACTCAAAATTAAATAAAATATAAAATTTCCCATATATTGTGAAGTACCTGATGAGAACGCTGGGAGCCGTTGAAAATTTTCAGCCTTCAATAATTTGCTGTTTCATACACTTCGAACAGATTAAAAAATACCGGAACTACACTAGGAGGTCTAGAATCATGTGCTGAATTCATGGTAACAACGTATCATTGCGCGTCGATATCCATTTCATCTTATAATGTAACACGATAAAGTTTTCTTCGTATTGTCTTGTAACACTGAAAACTCTGCTTCTCTTTCTCTACAGGAGTGATCTTCATATCACCAACGCTTCGCCAGAAGCTGATGACGGTGATAACGGACGCGATGTGCAACGTGTACTACTTTAACCAGCTTCCACAGAACACCATATGTGCTTTTCAAGGAGATTCTGGCACTTGCAAGGTAATATATTGCAACGTAGGTAGGTACATCTCCCAGGAAAAGTATGCACTTCGGCAATCATTGCGAGTGAATCGGTTTCTTCTAGGCAAGCGTGCACCATAGGCCGCATCATCGCTACACATCAGGCGATTTGCGGCCAAACGCAAGCCTAATTATTATAAAAAAAAAAACATCGGAAATACGAACGCGCGTTGATAAGATTTTTTCAATATACTTCCTCGAAAACTGGCTCATAACGCACTACGATTAGGTTCAACATGGATTTCACCCTCGTGGTTTTCTTCTTATATTCCCGCACTTAAAGTGCGGAAATAAAAATTCCACACGTGGTGAGGCGGCTCGCCCCCACACGCATTTTTGTTTTTAATTTTTTTTTCTATTCCATTGAATCAATTTTGACTTTGAACAAATTTGGCCTAAAAACTAAAACCAAAAAACTAAATGTGTATTGAAAAACGTCGTTTGATACACGTGGGTATTTGTTACTGCAGTTCTCGGCTCCATAACACCCTCGCCTGCGGCTCGGGCGTGAATTTCACCCCGGGTGCTATGACAAAATTTCCCCACTTGTATCAAAATGAACTATTTTTTTAATGTGTCTCTCTATTATTTTTACTGTGTGGTGGGTGCAAACATTTAAACTCACATCACAATAAATATGCAGTTGGGTGTCTGTAAAATGACTGTTTCTACTTTATTTCTAATTGATTTGACAAAAAAGGTTTTACTGACGTGGCAGAACCGACAGGACTAAAGTTTATCAGAATACCCAATGCCAATGTTGTCTTTTAACTTTTTTGATATCTTTGATATTCTTGACAGGAGTAAGAAAAATATTTTGGTTATTTCTTTTTATAATATACTTAGTGAAGATTTTTATTTTTACAAGATGATAGATTTAAAATTGTTTATTTTGGATCTAGCTTGGGATAAGGACTATTGTGATTATTTACCGTAGTATCATATAATTATATAATCATGAATAGAAACCAAGACAAATTTTATTTGTGTGAATCACTACTTATGAATAAGTCAAGGAATAATAACTTCATATTTAATTGGGCATGGGGAGCCAATAGCTATTTCTAGACAGAACTGGTAAATCTTCACTATTGATTTATTTTATTTGATTATTTCAAGAGTTCATTCCATTTTAAACAAAAAAGGTGAATAATTATACCCATAAGAACCGCCCACAATTAGGTCTGTGATCGGAAGATAAACGAGGAATTATTAATCTTTCCCAGGGCGACAACGGCGGACCTTTGACGATATTTTACAACGCAACTGAAGAGGTTATATTGGTAAGTATCAAAGACGAGTTTCCATACTTACATGAACAGATTTCGTTTTTTTGCTCACCAGGAGTTTCTCAGTAAAAGTCCAGTTTCAGGATATGTGCCCGGTGGATGGCATGGCAATAGGATCACTACCTATTACATGGGACTTAATAGGACTGGTGAAATGTGGGTGTAGGTGCTATAGGGTACACCTCTGCTTGGTCCTTCGGGGTTTCAAGGCGTGTTGTTATGTTGTGAATAGGTCACCTGGCAAGTAAACTTACTCTACATTTACACTTTATCTTAGTACTTACCTATACTGAAAAAAAACCTAGGAAAACCTAACTGTCTGGTCACGTATTATTGATTAGTTTCAAAATCCCATTGAGGTTTTTTTCCACCTTACAATCTGTAACGTTATAGGTATCTTTTTAATGCGTTGAGCAGACTTTACGAAAATTAATGATGATGACGTAATACTGTGATAGTGAGTATAGCTTCTTCAAACTGATACAAACTGGTATCTCTTTCCTGTTGTTATCGTAATAAAAACAATTAGGTACGATATATTTTGAATTATGATAATTTTCAGGGTGTGAATTACTTAAACCTTAGCAACTTTTTCTGAAACGCCACAAAAATAAGTTTCGTTCAAAAGCTAAATCAACAATAAACTTAATGAAAATAAATGGAACATCATATAGCCTGCAATCCCCGAATGGTAAAGCAGAGATCTACCACATTTCGCTAAAAGTTTTCAAGTACCATGTGTTTATTAAGATAGGGAGTGAACCTAATGCCAGATGAATGTATGAATGAGACAGAAATCAGAATATGTTTCTTAATCGCTATTTCTGAGTTGGCTCTACAGTATTACAAAAAAACTTGTTTATATTGATATATGTTCTCACCCCTCCATACACAGCTCACAGTCAATGAGCTACTAAAAATCTGCCTTAATACATACATTATCCATCCGTCGTTTCTTTAGTCTTCTCTTAGAAATAAATTAAAATATGGACGAAAAAGACATGCTGCGCCTACTCCAAATAAAATGGTATATGGGCAGGAGAATGTTGATGAAAATATAAGGACGGGACTTAGACACAATGAAACATCTGTAATGCTGATTAAATACTGAGTATATTTGGTCCAATAGATATTATTATAAGCATGCACACAAGCATACATACGTCAAATACATACTACATCACACCTCCCCTCGGTAAAATAAGGTGAAATATAAAATACATTTTATTTTTTACCTTAGGATAACATTTGAAACTTAAAAACTACATGCATTAAAATTATCTTATTGTTATTTAAACAATGATTGCTTGTTTTATAAACATTAACCGAGCGAGTAACTAGATCTCCATCATCAAGTCATTAACATTATTGTTATCTAAACTTAAATGGTCTTACTATTCTACTTATTCATAATTATACATACCAGCATGTGGTGCAATTTATGTATTGCAATTGAATGAGATTTATAAACATTCGCTTAATGTTTCATATGGTCTATAGCTAACGATGATTACCTAAGTCAAACATAATTAGTCATAGTACAATTTCGTACGATTCTTATGAACTAAATCTAATTTACCATTAATATTCACCTCCACATTGGGTGACAGATCTCGGACAACCTCGTAGGGTCCCGTATAAAGCTTCGTCAACTTATTACCAGTTTCGCTTTTAATTAATAAACGGTCTCCCTGTTTATATTTAGTAGGACTTATGTGGTGATCATATTTATCCTTCCTTTGTAATTTACTTTTGATTAAATTATCTCTCGCCTCTGTTTGTGATATCTGTAATCGATATTTGAGCTCGAGGGGGTAGCTATCATAGTTATATAGTGGCTCTACGGATTTGGTAAGATTACTTGGCAAATTACATATCTTTCCATAGACGAGTTCAAATGGCGTAAATTTTGTTGAAGTGTGTACCGTCGTGTTGTATGCAAAGCACCAAAATGGGAGCCAAGTGCTCCATGAGTCTGGTTTATTTCCCGTCTGTATTCTTAAAAACGCCCCTAAACTTTTGTGTGAGTTCTCTAAAGCCCCGATACTTTCATGGTGATATGCTGTTGAATTTAATTTAGTGATATTAAGAATTTTACATACCTCTTTAAAGGTGTCAGACATGAATTCCGCACCTCGATCAGTAGCAACCTCTCTTGGAATGCCGTGTTGGAGAATAAAGTTGTTCACAAACACTCGTGCGACTTCTTCGGATGTTTTAGAAACCAAAGGAAACGCACATACATATTTTGACAGCTCACATTGTAGTGTTAGAATATATGAATGGTTATAACAATCCCTATCAAGCGGTCCCACTAAATCCAAATATATTTTTTCAAAGGTAGTATGAGACGTAGTGGTAATAGTCATTGGTTCTTTAGCAATTGCCGTATACTTTTGTTGCTGACATTTTGGACATTTTTTGACAAAGTTAGCAATATCTTTTTCGAGTCCCGGCCAGAAGTAATATTTTTTAATGCTATTGAACATACGTCTAATGCCAGCATGACCGCTTGTAGGTAATAGATGGAAGTCATTTAAAATTACTTTCCTATCGTCTTTATTTTCGATTCTCTCTCCTTCCTTTATAATAATTATAGATAGCCTTTTCCAGTTAGAACACTTTTTTACCTCACTTGTGAACTTTTGTATAAAGATCCTGTTGTTCTTATTTTTCATTATAAAAATTTTATCTGTATTAATTGTGGCACAAAATTCACACAACTCCTTCATGAACTCTGCTGGCGTCAGCTGGGATTGTGCTGACGGTTTAATAAATATCGTAAGTTGATAGCTATCGAACATAAAAATATTATTTTCATGAGTAATTTTATTCGTGATTCGTAATTTATTTAAATACTTCAGATCGGCAAACCTAAGTTCAACTGCATTTTTCGGAGCATTATTAGTTTCTACTAGCCTTGGCTCGTTCTGGAGTCTCTCTGTACTCGTAACATTTTGATTTACAGAAATATTTGTTTCTAATCTTTTCTTTTGGGCTCGCGTCATGACGCATGATATACACTTATTTAATTCTTTTAGTTCCTTGGATGACACTGTAATACGAGAAAGCGCATCTGCGGCTGCATTCTCTTTGCCTTTTACATATTCAATAACATAATCGTATTCCTCTAAGCATAACCTAAACTTAAGCAATCTGCTTGAGGGGTCTTTTAAACTAAACAAATATACTAGCGGTTTATGGTCGGTAACGATTTTGAAGGTTCGACCATATAAATACGGCCTGAAATGCTTCACAGCCCATACGATAGCTAGGAGCTCTTTTTCAATCGTTGGGTAATTTAGCTCGGCCTTGTTTAGGCTTCTACTAGCGTACGCGACTGGGCGCCGTCAGAGTTTGCTAAAATAGCTCCCACTGCGTAACCCGATGCATCAGTCTGTATAATAAATGTGTTTTTACTTGATAAATCGGGGTATTGTAGAACGGGAGGCGATATTATACATTTCTTTAGAATTTCAAATGCCTTTTGGCAATTATCATCCCATTTAAATTTAGTATTTTTTCTACATAACAAATTTAAGTGATAAACTATTTCTGCAAATTTCGGTATGAATTTTCTATAATAGTTAGTAAACGCCACGAATCGCTTAACTTCATCCGCGCTTTTAGGCACAGGATAGTCTTGCACTGTTTTTATTTTGTCTGGGTCGGGTAAAACCCCTTCTCCTGATACAATATGGCCTAAGTAGAGCAATTCCTTTTGTAGAAAATTACATTTCACCGGGTTTAATTTCAAATTAACTTCACGTAATCGTTCAAATATTTCAATTAAATTTCTATTATGCTCTGCCAGGCTTCGGCCAAAAACTATCAGATCATCTTGATAACACAAGCATTTTTCGTAACAAACACCAGACATAGCCATAGTCATCATGCGCGAAAAGGAACTGGGGCTTGTCTTAAGCCCCATCGGCATTCTGGTCATTTGAAACTGTCCCGAACAAAAAGCTGTATACTTCCTGCTATCCGGCTCTAGTTCGACGTTATAAAATCCCTGATTGAGGTCTAAATGCGTAAAATAAATACATCCGGATAAAGAATCTAATATTTCACTGATATTAGGCAATGGAAATTTATCTTCCTGTATACTGTTATTTAATTTGCGATAGTCTATGACTAAACGCCATTTTTTCAATCCATTTATATCTGCTTTCTTAGGCACCAAAAGAACGGGGCTCGACCACTCACTGTTACATGGTTCTATGATACCTTGTTCGAGCATATTATCTATTTGTTTCCTTATTTCCCCTTTTTGTGAATGTGGGAGTCTATAAGGCTTAGAATACAATGGCGTGGTTTGTGGCTTTAAATTTATCGAGTGTTTGTATATTTTTGTGGCAGTTAATTTATCCCCTTTAAGATAGAAAATATCGTTATATTTTGCACATATGTTTTTAATAGTATCGCGTTCTTCCGTTTTCAAGTGGTTTAAATTGAGTAATGGGAAAAGATGTTTTACCCTTTCCGCATATTTTGTCGTGGGTTCGGCAAATTCACAAACATTATAATCATTAGCTAAGAGTATCGTGGGTTTAAAATCTTTTAAATCAATATCTTTTCCCGTGGTATTTAAAAATCGTACTGGTATTCGCCCTTTAATCGGTTTTGATAAAGTACTTGCTAAATATAATCCTTCCTTTACTTCAGTAGCGCAAACTACGCATTCCTGCCGAATTTCAGTTTTGATAAGATGAACTGATTCTGATCTAGCGGGTATAGTTAATAAATTGTTCTCCGAAGTGATAGGTAAATCTATTTTTATGGTCTCATTCCATAGTTGTATAGAATTGTTACCCAAGTTTAAAACTGATTTATATTTGCTTAGAAAATCTTGGCCTAATATGCCACTAGCCTTACATGGTAACGATTTAAATACGAAGAATTTATTGCTTACAGTGTGATCACCCGAATATAGATTAATATAAACATATCCGATTGCTTGTACTTTGCCTCCGATACCATCAACAACAAGTGTCTCTTTTTGGATAGGAATGTTATTCTTGATCACGTGTTCATATTTTATGGCTGAAATAGAAGCCCCGGTATCAATAAGCCAACTATGTAAGTCCCCACAAGGATTAATGTTCAAATTAATATGACATACATTATTACAACACAATATTACATTTTTATTCACGAAAAACTTATCGTGTTCTGACTCTTTAGACTCTTTGTTTTCTTGTGAACCTGAGTCTGTCAAAATATGCATTTCTTGTTCATCTCCCTCAGCATTTCTAGTGCGACTGTAAAATATCTTACCTCTGTTGCCTCGAGATGATCTTGGTGCAGCTCGTCCTCTGAATTGACCACCTGTCCAGCTGCTGTCGTCTGCCTGAGATTGAATACCCTGATCTGGCACCTGTCCACGCCCTGGTGTATGCTGACCTCTATTCCTGAACCGACCCCTAAAATTCCTGTTTTGATAAAAGTTATTTCTGTTATTATAACGCATAGCCAAAATATCACCTGATGTCGACGGGGATGTCATTTGTTCATCTATAGCAGCTTGAACAGCATCACTCAAAGACGAATAATTCCTAGCTGCGATTATGGTGCTCAACCGCCGATTTCTCAAACCATCTGCGAAACTTTTTATAGCTTGTTTTTCATTTATTGGCTTCAACACACTAAAACTGGTCTCATTGCCTTCGGATTGAGAGATGGTTAAATCTACAAATAAATCTGAAATTTGTTTACCATACTCGTCTATAGAAAGATCGTTTTGTCGCAGATTAAATAATTTATGTTGAAGCGCCGTTGCCGACTTTTTGGGCAACAGATGAGTTTTCATAGCCTTAATCAAACCGTCAACTGAGTCATATTTACTGTCTAGTTTTAGTTTAGCCGCCTGTGACAAACGACTTTTCAAAACAAAGTTAACTAATTTATTTTGGCCTTCCTGGTCGAGCTCGGATTGATAGTATTCTACACCGTCAATGAGCTGCTTTGTACTAGCCTCATCATCTTTCAAAACTGGTAATAAATTCAATGCAACCTTCAGATCGAATTTAGCCATATTTCCTGCCTTACTAGTGTATTTCTCTACTGATGAATTACTGCATAAGTCTAATATGCTGTCGTTTAAAGTTTAAAACTGTGAAATTTGCTCATTAAATTTTATAGATTCATCCTCCTTTAATTTGGGTCTCAACGCTTTTAACTCTTCCAAACTACAATTAAACTGACTAACTAAATTATCTGCTTCTTTCAATTTTTTCAACACTATTTCACCTTTACGCCTAGCGGGCCCGATTTTCACCAAATATGTTTTTACTTTATTAAGCTCAGTACTTAAATTAATTAAGTGTTCATACATTACGGTCCATTATAAAACAGATATAGATATGATTATTCACATAGATTTCTTCACATACACCGATTCACTGTAAAGCACTTTGACACATTTTTATTACGCAATCACACAAAATCTTCTAGCCGTAGTCATCTGGTTTCCGTTTTTGATAGGCCTTTCTACTCGTTACTTTACTGGAGTTCCCTTGCAGGAATTGGTAGCTCTGCAATTACAATCTTCACATATAACTGGTACTCCTGGACTCCGATAATGCCTGCTTCGATCAGAACGCCTCAGGACATGACGCGTTAATTGGTCTCTCATCCAAGCTTGATGGCATTTTTTATATAGCCTGTAGCCAATATACAAAAATCCGTGGAACATTATTGTACATATGACCATCAGCACTATGCTTATTGCTGACAGATGAAATTTAAATTCTTCCACTGTGGCTGAATTTTTTCCGCCACTGGCACTGTTTTGGTTTAAAAAGATTTCCTCACTTTGCACCTTAGATTGGCACATGATGATGATTGTCTTTTATAAAGTACGTAACTAGACGACTTTTACACAGATTGACACAATCCGGACTAATCGCTGCCATGATTAAGTTGATCCCAGATCAAATGTCACGGTCGCCATATAAGGACGGGACTTAGACACAATGAAACATCTGTAATGCTGATTAAATACTGAGTATATTTGGTCCAATAGATATTATTATAAGCATGCACACAAGCATACATACGTCAAATACATACTACATCACAAAAATACCTACATATATTATAACGAATGGTGGTTTTTACCAGGTGGGTGTGGCATCATTCGTCAGTGCTGATGGCTGTAACGACGAGCAACCCTCAGTATTCACCAGGGTGCAACGCTACCTTGACTGGATCAGCCAAATTACCGGAGTTGAAATCATTTAAAAAGATTATATAAATAAAATAATCCGACTTAACAATTTTCCGTTTTTTTTTTCAATGCACCTTAATCCGTATTGCCGTGTTACCCAATTCATTACTTACATGTAAGCCATATTTCCCAAGATTTGTGTTATTTACCGTGTTCATAAATGTCTTTGATAAATAAAAAGAAAGTGCCTCAAAACAATATCAAGTCTGAGTTTTCAGTAGCAAGCAACAGATAACAGGAGTTCGATAAATCAAGAGGCCATAAATGATTGAAAAATGCTTTCCCATCCAACGACTGACTGAGGCCTCAACCAGCATAGCTCGCAGAAGTATATGCTCGTACAGGTACTGCGGTAGTACCTCCAGTAAGCCGTACGTTGGACGTGAGTTGCTATGGCTGCCTGGAAGTCTTTAAACAGACTCCGGACACAGGTTATATATGGATGACTCTAGTCCGATCGCGCTTGCCTAGAAGAAACCTATGCTCGCAATGACCCCTATAACACAGGTTTTACCTAGTATGGGGGCTTTGATTATATAATGTCTAGATAGAGCGTCGCCCTACAATCGTATCAAAGAAAACGAGTCAACATTTTCAAGTATGTGTGCGTGCAGGCGTCGTTTTACACTATGCGTCTATGTCTTTGTGTGCGTAAATAATGATACCAGCTACTACAATTCTCCCATAAATCACATAAAAAAATAGACTTATTAAATAAGATAAGTTTTAGGTGTATGACACGATCTGCACTGATTGGCGGGCAAGCACTTGTGAACCAATAGTTGGTTGACACTTTTTGACACGTTTGCGCGCACTTGACGCTCCATCTAGACATTATATAATCAAAGTATGGGGGTTATAGATCATTTATTTGCTATTTGTACGCTTAAATTAAGTGTCACCCTGTTATCTGTGTACTTTTTTATATGAAATAAATATTCTTATTCTATTATACTGGAGCCTTGAATAAATCCAGATTATGATGATCAGGGAACAGAGAAGCTGGCAGTAAATTCCACAGACTGGCGGTTCGCACAATAAATGTGGAAGTATGGCGGTTAAAGTGATACCGACGTGCAGTCGACTGACCTAAACGATTCGTTTATTTATTCACGAGCCATGTTTCAATTATCAACTCGTGCTGTAGCAAATATCGATTAACAAAAGAAGTCGCAAGACATTGATAACACGTGCTTATCTATATTTGTGACAAGGGATTAAACGATTGTGCCGCAATCAGATCGTAGATGATATGCCTAAATAATTCTTCATAGGCAAAGACAAAAGTCAGAGGGATTAATTAAGTGAGTTTAGAACAATTCACTCCTGCACAACGTCCTTTGCCTTCCGCAACCACTCCTTTAAGGTAGGTACCATCCTAGCTAGTTGCATTTCGGATCATAACCTTATTCCGAGCGTAACTCTCAAACAAAAGTTCGAGTGAGAGGTTACGCTTAATTCGACCGCCAAGAAATATATGAGGGTAGTTTTCGGTGGAAAAAAAGGTGTAGGTATCTACCCACGCCACTAGTAACCTCACTTTGGGGGTGATGATGTAATTAATGCTGGCGTGCCGTGCTATCCGACCTGCACTCTTACTGCACGAAAGGTCATGCGATAGTTTTGTGTTTTTAACCGACTTCAAAAAAAGGAGGAGGTTCTCAATTCGGTTGTATGTTTTTTTTTTGTGTTTGTTACCTCATATCTCCGTCAATTATGAACCGATTTGAAAAATTCTTCTTTTATCTGAATGGATCTACTTCCCGATTGGTCCCATAGAAATTTCATCAAAGTTGGTTCAGCAGTTTGGTTTTGAAATCAAAATAGCTGGAAAAAATGTCATCCAAGTAAAAGAAATTGCGAAATTGATACTTGACAAGGATTTGTGTGTGATACGATAACTAAAAAGGGTAAAATAAAACTTTTTTGCAAAAAAAAACCGACTTCCAAAAAAACACTAAAAAAAGTGGAAAATAACTTTACTTTCGGAAGTCGGTGGCAAAAAAGTCAATGAAACAAACAATAGTCACCGACTTCCGAAAGTAAAGTTATTTTCCACTTTTTTTTGTGTTTTTTTGGAAGTCGGTTTTTTTTTTGCAAAAAAGTTTTTATTGAAGTATTATTTTTATACGGCGTGAAATACAAATAAGTACTTACACGTTTATTTCCAAAATCTGGACGAAAAAGCTATATAAGTAATACATTAGTGATAATGTCATTGTGTATCTTGAGATTTGATTCTAGTTTTGATAAAATCTATATTGATTTTATCGGTAGGTACTTAATCAATCTGTTTTTTAAGTACACAACGTATTTTTATCTCATCCGTCAATGAATACGTCCCTAATGGGTTTGGATTAATTTTGATAAAAAACTTTATTGTTTGCTTCAGCGACAGAAGAAGGTGTTAAGTGCTTAGGTATTACACAGTTCATATACAGCCTAACTGTCACTCGTACCGTATCACTTGTATGGAATACAAATTTCCAGCTACTTTCCTGCGTCGAAGGCTAGTTTCCGCACCCCAAAAAAAGTCGTTTCCTAGCAATCATTTTTGCGTAGAGTTACTTGGTTTGAATGCTTGGTTTGCCCGCCATACTATTCGCAAACCACTGCAACTTCTGAATGCCAGAATGAACAGTGGCGACCAACAGAAAAGCGCCGAAACAATGAAGCTCGACGAAGTCCCGGAGAAACGATTTAACTGTCTTGGATCCCGCAACGAATTTAAAGAATGCTTGGTTGACGGCTTCGTGAAGGGTCCGTTTAGGTACACCTTGTATACTATGCTCCCGCGAACGTGACATAATGACATCTGCTTTATGAATAATCTACTATCACATTCTTAGATAATACATTAGAAATATTTTCGCCATAATCACCATCCATCCGAAAAACGTCCACCGCTGGACCGTTACGACCTTCCCTCAAGAACTGCCACAACCACAAATAACCACAAGGACCGCTCTTGCTCTTCCCGTGTTTTTCACAACGTTGTTTAGTCCCACTTGTGACTTACCTAGCTACACATATAGGTCCTATAGCTAGGCAATTTGACTTGACATAAATGGTGTTAGCTTTATTTGAACAATAGGTATACATAAGGTGGGTGGACCATGGAAGGCCATGCTCCTTCGAAGGCCAATTATTAAAATTTCGTAGTTATTGCCATGTGATGACAAATTCCTTCTATCTACATAAACATCCATCGAACTAGAAATCACAGACGCGGCGGTGAATCGCTCGCGCCACTATTTTGGCAGTACAGTCCCTTGCTTCATTGATATCGGAAATCGGCGACGTTAAAATAAGGTGGGTGTACCATAGAAGGCCACTCTTTTTTTTTTTTTTTTTTTTTTCGGATGGGAAATCATCAAATGACTTCTCCCGCTCTGGGCTGAGCGGGAGGGAGTGTCAGACTTTTACTGACTAAAACCCATCCATGTTCCTTCATCGCCCTTTGTGTTCCGGGGCCGCGGTATCTCTTTCGAACAACCCGCAGCACCCGGCAGGCATCGGCCCTTGCGGGCCCCTTCCCTATGCTGACATCTCTTTGAGGCGCGCGTGGAACACGAACGCGCCGTCGACACGGCCTGTCGTCCTAAGACGGAGGGACGGCGAGCTAGCCCTTAGCTCACCGTCCACAGGCCCGCGTCTACGGTGGCCGGGGGCCACCACGTGGCCCCCGACGCCCGGTGCGTCTCCCGCGGCGGCTGGGACGTGAGGAGGAACGCTCTCTCTCACGTTCCGCCTCCTCCTTTGCTAGCATGACTGCTTCGCAAAAGGAGGTGACGGCTTCCCATTCCGTCTCGCTCCGGACCATGGCTCGAACCAGGGCCGGACGCGAGAGGTCGCCGCCGCCGATCGCCGCTAGGAGGACACGGCGGTGCTCCGCCCAAGCGGGGCAGACCTCCACCGTATGCTCCACCGTGTCCTCCGGTCGATCCTCGCAGTGGAAACACCCGGGCGTTTCCTCCCGCCTGATTCGGTGCAGGAACCTCCCGAAACAACCGTGTCCGGTGAGGACCTGCGTCAGGCGGAAGGTGAGGACGCCGTGGCGCCTCTCAAGCCACTCCTCAAAGAGGGGACTTATCGCCACTATCGTGGCGTGCCCTGCACGGGGTTGCGACAGTCGCTCTCTCCATGTCACCATGAGATCGGCTTGGAGGTTTGTCCGCTGAGCGGCAATTAGCCGCGGCAGCGGAGTAACCCCCCGGCGAAGAACCTCCGCGCGCCATTCATGTAGGCGCGCGAGGACTATCGCCTCCAGATCCCATGGTGGCAATCCGGCTAGGAGGCTCGCAGCCTCGCCCGAGATCGTGCGGAACCCACGGACCATCCTTACGGCTATCACCTTTTGGGGCGCGTTCAGATAATGGGCGGCTCGCCGCCTCAAGGAACGCGCCCACACCGGGGCACCGTAAAGGGCCATGGACCGCACGACCCCCGCATAGAGCCTCCGGCAGGAGGCGTTCGGCCCCCCCAGATTGGGCAGGAGCCGCCTGAAGGCAGCCCCAGTCCGTTCCAGTTTAGGGGCCAAACGTCGGAAGTGCTCCACGAAGTTCCACCGGCTGTCGAGGACAAGTCCCAGGTACTTCAACGTCGACCCGACGCCGATGGAAACCCCTCCTACCGTCAGTGAGGATCCCGACGGTGGCGCATTCCGAGGCCCATGAAAGCACATGGCCTCGGACTTGTGCAATGCCACCTCGAGACCCAGTTGCCGGATCCTCTCAACGACTATCGCAACCCCGCGTGTCATCAAGTCGGCCGCCGCCTCGTGCGACCTCCCCTGTGCCAGCACCAGCGTGTCGTCAGCGTAGCACACTACGCTGACGCCACTAGGGAGGTCGGCGCGCAGCACCCAGTCGTAGCCGATGTTCCACAAGGGCGGTCCTAGAACCGATCCCTGTGGGACACCGCACGACATCTCTCGCCGGTTCCACTCTCCGGAGCGACCGGGGTAGATGACGGCTCTGTCCGTCAGGTAATCCCCGACCACACGACGAAGGTAGGTCGGCACCCGGTGATACCGGAGTGCCTCCCCAATGCAGCTCCAGGGCATGGAGTTGAAGGCGTTGGCGATGTCGAGAGACACCGCCAAGACAACCCCACCCCGGGACACCGCATCCCCTGTCGTGAGGGCTCTTACGCGCATGATGGCGTCCACCGTGGAGCGCCCCTTGCGGAAACCAAACTGGTGTTCCGCAAGATCCGGACCCATCCCCGCAAGGTGCTCGGCGAGGCGGTTTGCAATGACTCTTTCAAAGAGCTTGCCCACCTCGTCGAGCAACACAACGGGCCGGTATGCGGACGGAGAGTCCGCAGGGCGCCCCGGCTTCCGAATGAGGACCAGCTTCCCCGTCTTCCAACGAAGCGGGAACTGGCCTCTCTCCAAGCATGCGCTTAGGAGCCCCTCCAGTCGGGGCCCGAGAGCCTCAAAGGCCAGGACCCAGGCTTTGCCAGGCAAGCCGTCGGGTCCCGGGGCGGTATTTTTGGCCTTGAGCCGTCCTACCGCCACTCTCAGGTGGAAGGCCACTCTAACAAATAAATAGTTATTATTCGTTTATTTACTGGATAAATGAAACTAACAAATATTTAAGTAATACTTTGTTTTATTACGTAATATATAAACCACTTCTTTTTATTGTAGATTTAATGGCTATTTATTAACTTTTAGTGTTAAATGACTGATTTATTATAATGGCCTTCTAAGGAGCCTTGTTCCTAGCAAGGCCATTTTTAAGAGTTCAATGAAACTTAAGTTTAATCAATATTGATCAAATCTGAAATTTAAAAAAGTGGTTTATATTTTACGGAATAAAACAAAGTATTACTTAAATATTCGTTCGTTTCATTTATCCAGTATATGAACGAATAATAACTGTTTATTTATTAGAGTGGCCTTCCATGGTACACCCACCTTATTATCTTCTCTCTTCCAAATAAGAAGAAGGAACAAAATAGGAATACCTATGAACTTGTGGACATGGTAAATAAAACACGGTCTCTTTATCAGCCAATGAGTTCAATCAGTTTCTTCGCACTGACTCCCAATTATCAACACCTTTATTTTGATAGCGAATCAAACATGAGAAATCGTGTTTAATTAATGGTGTGTAGTTATCATTACAAATAGGCGCATGCATTGCTTGGATCATACCCTGTAAAATACTAACAAAATAAAAGCCCTGTGCAAAATTATAAAAGCTATGCCATCGCAAATGGTTTGGTGATTCCAGTATCATTTTGTTAGAAAGGATGATTTCATCACTTTCTCACATCTTTTTATACCTTTCAGGTTACTCACCTGCACTGCAAACTGCTGGAATGATTAACAACAATATTTGGTATTCCGATATCAATAGCTAATATCGGAAAACGTTATTCATAATCTGAATAACATTTTTCATTATAATGGTTTACGTAGTTTATTAATTTCTTAAAAAAAAATTATACACCGTAGTTGTTGCGATTGCTGGTGCGCTATCCAGACTACGAAGTAAATGTATTTACTTCCTGATTTAGATTTTATCTTAAAATTTCTTCCATCGTAAGGCGCCGGTGAATTATGATGGTGCATCATTGATTTTAGATAACAAAATGGAATCAAGAAGATACCTTATCAAATGGGTTTGCCCAATTAATTACAGTAAACAATGTATTTATGTATAAATACACAAGCAACACGGCAGGTTCTCGCCGAATGGCGACGACATCGACAGCTCAAGACTGCTGCAGATTCAGGATGGACTTGTGGCAGTTCGCAAATGCTAAGACGGCTGAGTTAAGTTCGCCGCTAGAAGTACCTTCACTTGCGGTATAAAGCCGTGTTGTTGACGGGATACGCTGAAACTCGTCTGGCTGATGCCAGTTGGTGGTGTGAAGGATGTGCGATATACTATGTACTAATGTACTTCTGACTGGGTAGGTACTGTGGGGTTTAAGCCTCTAGGAGTCTGACATATTTTTCTATTCTCAACAAACGAGCATTCATGAGGATTTCTCCATGTAAAAAATACGTTGTCCGCTTCGCTGGTCTGCTAATATGTACCCTTAGGTAATCATTATTAAGATTAGATTATAATACCGCTAATATGGTATGAGTATTCAATCGATAGTAGGTACTAATCAGTTCGCAAATTATAAAGGATTAACTTAGATTTAAACACAAAAGGTATATAAACAACATGACACACTCGATTTCTCCATATAACAATAATGCGTGCTTTGGTATTATTTGGTCTTTCGCTGATAGTTTCGGTTTCCGCCTTCGTGGAAGTGCAGACCAACTATCATGACAGCGTTGGAATTCCTGAAGCGGAGAGGATATGGGCGCTAGAACAGGAATTAGCGAAGAATGATGTCGCGGAACTTGACCCTCAAGATAACAGGATCGTCGGTGGCGTTTTAGCTCCCGCTAACGCACACCCTTACTTTGTGAGTATTGTTTGATCCTTATCATAAAATCACGACGGTAGGTATTCTCCGGAAGGTTTCGCCATTTCGCCAGTAATGTTTAAGTCCCTTGTAATAGGGGGAGGGGGCAAGAAATTGTCTCGTTATTAAAATTTTTAAAATCAAATCAAATCGTTTATTGCAATACATAATGTACACTTACAGTTGGTAAATAATAAAAAATTGAAACAACATGGACCCTGTCGGGCACAGCAAATTTTGTATGTTTAATACAAAGAGCACCTTTATCTGATTTTTGTTTCTTTTACAGGCTGGGTTGTTGGTCAGTTTTACCCATACATTTACGAGATCAGTATGCGGCGCCTCGCTTGTGTCTGCCAACCGGCTGGTGACTGCTGCTCACTGCTGGTTCGACGGCACGAGACAGGCGTGGCAGTTCGAAGTTATTCTTGGCTCCAACCAATTGTACAGCGGTGGTCAACGTATTTTGACCAGCCACGTTGTTATGCACCCTAATTATTTTCCTCAGTTCCTGACAAATGACATCGCTATGATATACTTGCCAAGAAACGCTGTGATCAACTGTGAGTATTTTTATCTTGTTTTGTGAGATTTTAGAACGTTTAAATTCATCGCTATGTATAACTAATCAGGAACCTACACTTATGTAATGATATTAAACCTGTCATGTACGCAGGTGAAAAAACCTGCGTTTGTCAGATCAGATTTAGACGTCATGGTAGGGCCCTACCATGACGTCTTAATGCAGGAATGTTTTGCAAATTATAAAGGATTTAGTTCTATTCCAGCGTGGGAAAAGAGTTGGCGCTACACAGTATGTCTATCGCCAACTCTTTTCTATACTAACGAACTAAAACATTCCTGCATTAAGACGTCATGGTAGGGCCTCAGTTCCTTTGTTAATTAATACAAGGTTACAAATCTATCGTTGGTTTTGTCTTCGTCACTGACTATAATCTATTGTTATAATACTTACATTTGAGTTGTCTATGTGTTTGCAGCTCTCGTCAGCCCTATCAGGCTTCCTCAGGGCTCCGAGCTGTGGAACCAGTTTGTAGGACATTCAGCCATTGCTGCTGGCTTTGGCGCAACTAACGACCGTAAGTAAAAATTAATAGTGTTGATAGTTATAGGGGCAAATGAGAAAAATCTAGTCGTCTGATGGAGGATAAGACTTGGAAATATTACACTATACTAACATAACACTAACATAACATCACGCCTTGTAATCCCCAGATTGGTTGATTTCGCCAGTTATGTTTAAGTCCCATGTAATAGCGGGCGAGAATTTTGCCATCAACCAACCAAATCCAGACGCCGTAGCAGCTACTGAGAAATTCATGATAGAAAAACCCAATAACATTTTTCTCGACCCTCGAATTGAACCCAGGGCCTCACGCTCAGCAGTGGCGCTTACGACCATTACACGAACGAGGCAGTCAGTAAACTATACTAAGTATGTAGAGTTGTAGACAGTACACTCTTAGCTTCTGGTAACAATTTGCAACTGCGTGGCAATGTCTAAGGCTTTCAAGTCATGTCTCTACGAAGCAGTGTAGCCAATGACTCATCTGTTTCCTGCTGGTATTTAACCGTAGAGCAGTACTGCATCATGATTGTAATCCCGGTGGGGCACGTTCCTGTGTCTCACCTTCAAGAAATAGCATATTTTTTGGCAGTCAGTCGATCGTTTGATGCATGACTGATAAGGATGATGGTGCAAGTGATAAAAATCCTTTCTTCTTTCATTGCAGAGTCCCAAAGCGCTTCGACTGTGGTGAGCCACGTGTCACTGCAGGTGATCAGCCAAGCTCAGTGCGATGTCTTCACCGCTGGCTTTGTGACCTCGAGTACGATCTGTACCAGTGGTTTTGGAGGCGTCGGCATTTGCGGCGGGGACTCCGGCGGCCCTCTTGTTACCTATGGCAACGATGGACAACCTTTCTTGGTGAGCTATTGTTTTTAATTTATCTTTTACTATTTTTCTCCATTTTGTTTTGGCCCTCGGTCAATTATGCCCGTGCGTCGCGTCGTTCTGTTCTGCTTCGAACTAATTTGACTTTAGAAAATATTTGTATCCATGTACTTGTGGGTTTTAAATTTCAATTTACCGCGATCAATGATTTAATGAAGTTAATATTCTTTCTAGATCGGTGTCAGCTCCTTCTCTGCCTCCAGAGCTTGCGAACGCGGCCACCCTTCAGGCTTCGCCCGGGTCACCAGCTTCCACAGTTTCATCAGTCAACACTTGTAAACAACACAAGAATGTACAAGCAATATGTAAAAATAAACTTCATTAATAAAATAAGTAATTTGAGTCTCTTTTGTGAATGTTTTAATGTACTTACGTCCTTCTGGTCATCACTACCTTCATGGATTGTATATAAAGATATCTTCTAAATAAATTCATCCAATTCCTTTCCTTTACAACCTTTTTTTCATAGACATCGTGTTTATTATATCCGGAAGGTCAACGTTATGTTTACCAACGAAGAATGGAGAGCAGTATAGTAAGTAGGTGTTATAACCGATAGGTAACGAAACACGTTCCAAAACCTGGTATCTGATGTGGCTCGAAAGGCTGCCTTACTTAAATGGGACTCGGTAGGTCATGTCTGGCTGTCGCAGCCGGACAACCTGTGACTCTTGTGAGCCAAAGTAGCTCAGAGCCAAAGAAGTAAGATTGGTCGCCGCATATCACAAGTGAGATATTTGGACGGACTGGAGATATTCCATCAAATCTGGAAGGAGGAAAAGCTACCTCGCGGAACATGAAATGGAAAGGGAGGTTTGCCCAGGAGTTGAACAGAAGACGCTAACAAAACAATACGGTTTACAGTAGAAAATAATCTGTCGATAGCTCCCCTCTTTGCTTATTGATGATTTGTATTTTTAATGGTTGTAGTTAATGAGTTTGATGAGAATTAGCCGATGAAACAAAAAAAAAATATGAACCTCTCTCTCTCTCGCTAAAGAGAAAACTCATGGACATGTGCATCCTTCCTATGGAGGGAGATATGTTCAGTGGTCACTAACAAAGTGTCAAAAGTCCGCACTCTCTTTTAGTTTTCTGCAAGCTACATTGCATCTTTCGAACCACTTTTAGCCACCGACCATTATCATCTGCACATTTTGGTATATTGGGGCTTCGGCTTCTACTATCGGATGCACTAGAACACCAGCATTTTCCATGGAGTGATGGAGTGATTACCTATTATTGCACTTCGAGGCACAACTATCTTTAACAACTATTCTTAGCCCCGGCTCTTGTACCTAACGTGTTTACTGGGTTGCCTAGGTAAGACTGTCCGTATCGACTGTCAAAGATCTATTGAGCTCGGCAAGTTAAGGTGGGTCGGGCAAAGTGATATGGGGTTTTTCCATTAGAAAGGGTTTTGAATTATTTGGCTTGCCTAACTTCCGCCATTTTGTTTTATTTTCAAAATAGCAGCCACGCATTAACCCTGTTTTAATAAATGGCTGGCATCAATACCAAATCTTCTAAAGCGTCACATTTCCGAGATATAAGCCATCAAAGTAACAATCTTCGCCATCAGCAGAACTTTGAAAGCTTATGTTTTGGAAATGTGATACTTTAGAAGATTTTGTCTCATACATTAGGTACTTGTTTTTATGATGCCAGCTATTGATTGATACAGGTTTTATGTGTAGCTAATAAAATAAAAAAATGTACTGATTGTGTCATCTCTGAATAGATTCTAACTTGGATAGCTTATACATACGTCGGTGATTTTAACAACATGCAGAGATTGTCATTTGTCTATGTCACTAAGACCAGTACGTCAATACATCTACTCGTATAACTGTCTACATTTATTAAACACTGACTAACTAGATGAGCGCTATGAAGGACTAAAGCGGCATTTGACAATGAATTGATAGCAAGCAGTTATAGATTGGAAGGAAAGTATCTCGAAAACGTCACGCTTTAGAAGATTTTGTCTCATGCATATTTGTATTGATTTCAACAATTGATTAATTTACAAGATTTAAGCCTGGCCACTAAATTGGAAATAAAGTAAAATGGCGGAAGTTAGGCAGGCCACGCTTTATACAATAATCTTCCAATCCCTTTCTCAGCCCTGAGTTTGGAAGTCGTTGGTTTTACGCTTGATCTCTCTGCGGTCGTGATGGAATGCCGTCCCATTGGACTATGCGAGTGAGGGAATAGAGAGTTCACCTGTATTTGCTCGTGCACTAAAATATATTCCGCGCCGATGTGGCCACCATTAACACTATACATTTGGAACTGACCGCGTAGCATCTATCTCGTGTTTGGTGTCAATAGATATTTTTTATTTGTAATTGGGTTTTCTCGATTACACTCATCAAATAAAAAAGGTACGATCAGACGAGCGCCACTAGGCACACATTGTGCAGTCGAGTCTTTTATACCTTCGTCACCTTAAGGGCTATATTTTAATGCTCATTGCACGACAGAATCTTCTTAACATGATGACAAAATGTGACACTGACAACTTAAAATGGTTTAAAATGGCAAGGCCATTAAACGTTTCGGTCGATGGAAACTTTTCATCGCTATGAGGTGTATGCCATTTTGAAATTACTTATCAAGTATGAAATTTAGATTTCTGTACGGATACAGCAGTCTACTCAGTGCTGTTTCAAAGGTTATTATGTGTCCTAACTAGATAAAGGAAAGAATTTGAAAACTGTAGAAGGTATAAAAGACTTGTCTGTACACTAAAGGTATGAAAATAATTACGAAGATGGTCAAAATCAGGCAGTATAGCGATTTTAAGAACTAAGAGTTGTCGATCAATTTTTCTATAAAAGTAAGATAAGTGGTAGCTTCCTTCGCCGAGATCTGTCTTCACGACAAGCAGAAATGCTACTAGGATATTTGCTGAACACAACCACACAGGTACAGCTTTGAGCATGACTAGGGACGGTTGCGTTCATCACTAAATGATTAGTTGTGAATTTCCTCTCGGGTCTGCGCTATATTCGCGATTACGAATTGAGCTTGCTACAAGGACGTTTGTGAACAAGCGTGTTGAAGATGTGCTGGAATGATTCAAAGTCTGGCTGAAGAAAAGGTGCAAGTCCGAACTATGCTTAACTACTTCTAGTCGGAATTTGGAGGTAATTTGCTCCATGAATCATTTCTTGCACTGTACCGCTCCGCTAGTCTGGTAACGCCTTTAAGCTTAATTACGATTAGATTAAATATTCGTAAGGAAAAACTGGCAAGGAATACTCGCGATAGTAGTAATATTTTATAGAAAGATTTTATAGTCCAGTTAGGTTAGTAAACAGTTTCATTTGATTCATTTATGTATTATAAAGATTTTTAACAACCATGCGTGCTTTATTATTATTAGGTCTCTCGTTGGTTGTTTCTGCTTCTGCCTTGGTAGAAATACAGACTAACTACCATGAAAGCGTCGGAATTCCTTTGGCGGAGAAGATTGCACTTGAAGAAGCAATTTTAGCGAAGAATAAATTGCTGCCAAACGTTCCTCGAGCTGATCGAATTATCGGTGGCGTACTAGCTCCCGCTAACGCGCACCCTTACTTTGTGAGTATAATATTGCTTTCATTCCTTCACAAGCCGGCCGACAGATTGGGTTTCCCATGGGAAAATTTACTTACTTCAAACAAACTTTCATCCGTAATCCCTTCATTATCTGCTTAGCCTTTCCCCAAGTATGTTGAGGTCGGCTTCCAGTCTATCCGGATGCGGCTGAATACCAGTATTTTACATGGAGCAACTGCCTATCTGACCTCCACAACCCAGCTAGTACTGGGTAATACAAAATACCCCTTGGTAAGACTGGTCGTCAAACTTTCGGCCCACTGACTACTTAACGACTGTCAAAGATTTACAGTTGACGTAGACCTTTGACAGTCTTTACCGGGAAACAAGAAACATAATATATAATATCACGCCTGTAATCTGCGAAGGGTTAGGCAGAGGTGTATCGAGTAGTACACCCACATTTCGCCAGATTTGTATAAGTCTCTTTACTGCAAGAAATGGATTCATTATTGCAATTTTTGTATGGTTAATAAAAGAAGCACCTTTATTATTTTACGTTTCTTCTGCAGGCTGGGTTGTTAGTCAGTTTTACCCATACAACTTCGAGATCAGTTTGCGGCGCCTCGCTTGTGTCTGCCAACCGGCTGGTGACTGCTGCTCACTGCTGGTTCGACGGCACGAGACAGGCGCGGCAGTTCGAAGTTATTCTTGGCTCCAACCAATTGTACAGCGGTGGTCAACGTATTTTGACCAGCCACGTTGTTATGCACCCTAATTATTTTCCTCGGTTCCTGACAAATGACATCGCTATGATATACTTGCCAAGAAACGCTGTGATCAACTGTGAGTAGATAATTATTTTGATTTGCGTTTTTTAAATTTTGTCCAGCTAAAATTTATGACAAAACTATGACGTCCTGGTTGATCGCTCATATACCTACAGCGTGTCATGATCCTGGGTGTTATTCAGACCATCAAACTGAACAGCTTTACCAATGGGACCACCAAAGAAATCGCGAAAAAATAAACAGCTGTCCCTTACATTTGGGTCTAGTAGGTAATGAAGTTTTGTACTGGAGACGGACAATGAAAAATAATAATGAAAAAAATATCAGCTAGGAGAAAATTATTCAGTTTGATAGTCCGAATCACACCCTGAAGTATGACCACACCTTTCTAGTAAACACTGTATAAGTTAGGGACAAAAAAATAATATTTTTTGAGCATTTCCTTAACTTGACCACAAGTTTCTTATTATTTTATCGTAATTATTTCTCTGACATATTTTCAGTTAACGTCAGACCTATCAGACTGCCAAGTAACTCCGAGGCCTGGAACACTTTTGAGAGGGAATGGACAGTTGCTGCTGGTTTTGGCAAAACTAGCGACCGTAAGTACCTAATCGAGTTCAATACACCCATTAATATTTTAGGGAGCTGTCAGCTCTTATCTAAATTAAATCAATTCTAAATTGTTGAAGTTGTTAGCGCCATTATTGTTATTCCTAAAGTCATCGAACGTGTAAATAAAACGGCACTTAAGGCACTCCCGCGAGTTGTACATAGCACTTTCACCCAGAAGGTTCATTAATCTTCCACTTTGTTAAATTTCGTTTCCCGAGGAATAATTGGGCACGAAATCGATTGAGAAGTTTCCGTATAGCTACTGCATGCCCGGTGCTATAGAAGGATCTTATTAGCTTAACCTGTAACTAAAACTATGTAAAAAATCTCAGAAGTAAAATTTGATCTACTTCCCGGTTTCCGATTGAGATTGATTGAGTCGATCTTCAGGTTAAGCTGCGCTTGCCAAGGTTGGTCTGTGGATGAGTGACCGCCCATTACATACAGAGTTTAGTCCGTATCTCAGAAAGAACGTTAAGCCGTCCCGGCTGTCATTTGTAGATATTTAGAGTGGCTCAAAAGTCCGACAACTACTGTCTTACCAAGGGATATCGTATTATCCAGTACCAACTGGGTTGTGGAGGCCAGATAGGCAGTTGCTCCATGTAAAATACTGGTATTCAGCTGCATCTAGTCAGACTGGAAGCCGACCCTAACATAATTGGGAAAAGGCTAGGCAGATGATGATGAGGCACAGGCCCTATTTCACTTGTTTTGTACGTCTTTTGTTTAGTTGGTGAATCAGAAAGTTATTAGACGAGATGCAGCCGAATAAACTGACGTAAAAGGAAAATTGACCAGTAATACGTACTAGTAAGTGAGCAAATTAGAAGCTTCCGTGTGAATAAAGCCACAAGTTTAATCTGGATCAAGACCGATGGTTATCAAAATTAATGGTCGCAAGCCCACTGATCATAGATCATGTAAGAAGTCCCTAGATTGTCGTTTAATCTGATCGATATGACATGTTATCGAAAGCGATCTGCTTTAGAGTGGGTTTGCATGTCGCCTAAAACTAGCTGTGCTACAAAAAGGGCCCTGAAAACACAATATACTCATACTTATTAGTAAGAGTGATACGTATACTTTATGGGTTTTTGTACAACAGTAAGATTTGCGATTGCTCATAACGATTGCAATCTAGATTGAATGTGTAGTGGGTGCTCCCCTCGTGTAAATGCTTCAGTATGAATAAAGAAAAAAATATGACAATGGAAACTGGAAATTCTTATCTCTTTCCGAATAAGATATCCAGCTGTTTCCCCGTCACGATTAAACTTAAAATCGGATTCACCCATAATTGCGGATGAATTGGTAATCAGATATCTAATGAGTAGAAAAGTAAATAAGACGAAAGACAATGGGGGCTATCGCGCATGAATTCGCCGCTAGAGGCGTTCATGTAGTGTAAGTTCTTCAGAAATGTCAGATGTCATAGAGCGTTCCCGCGTTGCGCGCTTTTTTATCACGTAGTTTTATTAATATTCACGAGTGTGGTCAAGATTGAGCCATTCCTGATTAATTATGTAATAATAAATATTACTCGATAATTAATCTAAAACAATTTCCTGTCATGTGCCCGGATATGACTTGCAATTATCGAGTCGGCGTTATCGAAATCGATTAGGAGGACTAAATACTCTCATAAATACCTTTTGTTAGTCGCCTGTCACTCATCCACTCAACATAATCAAACAATATAAAATAAGCATATTATATTAATTTTTTGACACTGTATCTTCCTGTAAACCGCGACGTTGTCTAATCAGATCATTTCTCAAGCCGGAATTCCCGTCGCTGAGACGATCAGTGTACTTGTGGCTGTTTACGACGGTGTGCTGGTGCCTACACTTGTGTATGGAAGTGAAAATTGGGGAAGGTAAAAGAGACATGACATGAAAGTAGAATAAATGTTTTGGAAATGCGAAATTGTGAAACATGTGTGATGAAGTAATAGATTGAGAAATGATCTGATTAGACAACGTCGCGGTTTACAGGAAGATACAGTGTCAAAAATTTAATATAATATGCTTATTTTATATTGTTTGATTATGTTGAGTGGATGAGTGACAGGCGACTAAGAAAAGGTATTTATGAGAGTATTTAGTCCTCCTAATCGATTTCGATAACGCCGACTCGATAATTAATCTAAAACAATTTCCTGTCATGTGCCCGGATATGACTTGCAAGATCGAATTTAGTTTTAGATACCCGGTTACAGCTAGAGCAGTAAGTATGAGTGTAGAAAGGCTGGGACGCGCTAGAATGACATGCACAGACCTTAATGGTAATGTTCTTCAGAAATGTGAAATGACTAGATATTATACATATGAAGATGGACGAAGCAAAAGAGTCTGTCAGAATTGAGATTGCGTTTTGTAGTTTTCCGATGGGATGGTGGCACGTTAGAAAGTCCGGTTAGTTTCGAAGCCGATCCCAACAGAGATGGGAATAGGTTAGGCAGACGATAATTACCAGGTAAGCTAGCAACTTTATTCAATTCAGCCGAAATGCCTGGCAGCAGTTATAGTAATGTGCAATCACAATCTGGTTCTTCCTCCGATTTTACTGTACTTGGTCAACATATATGGGTATTAACGTACTTATTTATATTTTCAGATCGGAGTGTATCACCTTCGTCGCTAATGCCGGTCGCCAAATTGGTTTTCCCGCGGCCTACGCGCGTGTCACGAGCTTCAACTATTTCATCCCACATAACCTGTAAATTAAGGAGACTAACGATCATTAATAAAAAAGATAAAATAAAAACATTAAAAAAAATTGATTCTTTATTTATTTTACGGTATCTACCGTACCGTACGTACGTAGGGAGATACCTGGTATCAGAGGTAAGTACGCAACGTCAAAACATAAAACTGACGAGTGTCATGTGATCAATTTTTGTGTCACCTTTGAGATTATTGCTGAGAGCTATTGACAACCTGGTGAATCTCGACTACTAGACATGTTTAGGCGTTTACGAGTCTCGGACTCCCGACAGGCGAATAACTCACCTCGTGTAAATGAGTTATCGCAGTACAAGAATCACCGACAATTATAGCATGTCATTGAATCTCGAATACGTGACACGCGTCTCGTCATAGGCGAGAAACTTACATCGTGTAAATGAACCTTAAATTAATAATGAAAATGGAAAATCCAATCCGTTTCCAGATAAGATATCCAATGGTTTCCCGTCAAGATTAAACTAATCAGCTTCTGCGTTTGTTATTGCGGATGAATTGTTAATCAGATATTAATGAGCAGAAAACTATATAAGTGGAAAAGAAACTATAGACCTTCGTCATTGTTAGGGAAATAATTGACATCATGCAGGCTTTATTGTTGGTTGGTCTGGCCCTAGTGGCTTCGGCGTCGGCGGTGAAAGTCGGGGTGGGATACCACGAGGAAGTCGGCATTCCCCTCGCTGAGAAGATCAGGGTACTTGAGGAAAAGAACTTGGCCGAGGAAGCTGAAAACAGGGTTGTGGGAGGTTCTCTCGCTCCTGCTAACTCACATCCTTACTTCGTGAGTATCTTACTAAAAGCTTGGAGTCTAGTAAAACATCTGCTTAAATCTTCTTGATCACTGTCAGACGCTTTTGTTGTTTGCCTAGAAATATTCATTTACGACTGTCCAACTAATTTTTCTGTGCAGGCTGGATTGATGATTGATATCGTCGGTCTTACTAATGGTTACTCAGTGTGCGGTTCCACGCTTGTGTCTGCCAACCGGCTGGTGACTGCTGCTCACTGCTGGTGGGACGGTAACCGACAGGCGTGGCGCGTCACCGTGATTCTCGGCACTAAGCAGTTCTTCAGCGGTGGCACGCGTATCGCTTCCACGGACGTCGTTCTGCACCCCCAGTACACCGCTAACATCTTCAACGATATTGCCATGATCAGGCTGCCTACGAATGTTGCATTTAGTAGTAAGTCTTTCTTGCTATATTTAAATCATGTTGTTACACAGGCACTTACACCACAAACATTATTGTTATAATAACATAACAATAATGTATCAGCTAATACCGAACGATGATTGGGCATTCTTGTTGTCTGCACGGTTGGCTTTGTTCGTGGTTTCGCTCGATTCCTGTAATTCAGATCATGTTGTTATTCCCGGTTTGAAAATCGAATACCTAACGGTTGCGTTTTTTTTTTAATTTTCAGACAGTATTCAGCCAATCTCTCTTCCTACTGGTTTTGAACTGTTCCTGACATTCGCTGGAAGCTGGGCAGTTGTCGCTGGATACGGCAGGACAAGCGACCGTAAGTTTTCATAAACTCATACAATATCTGAATAATTTAATGTGTTTAGTGTGTGTGTTTGTTTTACATCGTTATTTCCTAGCCGCCCAACCCATATGGGGAAAAGCACATGGTGAAGGCAGATGATGTTAGCAAAGCTATTATTTACCGCCTGGTTCCTACTAGACCTAAAACTTATGCTTATTTTGCAGAGCAAACCGGAGCTACTACGGCTGTCAGCCATGTTAACGTGCAAGTGGTGAACGAGATTGATTGCGCGGGTATCTACGGCCCTCAGTTCGTCATCCACAGCACGATCTGTACCAGCGGTATTGGCCGCGTCGGGCCTTGTATTGGTGACTCCGGCGGTCCCCTTGTCTTCAACCGTAGTGGAACACCTGTTTTGGTGAGTAGTATGCTAAGTAACTTTAATTAAGGCTTAACAGAAGACTTAGTAATATGCATTGTTTTGCTCTGACTTCCGACTTACAGCAAATTTCACCAATGAAACTGGTTCAGCGATTGATACTTTTAAAACCTGCACGTGTGCATATTCCAAAACAATTATCAAAACTGACACTGGCTCTTCGTCCCGGTTATGATGATTGTGATCGCGTGCAGCTTCGTTGATAAAACTAGCCCTTATTTTTTTTCTGTATTTGGTACTAACGTACTTATTTTTTTAGATCGGTGTCGTCTCCTTCGTATCTGGTGCCGGTTGCCAGGCTGGTTTGCCAGCGGCCTACGCACGTGTCACCAGCTTCAACAACTTCATCCTACAGAACCTGTAATTTAATACCAACGAATAATGTCATGAGACTGCAACATAATACAAATACATGTTTTTTTAAGTTTTCATAAGCAATTTGTTGTGTTCTTATTTTAACTTTTTTTTTCCTTATCCTAAATTGTCCCACTGCTGGGCAAAAGCCTCCCCCATAACCTTCCACTCTTCTCTCCATGTGGTTTTCTCCGGCCAATCTCCCTCGTTATTTTTACGGTATCTATTAATTTTTGTCATCTACTTGTTAATGTGTCTTTAGTAGATAAGCAAGTTTGAACACGCAAAAACAGTACGCAAAATCGACTATCGTGTCACGTGTCATAGTCGTATAAAATATTTTGTTTTTCGCTTGAGTATATGAAAGCTATAACCGATCGGTAAATCTCGACTACGCGATACCTATGATCCTATGCATCTTCATGTGCTAGAATCTTAATTTGTATAAGTGGCCCTTGATTTAAAGTTGTGACAAATGGTAAAATCTCTTTCGTATTCAGATAAGATATCTATAATCCAAAAGTTCACGTGTTACCTGTCTAGATTAAACTAATCGGCCTCTGCGTTAAAATAGATACGAATGATTAGATCAGATTTCTTTAGCAAAGGTACCTATATAAATGGCAAAATATTATCATTCGTCACAATTAGGAAGATATTTTGACATAATGCGTGCTTTACTGTTGGTTGGTCTGGCCCTCGTGGCTTCGGTGTCAGCTTTTGCTGATACTGGGTTGGGATACCACCAGGAGGTCGGTATTCCCCTGGCTGAGAAGATCAGGGCAGCTGAGGAGAAGGCCTTGGCGGAGGATGCTCAAAACAGGGTTGTGGGTGGTTCCGTCGCACCGAACAACGCTCACCCTTACTTCGTGAGTATTTTAATTACAGTCGAATTATTTTACATATTGTTTTCGATTAATTCTGGTATTCAGTTGCATCCGGGTAGACTGGAAGCCAACCAGTCGACCGAGCCAACATACACACATCAAAAGTGTCTAGGGATCAAGCATTTTTATGCGGATTTCTTGAGATTGAGATGTGGCTTTGTAATAAATTTATGATTTTATAAATTTATATGGATCCTTTTTGGTGCATTTCATAATTTGAATCAGGAACTCTCAATCAAATTCGAGTAAAAGATGAAAATAAGCTGTCAATATTTTCCCTATAAAAACATACAACGCATTGAAGACATTATTAGTGCTACTGTTTCCCTACTACTGATTAAAACCAACGTTATTATGGAGCGGCGACGTCATTTAAGCAGGGAAGAAATGCTCAGAGCCGTGGGAATGATAGAAGCTGGTTCCCGGCAACGTACTGTGGCTTTAGCTCTGAATACAAGTCAGAGTGTTATCAGTTGACTTTGGACACGTTACCGAAGCACTGGTGCCTTGGCTGAGCGCCATGGAGGACGGTATCGCTGCACCACACGGAGACAAGACCGATACATTCAAATCTTAACTCGAAGAGCTCCAACAATAACCGCCATGATGTTAGCCGTGAGGCTTCATCACTCTTCAGGGAACTTAATTAGCGACCAAAAAGTCAGAAACCGCTTGCATGAAGTGAACCTTCATTCCCGAAGACCGCTACGGGTACCACCTATAGCAATGCACAATCGTAGGATTCGATATCAATGGGCTCTTGAACACAGAAATTGGGCAGAAGAACAATGGCGTTTCGTGTGCTTTTCTGATGAGTCTCGTTTTGGTATGAGACCGGATACAAGACGTATACGACACTGGAGAACCCCTGGACGCCAACAGCGATTAAAATCCTGCCAGGAAGTCCATCCTTATAGTGGTGGAACCATCATGGTATGGGCGGGTATTTGGATCGGCGGAAGAACTGAGTTGATTTGGATCAGAGGCAACCTCAACGCTCAAATTTATGCTGAGACGATTGTATCAGACGTCATCGTTCCTCTACAAGTGCAAATCGGTCCCTTATTTCAGTTAATGCATGATAATGCACGACCGCACACCGCAAGAGTTGTAAGACAGACTCTCGCCGCAGCTAACATCAATGTCCTGCCCTGGCCTGCTCAGTCGCCAGACTTGAACCCGATTGAGCATGCATGGGATATGCTACAGAGAAGAGCTCTGCCGAATATGGAGGGTATCCAGTCGCAAGAAGACCTTTTTTTGTTGTTGCAACGAACATGGGCGGCCATTCCACAGCGTGATTTGGATGAACTCATTTTGAGTATGCCAAACCGATGTTCTTGTGTTGTTAGTGTTTGTGACTGTTCCTAAATTACCCTAGGCTGATAAAATTTTCGTTTTTCCTAATTCATGGTAATATTAGTATGAAAGTCGGTTTCCCTGAGGGGGAAAGGGACGCGCCCCGCCTTCCGCGCGCCCTTGTGAGGTTCGTCCGCCTGACTGGATTTCCTCCCCACCGGTATAAGAAAGTGGACTGAATTCCCAATTTGGGGCTGCCCTGTCCCGACTTTGAAAGCTAAGGGACAGGGAGGGGACACAAGGTGAAGTTAGTATTGGGAATTCACTGTTAAGACACATACATGAATAATATCAAATCATATAATACCAAACAATAATAAAATGTGACTCTAATAAGACGAGAGGGCGCAAAATATGATATATTGTAGTAAAGGTGGTAATAGGAACGTTGCGCTTGTGCTTTAGAAAATATTTATTTATCCTTTACGTTACTTTATTTGATTCCAATGTACTAGATGCCGCTTTGCAAACGCAAACGGTTCCATGTCACAACATGGAACCATTTTACAACGTTTGCCCGGCCTACATGTGCTGTTAGACCTAGGTACATAGTCCTACTAAGGACGCTGCTATGAACTCTAACAGACCACGCTCCCTAAGCACTACTTACATGTCTTTCCCAATCCTAAGACAGTGGGTTGTGAGGCCACTGCCATTGAGGAAGACACGTTTTCAGTGTTTATAATTACACGCGAACTCATGTTAACAACACCCTTACGGCAGGCTTACCCCTTTTAAACTCAACTTGCACAAGAGCACCGTAGGCTCAGTCTGTAGCAGAACATATTGCGATTGTTATTGTTGGACGCCGAAGTGGTAATACTTTCGTCACTTCACATTTCCTTACTCTGCCCCATGTCGAGGTTGCGTGTCTCGCTAAATAGTGTCGATTCAGTATTTGGCGTACCATATGCCAGGGTTTATTTTAACAAGACACAGTCCCTAGCGTTCCTTAGAACGTAGCTATCAATTTAGGTTGGAATACTTGGTGAAGCCTAACCCCGCTCCCGGAAATGTGCGCCATCAGTCTCAACGCAATGTTTCTGAGCTAGACCTTTATAGGAAGCAGTATTCATCAGCAGCGTTTGGTTGTTTTGTACTCCAAGTACAAGTCGGAATAACAACATTATCTGTTTTAATCAACTATGAATATTACGGTGTTGTATACACCATTGAACAATTATATCTGTTCTAATCGTAATGCGAATATTACGGTTCGGCCTCCCTTTTGTGGTGCGTCAGGTAAAAGTCTCATCGTCAATAGTCGGGTGTATTATTGTACAGTGTAATGGCGTATGTATTGAGGTGAATGTAGAGTAATGGGGCTTTCGCCGTCTCCCTAAAACCAAACGCAGTCGACGAATATTTGCCAAAGGTACGGAAAGTGGATATATGTATAACACATGAGATAATAGTATACATTGTGATACAATATAGAAGCTGCTCCGTCAGCTGGAATGAATGATTATTAACAGTTCTTCTACTCTACCGCCAGACTGCTACTATGAGCTATTAGTTAATTACAGTTAACACTTACCATGTGTTCATTGAAGCTAGTCACAATTCACTTACAGAATACTGCACACATTACCAGTTTTGCCTCCGCCACACCTTATCTCCTTCCACTTCCATACACTGATTTTAACTAGATTTATTACTACTACTTATATTTAACTTATAAAATATTAATCGCTCTCTTACAACAGTCCTCTGGGACATGTGTATCTTGGTACCAAGACTACGCTAATTTCACTAGCCTAACCTAGGACGTCCTAGAACTTCGTGGTCTTAAATCCACCACCTTGACTTATTTCGACTACTCCAAGGTCTGACCCCGTCCGTGATCTCAAACTCACTTAACTTTATTCGCTTATTTCGACCGAACCCTATAGCGGTGTAAGACCGACTGCCCCGAGTCTCCTTCTTTCCTTTCAAACACTCTAAAAATACCACGCCTGCCTAACGCCCGTTTTTGCCATTGTTTTAAAGGTTCTCTTCGGTTCAGCCTCTAAACGTGGCTCCCAGATGTGCACTCGTATTGAGGAATGCACTTACAAACCGTATATTTTTTATCGTTTCTCAAGAATTCATTGAAGTATTAGTTTTGGCCTGTCAGCCGGCTTTTATCTCAAGTTCACTTCCCATTAAATAGACAATTTATGCATTTACGAGTGGCTAATATTATTTTACAATTCTAAGAAGGGACGGAACGTTTTGTTATTAATTACAGTAACTTGTCAGGCTGTCAAGCCATAAAATAAAGGTTTTATATGCTTGTAAGTATCCCGATACCGTGTGATGATGTTGAAATAAATATGGACTAAGATATTCGCTTAATAATTAGGAATACGTGACAGGCAGTCACATGTTCGCGGTAGAAACACGGATTATTAATTGTTTAAGTTACCCAATAAAATTTTAAAGAAAACTGTTATTTCAGTCTTTTTTTCGAACTTTAATGTTAGTGGTTCAAATGTCAAAAATCCCTTTATTAGGAAAATGGCAAATTTCTTTATGAATGCAAAGGTGACTTGGTTTATCGTTACTGTGACAAACGAAAACACTTTATTTGATGAATCCTTAAAGAAAATTTTAATTAATATCAATCAGGAGAAAAGTTATTGCAAAAATATATGTTGATCCCTAGATACTTTTGATGTGTGTAGTTGGGAAAGGGTTAGGCATTTCGATTATTTAGCGTCGATGATTGACGTTTCATAATTAATTAATCCTGATTTAACAAAAAATGCATCATCCTTAGGTTTTGGTTAGTCTGGAAGCCGAAAAAAATCGGAAAAGGCTAGGCTAATCTCAATGTAACAAAAACTGTTTGTGTAAAATAACTATTATATACGTATTAACCTCTACGCAGGCTGGACTCCTGATCAGTCTCGTCGGTGTAACCGGTGGTAACTCAGTGTGCGGCGCTTCTCTTGTTTCCGCCAACCGTTTGGTGACTGCAGCTCACTGCTGGAACGACGGCCGCAACCAAGGGTGGCAGGTCCTCGTCGTCCTTGGCAGCAACACGCTGTTCTCCGGCGGCACCCGCGTTACCACCACCAACGTCGTTGTACACCCTCAGTACAACCATGCCAACGTTAGAAACGATATCGCTATCATCAGGTTGAATTCTAACGTCCCGCTCAGCAGTGAGTAATCTTAATTTGACGTATACATATATCGAAGATAGACACGCGTAATTAATCAGCTATAAGATAGTACCATGATTGATTTGATTTATTAATTATTGTCATAATTTGGTATATGAAATAGGTATCAATTTATTTTAAGCAATAAATCACAATGATATATACAAGGTGTAGTTTTGCAACCTCGTCAAAATTCAGGAGGTTGTCATAGAAGACGTAAATAATCAATATAAATTACGGTACCTGATCAATAATAATAAACGCGTTTTTTTAGTTTGTTGTATTTCAGAATGAAGCCCTTTTCAAAAGAGGAAAATCACCCGTTTATCGAATAAACGCCTGCGTTTGTTTGTGTTTGTGAAAGTGCGGTTATAGGGCTAGTATTAGACGGGCCGCGTTTTAATACAGGTGGTGTACACTTATCTATTTCCAATATTAAGAAAAAAACATAAAAATTAATTTATTAATTTTATTATTGATTCGGGTCGAGAATCATTAGTATAGTTACCTCCTTGAATTTGACGAGGATGCAAAGCAACACCTATAGCAATAGGAGAAGAAACAAGACTAGGTATTTATTTGTATTGCTGAGCGACTTTTTTTCATGGTTTTGCTCAAGTAATAATAGATCTGTTTTGATCGGTTCCCGTAACATTCTACAAATAGTTGGTAATTTGGGTTTGGGTTATCCACAGATTAGGAGAAATAATCGTTTATTTGACTTTATTTTCAGACAGCATTCGGCCAATCGCCCTTCCCACTGGTGTTGATCTATGGCAGACATTCGCTGGAAATTGGGGAACTGTTCTTGGTTTTGGCAGAACTAGCGACCGTAAGTTCTTATTTAGTTATTTATTTTATGAACTCAGATTGTCTAAATTGATATTTTTTCATGCCTCATATCATAACCATAAGATGTCTTCTAAGCTTTATTACAATGTGTCAAATGCATTGCATTATTTTCGTACAGTTTGAGCTAGAAGTACGAAAGTAATGCAATGCGTTTGGCACTCGGGCGTCTGTCTAGAGCGGATCACTTGACAGGCGCATATTTTGCAGTCAAGGTTTCTCTCTTCTAGCGTATGCTTAGTGTGCGAGAGAAAGCACATTTTCACATTTTTTACAGAGATGTACAAAATAAATGTTGATGTTTGTTAATGTATGTGAACGCAATACTGCACCTTGTGATCAAAATTGTAGTGAATGTGACTGCAAAGTAATAGCTCTTCTTTTTTATTTTGCAGATCAAACCGGTGCGTCTTCAGTGCTCAGCCACGTGAACGTGCAAGTGGTCAACGAGATCGATTGCGCGTCGATCTACAGCCCTGACTTCGTCACCCACAGCACTATCTGCACCAGCGGCCGTGGTGGCGTTGGCGCATGCATTGGAGACTCTGGCGGTCCCCTCATTCTGGCCCGAAGCGGAGGTCCCATCTTGGTAAGTCCGATGTTACTGCTAGTGTATTTAATCCTCATTTTAAACTAATACACAACATGTTTATGAAGTTCGCGGACGATGGCTGAAGCCAGAGATTTAAAAGAATGTTGATTGTCTTTTGCTGAACTGATGTAGGCTGGATAGAACACACGTTGTCAGTGGCGTGCTTAGGGGCCAACAATATGGCAAGCTCATAAGGCAAGCAGAGTGTTCAGAAACCCTAACATCATGAAGAGTAGTAGGGCAAGCCAAGCTTATAGACTTGTATGAAAGTTCCACCACTACACGTTGTCTATGGTAACACTTTATAGTAGAGTACGGAGTTTAGGTAAATAGCATGCACTGTCAGCTTATACGGGTTTGTTACTACACTTACATTGCAGTTCATTGCTGCTGCTGGATGTAGGACCCTCTCAATCCGCGCCATAACACCCTGTCCAGCCTTACACATCTGGATGCGTCTGATCCAACCACATTTTAAAGATCGTTGGTCTAGCTAGACTCATATACAGCGTGAAATTTTAATGGTTGTTTTCCCGAGGCAGAACAACTTGCCATCGATAGTACTAGCGAAACATAGAGGAAAAGTAAAAAAAAAAAAAATTTTTGTTTTAAAGTAATTAAAAAAAATATTAGTCAACTCGAAAGCGTGAGAAACAGTAGTAACACTAGACGGAACTTGTAGGTACTACTCGAATCGCACGCGCCGCCGACAAAGCGAAGAGCCATTCATAAAATGTTCAAAGCAAAATAAGCTCTCACGCGTCGTGATACGGCATAAACTAACTTACATGCAACAATACAAAACACAGCCGCGCTGCCGACAAAGTAAAGAACAATTCATAAATGTTCAAAGCTAAATAAACGCTCTGTGGTAGTTATACGGCATAAAATAGCCTGCACGCAAGAATTACAAACGAAGCCGCGGCTTCGTTTGTAATTCGCCGGCTCCCTATTGTGTTAGCGCGGCGCCGGCGCCGGAACGCCGCGCGCTCTCCTCAGTTCACAGTTGTCCCGTGAACGTCGAAAGTGCAGCACGCGTTATCTTTTCAGTATAATGGATCAACATTACAGTTTTAGCAATTTAGAGTACGTCACAATGGTGCAACTGTACGCTAGGGCTAATTATAATTCCCATGCTGCCCGGCGACTTTACGCCGAGCCGCAACACTTGCAGTCGCTCCGTCTTCGCGGGGTTCTGAACCCACAAGTCCCACAGGCCCGGACGATCGTAGCGGCGACAAAACGGCTACTCGATCATGGGCAGTTCCAGGTGCCAGCACATGCACAGGGCAGAGGTCGATCGGCCGTTCTTTCGCCAGAGCTCGACGAGGAGATCATCGAGTACTTTGAACGGGATCCTCGTCGAAGTACGCGAATGGCGGCAGCTAGGTTTGGCGTAAGCCAATACTACGTCTGGAAACTGCTCAACTCTGAAGGACTGCATCCTTATCATTTTCGCGGAGTTCATGCCCTCCACGAAAACGACGCGCCAAACAGAATTGCATTTTGTCAGTGGTTCATCGAAAATCAGAATCTGAACATTTTGTGGATGGATGAAGCAACGTTTACGCGAGTTGGAATCTTCAACCAGCGTAACGAACATTTTTGGGCAATGAATAACCCACATGTTATCCGCCAGTGTGCTCATCAAGTGCGTTTTAGTGTTAATGCGTGGGCCGGCATAATTAATGGTCACCTCATTGGACCGCATTTCGTGACAGGACACTTGACAGGTGGAACATACCTCGAAATGCTACGTAACGTTATCCCGGACTTATTAGACGACGTTCCGCTAGCGGTGCCCATGGACAATCTGCACTACCAGCATGACGGGTGCCCGGCTCATTATCAGCGCGCCGTGCGAGAGCACCTGCACTCGCTGTTTCCCCAACGCTGGATCGGACGCGGTGGGCCAGTGCCTTGGCCAGCAAGAAGCCCGGACCTGACTCCGTTGGACTTTTACTTGTGGTCTGAGCTCAAGCGCCTGGTGTATCGTGAAGAACACGAAACTCGCGACGCTTTAATATCTGCGATAGTGGACGCTTTTAATATCGTTAGACGTGACAGAGACACTATTAAAATTAAGAGACAATCAATTAAAACGTGCTCGATTGTGTATACAACGAAGTGGCTTGCACTTCGAACAATTACTCCGTTATCGGGAAGTGTAAGTACCTACTATTGTAAATAGCGAACATTTGAGTAGGTTAGGTAATTAAAATTATTGTAAATAAGTTGATTCAAATTTTTTAAATGCGCCCTAAATACCTACTTTATTATCTAATTCAGAAAATTATTTTTCTTAGATTATAAACTTGTTTTTAGTTACGTTTTCAGTAAGTTGTAGCTAAAAAAGTATTTATGACGGTCCTAAGCCCGTAAAAGTATGAAGGGCAAATTTGAATCATTTGTTGGGTAAAGCTTATTATTATGATTGGGTACTGTGTTACACTACCTCAGGTGTAGGTATCAGCTGATTGACAAACACGCGGGTCAATGACCGCGCGGCCGGTCGGCGCGGGCGCTAGGTATCGCGAGGTATTACCATCGGTTTGATGTCGCTTTCGAGTTTAGTTTTTCACGATTGTTAATCTGCCATTTTTGGTTTATAACATTTAGTTTCTTTATAAATTGGTTGTATAACTAAGACAAAATCTTTTCGCTGCGGGAAAACAACCATTTAAATTTCAGCGTGTATATATTTTTTGTTGTAATTTTGTACGTTTTGTGTGTTAGTTAACTAACTTTATTTATAACAGATCGGTGTCGTCTCCTTCGTTTCTGCTGCCGGTTGCCAGGTCGGTCTGCCCTCTGCGTACGCGCGTGTCACCAGCTTCAACAACTTCATCTTACAGAACCTGTAAAAATACCACGATAATTATTGTGATAAATACATGACATTAATTTATAAAATATAATTTTAATAAAATTGTTTTGTTTTTCAAATTATTGTTGTGTTCTATTTAGTAAAATAGTAGGTATGTTACGAACCTAACACCCGTATCTATAAACAAGTCAAAGTGTTTACTTGAGTAAATGTCGTTTTTTAAGATCTACGATTTTTATTATTTAGTTTAGTAATTGCTTAAAGTTAGAACTGTAAAACGTTACAATTCTTAGCTTTCTTTCTTTGACGGTTCTTACTTAGTTTAAATTCTAGTCTAAATATATTCTGCATAATAAAATTGCGGAAGTAATTACCTAAGCTCAAGTAATTATGTACTTTGACTTGTCTATAGATATGGGTGTAAGTACTCTACCTTTCCACACCTTTTAGGCTCTAGGGCCTAGAGTCTAGGAAGACAAATAAACAAAAACATGGTGAAAAAGTTTGATAAAATACAATTTAATCTTGTGGCTTTAAAATATTGAGCGCCAGTTAATTTAATGCAATAAAAGTATAGCATGCATATACTTGCTTATGTATTAAATGCCTGCAGCATTAAAAATATAATTCACGTACAGTTCAAATTCAAATTAATTTATGCTCTCTTCACAAACATGACTTATTATACGGGGTGGAAGGACACCGAACTGCAATACCTACACGGTCAAAATGTATGGAACAGCGGGTTTTTTTTAATAATAATCGACGAAAAATTTCTATGTCCCCATGTTTAGAATGATGTACTGAGTATGTGGTTTCAGTTTTCGCGTCGGTGTCCCTTCCACCTTGCATAGAGCTTAAAATTACGGTACCCAGATAAGTTTGTGAGAGACTGGTGTCTGCACTAGAAAAACCGGTATTGCAGACCACCAGAGTACAGTGGTAAGTAATTAATATTGTAAAACGATGATATTTATGACGGCCTTTCAGACTTTTACTATAGTTAATATACTTAATGGGTGTACTTTTTACACCCATTAAGTATATGTGCCCTTAATGAAGCTGAAAGACGTTTTTTTCCGATTTCGCCGTCATTGCGTTAGACTTCTAGTTACGGAGATTTTGGTCAAAGATCCAACTTTTCCAAAAGCTTTTTTTAAAGCCCAAGTTTTAAATGATATAACTTTAAATTCCTCAATACACCCTTTACTATTCAATGCATCCACCAGCACAATGTTTTGAGGGCGTAAACCGGAAACAATGACATTTCACCCCAAAAATATTTTTTTTGCGTAGATATAGTTACTTAGATTGATGTACAGAATGCTTGGGCTTCGTGATGGGTCTGTTTACACCTTGTATAATGCATGATTGACAATGTATGTATTGTGCATCTTCTTCTTCTTTATCGTATGGTTAATGCCTAACCTGGTGTCAGAGTTTTTACCAAGGGCCTCTGACTTGACTTTTACATGCCGTCGAGAAATATCTTTCAGGCATGTATGTGTGTGTATGTGGGTTGTATTGTGCATGATAATCTGAAATAGAAGTTTTGGAATAGGTAACCTCCATAGAGCTTTTTAAAATAAAGTGGGAACCCAAGATAAATAAAGGAATCCAGTACCCACTACATAACATCCGATAAGATGGTTGTATGTGAGTTGGAGTGGGATGTCTGGGACGAACTCCCAAAGTAATGTTTGCCCACCGTACTTGTAATTCGTATCAGATTAAAGATAAAACAGATCCAACGGTCCCGCCCGTTTTGATAAAACTAATCAGCTTTAGTTTTGATTGCTAACCAATCATCAATTATGAACGATTAGATCAGATTTAATATGAGCAAGGTATAAAAGCAACCATTTTTTTTTCGCTCAACATATTTAGAAAAAGAATTTTCACATAATGCGTGCCATATTCTTGGTTGGCCTGGCGCTGGTGGTTTCAGCATCGGCGTTGGTGGAAGTTGGTACTGGATACCATCAGGAAATCGGTATTCCTGCCGCTGAGAAGATCAGGCTAGCTGAGGAGAAGATCGTGGCTGAGGCAGCTCAAGACGACAGGGTTGTGGGTGGTGCTGTCGCTCCCGCTAACGCGCATCCTTACTTCGTGAGTCATTTTTAACAGCCAGATAAAGACACGAGTCCCTATAGTTTCCTAAATTATTTGAAACCTCTCTTATCATCTCTTGAATTTTAACAACCAAATTTTTGTAATTATTTATTGTTATTGCGTTTCAAAACACAAGTCCACACACAGTTACAAGTCCGTACACGGTCTCGTGAGCGCCACTAGTGGTCAACGATATCCATGAAGTGGTCAAAGACAGTCACTACTGGTCAACAAGGGTCACTTTCACTTTCAAGTGCACATGCAAAGTGTGAAAGATGTTCGCACACTACCTATCACTAGTGGAGGTCATGAGAGGTTCATAATTAGAATGCCAGGCTATAAAGTCTCTATAAGTGTTGATTAGATACACATTTAAAAATCGTAACAAAAACTTTTTCAGGCTGGCTTGCTGATCAGTCTGGTCGGTATTACTGGTAACTCAGTATGCGGTTCTTCTCTCCTGTCTGCCAACCGGCTGGTGACGGCAGCTCACTGCTGGACTGACGGTCGCATGCAGGCGTGGCAATTCCTCGTCATCCTTGGCTCCAACCATCTCTTCACTGGAGGCACCCGCATCGCCACCACTAACGTGGTCATGCACCCCCTGTACACGGCACACAACCTAAACAACGATATTGCCATGATCATGCTTCCAACCAGCATTATGTTCAACAGTAAGTATTCTAAAGTTTTCTATACATTTAATTTCGATGATTAGACATGATTAATTTCATCAGATAAAAGATAGCCTTCATGTATGAATTGATTATTTTGTTATTGTCGCCAAAATAAGACTAACCTACCTATTTTTTGACATTTTACATTTACAACCTGACGTTGTTATAATTAAATTGATAAGAAATTGAAAATACTTAGAGAGGTACAGCAACAGAAGAAGAAACAAGGGACTTGTACAAATAAACTTACGGACAGTTGGATCTACTAGGTATTGATATGTAGGTTTTGATAGTTCCCGACCCAAGTAATCCTGGTATTTCAATATTACATATTTAAATGACCAATTTTATTAAAATTTCAGACAGTATCCGGCCGATAGCCCTCCCCTTTGACACAAATCCATACGTTGGAAACTGGGCAGTTGCAGCTGGCTTTGGCAGGACTAGCGACCGTAAGTTTTTATCATAATTTTAAAACCAATATTGCAACTCAAGACCAGTGTATGTAAAGTTTTTTCTTTAAGCCTTCCTTGTTAACACAAGGAAGGCTTAAAGAAAAAACTTTAACCAACCCTTGGTTAAAGTTAGGCAGAGGGGCTAGAAATGAGGAGATTATCCGGACAGCTAACCCACATAGCGATAGCAGATCTAAGCTAGAGTAGGAAATAAACTAGAGAGACATAAACTGAAGGAGATCACTTAGTGACGGAGTGGATGCCGGTGGAACCCTAAAATCTATGAGGGCCAGACAAAGTGAGATTTTATCAGTGATAACGATGATAGAAACGCCAAAAACATTTTGAATTTTTCATATTTATGCTACCTTAGCTGATTGAAAGTGATTGCCCCTTGTCATTGGTCTCTCTGGAGCGTATGTACTCGAAGAAACAACGATCTCCTACGATGTGTACTTTGCTTTGTTTACAAAAAATAATAATATGATACTCTTCTTAAAGACAAACCTTCTCTATCTCTACTCTACAGAGCAAGCTGGTGCGTCTACGATCGTGAGCCACGTCAACTTGCAAGTGATCAGTCTGCTTCAGTGCCAAATGACCTTCGGATCCAACTTTGTGATTCATAGCACGCTCTGTACCAACGGTGCTGGAGGTGTTGGTGTGTGCGGTGGAGACTCCGGCGGTCCCCTCGTTTTGAACCAAAATGGAGTACCTACTTTGGTAAGTCTATGGTTCATCATCATCACTCTCCCGCTCTTATCCCAACTTACCTGAGGTCGGCGCAGCATTGTGTTCTTCTTCGACACAGCTCTATGACAGCTCATTCACACGTCCGATCCGTCATAAAACACGATACGTCATGACGGATGGACGTTCACATTGCATACGGAATCATGCTTTATCACGAACCGGAACAAAAAAAAAACGAATTGGGGTTCACATTAGTTCCGTGATTTTTCGGGAGCGAGCGCAACAGCGATTCCGACAAAAAACTCACACTCGTGTTTTTTGACGTACCTGATTTTTAAAAGAAAAAGAAAGAAAAACGTTTATTGGCACGCGCCACAAGTACACAATACAAAATATAAAAAAGCCAAAATAAAATAAAATTTAAAAAATGAAAGACTACGGAACGAGACGGAGACGGGATTTAAAAAAAATTAAAGACGTTACGTGATTTAAGACGTGTCCATCATTTTTCACGATTTGTGATGCGTGTGGACACGGGGGTTTAAAAAGCATTGTCGCCGTCAAAAAAAAAAGACGATACGTCAAAAAACACGGATCGTCGTCGTGTGAATGGGCTGTTAGTCGTCATCCCGTAAGCCTTTTCTAGCCATATTGTCTTACAAACGATCGAAACGATTTCGATCATCCCTTACTATTTTAGCCATTCACAGTCACACTCAAAACTTTCCTCACGATACATAGGTACTACATTATACAAAAAAGAAAACGTTGAAAACCCGAACGAGCATATTTTGCACAGTAATTTTACCTCTGGCAGCAGCGAGCTAACAGCAACCATTTTGACAGCGAGTTTTTGACAGTGATGCAAAATCACATTTAAATAATTGTGAAGGGACTGTATAGTGTGTTCGTCGTGAGGAATAGTGAATCCCTAAAAACCAGAAGGCCTTTGGGGAATCCTAATCATGTTCTTCCTCAGCTTTTTTTTTGTTGTGAATTGGACTATACTTTTCACTGTATTACTGTTAGCCTGCGTCTTTTTTGCCGGGCAAAGGTCTCTCCCCATGACTTCTGGTTCTTTCGATTAAGGGCCAATGGTCGTTGATTAATCCAGCTCGTCTCGCCTTCTGCCAATGCCGCTAAGCTAAAGTGTGACTGGGCTGGCCTCGTCAGCCGCATGCTTAATAAGCTGTGGGCCAAAATAGTCCGTTGTGGAACCCTAACTACTGTTAACGAAGCTATTTTGTTTTCAGATCGGTATTAGTTCCTTCGTCGCCGCTGCAGGCTGCCAGCTCGGACACCCATCGGCCTTCGCTCGCGTCAACAGCTTCAACAACTTCATCCAACAATATCTGTAAATACTGTGAGACTGACATATAAATAACTACACATAATTATATTAGATTTTAATTTAAACTGTTTTTTATTTTGAACCCAAGCTGGTAATCTCACGAGCACGACACCTCGCCCGCATGATCGGGCGGTGAAGCAAATCTCACGTCACATTGGCTTGTATGAAATCCTTTGATGCCTAACACACGGCACCGCCTCCACGCGGCGCACTGCCCATACATTCGCTTTGCCAACTCCGCCCGAGCCAGTCCGGGCGGACGAGCGGCGTCGTGTGAGAATCGCCTATCTAATGTTTTTTAGGTAGGGAGAAATATTTGATTTAGATAGCTATTCGTTGGTCTAAAGTTCGCTAGAGAGACAGCGATGTACCAGAAGGCCTAGACAAAGACTTTTTATCAGAGACTATTCGACAATCTATCGACGACGAAAAGTATGAAATGTATTGGATTGACAAACACCCCGCGGCTTTTGTCAATCGAATAAAAAAACGAAACTCTTTGAATGCGCTTGTCGTTTAGACCCCTCTGGCTGGTTAGATACTCAGTCATACGTTCCTCGGTTCTTCAATTCGAATAAAAAAATATGAATAGCAGCCCGTTGTCTAGACTTCTTTATCTATTCTATATAAATAGGCATACATGGGACTTTATCGCAACGGCCGAAATGGTGACGCAAAGCTCTCCGGGAAAAACATACAGTTAGTGATATGGCATGAATGCTTCAACGATAAACAAATAACAATTTATGCGTGACTCTTAGCAAATTGATTAATTACCTGAATTTTTAATAAGGGATATGATCAATTGATCATTCATTCAAAGTACCTTAGAAAAGCCCAAAAAGCCAATTTTCATAACATAAATAAAATTAAATAATTAGAAATCACTTCTGTTTTACATTTTGGCACTTAACTCTTAAGTACTTAACTCGAAAAAATACATAAGTAACAACTCCGTCAGTGTAACAAAGAAACTTATGAACGTTGACACACGATACACAATGTTTGTGTTCAGGAACCCCGGACCGAAAATTCATTTAAACGACGTGGTGTAAATTCCCAAAATATTTTGACCTAGGTACCTTTAATCCGCATCGAGATAAGGATATCCGATGGTTTTACCCGTCTTGATAACACTAATCGGCTTTTGTTTATAAACGATTTAATGTAAACTTACTAATCATCACTTACGAATGATTAGATCAGATTTAATGTGCGTAAGGTATATAAGTGGCATGATTTTTTATTCGTCATAATTTGGAAAATAATTTTCACACGATGAGGGCTTTATTGTTCGTTGGTTTGGCACTGGTGGCTTCAGCGTCAGCGTTGGTGGAAGTAGGTTCTGGATACCATCAGGAAGTCGGTATTCCTACCGCTGAGAAGATCAGGGTAGCCGAGGAGAAGTACTTGGCCGAGGAAGCACTAGACAACAGAGTTGTGGGAGGCGCTATCGCTCCCGCTAACGCACATCCTTACTTTGTAAGTATCTTTATACATTTAGTTCAACATAAGTAGAGCCTCTTTTAAATACATAATTTATTACAATCAAAAATATCTCCATTGTAGAATAAAATTAATGGAAAATATCTAAGTGTATGAAAACGTTAATAGAACCGCACACGACACAAACTTAACCACTGTCCACTAGTGGGTACCGCTGACCACTAGTGGTGGTCGCAAACGATCCGTGTGCGGATACATTTTAAATACTTCTGACATTAAAGAAAATACAAAAAAAAATCGTTACCCTTTTTACATAAAATACACATTGGAACTTAAAGCCAGGTAACAGGTTTTAACAATTCATTTTTGCGCAGGCTGGGTTGCTGATCAGTCTGGTCGGTACAACCGGTCAGTCAGTATGCGGCTCTTCTCTCCTGTCTGCCAACCGGCTGGTGACTGCTGCTCACTGCTGGAGTGATGGCCGCATGCAGGCGTGGCAGTTCACCGTGATCCTTGGCTCCAACCTTCTTTTCACTGGTGGCACCCGTATCGCGACCTCTAATGTCATCATGCACCCTCAGTGGACATCACACAACCTTAACAACGATGTCGCCATGATCTTGCTGCCAACAAGCGCTCAATTCAGCAGTGAGTACACAATTAGGATGATTGTTCTGACATCATCATTCTCCTGCCCTTATCCCAAGTTATTTGGGGTCGGCGCAGCATGTTTTCTTCTTCCATAAATTTAATTTTGTTATTGAAAAATTACGATATGTAAAGTTCCTTGGGCCGTTATTAAGTCTACATACACTAAAGATGATGGTTTTAAGAAATATCATATAATATGCAATCATTTGACCAATTTATTAAAATTTCAGACAGCATCCGGCCGATAGCCCTCCCCATTGGATCAAACCAATACGTTGGAAACTGGGCAGTAGCAGCTGGCTTTGGCAGAACTAGCGACCGTAAGTTATCACAAGTCATAACTCTTATTCATATTATTGACGATAATCATCATATTATCCAATACCGAGGGTCTCAAGACCAGTGCATTTTCAGTGATATCTTTGGCTCACAATGGGCCTGATGAGTGGGCCTTCTCGTCGTCTTCGACTGGTTTTGAGCCTGGCTTTAAGCCTTCAAAGCCATTCGAAAACAAATAAAGAGGCAATTAATAATTATATTAGCTTAATTTGCTAAGTCATCACTGACTGACTAGATTGTACGAAGTGTCACACCTACACACTTAAGTGACTGCAACGAAAACAAATGATAGAATTTATGTTTGGAGCATGCTACAACTTACGGAGCGACGGACAGAAACAAGTGACGCGCAATTGTCGCATGACGCAAGAAGCATCGCCCGAGTCCGTGAAAGAGGAAGTTTTTGAATCGCAGGTCTCATTAATTTAAAACCCTTTATAGAACAAGCGGGTGCCTCTACGATTGTGAGCCACGTTAACCTGCAAGTGATTAGTCTGCAACACTGCCAAATGGTCTTCGGAAGCAACTTCGTGGTCCCAAGCACACTCTGTACCAACGGCGCTGGTGGTGTTGGCGTGTGCGGTGGAGACTCCGGCGGTCCCCTCGTCTTCAACCAAAACGGAATACCCACTTTGGTTAGTGCTTACAAACAAAACTTAACTTATATGTTTTGTAAATCCAGCTGGAGGTGAAAGGACTTACACCTAGTAGTGAGAGATTCTGGGCTACTATTATTATTTACTATTATGAAGATGACCATCAAAAAGTGCGTATTATGTGCCAGCAACGTCTTGGTGTTACTGAAGATCACACATAGAGATGGGTAAACGAAGTACCTACTTTTTCAAAATGCAATTTGTGGGAAGCCAGATTGTAGGATGTAAGCTTGTGTGAACTTTGATTGGAAAGAAGAAATACTTAGCCGAAAACTACCAGCAGGCAGACTTTTAAAGTATCCTAGGATAACTTGAAAGTCTGCCTGCCTGACTGTCTGCCTGCTAATCTGCAATCGTCATATTTTTTTCACAGTTTCTATTCTAAAACAGCTTGCGAAATGTGGGTACTACCTTTAGTTACACCTTTGCAAAACACTTCGGGGATAGCAATGGTGGTGTTTCGCAGTTTCGTGGACTGGCGTTTCATTAAAGTTCTTTTATAACGTTTTCAGATCGGTATCAGCTCCTTCGTCGCCTCTGCCGGTTGCCAGCTCGGACACCCCTCTGCCTTCGCTCGCGTCACCAGCTTCAACAACTTCATCCAACAATACCTGTAAATATCATGAATCTGAACTTTTTATATATTTTACATCACAGTTTGGTTTTTTATTTTGTACTATCTTTTGCCTGTATGGCGGAATATACCTACGTTTAAACCCTGGTTAAGTAAACCAAATTTCGTAGAAATTAATTTAGCAAAAAGTAGACAGATAGATTAATCGACCGATACAGTTAGTTTGGCATTTATAATATCTATTAGTATACTTAATAGTAGACTGCCTCGCTGTTCTCTAAGCTCTTAGAATGAGGTCCTGGGTTCGTTTCCCGGGTCGGGCATTGAATTCTTCCATCAGAAATTTCTCAGTAACAGCCACGGAGTCTGGATTTGTGCCCGGTTGATGGCAATAAGCTCGCCCCCTATTACATGGGACTTAAACATAACTGGCGAAATGTGGGTGTACTGATAGGTTACACAGCTACTTAACCCTTCGACGATTACATCGGGTTATGTGGTATTAGTATGAAATGGAAAGGTAACTTTTTATAAACTTTGTTTTTTCGTCACCAATCAAATTACAACAAATTAACGTACACATATTAAACAAGTACACCTAGTTTTAATTGCTTTGTCTTTATCCAGCGATAAGATAGTTTTATCCAAACCGCCAATCTTAATTAATTTATTTTCTTGTCTTAATTCCTCTATTTTTTTTAAATTTTGCAGTTATCTTTAATTCAATCTTGCATGTTGTCACCGTTTTTTGACAAATCGTTTGTAAATTACATAATTCCATTAGTAATAATATTTTTCTATGACTTGGTCTGTTGATCAATCGATCTACTGTCACAGCTTATCATATTAAACACGTGCGCAGGAGTTGCAGCTACTGCAGAAATTCATGACAATATGTCCATTATGTCCTGAGCTGCAACTGTAACGGTACAGATAATGGACTCAAAAAGTGCCCCGACAGGTCAAGCAATTTAAATATTTACTTACATTTTAACTAATTCTTCTAAAAACTCCAAAGATTTCCTTGTAGGACTTTACACATGCCACTCAGCCACTATTTCTCAGTGATAACCAGTCTCCAATCATTTAGTGAGTGGCCGCCATCAGTTATACGTTTACGGATAACCCTTACTAAAAGTTTTAAATATGGATGTCGCAAACCACCAGTGGCGGTCATGGGCCACGTGGGTAACTTAAGGTATTTAAATTTTGATTTGTTTATAAACAAATCGTCCTAGTATGTTAGTCACATAAGAACACACACACACACACACACTTAAAACATCAACCATAGACAAACAATAAATTAGGTTATTTCAGATATAAACGTACAAGTAATTTGAAAAATTTGTTTCGGTCGTGACTTTCATGTAAGTATTGCTGGATTTGTAGACATCGATTTTATAATATTTGAATACCTATTCGACCAAAATGTATGGATCAGCTGATGATTTCTTTGTGATTGCGATGCTGGTCCCATAAAGGAAGTTGTCCAGTTTCAAGGTCTGTGCCACACCCTTAAAATAATATGACCACCCGTTTCTGACACACGTTGTATTCTTGTATGTAAATAAAACAGGGGCCTACAGGCCACCATGCATCACAGGATGCATGGTGGCCTGTGGCCTTCACAGGAAGGTCCAGCTCTTTCCTCAAGTATGATTAAAATAATATTGCTATAAGAGGTTATGGGTACAGTCCTAGACAACTTATTATTGCTAAAAGGGTATTCGATTAAAACAGAGTTATCATTCAAGCTCCTTTATTTCGACCAGGTACTTACAATGTGTTCACAAAACAATATCCTCTCTCAAGCCAGACATTCAGACATACAATGACAGGCGACATTTATTACGATCTTGCTTTAAATATTTAAGTAAAACGTACACTCATACATGACATTACATTTTTTTTATATTGCTAAAGGTAGTGCCACATTACTCAGCCGAAAACAAAATATCGATATCTTTGGGACATATTTTATCGACTTACAAAATGTTTTGGAGTTTCTTTCTTTTCTGTCAATATTTTCATAAATAAAGTCGACTTTAGAATTTAGAATGAAATCGTTGAAGATAAAAAGATAAATAATCGTTTTTTTTATCCCATTGGGTACCTTGTCCAGTCCATTCATACGTTTTATTTTATTATGCACAACAACTCGGTGATTCCCTATTCGTAATTAAAATGTGCGACCAAAGCTTTCGCCATAAATGATTTTGCAAACCAATTTAATACATACAATAAAATGTATTTGAAAAGACAACAATAGTTATTTTACACACTTAATATCATGCGATTATTTTATTACATTTTAATGAACATTCAAGCTCCTGCCATCGTGTTTAAAAGTAATAACAAATGTATGACTTCTACATGTTGAGACTAGAAATACAACTTAAACCTAACGTTGTTATACGCCTACTTAAAATTTCATGATTAATGGAATTATGAAAAATCATAATTAGCTGGTTTATTTCGGGCCCACTATATCTAGGAAGCTAAACACTAGCCTGTAAAACAAAAAAAAACAAAATTCGATGTTCTTATAATTAAAATGACGAGTTAAGGTCAACAGTTAAAATAAAAGTTAAGCTAAGAATCCTAGAAGCTGATATTTAAACACTATTTACAAGCCTCTTCTGAGTACCTATATACCTTAAGTTATACATATTAGCTAAACGTTTAATATGAGAGGACAATTCCACTTTTCAATTTTACATATATATTTTTAAAATATTTACATTTGAATTCACATTCTGCCGGTGACAATTGATGAAATATGACAAAATATACTCTAAAATAAATATATAATTTTAATGTTCGATAGAAAGGTAATAAAAATAACAAATAGTTTCGTAAATCTTAAAAGGAGGCATTAATTAAACTATCTTAATGATATCACAGTTCATTTATGCAAATAAAGACATATATAGTTGAATATATATTTTACTCTTGGAATAAATCACCAAAAGAATTGTTGTTATGGCAATGATTTGAACATTTCAACAGAACAACAACATTTTTGTTCCATACATATTAGTGCTGTTGTTTAATAAAACATAACATTGCAAATAAAAATAATAGGATATCAATTGTCTTGTAAAATGTGTTTTCTATTAAGTAATGCATATACAAGATGAATATTTAATATTAATATTTTTATTTATTGAATAATTTATTTTACTCTATTTGAAATGTGAGTTAAGACAGTACGATAAAGGTGCTTTAGTCAATATCAATTGTAATGAGCAACAATAATAATTAAGATTCGATACTTACGATATAAATATCAGTGTCAATTTAATATCAATTTCATGCTTAAATTTTACAGTCCCGCGATTTTAATAGTATCGATCGACGAAAGTGTGGCTGCACCTTTAGTCGTTCCATCTGGAGTGCCACCGAAAACACCTATTTAATAAATTTATTCTAAGTGAACAAAAGCACAGAATAAGAAGTACAGAAGGTCAATGTCATTCAAAGAGTGAAAACGTACACACATATACACGCATCACGTACAGCGAGTGCAACCGTGCATGACAGTCATTTGTTTGAGATCCCCGTACGTGAATCTGTAACGTCAAAATTCTAAAGCACTTTGATTTTACTTTAGTGAGTAAGCTTTTCATACGAATGTAAAACTTGTATATATGAAATTGTAAGCAAATATTTCAGACGAATATGATCATTAGTCTTTTAAATAAAATTCACATACGTATGAGAAGCTTGCTTCATTCGAAGATCGGTCTACGAATCATGCCCCACAGTTCTGTTTTCGCTCGCTGTACAGACTGAACCTTCTATACCAATCTATTCCGTGACAAAAGTATCTGTGTAGACAATGATATGGCCTAGAACCTGTTATACGTGTAGAGTGCGAATGTTGAAATGTTGAATGTGTTCAATTGTTTTTGATTCAATTGGCTAGAGTCCTGGTGTGTTTATGTTGGACACAGCACTTTCAGGATGTAGTCTGTTAATAGCGTCGGCACGGTGGGGCTGTCTTCGTTGATCGCCTTTAAAACTGAAAGAGAAAAATTATTTAATTAGTTTTTAATTCCTAAATATCAAAATCAGTAATTCATTTCTAATCAGCAATGATTGCTGATTATAATTTGATGTTACAATTAGATTTTAATATTTAAATTTAATATTTTGTACTATAAATGAGCAGCTGTATCGCTTTCCATGAATTATACCACTTATGTAGGTACCTAGTTTGCCAAGATATCAATTATGTGTAATAAAAAAAAACACCTGTCATGGCTAACTTTTTTTGGGTGCAAATATAAATTAATAAATAAATAATTAAGAAGTCATAAAAGTTGAGACGCCTTCAGGCTCGGTGGAGCGACGATCTTCGAAGGATGGCTGGTAGAAACTGCATGAGAGTTGCCAAAAATCGAGTTGAGTGGCGTGCGATTGAGGACACCTATGTCCAGCAGTAGTGGACTGCTGCAGGCTGATTATGATGAAGTCGTAATAACAACTGGTACGCTTTAAAGCGAATAGTTCAGTATGATGACCATCTCTAGTCAATCATTCCTATGTGACAATAAAGAGATTCTGAATTAATTCCTTGAAAATATTTACTATCGCCTAGTATGTTACGTAGTTAACAAATAAAACTTACTCTTAATGAGCACTTGGAGCGACTGGTTGTCTGGGGGCCCGTTGTCTAGGTGGAACGGGATCACTGTTGTCAAGTACTGAAACATAAAACATTTAACATAAGCTTATAGGTTCATTTATTAAATTATTTTGTTATTAACACTATAGACCACTGTAGTTTGAGTAAATAAATATTAAATTAAATTAAATTAAATCTTTGTCAACAATACGGGTGACTATGTTATGTACATACTTTCTTTCTTTATTATCTTTGTTCGCTGTAGTGTGGCTTCACCATAAGGTTTACTAATAAAAGATGAATGAATATTTTTTTGAAGCCAGTAATGGTTAAAAATGAATGAATATTTTGTTCAAGTCAGGAATGATAACAGTCGGATGATAATTTTTCGTAGTTCGAAATGGCAGTGAATGAATATTTTTTTGAAGTCAGAAATGGCAAATGATCAAGAATATTATTTTTGAAGTACTGCCAAAAGGTGAATGGATATTATTTGAAGCTAAAAATATCAGAAGATGAATTATTATTTTTTCGTTTTCAGAAAATGGCAAAATAAAATATATATATACTATATTCAAATCAGAAATGGCAGAATATAATAGAATATTTACATAAAATACGAAATGGCAAAATCTGAATGAAGATCTTTTTCTGAAGTCTGAGATGGCTGTAGCAACATTTCCAACTAAACAAAGGTCACAAATAATTGATTAGTTTCAGATCGTTAGCCTATCACGAACAGTCGACGGAAAGAGAGCCAACAATCCGTAACAAGGGACTTTCACTGTTTGTTTGTCACTGTTGCGACTTGCTAGAGATTTCTAATCAGTTATACAATTTTAGAAATAAGGGTTCCTCCTTTGATCACGTGAGGTTTGAAAAGGGGGGATGGGGTTAGAAAAAAATCACGATGGGAGGGCGGGAGGCTATAATGTGACAGTCACGTGTATTTTTTTCGTGGGACGAAAAATATGGATCTATTGTGTAACGTGTAAAATACTTTAAAAAAATCATGAATTTTCACCCGAGCAAGCGATTTTTGGTCTAAAAAACCCGAGCAAGCGAATTTTTCTCGGGAATATTCTTTTTTTTTTTTGTTAAAACAGGTTTTGAAACTATCTGTTTTTTCAATAATAAAAAATACACGTCATACTGGGAGGGGGGAGGAGGGGTAACCGTAAACCTCCGAGCTTCCTACTTTCGGCAACAGGGATCAATACCTTCTTGGGATCAGTGCCTTCGGATGCACTGAGAGATCTCACTGATGCATCAAACAATTTATCCCTACCAAAATCACAGTAACGCTGCCATCCTCACCTTAGACTCAGAATGTCCGCCGCCCAAATTAGGCGACCTCGGCGCCTGCGGCCTCTTCTTCTTCTCAATATGATACTGGCGCCTCTTATTCTGAACAGCCAGCAGCAGAGATATGAACGTGTTCTTCAGCTCCTTCTCGTATTCCAGTTCGTCACGCAAAGCCAACTCGGCGATCAGGGTTTCGGAAAACTCGCGGATGAGGACTTCTAGTTCCATGAATATTTCGTTCAGTTGAGCAAGCGAGTATGTGCGCAGTTCTGGAATTGAGAATTGGAGGATTAAATACGCTTTTCTTAAACCATCAACGACATCAACTGTCGAGTTTTTTCTAAACAGTGTTGGAGTAAGCTTTCAGTCAAATCGGAGGCACAAGTGTTTTTTCGAGTCATAGCAAAATATACAAAGAGATCAGCAGCGACATCTATAACGCAAGAGAAGAACTGAGAAATCCTGCATTGCGCAATCAAAGCTATCCGCGAGATAAGCATATAATACAAGAACCTGACAATAATCTACCCGACTGGTCGGACGACCCTCTTTTTTCAACGGAGTACCTACTATACACCCTGTTGCTCATAAAAAGAAAAGGTTCAATAGCTTACCGATTTTAGGTGGCTAAACTATTTCTGGCCAGGTAGTTAGAAATTAATACTATCAGTAGTGACCTAAATGCAGCTAGCTGTGTTAGCAAGAGATTGCGATGCCAGGATTTGCTTGTGCATTGTAAATTGATTCGGCTTCAGATTATATTGGCTTATGTAATACACTCTAGCTTCGTATGTACATAGCTATAATATTAAATGTTAGATCGTCCCGAGTTCCCTTGATAACATTAAGAATAAGTCTGTTTATTAAATTGGTTCGCAAAAGGTACGAAAACTTATTTGTATCAAAGACACGTACTATCATGATTACTTTTTCACACGGGAGACAGAAGTTAATAGAATTTCAGACAAGTTTCAGACATTGATACGACCGTCTGCTACACTCGTAGAATTCATTATTAGAAGTTGTATTACGTAAAAAGTTTATCTCGTATTCCGAAGCGCGAGTGAGTTTTAGGATAAACTTTCTAACTAGGTTTCGATAAAGTTCACGAATAGCCCCACATCTGTTGTTTTTCTATAAGATTTACTAGACATGCTAATGTTTACTACCGTACTAGTTTCAACGCAAATAAATTAATCGGATGTTTTTAAAACCTACTTGAGCTAGATCGTGATTTATTTTATAGATTGTTGGTAGTTAGTTTATATAAAATATTTTATCCGTTCAATTAATAAAATAAACGTTTTAAGTGGATAACCGACGTGTGAGGTTGTGGAAATAGAATGATGCGCCAAATTAATCGCAAGCGCAGGGGTGAACGCACTCAATCGAAAGAATCGGGCATTGCGCCGCGTCGGACACCGGCAGAGTGTACAGTCAGTTCCGAAAATATTTGATGATTTCATTTTGAATGTCTACAATCGATTTTTCATAATATTTGTTTGTTGCCGTATTAATGTGTAGCTTCAATTCCTTTCCCAATGTGTACCTACGTAATATGGTTTGCTATGCACAATATGCTTCAATATAATGGAACCAAGTTTAAAGACGGTAAATAGGTTAAGGTACATCTTTTTCAGGCTGACAGTACTCGATATTACGCCCATATCGAATGATGACAATTGCAAGCTTTATTGATCGATTTATGATTTTACTTTCGCACTGAATTTTATACAATGAACTAGTTTATGGGTAAAACCGTATAAACTACTGAAAGTTGAAAGAATTCGTATCTATTATTTGAATATTTAAATTATAATTGCTACTATATTGAATAGATACTGTAATCTACTTTCTTTTACAACGGCTACTATCGCGTTATTTGAATGTTATTTTTTTAGAATGCATCGTTTATTTGTACAAGGATTTGGCTGTCAGTTGAATTATTTTGTGGTGTTTGATCAAGAAGTGTTGTACAGTTGAACAAGCTAATTGGTATACTTTTACTTTTTAAGCATATAAACACACGTTTAAAAAGTTATTGCGCAAATAGTAAAAATGATTGATGTTGGCAGTGTAATAGAAAGATGATTTTTTTAACTGTAAGTATACTAATTAGCTTGTCCGACCGTATCTATGGATCTTTTGGACATTGTCACGCCTGATAAACATTTGCGAAACATGAAAAACAAAATGGCAGCGTTAGTTCCGTTTAACGCCACGCGCGAAAATAACCATGCAGCACTGCTGAACGCAAAAGCGCAAAACCAGTTGACAAATACTTTGTTTACTAAGTAAGCCTTGTGATAAACAAAAGATGTCATGGGTATTTGTGAATTACCATAATAGTTAAGTAAGTATACTGTTGGTTCAAAACATTATGTCACCAAGTTGTATAACTTTTGTCTTCTCCAAAAAGGTTCCCACATTTCTCTCGCTTGGCTCAACAGAAATAATAATGTCTACCTATTCAGCAATTACTGTTATAGTGACAAAAAGAAACAAATTGCTACGAAATCAATTATGTCATTGGGTTCATAAAAACATGGCACGCCAGTCTCCATTAAGGGTAATAAAAGGCAAACCGGATTGGTTCTCATAAACTAGGAGTCTAGAATTCTAGATTCTTTGCGAGAATACTCAGACGAGGATAATTATTTAATTCTAGACCTGTTTTATGCTTTGGGAAAATAAGTGTGTGTTGTTGAAAGTTCTTCCAGCAGTGATATTATTAATAGTATTTTTGGGATTTGTTTTAATTTTCGTCTATTTTCATCTGGAATTTATCTATTCCTAAGGTTAATACAATGTGATAGCTATTTGATTTGATACAATGCATGCTGAAGTATCAGGTGGGTTACGAGAGTGGGAAAGTGACAACGCTAAACAGCTGTCTAGCGCCATCTCTTACCCACTCTCGGAATAATACTAAAACATTCCTGCACTAACAGATCATGATAACCCCCCAGATGACACATCAATTTCAAAACTTTGCTTATTACATTAACTCAACGCGTTCGTCAGAAGGAAGACTATAGAAACCGAGTATAAGTTCTATCTTCACGAATGTTGCAATCAAATTAAATTTATTTTAAGACAGCAACTATTTTTGGCCTTTAATTAATGTTAAGCCGGAGTGATGGAGTTGACAGATCCATATTTATATGTATGACATCCTTCTCCATTAATGCCCCTACCAGACATCTAATCTTCGTCATACATGAATCATACATGGGATGTTTACGTCCAATTAACAATATTTGCTTCGACCTTCGTACATTTAAAACCATTAGCTTGGTACATACTGCGTTAAGACTGACTACAAACATAGGTAGATATCTATCTGATTAAAAAGCGTGAGAAAATAGCGTTACATTATGAAAGTTTTAATATTGCAATAAAAATAATTTTCGATTACATCGTCGTAAAATTATAATTCTAATAATCTTAGTTAGAACAATAAAAAGATGAATTGCAGACTGTAGCGTACATTTTGATCTTAAGGGCCCTACAGACTCACGCCGAAAGCCCCCGAGAACACCCGAGAAGCGTGAATGTGATTGGTTTCTCGCCATCTCGTTCTCATTGAGAACAAGTCTCTCTCGTGAACAAGTTTCTCGCGTGAGTCTGTAGGGCGTAACAGACTCAACCCGAGAACCCTCGAGGACACCCGAGAAGCTTGAATGTGATTGGTTTCTCGCCACCTCGTTCTCGCGCTCGCCTGTTCTCCGACCGGTGTCGGTCTTTTGCCCGCTTCAAAGGGTTTCTCGGGTATCGGGAGAAGGTCGCATGAGTGTAGAGACCTTCTCGGTTCTCGCGCTATGTTCCGGTGAGCCTTCTGGCCGAGACTTCTCGCGTGAGTCTGTCGGGCGTATTAGAAGTTTTAAGAGAAAACGGGCAGCGGATAAATAGAAGAGGTAAAAATGGGGCACGAGATTGAGGTAACGAAGGAATAAGAACAATATTTTTATTAGAATTAAAGGTAGAAAGTACAGCAGCATTTTTTTCTGAATGGCTTCTCGCAGGTTAACCGAGGAAATTGTCGGCTGCTTAACCGCGCTATTATGTAGGTGCTTTGAGGGTAAGGTCTCCAGTCAGGGAAATATCTTATAAACTAAGCTGCTACATGCTAAAGGCACGTGCCTAGGATTAGGCCGTCGTTGGGTGAGGATAGCAAGTACGGGACAGGCTGGATCAGCTGGACCTCCGTGACCCCTGTACTATTCAATGCATCCATCAGCACAATATTTTGAGTGCATTATATTGAACGCTACCATAAGCCGTCAGAAAAAAAGTCGTTTCCCAGCAACAGTTTGGCGCAGAGTTTTATGTACAGAATGCTTGGTTGACGGCTTCGTGAAGGGTCCGTTTTCACCTTGTTAGTAAACATATTAAGTATACTCACTGTCTTCATAGAGCGGCGCGCTGAGTACCTCCTTTCCTTTCTCCAAGGCTTCGTTATACTCAATGATGTCCCCTTCCGATGATGGAGTGTCTTGCATCATGTCATCTATCTCTTGGATCACCTGGATTCGCAGAAACGAAGGAAAATTGTTATAACGACTGGTTTCTTAAGTGGAATTGTAATTACAAGTTAATCGCTTAAGAAAATGTTGGGAAGATTGGTTTGAACGACAATTTTGGCATGATTCAGAATTTTCAAGTGTTCCTTAACTACACAGAAGGTACTACAGACCTATGATGTACCAATTGTACTGGAAAAAACAAAAGGAAGACAGAAATATACAGAACCTTGTAGTGTAAGCAATTCTTCAGTATTCCTCTCAATTTGTCGTTTCAGAGTGGCCGTAAACCCGACTGCTGAGCCCCACGCTGGTTCAAGACACAAGCCTAGTTCGAGTTCAATTCTTATTGAGGACAGTCTTTCACTGTCAGGAAATTCTCAGTACCAGCCCCGCCCCGACACGATATGGGGTTACCTGTCGGTGTTGCCTATCTCGCTCGAAAAACTAGGCTCATAAACTGGCTACTCTAAAGGGTGGCGTGATTTTATCTTATGTTCAGCATTTCTTACCTCATCAGCAGTCTTAACGGGACACTCATGATCCTGGTGCAGGCCTCCCAGGATAAGGGCGTGCATGTCCAGGTCTGAAGCCACGGCCTCGTCCTCAGAGCTGTGGATCTCGTCGTCAGGTGTCATTGAACTCTGGACAAAGAAAGATTTGGATGTGAAGGAGTTGCAGCTGAAAATATTGATGCACAAGAAGATATAATTATGAAGAACGGTTACTGGCGAAATGATAAGACACGTGATTGAGAATGAAACGAATACAAAGTAGCTTCTAGAAGTGTCGTTTTTGATAAATTGAGAACATCTCAAGCACTTAAATATGATAAAGTGTAACTGGATGCGTTTGATTTACATAATTCAACAGAACTTTATGAAAATTTAAATAAAGCAACTGTTATTTTAAGAATCGTCACTACACTCACAGTTTCTATCAAAACTAAGTATCTAATGACATTTAGTAATGACAATGTGGAAATAATTAAAACAGAATTTGTGCTGAAAATACATAAACGCCTATCATATTCAATTTTCGCACTACATAATTAATATCACACTAAACGTATGGTGTGAAATATCACACGCGTTTGAATTTTACAAACTGCGATTCAGGCCTCATCAACTGGCACATTCATCGCAGTTTTGACGAGCATTACTTTATAATGATACATCAAAATAATTTTATTTTCCCACGACACAATGCATAACTTTATTCACAAGAGTTTTTTGTCGTCGAGCATCGCATAACGTTACAGAAAAATAATGAAACGAGAGAATCTTATGAAGATGAGATGTCTGAAGTGGTTTTAATAATTAATTATGTGGTTTTAATTATGAAGAAAGTTGTGAGCCATATATAAAAGAAGATAATGATTAATTTCCCGATAGACCGTTAGTAATCAACTCAGCATAGGAGAATGTAAAGAAGAGTATTAAGTGTTGACGTAATCTTATGGATTGAAATAGAAAGTTTAATAGAATTATAGTTTTGAAATCGGATGTCTTCAGGATACCCTACAGAACTTACCTACATTCAATTTCAGAACTATTCTAAGTACCAAGTGCAAGTGTTTTTAGATCACAGCCCATTAAAAGTTACGAATCCAGCCAAAAAATCCAGTTATTGACCAAAAAAAAAAGATTATTACCTTCTTCTCATTAAGGTTCAAAGTAGGGATATGCATCTTCCTGGAGAATGATTTAGTCCAGTCGATCGGAAGGATATTCCCGAAGTTTCCTGTGATTGTCCACCACATTCTGGAAAAAAAAGAAACAACATAAGTATTAAAAACGAAAAGCAGCCTTCCAACCAACTTTCATCTCAAGGAATTCGAATATCCTTTGGGTACACCGTACAAACTAATAAATCGTCAAATTCCTATTCCGAGATAAAGACAGTACATTCGTAAACTGGTATATATTCGTAGTCGAATATATACCAGTTTAATGGAACTCCATTTAAGTTAGTACAAATACGATGATAATATGTAAAGCCAGTATGATTTATGAAATAGTTTTTAGGTGCTCGTGCGCCGGTGGGAGATTGATTAAAAAGGCCTCTGGATACCAAGTTTATAATTCCCCAGAATTAGTTACGCTTGTAAACTATTAAAGATTACAACACGTACTAAAATTAAGCGATACAGCGTTTATAGCCGTCGCTTCATTACTGTAAGATGGGATGGAATTTTCATGTGAAGGTTCTCTGTCTTTGTTGTATAGCCAAGTTACATAAGAGTCCAATTCCTTGAAGAATTTTCACGTTAATGAGGTGTCTAACGCGAATTTTTCGGCAACACTCGAAGATTTGAAGTTAAAACGTATTGGAGGTTATCATACAATATTAAATACACAGTCTTATCTTAAGAATGGTCAGTCAGTCAGTCAATAAAGTAGACACGATGCACTTTGCACTCTAAATAAAGATAAGGTGGTCCTTGTAACTTATCTACTAAAGGTCACAAACTTGAATTCGTGAACCTGTCGTTAATTCACCGACATCCTGACTTCCCGACGGCGACGCTGGGAAGAGCTCAATTGCGTCAGTTCCCAATTATTCGCCAGCAAGGTCGTTGTACACACAGAGCCGAGGTTTTATCACTTGCAGCTTTGGTTTTTATAGTTCAATTTCTTTAGATAGAACTCAATTTGTAATCACGATTCTCTTTGATCGTTTTCTTGATTGAACAATTTTGGTGTCTTGAAAGCAGCACGTTAATTTGTTTGTACGAATGATTGTGGTTTGGATTTTGAATGCGATCGGTTATTTTGGGAATAATTGAATCGCAGTGAAGTTTCTGTTTCGGTAAACAATCGAAGAGATCGATCAAGAGTGGTTGCCAACTTGTAAAACAAAGTAAAATTTCTCACAGCCAGTTCCCAGGTGCATTTTACAAGTAGCTCATTGGTGTTATAGTCTTCTGTGTTTCGTGTTGTAGTGGAAATATAGAGGATGATACATGTGTGATCACCTAGTCGCGCCCGTGAGTCAGCCGGAGGCACAAATTGGCGCTAATTTGAGATCTCGCGGCACGCCACCGCTCAATTGAGGAATGTGTCACTTCATATTACGTATAAGTAGGTACTGCATCTGATCAGGACTTAGTACGTTTGCATGACGTTCCAGTGAATCATTGGCATTAATGCTTCCGAACAACAACATCAGGGGTCTATGCACGATTTATACAATTAGAAGGGAATGATAACATTCTCCTAAACTAAAGAGAAGGTTTGGAGCCAAATATTGAAACGCCTGTATGAACCCAAGCTCATTTAAATACTAATAACAAACTTTCGAACAAAATGTTCGTTTCTAGCAACGCACTTACAAATACCATTTTCAAATAAACAATGGCTTTCAACACCCAGCGAGCAGGTCTAATAAAACCATCTAGAAAGAACTAGATGCTATTTTCGGCTTCACAACAGATGTAGCTACGAGTAGAGCACCTAAATGTGACCTAGAAAACACAGGAGATCTTTGAAGTTATTTCAGTTCTAGAAAGATGTTGACACTTTATGTGACTTTAATGTGTGGAAAGTTAGAGTAAGTTAGTTTTAGTAATCATACTTATAGAGATACATACGTTGAATGGCTGAACAAGGGTAAATGGGAATTAATGATAGTCCTGGAACAAAGAAAGCACTGTTTTTTGGAACTTCACAAGCATGATCTTGAGTAACAACAAAATAAAAATGCGAGCTAAATAGCTTAGCATCTGTTTTCAATGTGGCAAGATAAAGCTAGATAAACCTGGGCAAAACAGAGAGGCCTTCTATTGTTTTTATAGTGTTGCCTAAGACGACGTATTCGGTCATCTACATCGAGCCTAGATTGACATATGTGTATATGTTGGTATATGTCGTGGGGCTTCTCTTTGTTAAGACTAAGTACATCATGGCATGGTGTAATACAGTATTTGGTTAGCTTTAAGACCTTTCCTACCGAAATATTATTATTTGGTTCACAATTTTATAAAGTCTATAAAGCTTTCGGATACTGAGACCGAGTGTGATTTATCTTATCAATTTGATACTGTTCTCATCTCATCTATAATCTTATCTCGTACAAAAAAAGTTGTACCAGCACATGCGGACACAGAAAAGTAACGGGAACATTTCTTTTTGTCTCTCACAATACTATTTCTATTACGTCAGCAGCTGCGATATAATTTTTTGCTTCTAGCTTTGCGAAGGCGTATATAGTTAAAATGATACCATTAATTTCGATAGCATAAGGTCTGTTGCGGTCGTTAGCAATGCGTCAGTCTATCACACCATATGGCCATCTGCGTTGATTGAAAGGACACCCAACGATGACATTTTGCATGTTTGTCACTTTATTATCACGTGTTAGCAACAGATTCTTTTGGTTAACTTCGGAATGACATTTCCAGTTATCCAAATAGATTACAGCAATATTTAAGTGCAGACAAAACATTTGTAATGTAAATATTTAGTCTGTAAGTGCAATCGTTGCTTCGGGATGATGTTTCGTCTTTCGTCTATATTGTCTCAATGGCGGAGGAATTATTTGAAGCTTATTGTTTATTTATTATATGGAAGACCGATTTAATGCCTTTAAAATGGCTAGTGGAAATATAAATTACAAATTCAATTTCGATGAATGCAGATTATTCATTATATTATTGGTTATATTTTATCGGCTTGGCTGTCTTATTTTCATAAATCACTTTTGTATGAGTTTAAAATTACCGTCTTCATGGCAACGAATGCGTATATTTGACGGTATGTGGTTTGTAAACATAACATTGTTGCAGTTTAACTTTCTAACTGATTTTCCTTTTCAGGGTTTTCTGGCCTACTGCTACTGTAAACCTTTTTACAACGAATACTATAGTAGTTCATACAATCGTTATTCGGTCGGTATTACAGAAAACATAGAATAAAAAAGAATATTTCATAACAAATTTTATAAAAACCACATTATATGCTATACTGCTATCGTCTTCGGTTACTAACACTAACAATCCATTGAGTATTTTTCCTTTCTTGGCAAACGCAATGAAATATGGGTAAGCCCGACAGTACTGACTCATAGCCTACTTGCACTAGCGTAGGCGCACTCGTGTGACAATATAGGTCTTACAATCCGCCAAAAAAGTCTACCATGCGTGTGAGGTCGCTAAACGTGATCAAAAATGGCCGGTCCACTGGCTCCAACGGTTTCACCATCGCTCTTATAAGGTGTGTACCGTTAAACCGTATTTACTTTTCATATTAGCAAATATGATTTGAATACGACTCCGCTGTTGCATGTAGCCATTACATGCTTTGTTGGCGGTGATATTATCTGCACTTTATTTTACTGCGATGAAAAGCAAAAGATAGCTCGGTACGACTTACTACATGTTGTGTTACATACAAGTTGTGTCGCGTTCTTTATTGTTATAAGACTTTTTGTCTTAAGCGTTTAACATCTTCTGATATTTATATCTCTATAGAGATCTACCGTGATTTCTTCTACTGCATCACTACTGACATTGACTGTTTCTTTCGTTTTTAATTCGTTTGTCATTTTATGAAGATCATCTCAAATCTCAATGGTAATCTTGGAAGGAACTACGGTACGCACTAGCTATTACATAAGAGCCAAATACAAACGGCTTAAGAAATCATAAACGCACCATAAAGCTAGCTATATCAAGCGTTGTAGTTAGTTAAATACTTTATAGCCGTTACATTCACACGTCATTCCCACAAGGACGATTCAATTCAATTTAATTGGTTTCATAACATAAGGTATAAAAAATATTTCAATGACCCGTAGAAAAATAAGTCTATTAATTTACATCAGTTCAAATCTAAAATCTAGTCAAGTCATGGAAGAATACGGCAACAGTTTAGATTGTTCATCATTTAGCTCATTGGAAGTCATTTGGTAGCATTGGAGAAACTGATATGTCATCGGGAATTGAGGCTCTCAATTTGCATTATTTTATTTATGAATAAATTGAACATGATCGACGGCCGTGTCTGACGATGACGCTCTCTGTTGCGTATCGAATTTCTCTCCATAGTGTCCAATTATGAAAAATACTCCCAGATTTAGGTGGTGTCACGACGAAAACATAACTTCTATATATTGTGACATCATAATATATGAAGACAAACACCTAAACAGAACTAAATACATTTTGCAAATAGGGCAAGTTGTACATATAAAACTACTACTCGAAAGCTTATCAAGCTGGTAATCTCAGCTTAGGCTGAATCAAGCATGACCTCAGCCATAAAAGGCGAGCCTAGGTAAGGCGGTAAAATGGCGTCCATAGTCATTTACGATGTGAAAAAATAAACAACAATGGAGGCATTTGAAACTACGCTTTAAATAAAGTTTGGCTAACGACTACTAATGTGCACGTTAACAGTAAATCTATACAACTGTATTTAGTTGAATAAAGTAATAGAAATGCTATAATGACTGTGTGAAGTGTTATGTTTCGGATTATGAGCTTGTAACGGCCCTCGATGTGGGAATGATTTGTTCAGAAGAAAGTTTTTAGAGAGGCAGCTAGTTAGAAACTTGGTTATTTTTGATCTACAAAATGCAAAAGCCAAATTAATATATTTTTTTTTTGTATCCTTAAATGTATCAATCAGTACAAAATATTTAGTTTTACGACGATTATTTAAACGATTTATTAAATACTATTTCCTCCTTCCTCCATTTTAATTTGTCACACATAAAGCCCTGATTACCTATTAGGCGTAGTTACACCGCAAACCTTTGGGGAAAACTGTAATATCCCACAGATATCCGTACTAATAACTCTGCCTGTCTGTCTTCGATAAAAGCCTAAAAAATAGGTAGGCTATGACCACCACAGGCTACTTTTAATCCCGGTATTACCTTTCCTTGGAATAATTTTCGACCATCATTGGGGCAAAGCCGCGGGTAAAAGTAAGATAGGATATAATTCAATTTTACATGAAATACTGCTGCATAAAGTGCAGAGCCTTGCATTAAACCAATCTTTCGGTCAATGTCGGCACAATAATCATCCAACCCTTCAAAGCCAAGCAACCGATTAATCGCCGTATCAATATAATAATATCGAGTTCTCAGAATCGGCTTTCTTATTTCACTGACCAATCGAGCGTGAATCCATGATTATGGTGTGTTGCGTATACGCACTGGTAACGATGACTGTACCAAGAGTAAAGCTGAACTGGGTTACTTAAAATCATTATTTAATATATCTTAATGCGGGCTGTAATTAATTAAGCATGAATTAATTTGTTGACAGGTTTATTACGGTGCCTATAAAAATGTGCTTTCTTTACAACCTTACGGTTGAATCTGAAAATCATCGGCTTGTGATGATTTTGTCCGTGACAACGTAAGGAATGATCATCACTCACGTCTGTCTGATTCTCTCAGAGATATTACAAGTACATAGACGTAATTTTCTTTTGAAGCAACTAGTAAACTAGTACAAACAGACAACAATTTTCTTATTCCGGTAAAAAAACGTAACGTTATTTGGTATCATGTCATGCAATCAGCATATTCGTCGTAAATCAGCAAATATTTTGGAATTTATAACACTTCCGTACAGGTATCACGTGTAGAATTCGTACAGGTTCATCCAACCGAGTCAGCGATAATACTTACTAATTAAGTAAACACTTACTCAAGGTTGGCTTCGATCGTGAAAAATAAAAGAAAATGGCTCCTTGTCTACCTCCTACACTAGGCATTAACATTGTAAGTATGTCTGCCGTATCATTTGCATACCTACATAAGCGAAGCAGTGAAGGTGATTATGTCCAATGAATCAATAATAACTAGTTCTGGGATACTTATGCATCAGCTGATGTCGTGTATTTTTAGCAGCCTCTTTGTTGGCTAATTGTAGCTGGGTCAGTTTTAAGATCTATAAATATGGAAGGTTCGGTAAAAATGACGAATTTTCATAATTCGTATGTATTACATGCAATTTTGTACAGAATTGTTTTGTTTTTATCTGAACTAACTTTGAAATTCAGTATATTTATGAGAAACGAGGAATAAATGAAGCAAAAAATATTCCAACCAGTATTTGATGGCTCGCAGGCGCAGCTCATTGGTTCCAAGAAATCCTGCGCGACTGGATTTTGGTTCACGGATTCCTTGACTGGCCAAGAAAGGGCGGCGGCTAACTCAAAGTGTTTACACAACGTACAATCTTACTTTTATTAGCTTTTGAGAATGTGGTTCTTAAGTATGGACTCAAAATTGGAATTTATAATTACGGTGGTGGTAAGGTTTTCAATGAATACTTTGTTTTTCCGAAACCAGAAGTTCGTTGGTGCTTCAAGCGAGAATTATCGGTCGATATTTGTATAAAATTATTTTCAAAACTAATAATTTCAAAAAGGTAGGTTAGGTTAGCACTTCTAGCGGCCGTTTACCCGTCATCAGCTGTAGTTAATTGAAATTATGAATATATCCCTACACTTCAGTTCTTCTCTGAGAAGTTTCATTAGTTAATTGATTTTAACCTTTAATTTTAGATGAATTTACATGGTAAGTATCTAAAACAAGGTTTCATTTCAAAGAATTCAGACATTATTCATTGTTCGACATTTTTGTAATTATACATATAACATTGTGGCTACGTTCAAACGGCATTCGCAGTCATCCGGGGAGATAAGAGGGATTGAGGTTAAGTTCACTTCTCCATTCCACATACTGGCATACCGCATGTGATTTATCAGTTTATAACTGACTGTCATAGGTCGCACTCATCATTGGGAAAAAATATTGAGATTTTGATTAATTATCGCGTTTTGAAAATAAAAATATCAACTTAGCAAAACAATAAGACAGTTGCTACTTGATTACGCTATTTATTTGGCATCTAAAGTAAGATTAGCACCAAAATAATATAGTCTACGCATCAAAGTCATCAAACTATGAATCTTGCCGAGTCTTGACTTAATTTTCAAAATGGTGGATGAAAAGAAATCAATTGCTACAAAATATCTTCTATTCATTCACATGTCGTGTTCTCGTGTGAATCCCACAGCTAGTCAATAGAAAATGATTCGAAGTTTTTGATTAGACATGTTTGACTGACATTGAGGGCAGCTTGAACGTTACTCGAAAGGTCAGCCAACAGGCTTCCAGTAATTGTGATCTATCGAATCGTCATCACGAGACGAAAGCCTCGTTAGAGAAACTTTCTTCAAACATCATTAGACAAATTGTTAATAAACATACTTATCATTTACAGAGAAATAATATATCGGTATTCACAGATAAACAATCGACCATAAACAACCGAGAATCGTATCTCTATAGCTGACATTTTTTCTACTCCTACGGAGCATAAAATTCTCAATTCAATTTACATCTTATTTGAATAGAAATAGCGGCTTTCTTACAATGGCACTGTTGGCATTATAGAGTAATAAATATCCCATTGTCAACAGAAGCCTCCCTAGAGGCAATATTTCATTGTTAAATACCTTACTGACCTTTTAATGCCGTAACCTTTAACTTTTTCTAATTATTTTACTACAGTGTATGGTATTTTATGAGCTTAGTGTTACCATTTCTATTTTAAGTTAGTACACCTATTATGATAATATACCGTTCTTATTCCTGCATAGCAAACCACATTTTTGTTCACGTGTCGTCTGTTTGTACGTTAGAACTATTCTCGGAAATTGCTGCGCCGGTTGTGATTGGGATGTCACATCCAGAGTAGAGTATCAGTTACTACTCAGTGTCAAGTTACAAAAGCAAATTCTATAAAAGAGTTCAGGCTGTTACCGTTTCTAACATCTAGTTCACAGACCTACCTGCGTCTATTCAAAGTTCAGAAACAAAACAAGAGTCCATGACATCGTAATCGTACGCTTTTTAGACCACCTCACGAAGCCTCACATTACAATTATTTCACGATAGGTTGATTTATAAAGAGTTTATGACAAATTACTATAATTAGGTGCTGGTTGGAGCCGTCGGCGCCGGCGATGGCCCTACTTTTCAATTATACAATTAAGTGTCAATGGGAGAGCGTTAATCTTATTGCGTTTAGCTCCTAATTGAAGGGGCTTTGGTGAACTTTCTTGGTAGATGCAAGATTTCACAAGGAAACGTTGAATGTCAGGTCTTCAAATAGGAAGCTATGGGTAATCATTTATTGTGGGAAAGAAAACAATAAGAAAACAAGGATGATTTTCTTCAGTTCTTTGCTCTTTTCCTATAGCTTTTCCATTGCGACTAATGAACAAAATACCTACGAGATGTCATGAGTCAGACCCATAACAGCAGGTCTGTATTTCTAGTCTTAACAAAAGAACAATAGAAACAAGTAAGGTGTGTTCCCCTTAGCGCGTTTACAAGTTTTAGTGCTAATAAACCTGCGGTATGGTCTCGACTCTCGGTTACTAAAAGACCACCCTGACCATGGGTGTCATAAAAGGCGGCTTTTGAATTATTTTTTGGAGGAAACCGTACTAACCGAGGTGCTAATAAATTCCCCTTCCGTACGTACCTATGAAAAAGTAGATTCAGTCGAAAGTAACTGCTGTATCATACTCGTATGTTATTAGATCTACTTATGCATTGAACGTTACATGTTCACTACGACGGCAATACCGATTCTTGAAAACAAAAGAGCATCTCTCTCTCTTCTCGCATTCCTTTTTCGAATCATAGAGATCTCGAACAAAAATCCAACTTAAAATAGGCAAAAGCAAAAACCGCAACAGCCTATTCTAGAGTTGCACGGCGAAGGCTACACACCGAATACGGAGTACGATGCGTTATCGATCCGAGGCCCAACGACCGCAGCCCGTTCACCCCACTAACCCCGACGGTTGGGCGCCGAACAGGGTTGCCATTTTGTGATAAATCGTTGCTGCAGTTTTAGCTAGGTCAGTGGTTACATTGTACTTGTATTGGCTATTGGTATCTGCCATCTGCTAAATATATTGTTTTGCTGTGTGTTTAGTTTGCTCGTTCTTAGTAAACCGTTGTCTTGATATGTAGTTAATTGCAACCCAGAATAATATATACGATGATTAGAAAACACATTAAAACCCCAAATTATCATGAAAAAGAAAATCATAGATGGACCAAAGGACCACGAAAATCAACCAGTTGGACAGGAAAAGCAATTTATGTAGCTGCTTTTTCCTATTTAGAACTCAGCCATTCGATCAATACGGAATACAAAACCCGCGAATGGCGAAGTAGGGCAACTTGTTTCGTTTCGACTTACAATTCCAAGAACTCGAAAAAATAAAACAAAATATAAAATCACAACAGACAAAAGCGCCTACGGCACGAGATCAGTGAATTTTGATGAAGACCCGCCTTGTTTTACGACTACAGTCGGATATGAGGTCTCAGGTTTTATTGTGTTTATTATTTTGGGTCAAGTATATCCCCTGTAAGGTAAGAAATCCGTACGCCTTCTGCCAGTGAAGGTTGAAGCCTTGGTATGGCGAATGTTTCGAGATTAGTATCAGACTAAACATTTTGTAAAATTATAGAAGACGACACAGTCATAAGTGACGAAGTTTAAGTAGTCTATTAGTGAAATAATCGAATAACTGTGTGCAGCCAAGACGCGATCCGGTCCAAAGATTTAATCGAGATAATCTTAATAACACACCATCGGCAATCAACAGCGATAGATACTTATCTTATCTTCACGTTTTATCATGACTCTTAAATTTTTTTTCGAAGTAACAGTACTTTATTATACTAATTGGGTAGCAGTCATGCACTTTTGTAACTTTTCATCGTAAAATTGGTGTCAACGTAATAAAAAACAGTGGCATAATGTCGTCTCGAGAACGACGAGATTTAAATATAGAACTTTATATCAGTACCGCCACGAGTCCACTCGAGTATTTTTTTTTTACATTTTGTTTGGCGATGTCACTAACCGAGAAGTGTGAATGGGGCCGACGCGAATAGAAGCTCCTTGGTGGTATGCAATATTTGTATCCGCAGATGATATAAAATTCCAGAATTTCTTTAAACGATCTTACAAAGTAGCGAATAGACTTCTTCGAATTGCGCTAGTCTGGTTGTTTTAGCAATAAAATTGGGAACATGCGTCTCTGTAAACGTCATTTTGAACGCCATAAAAACGTACCTTGTGCTAGAAAGCAAGACTTCGAAGTAATAATTTACGGTTCACTAGCTGGTTAGACAGTGTATTGGTTCCGAAAATAGAGGGCAATGTTTACTTTTTTTTTGTGGAGAGCAGGTGCGAGGTACTATGAATCCAGAGGGAGCAGGTAGTGGCCAGACTAACCTTATTGCCCACTTCCTACATATAAAAAAAGTTTATAAATAAAACGGAGGCGTAACCTTAATGGTTAGGTGTTAAAGTCACGGACGAAAAATATGGTAACGGTTTTAATTTTAGAAGAGTAATGTAAGAAAGGCACCAAATATTTAAAAAAGCATGTTCGGAAACATTTCTCTAGCGATGCTTTGAGTCTTTATCCCTTTTTTGTTTGTGTAACATTAATTTATTAGGAAGTATTAAGTTGGGTAGTTCAATAGGCGTCTTAGCTTGATTAATGATCGGGAGTTCTTTGGAATTATCATTGAGAAGTTCGGATGAAAGCGTAAGGCTGATTTAATTGGATGATGCAGTGAAAATATCTACTTAACAAACACTAGAGATTCAACGATATTGGGAGCCTCGGCTTAATATATTTTTTATTCAGTAGGAAGCCATCTAATCTTCCCGTTAATCAAATGGGAAGGTGTAAGCTCACCAGATGCTCTCTTCCTTAATAAGATTTGATTTAGGAGAACTTCCAATCCTTACAAACATTATCATAAGTCTCCCTTTTGATTAATGATCTGGCCACGTTCCCATAATAATCTATACTAAAGGTATACGACTAAATTGTCTAGCCGCTGTCTAATTAGTATGCTTGTACGCATTGGAAAGTGAGAGTGTCCGTAAGTTGGGAGCAGTTAACGTGGGCACAGCAACTTGTCCACTTAAAGAGACAAGAGCAACGCATTAGCATATGGCCTTTGGTGCCTTACAAATCGACCAGCACGATACTGCCATCAAGTTTACTTACGTTGAGTAATGTCCAAGTTGACTGAATAACGGTGGCTTTCATATATAGCATGACAAATGTTTAAGAGCACATTTCAACAGAAGACTTTCATTCGACTCAAGAGAATTATATATAGATAACTTAAAAGTTTTTAAAACCTTTTTGTTTTTAGCGGCATCTTCTGAAGATAAGCAATCAGAACCTCTGTTAACTCGGTAGAAGATTTTGTAAGTCATGTAAATACACGTAATCTCAGCACACTTTCATTGTTTCTTTTAATGCCATAGGCTTCCTTATGAATTTATCCGAGGTAACCTGCTGGTAGATATTCCACTTTCAATACATTGGTTCTTGAGTAATGTGACAGAAGAGGAATACTAAGCATTAGTCTGAACGAATAGCCTTAAGAAAGTCCATTCAACTGACACTATTTAAGTGTGTGTGTATGATAAATGGAAGTACAAACACCCTCACGATCCTTTTGCGTTCTTAGCCCAAAATGAACTAACGCAATATTGGAATGTAACAGTTGTAAAAAGATCTTTGAGGAATTTCTTACTGCATCTTTTAACCTTTTATACACAAAAGGAGCGATGAAGATAAACGACAACCTACATACAGATGATGCGGACTATGGAGAGGTAGCACAAGACCTGAGAATTTATTTAAATACGGTCTACACTACCTACATCAACATGGAAACTCAAATACACCACAATTCAACTCCTACGCAAGGTCGATAGTTTGTACACAAATCTATGTTAGATTTAAACTTAACGACTCAGCTGTAGGTCAAGCGGCTATTAAATGCTAAGAACGGATGTTGTACAAATATTTATTATGATTTCATTACCTAACAGTGTGTTAATATTGAAGATGACAAATCAGTCGTAGATTTACGACAAAAATACTTAAATGTAAGTAAGTATGTGGCCAGACACAAACTACTAAGAGCAAATGAATAAATACAATCAATAACAGAAATGGCTGACCTGTAATAACGTTTTTCATTGGAATTTCAGTGGTCATTCCACCCCCAAAAAATCAATAGCCCAGCCCACTTAGTACACACGCAAAATGAGATACTTAGTGTAATTAACCCTGTTTTCCGCCCTAGTCTAGACACACCCATTAGGTTTTACGCAAACCTCGTCAATATTTCCTCTGTCCTCTTCATGTTAAAACGCAGTTATTGTTTCTACTATCTATGTCGAAGGACAAACCCTAGTTACGTAAGTGGCCTGATTTGTATAATAATGTAGGTCGCCGACACGACGCCGGCGCAATACGGATGGTTAATGTGTGGAAGATTGCCATTAAGTGCAATTTGCTGCTGCATCGTCGACATCGTATTTATTGGACCCAAATACGCTGTAAGGATATATCTCTACAATCATAAAGAATGGTCCAGATTTTTTGATTTAGTACCTCTAGAATTGTTATTTATTGCTTAGTTCAGTTCACGCCAGGGTTTTCAGTACCTTATCGTTCATGCGTCGACTCAACTGAGGGAAATTGTCGCTATTATGGTAATCGCATGCAGACCATTTGCCAAGTATTACGGTACTAAAACTGTTTCATGTTATTCCAAAACGAACCTTTCAGTTGTTGTAACAAAAGCTACAATAAATTCGTCAAAAGCCCTTTCATTTCCTAAGTCACGAAAACGAGAACGATTCACAGCACTTGCATGTACTTCTTTATTACAAAATCATGCATTCATAGGGTTTCTATTCTCACGTGAAATATCGCAAAACACACAGTCCTGTGAAGACTAATTTTAGATATTAGCAATATCGGTTACTTCGAGGCACTTCAGTGGATAATAAAACGTGTAGTGATTCCTAGCAAAGTAGGTATAAATTAGTTTGATTAAAAGCAAGGAACATAAATAAAATAGGATCGATTCTTTTGAAGGACAGTCTAGTACCTACGGCTGAAAGAGCTCGTAAATGTGGCACTGAACATTTTATTGTCAATGGTTTTACTGCTTAACTACCGACCTCTTTGTTGCCACAAAGTTTCCAAAACATTAAAACATACAGTCGTAAACTACAAAATGAAGTTTGGAGTCAAATCAGTCTTTCCTACTTCCTACAAAGCAGGTTTCGTGATGATTCAAGTCATATTGTACTAAACATAAACAGCTAACAGGCACCTATGATTTGCAGTTCGCAACAGAATTGCAGTTCTTCAGAAATCAGGACAATGCAATGGCATCAGTTAACGCTTTGTTTACCTCATAAAGCATTCGTAGCAAAGGAAACTGAAGACTCCATTGGAGTCTATAACTTCAATAGTGATTAAATATTCCCGAGATGACACAAGACCATTGTAGCATTCTCTATTCATTCTCAATTATGATAAATCACAATCACAAAGTTCAATCGAATTGATGAGAACCAAATAAACTAACTTGTGTGGCTTTGTTTATAATGTGAGGTTGCAATGTTTCAATGGACTATTGATTGACATTCATAGTTACGTCGAGGCGGTTGAACATCGATCGTGCATTTAAATATGCGTGCGTGTGCGCCGTGTTTCTTTTATCTGCGTTATAGACGATATCGAGTGTGTAGGAGTACCGCCCTTGGCGCGCCTCATATTTGTTATTCATTAGAACATTTTGAAATCTTATCTTTAAACATTCACTAACAAATTACTTGTTTACTTTATCAGATAGTTACCTTAAACCTTCTGTTGCAGTAGGTACCTTCTTTTGGTTAGTGTTTTTCGTACCTTCTGACATAAAAACTGTAAGAAACAAAAACCATTTTAGTTTTCCTGGAATCGTTTTTCAGAGGTCTGTTTCGGATTTCTTAAAGAAATATGTTATAAGTTCTTGTTATTGTTTAATGCATATTGTCACGACGTCAACAGTTACATTGAGACAAAAAATATTAAGTATTTACTTTAAAACTGCAGTATTCATTAACATTTTGTAGTTTTAGCAATAGATACCGTTATCGCTAAGCGAACAAAGGAAATGGAACTAGAAATACAGACTTTTATCGGTAAGGTGATGAGTGCATCGACCTCGCCAATGTTCTTTTATCTTATTGTTAGACATAGGTAATAGGTACATAATTGCGACAGTTTATGCAGAAATATGTTAAAAGATGCGCGTGGGAATGATTTTGCTGATTACGTAATCAGTCTACCAACCTACGCTCATATTTTTGCTACATCGAGACACGTCAACACTATCCATCCAGTCGCATTTTAATATAGTGAGAAATAACAAAATACGTAAATGATTATTGTTTTTCTTTGATGTTTATGCAAAATTTTGAAAGCAAACTGAATACACGCTAAATTTTTCAGCGGATGATAATATTATTTCACTGTCACTTCAGAGAATTTATGATAAGTTTGTCTCGTCTGGAAATGCATTCTATTTCTGTATCGTTTATGTAATCAAAAGTGTTTCCCCCAGTAACAGGTTGGGAAGACCAAATCCTAGAAGAATTAATTGAAGTCGTCCTATTTTGGATCGCTAGAATACGCTGTTCCGCACTGATAGTGCCATCGTAATTGTTTTTTCTTGTAAACGAACAGGAAATACTTATAATAAACTATTCAGGCAAAAATCAATCTTTGTTTCACTTTCTCCATTGTCCAATTCAGCCAAGTGTTGACATGAATGAAATGTGTTGTGCTCGTATACCTGCCATACTGAGGCAGATTTATTGACTAGATCGAAAGTTGTTTAATTGATAAAAACAATGTTCGATGCGACAACTACACCGTTCAATATCACGCAGGTCTAGACTTCGCCAGATAAAAATCTTCAAAAGAAAGTCCCTAATGAAATTGCTTTTCAGCTAAAAAGTATGCCAAAGGTTTTGTAGATTAAATCTACCCTTTTTGTTTCTATCCCGCAGACTGAGCTGGGGCGAAAAATATAAGACAATAGATACCGTCTTCGCTTGAGCACGTATTGTCATGAAAATGAAGATCTCAGCTGAAGTGTCGTCTAAAGAAAGAACTAAAAAAAGAATCCCAATGCAAGTCTGCTACACTTCAAGTAAATTGCACAATAAAATTCTTCTTGAGTTTGCACAAGCTACTAGCAATTCTCGCAACTGTAGTAGGCATCCGTATAAAAACTATAAACATCATCGTGTATTTACCGATATGTTAACTACTTCATTGGAAATAAACTTAAATTAACTGGAGTGAAGCGTAAAGGCTAATGTCCGGAATACTGATTATTTTCCTGCGTTTGATCTTCAGAGATCGCAGATTGTATATTCGTTTTGTGCAATTTGGTTCCTGGATATGAAGATCAACAATTTCCGTTTGGCTTCCCTCAGCATTATCGTTTCCATTGAACTGTAACTTTCTATTTCGAATCCATCTGTGGTCTTAATTGATTTAGTAAGATTTAGTATACTCTGCAATCTGTAGTTTTTAGCTAAATCTTACTTGTCTACAGTGACTTCTTGGTTTTGTTACATTTTCATCACCGTTAATCATAACCATGACTTGACAAATCAATTTACATTCACATTCTAGAATGCGATCGTAAAAGCATTGTAGTAAATATAGTACGAAGTCATGTGAGTTCCAATCAGTGCGTATGACGGCAGACTAGGGCACTTCAGAGGCTTCTCCAAGGCACGTGATGTAGCAGGTTTAGCTGCAGTGTTTCATTGGACTACACGCTTCTACTCAATGGGATTTATTATTAATGTTAGTGTAGACAAAGCTGTCCTAGATTTTTGATCACTAAACGCGCATCGAATTGAACTATTACAATGGACGGAGGAAAGTGATGGTCTTATTACGAAAGAATATCATCGTCAATCAAACTACTATTACCATTATAGAATGGTCATTAGTGAAGACGTACGATGAGTTGCTCCACCGCTCCACAATAATAAACGTCCATTTCAAACCAGAAATCTTCGCTTACGTAACGAAACGATTATGTTTTTGTATAAATCTTATTACTTTATTTCCTTCATATGCGTGGATGTAGATATGACAGGAGGAAATTGCAACACCTGCTCCACAATTTTTCTTTCAGTCAAAAAGCAAATGGTGTATTCTTATACACCATTTGCTTTTTCAAAAATACTTATGAAAGTATTGCGTCGTTAACACGTGTTGTATAAATAACCCGTTCCTGACCTTATCGATCGTTACATAAATATTGTACACTGTTTTCAATATTGCAAGTGTTGCAATTTATATAGGTTTCTTAATAATATGTTACACCTAACTGTTTATCTTGATTTCTTGTATGTAATAGTCGGAATATGGGCAGTGTTAGCGCCAGGATTCGCGCCGGTCAAACCGGTCGTCGTCCGCCGTCGGAGAATGTACTACAATCCAGTTCGAGCGACTCGACCTGACTTTCTTTAGCTCCTAATACAGCTAACTTTAAATCTTAACCTTTTTCAACACCATAAATGCTCAATTTGTCGGGAACATCAACCGCTAACACTTTGGAAGCACGAAAATATCCTCGGTAGCAGTAAGGTATTCAAATTATGTATCCAAAGGAACTTCGGTGGATATAATAGTCTCAACGTTCGATGACGTACGAAATTCGTTACTTCAACGGATCGTTCGGATTTAAATTTAAAAGTGATTCTTCGTGTTCAGGAGCATTATAGAATTTAGGACTGTTGCTGTTTTGGTTAGTCTGACGTCATCTTTCGCTTTTTTAGAAATTTAGTTTCTTATTTTTATAAGCTTTTATTTTTATATTGACCGATAAACAGGTGGTTTTACTGTGTCAGTGATTTGATTATATTCTTTTCATTTTCTAGCAAGACTTACATCCGTATCTATAAACAAGTCAAAGTGTTTACTCGAGTAAATGTCATTTTTTAAGATACGATTTTAATTGTGTAGGTAGTTTAGTAATTGCTTGAAGTTAGAATTGTAAAAAGTTAGAATTCTTAGCTTTGCTTTCTTTGACGGTTCTTACTTCGTATAAATTCTTGTGTATTGCATAAAAAAATTGCGCAGTCATTACTTTAGCTCAAGTAATTACTTTAAGTTGACTATAGATACGGGTGTTCTCTTTTCATTTAGAAATGAATGATGATACTATTATTATACACTGTGTCCAAAAGTATTCATGTTAGGTTAGTGTAGTTCACTTTCGTACACATAAATACTTCATACTTTTCCTTTGTGATCCAATACTGTGCACGTCAATTAAAAATAGCGTGTACTGACATTGGTATTGATCGCGCCGCAAGGAAATTCCAGACTATTTCAGGGAAGACGTGATTAGCGTGCCCAGTTTTAGTGCGGCAAGCTTGCTGCTATATCCAAATGTGGTTTTATTTTACACATACCTAAGCGTATACGGTTACTAGCCATAAGTACCTTATAGGTACATCGCGACACTGATTTATCCTCAAAGCCGTAAGTGCGACAGAAACGGCTGACTACCCTGCTGTTTCAAAAGCACCTTTATCTTTACAAGTCTTATGAGGATATGAACTCTCAAGTTGTCTGGTGCTGCGAGAGTAAAAGGGATGGACATCTATGCGTGACCGTTCTTACGAGCCGAGGATGAAGCGGGCTGTCGCGATACATAAATCGATAGGCGACTCAAATCGTACATTTAAGTCATGTATGGAATAAGTTACACTCGCAGTTTAACAGCTGAACAGCAATAAATCATCTTTCTTTGAAGATTATATTGACGTCTTTGTGTGTGTCTGCATCCTATAGTATGTATGTTGGTTAGGAGCATGCGTACAACGCGGGTCTCAAGGAGAACGGATGGAATTGAGGAGGGGGAGTCAAGAGGTCCGGATGGAGCGACGACAGAGGCCGTCCTTGAAAGAGTTTGTTTTGGCAAGGTTACGTGTGTCTGGCATATTGTATAAACGTGTTTAGTTTTTATCTAATCTCCTTTATTTGTCATCTCTTCGCAACAAAACGCATATTTTCACATACCGGCTATATTTGCGCACTGGATTTGCTGTTTTGGTTTATATCCAGAATACTGCAAAAATCATTACGCAGGTTTTATTCCCCAAACTGATTACTCACTGGTATGACCGGTAATGAGTTACAGTTTTAGTCATACACGCAGTCATACAAACAATCCCGGGCCGTATGACGTGAATCTCGCAAAAATAATCTTAAAGCGAGGGCTGTATTTATAAACAACGTTCAAAAGTGTGAAGTAATCCACCGCAATGGAAAAGAACCATTCCGAATTTGAAGGGATTTAAAAACACAGTTGGGTTTCTTGAATAAACAATTTTTATGGTTATTTCTTCACACAGGCGAGTATCAATGTTACTGAAAGCACCTTGACTTATAAAGATTTACCTAGTGAAGTAGTAACTCACTTTTAACTTTTCAAAAATGGTTTTATTAGGGTATTCCTTTTTTATTTCCTGTGAATAAAGTTGTGGTAAGGCACAACAGCTTCTTGTAACAGTACTAATGCCATATTGTAACGGTGTATCGGGACCGGTAGAGGTCTAATGGGAATTGTGCAAAAACTATCGCGTATGTGGGTTGTGTCTTCGTAATCATCATCAATCAGTTTGCTGGAAACTTTACTGTACCTAAGTGTAAAGCTTGATCGTGCGGTCTCCAAAACAAAAAAAAGTAAATAATTTTGTTGCGGAAACATAACTTCTGCGATTACATAATAATTTACAGCATTTATTTAAGCTGTTATTAATACTTGCTTTCGGGAAAACTGCTCTTTACCACGAGCATAATTTATTTACCTTTTCGACTGTAACTGTGTGTATCTTTGTTGGTCCATACTCACTGAAAACTTTTACAGTGATAAATTGCGGGTAGGCAAATATTCTTACTACACTACTACGTGAGATCACCTCAAAACAACAACGTGGGCTGTGTGAGTGTGTGCAGACAGTAGTATAATCTATTTTAAATTGATGGAAGGTCAGCGTATTGAAATGAACACCGGTACGATGTGCACATTGTGTTAATTTAGAGACGAGCTGCAACGGATATGACGCTGACGTCTAAAATATTGCGGTAATTATTCAAGAAAGACTTTTGTGACAGTTAAAAAGAAAGTGTTATAGAACGGAGAAATAAATGAACTCTATAGTCTTACACCCCAGCTTAAAGAATAGGAATGTTCCGCTCCATTCATTCATGCTAATATTATAAATGCGAAAGTAACTCTGTCTATCTTTCTTTACCTTTTCACTACAAAACTGCAGACAGATCGTTACGAAATTTGGCAGATAGGGACCTGGAGAAGGATCCAATAGGTTACTTATCATCCCAGATCACATATAAAGTCACGGTCAACAGCTAGTCAACCATAAGTTTTAGGTGCTTCTGAGTAAGTAATAAATTGGTAAAACTTTTATTGGAAACTTCCAGGTATTAAAACCAGTAAAGCTCATCAAGAACTCCATATTCATTATTCAACCTCAGCTTCTGCACTTGTATCGAATTTATAAATAGCCGTGCACCAATCAAAGCCGAACGAAAAGCCATATTGTAAGGTGTTGTATCGCGTTGGCGAATTCAAGGAAACAACGACATATGGCCTGCCTGGGATGCGTCACGCAGCAAATCTCTGCTCTGCCTGATAATATAACAAATTTTATACATAGATATACTGTGCATAGCACAGTACCTATCTGTGCAAATGACTGGGAGACATTACGTCATATCTCATATAATAAATATATTTAAACGTAAGCACTTCACGAGGAATCGAGGATACAGTTATTGAATACGCAATATAAGGAAAACGAAGAGTTGTGTCCTATTTATTAATTTGCTCATACAATTTTATTTTTCGACTGTAATTAGGAATGACTTGCTAATTTACATTGTGCATACTGCACTAGGTTTTAACTCAAATAATGGCGATTTTTTTTATTCCTTTCGCAATAAAAAGGAATTTAAGATATCAATATAAAATGACAGAAGGTGGATAGCACTAAACGAATTCTTATTACTAAATGAGTTGCGGCTTGATGAGTCATTTGATTTTATAATACTTATTTGTTTTATTAAATGCTCGCCAAACAATGACAAACTAGCATCTGCTTTCAATATTAATCAGTTGATGATTGTATGTGACACATATCAACTGTGTTTTTTTCGTTATCTATTTCAAGCAATGTTGTTTTATGTCATTTCCTTTAACCTACAAACAGCACCTACCAGACTACGTAAATATTATCTTACTACAATTATAAATGCGAAAATTTGTGAAGGTGGATGGATGTATGGATGTTTGTTACTCTAGTAACAAACATCATCCGATAAAAATACAATTTGAGAACACGTAAATCGCATCTTTAACTGATGAAATTTGCACGCAGATAGTTTATTACCTGGATTAACACAAAGGATCATTTTTATTCCGGTAGTACGATTGCGTGGGACACTTACCAAACTACACGCGGTCGAAGCCGCAGGCATAAGCTGTTGTATAAAAATTGCTGATCCTCACAGGCGAAGGTAATGAAGTCATCAATTTACTAAACTTGTGACAAATGAATCGGTCGTATTTGGATTGTTACCACCCATTCATTAACAAGTGCCTAACTAGGGAATTGTATTCAAAATCACTACGCTGAAAGCTATGGTCGTTGCACCTGGTTTACTCGACCATGTAATTGGTACGGCCTACGCCTGCCAGTGTTTATGTGGTTGTATTACTTGCTAATGAAGCCATTGTCAGGGATATCGATGGGTATTCAGATACGAGAACCATTTAAACTGTATCCTGTTATATTTTTTCGCCACCATAGCTTTAACAGATGATCAAGTCGTTTAAAGTAACCAAACCGTGTAAGTTATAAAAAACCGTACTTACCACGTGATCAAGTCTGAGTCGAATAAGAATAACTTTATTAGGCTGAACTGGTTGCATATGCTCCAAAGACAACACTTCTTGACGTCATATTATGAAGGGATGACGTAAAACTTACAAGAGCATGTTTTAATTACATAACATTATTACTTAACAAAATTGCCAGTAATGAAGACCAAGATACTTGCAACTTGTGACTTTGAAGGCAGATTTCTAAAGCATTTACTAGAGTTGCTCATCCATGCCATATTCACAAAGATGTAAGAACTTTTATGTTCTCCCACGTAGATTTCCAATCAAGTAATAAGCAACATAAAATTTCTAAAAACCATAAAAAGATCACCGCGGTGTGATTGTCGAAAGTTAAAAACTTCATTTATCTCGTTGAAAGTAGATTATAGTCATAAATCGGTTTTATTCGTAGAAGAAACGGCCTGACTTAATTTTACATCTGACATGATAAAACATCGATAAATTAGAAACGGAACTGAATTTTCGTATAATAGGATAAGGATAACGTTGCATCCAAATTAGATCAGCTTCAAAGGCTTGAAGAAACAATTAATATTCAACGTTAATGTCCACTCTTACGAAGAATCATTTGTCTTCATAGATCGACATATGGGATTCTGAGCTTGTTTTGAACATGTGATTAATGGAACACCACGTGTGCTTTATACCGGTAGATTAATGAAAACGACCTTAAAAGTTACTTACGAAATCCCTCCGAGATGACGTTCCCAAGATAATTTCCTAACACATTAATGATGGACACGGAATACGGCGGCGGCGCCAGCCTGGCTTTTAAATGTACCTTACTTCTTTTAAAGCTATAAAAACCGCATAAAGAAAACTGGTTGACAATAAACTGTGTACCAATTAAAAATAATGTTCAAAGAACACACCGGCCCAAGTAAAGTTTACATTTTATGGTCTTGTTGGTTGGAATTGGGAAACACGTGGGAACGCCTGGATTACCTGAAGTGTTAATAATTGAAACTGACTTCCTAATATGAAGATTACATAGACGATTACATGCTTCATAACAGGATTTTGCTCTTGCGCTATGAATCAAGGAAATTATAATTTAAATGTCGACGGACTATGGACCCTCTTCTATTTGCGATCATCCAAGGAAGGGGCGCTAGTTCTATGTGGGTAGTTGCAAATTGCAGGTCGTTGACCCGATGCCCACATGTGTGGGTGCCCTGAGAAACTAGGCTTTATTTTATAGCCTTCTTTATTTTTGTTTTCTTTAGCAAGTTGCAAATCGATATTTTAACCACATGAAGTAAGTAGTATTACTGGAATGACTGTAGTTCATTTGCAAAGGCAGTAAGACTGACTACATTAAAATTAGTTCAAAGTGCTTGGTTAGTTAGAAATCGAGAATAAAAACCAGGACTCTTCGCACATTGTACAGGGTATTTTTTAATAACTTGGTTTCCAATTAATTGCTTAAGTTTACCAGACAAGTAATTAAAGTTATACCCAAATACAAGAGAAGAAAGAAACTTAGAGACAGTTTATTGGCTAACTTGCGCCAAAGTGTCGGCTATGCAAATAACAAGCGGTTTGCAGTATACAGACAGTATGCTAATTCAATGTTTCCATCGCTAGATCTAGGCCACATTTCCTCTGAGGAAGAGTAGATAAAGTGCAAATGGCGACGCATTTAGCAAATATTCACGAGTTTCATTTTGCAAATTTTCGTTTGATTTGAATGAGCACAAGTTTCAAACATCTGGAGTATTTATTTATTTCTGTTTTATTCTCATGTAGGTAGGTAGTACAGTAGTACTGTTGATATCATTAAACCGGGCGCCATTTTATGTAACAGCATGATTTTATAATGAACACACATGATTATATCTTATTTTCAAAGCATATTAGCTGATAAACCGCTGTTATTTTTTAGAAAGCCTGCTTCGGGAAGGCCACTACAATTATCCACTGTAACGATTAAGATACGACACGCGAACTAAAGTTAGTTTGGAAACTGAGACGGGGTGCAACATACAGGTTGTGATTATGAAACATTTTCCTGCACGCAAATGTGCGTAAGGTCACAGGTTACTCACGCAATACAGTAACAGTTGTAATGAGTAAATCATGTTCTAGGGATACAATTATTATACAACCAACCATTGGCAATATAGTTTCTATTGGTAATTAATTACGTAGTCAATTTCGTAATTTTGGAGGAAAATTAAAAGGGGTCTGATCTAAATAAGAAATAGCATGTTTAATTAGTATTCAAAACGACTACGATGGGTTATCGAGACGGACGTGCGTCGTGTGCCACTGTCGATGTGAATGTTAAAGATTCGTCGTGAATAACAAGTATGACAGAATTTTAAATGGTTTTAATAATGTTCGCTGCATTATTATGCGCGTGAGAGTTTATAGCAAATAAGAAAAGTGAAACAGTTGTAAATAAGGCCATATAACGACTAAAATTATTACCATTGAGCTTTCCAGCTTCCAGTCTCGATTACTTATTAATTCGTATACCCCTTGTGAGCATGTTTTAACTTAATTTCCTTACTTATAAGGAAAGTAAAATATGGTTTACAATCAATCAAATACACATTAAAAAAAACTTCGTGGTAAACCACGAAAAAAAAAAACTAATGTGTGTGTGTATGTGGTGTGTATAAATACAGAACTATGGCAGAAAAATGTTTCAACGAATGTTCACCCAAGCAGAGCAAGAAAATTAATTTTAAACGATTTAATCGATTGAGACACCATTATCTTCGGGGCTTGATACTGCTAGTAGAACGGATCTTACAAGCATAGCAATGAATGACAATGGCGACAGTCATAAATCATAACTTTTATGAGCTGTTAGTCCAAAATATTGACGGCTATTCTTCAAGTTCGGGCTAATGGTTCAGCTGACAATACGGGACTTCTTAACAGACTTTTTGTGCAAGTAAGAGGTTTGAGAGATCATGAAATAGAATAGTTACAGAACATAGAAAGGAAAATGGGTAGCGTGATATTATGAAACTTGTTGGAGTGGCTGTATGTCGTAAATACAATAATGATTCCGAAAAATGATAACAGAATGATGTCGAAAGATTACGACAAAGACTTTGTAGACAATATAAATATTAAACTCCTGCATCTAATATTCGCCTTCAATATTCTCCATGTCCCGAGAGAACACTGACTTCAATAAACCTAGGTAGACTGCCTTTTCGACTAGTTGTTACCGCATACAAAAGAAAAGAGCTTCGAGAGCTTTCAAATAAAAAGAACGTAGGGTTATATATTTAGCCAAAAGGAAGCACGACCTTATTTGAATAAACACGCCATATGTTGGATATTCTAAAGGGTATTGGACAAGGTGTTCCTTTACCGTGCCCTAAACGCAAGGTGGGGTAGACATCTGCGGCCACTTGCGGTCGAATCACGGTAGAATCAATGCAAACAGCCAAACACCTGTCATGCGGACGCAACTTTTTTTTAAGATTCGGCTTTCATAACAGGTGCGTTCATTTAGCATTATGGTAATATGAAATGGGATTATTATCAAAGAAATAAATAATATTTATGAGACAATGTAGATAAACAGAATATCAGCATGTGGTTTGACCAAGTATAAAATCTCAGTATCCGTATACCTACTACAGAAAAAAATAACTTTCTTATGATTATTTTTTAAACTTGCGTTGGATTTTGACAAACAGCTGAAATATACTTCTGTTGCCTTCTGTCTACCTTCAATGTTTACTTTGACGAGAAGTCTTTTCTTGTAAGGACTTATTTTAGGTTGGTATGCAGTGATTAAATAAAGCAAATTCCTATGCTGAACTACGAAGCTGTAAAGTATCGATTAACAATTGGGCACACCTCTTCAGCACAGTTTGCGAATTGTTCTCATTGAAACTTTACGTGTTTCTCGGCCTTCTGGCATTTGGGTCATCTGGATCGACTCCAAAAGATTTAGCTTGACACATGAGAAAAAGTTATGTTTACAAAACGACTTTTGTATCATACATCTATAGAATTAGAACAAACCGGTTGATTTACTTCGCGATTTCATCTTTTGATTTATAATTTGCAGCGTTATAAAGTTATACTAGCACCATCCTCTATCGCTGTCCAGAGGTGCCATACACAATAGAAAGAAAATATTGAAACGAGATGTGAAAAAAAGTAACAATGTAATGAATAATTAAATCTCACCAGCTTCTCATAACGCTCAAAGGGAATACAGCGGACGACAACAAAAAGATCTTTCATTTTCCCTATAAAACAATAGGCTCATGTGAGAGACTTTTACTATTATCTTCCGACTAGATTCATGAGAATAGATGCAGATGCTCGGGATTTTTTTCTGTTTGTGATTGATGTCTGAGAGATATGCAACGAAGAGAATAATATATGAGGTAGACAAACGCTGTAACTTGATAGGGCAACCAACTATAGAAACCTAGTGTAGCAAATACAGTGGGTTTCTGTAGTTGGGTAGGTACTTATTAAAACAAGCTTATGTGTGATGACAATAAAGCCAATATGCTTGCTTAGCAATAAGGACGTTAATTAGAATTAGTAATGTAATTAGGGTTCTATTTAGCATAAATTCAATCTTGTTACGGTCGTATGTCATATCGTCTCCCATAAGTTTGGGTTGGAAACAAAGAGGGCAGGGTGTGAGGCGGGGGTGCGATGCGTCATCGCGACCACTTCGGCACGCACCCCCTGCGCACCCTCGCCCCAAAACATTGATCGAACTCATCGCTACAAATGCCATGCGCAAAGCCCGCCCTTTTTGTTTATATTTTCTTTTATTCTCTGTAGGTGCTTATTATGTGCTGAAAATGCAAATATTAATTTCAAAACATATCGGAATTTTTCAAAAATATTTGAAGCTGACGACTTCACAGATGATATCATAATACCTAATTACACGCTCTAATTAACAGTTTATTAAGTGCTAATTGGTACTCACTGGCATTCGTTCATGATCTCCTCTTGGCTGCGAACCTGCACAGGAGCCAACTTCTCCACGCTCTCCTCGTAGTTGCCGAAACACTTGGTGATCTTCTCATCAAAAGTGTTCACCAAATCTTCGAGCGAGCCGGAGAAAGTCTCTGTGAAATTGTCTCCTTCACCGTTTGGCATATTGTCCTGTTTGCACTTCACCGGTTTGGGTTCCTCGTTATCGTTTATTTTGTTGGAGTCAGTTTTCATTTTGACCATTTCACTTTTGATATTTTTAATGTTGTTGAGACGTATGTCGTTTCCATTTATGGTTTTTTGCGGGTAGTCAGCAGTGGAGAGACAATCATCCGCCTCCTCGATTTGCGCGAGAGGCGCTTCGAACTCGAGCTCGGCCATTCTGCCAGCCGCTTCTCGCATGACCGTACAACCACTCGCGTTGTTTGACGCGCGTACACTGAACGCCGCCGACCGCTTGCCGCTTGACGCTTCACGCCCGCCCGCGCCTTCCCTCGCGGCAATCCAGCGATTCCTTACGGCAGCAAGAGCGTCGTACGTAGTTCCTGTACGTTTATATCGTACAGGCAAAATTATTGTTCCGGTAAAATATGCCAATGATCACTATTTTGCCAAGATACAATTATATAGTATAACATTAAAGTACAATACAATACAATAATTAAAGTGTAGTATTATAAATTTTATTAAATGTACTTATTTAGTTTTGGATACAAAATCAAAATGTTGATGTAAAAGGTGATTACATAAACGTTAAAAAGTAGGTACTTCATTAATCAAAATTTTTGCTAAACATAAAAAATACAAGCTAGGTATAGCGACATATCTTAGGTATTTCAACGTTTAAGCTACAAAATTGTTAATGATTGGAAATGGTTAAGATAGCTGGATTAGGCCTGGAAAGCATGGAAAGCTTTAGGAATGCAATACTATCAACTTACTAGGTAATTTGTCAATTTGAATTCAAAGCAAATATCACACTAATGTACACCAGACTTACATACTGTCCTCACTTAATACACATTGGGCAAATAAGCAGGTACTAAAAGTTCATTATTTGGACTCTGAATCTGCTGTTTTCAATAGTTTGTTTTGATTTTCGTCGTATTTTCGATAAGCAAGATCAGAATTTACGCGCCATATTTGATGTGATATTTGTCACATTAGTTACCAGATTAAAAAAAAAACATGGCCATTAATTATCTTTTTTTGCGGATCAAAATCAAACAATTAATTTGCTGACGTGTAATATAAAAAAAAAATCTTACGTATATTTATTGTTATTCTTTGTTTAGAAACACGTACATAGATAACTTCGTTTTGTATTTCTTTTAATTTTTCTTTGTGGCAATGACTTTTTCCAAGAACGTCAATATTGACATTGACATTTATTTCTATCATCAGATTTCAGATTTGTACTGGGAACAAAAATGGAAATTGCAAAATAATAACATGAACAACTTTCAAAATACTAGATAAATTTATATCGTGCAAATCGTTATGTTTTTTTTAAATCGAAATTTAGACATCAGAGCTATAAAGGCGTTTCTGAGGTGTTACAGGTAAAACAATTATTTCGAGATTAACTAAAGTCATTGTGTTGTCTAGGCATATTACCCTTTAGAGCGTAATAACTTTTTTTTCAGTTTAGCAAGAAAAAATCATTATGAAGTCCTTAATCTACGAAAAAATTGTTCCGATAGAGAAATCAAAGAAGCGTTCATACAAATGAGCAAAGAGGTGAGTTCTTTTTCTATTAGAAGTTGTTGCAGTTTACATAAGAAAATATTAGGTCGTTCGCCTTTCTAATTAATTTTTCACTACAATTTTAATATTACATATATGCATTTGTTTTCTTCACATACATAATCATAATAGTATTGTGAGATCAGCTAATCTGAGTTTGTTGCCATTCTCTTGGTAACCGGTAGGTACACCTTTAATTTTAATCATTAACATTTTCCAGTACCATCCTGATAAAAACAAAGATGCGAAAGCACAGGACAGCTTTGTGCGCATTGTTGAAGCCTACAACATTCTGGGCAAGCCCGGTAGCCGTGCACAATATGACAACATGACGGAGATAGAAACCAACAGTCGTGCTTCATCTGCAGCCTCAAACTTGTACAGATCACATGTACCATACAAGTAAGTAGTACAAAGGTTGTCTCTAAATAATTTGTAACAAGACTCATCTTAATAGGTAATGTGATAAAGGCATAAATAGACCACTGCAGATAACCTACCTCTTCATGTTTGTTGACAACATCAAATCCTCTATGTTTACCTCTTCGTCTTTGTGTCGCTGGCACAACATTATATTTTATTGACCCTAAACTTTGCCATTTTCGCTTTGTTTACCTCATAAAATCAAAATAGAAAGATATTCAAATTGGGCCTGCTACAACCTGTATATCAGCTGCCCATCTTAATGGCCTACCTCGCACTTGTGAACCAGTGCATTATTGTATTTGACCATTTTTCTGTTCCTCTGATAGTATGTCCTGTCCCTTTTTATAGCTTCATATAACATATGTAACATCTTTTGTTTGTGTCTGTTTGTATTTTTTTACACTAACAAAAACAATTATTCTTTTTTCTCCAGTTTACGCAACCACCCTCAGTACAGTTACTACTATGAAACCCAAGCTCCCAGGGCAAAAACTAAGCAGGAAAACACTCCTGGGCAGAAGAAACTCCCCAATTACGTTATCATAGCAATGTGTACAGGTGTTGCATTATTTGGGATTATACTGCAAGTGTTTGTTATTAGGTAAGATTATTTAGATACCTTTTTTAACCGACTTCTAAAAAAGGAGGAGGTTCTCAATTCGGTTGTATGTTTTTTTTTTTTTTTTTTTTTTTTGTGTTTGTTACCTCATATCTCCGTCATTTATGAACCGATTTGAAAAATTCTTCTTTTATCTGAATGGATCTACTTCCCGATTGGTCCCATAGAAATTTCATCAAAATCGGTTCAGCAGTTTGGTTTTGAAATCAAAATAGCTGGAAATTTTTGTGTTTGTTACCTCATATCTTCGTCATTTATGAACCGATTTGAAAAATTCTTCTTTTATCTGAATGGATTTACTTCCCGATTGGTCCCATAGAAATTTCATCGAAATCGGTTCAGTAGTTTGGTTTTGAAATCAAAATAGTTGGAAACAATATGTCATCCAAGTAAAAGAAATTGCGAAATTGATACTTGACAAGGATTTGTGTGTGATGCGATAACTAAAAAGGGTAAAATAAAAACTTTTTTGCAAAAAAAAAACCGACTTCCAAAAAAAACACTAAAAAAGTGGGAAATAACTTTACTTTCGGAAGTCGGTGGCAAAAAAGTCAATGAAACAAACAATAGTCACAGACTTCCGAAAGTAAAGTTATTTCCCACTTTTTTAGTGTTTTTTTTGGAAGTCGGTTTTTTTTTTGCAAAAAAGTTTTTGTTTTGACAATGTTGGTATTTGTGTGCTATATCCAATTTTTTTTTTTTTCGGATGGGAAATTAAGACGGAGGGACGGCGAGCTAGCCCTTAGCTCACCGTCCACAGGCCCGCGTCTACGGTGGCCGCCCGGTGCGTCTCCCGCGGCGGCTGGGACGTGAGGAGGAACGCTCTCTCTCACGTTCCGCCTCCTCCTTTGCTAGCATGACTGCTTCGCAAAAGGAGGTGACGGCTTCCCATTCCGTCTCGCTCCGGACCATGGCTCGAACCAGGGCCGGACGCGAGAGGTCGCCGCCGCCGATCGCCGCTAGGAGGACACGGCGTTGCTCCGCCCAAGCGGGGCAGACCTCCACCGTATGCTCCACCGTGTCCTCCGGTCGATCCTCGCAGTGGAAACACCCGGGCGTCTCCTCCCGCCTGATTCGGTGCAGGAACCTCCCGAAACAACCGTGTCCGGTGAGGACCTGCGTCAGGCGGAAGGTGAGGACGCCGTGGCGCCTCTCAAGCCACTCCTCAAAGAGGGGACTTATCGCCACTATCGTGGTGTGCCCTGCACGGGGTTGCGACAGTCGCTCTCTTCATGAGGTCACATGAGGTCCATGAGGAACATGAGGTCCTGGGTTCGATTCCCAGGTCAGATAAACTGTTATTGGGTATTTCCATCATGAATTTCTCAGTCGCAGCTACAGAGTATGTATTCGTGGCTGGTTGATGGCAGTAGGCTCGCCCCCTATGACATGGGACTTAAACATAACTGGCAAAAAGTGGGCTATTAGGTACACCTCTGCCCTTAGCCTTCGGGGATTACAGGCGTGATGTTATGTTGCATTAATTATAAACCTGAAATAAATGCTCTAAATACGTTAAAAACTGCATCAAAATAAATGCTCAAAGTAAATACAATGAGAGCTTCATCAAAATCCATTGAGTAGAGTAAAAGATCTAATTGAATACATACAGACAGAGATTAGAAACAACTTTGTTTTGTAATATTTATAGATTCTGTAGCAAGATGACGCCACTCTCAACATAGTGTTTGATAGTATAATAATAAATTATCTTTGTCTTAACTAGACAAAGTATACAGCATAAAGATAAGACTAAAATAACAAAATTAATTTTCAGGAATTTGTACGTAGCTCAACGTCAACAAGCTCAAGAGAAAACCAAACGTCTAGCAGAAGAATTAGACAGGGTACGGGCTGCCGCTCTTACAAATGGAAATGAGGTATCGTTATTTGTTCAATTTATATGTAACGGTGCACTTGTGTTTTAAAAATATATACATAGAGTACATGCATATAGTGCTACAAGGACCTATTATTTGGATAAAAACTTTTTTGCTGAAAAAACGTACAAAAAAAAAACCACAAATATCCTTGGTTGGTGTTCGGAAGTCGGTGAGTTTTGTTTGTTTAGTTGACTTTTTTGCCACCGATTTCCGAACACCAACCAAGGACTGTTTTTGGATGTCTTTTGCATAGATTGCATTGTTAGTTCTAATCATGAACACGCCCCAAATGATTCGTGTAAATTTTTACCTATAACATGCCCTTTCTGTTATAGGTATTATATAAGTAGGAATACTTACACTTTTGAGACCCTGGGCTTTCAAGAGAGCAACAAACAGTAGATAAATAATTGTGTTGTGTCCCCTCCGTGTACTTTAATACTTTCACTGCTAAGTTCAAATAGTCCATTTTTACTAGTATGCTCGTCATCTACACACTGACAACTACAGTCTAATAGCGACCTTAAATAAACAGAATAAAGATCACTATAATTAGCTACGTATATCGGCGACTCTGGAGACGGGTAGTGCGCACACGAACGAATTTTTGTTCGGCCCATATGCTGGGTGCTTAGTACCGAAAGTGTTAAGTGGGTCTCGAAAACCTAAATGTTCATATTATTATCGCATCTGGATTCTGCAACTGCTAAAATTGTAACGATAGTTAAAAAACGTTGTTTTATTATTTTCAGTTGCAGACACGAATTTTGCTTGACAAGATCGTGACAGCGGCGAACGCAAACGTCGCCACAGCATCCCTAGGACAAGCACTGGCGAGCGATAAAAAGTGATTCTCTTTCATATTTTATGTAGCAAACTCGGAGAAAAGTAACATAGAGGACGTTCTTAGAGAATCAATAGAGAGTCACCTCTTTCTTCCTTGTAAAACAACGTATTTGTATTCTGGCTTTCTTCTCGGCCGTAGTCAGTGGTCACCAAGGAGATAGATAATAGATAGCATATTCTTTATTATGTACGCCATACAAATTTCAATAATATTTCACATAGGGAGACACAATGGGCGGTCTTATCTCTAAAAGCAATCTTTCAAGTAGTCGCGACTGTTGTCCTTGTCTTATTTCAGGAAGCTTCTCGAATTGAGCGGAGGCTTTGACAAAATCGTTTCGATTTTAACATAATATCACGCCTGTAATCTCCGAAGGGTTAGGCAGAGGTGTACCCAATTTAGCTCCTGTATGAAGGGTCGAAGCAATTCTAACCTGTCCAAGGTAGGGTGTTCAAGTATTCGAGCTGGCTTTGCTCGCTCTGTACACCCACATCCCGCCAGTTATGTTTAAGTCTCATGTAATAGGGGGACTAGCCTATTTCCATCAATCGGGCACAAATCCAGGTTCCGGGGCTGCAACTGAGAAAATTCCTGATGGAAAAGCCACAACACTTTGCCCGACCCGGGAATCGAACCCAAGACCTATTATTGCTCAGCAATCGCGCTTGCGACCACTCGACCAAAGAATGTCATCGTGTTGAACCCTCTGGTGACCAATGTGGCTACGGTTGGCAAAAACTTAGACGGTCTCTATGTTAATTCTCTGAGATAGAAAAATATACCGCAGATTTGAACTTTAATATAGTTTAGACGAGACTTTGGGAGTCGATAAAGCCTTGATGCATATGTAGTTTGTTTGATAATTAATTTATTATTATTGTGAGTTTGCCAACATTTAGTTTGATATGGTTCCTGTTTTTTATTTTTATTTCATTGAAGACACCTTTTATCCAAGTTGTTTAACTTATCATGTATACTTACTTGAATTTGAACGGTTACAGTTATTGGGAAAAATTATTCATACTTTCGCATTTAAAAATCCATTTTTGAACCGAAGAAAGTAATTTCTCCACATTGTGTTATTTTTTTAAATTTAGCAATCATGAGCATTATTATCAATTCGTTACCAAAGACATTATCAGGAACCATCAAACGATAAGTACATTAGTAAATCAATTTAGAAATAATTTTACCTCAATTTGTACAATAGTTAGCCCTAAAACAGTGTACATTATGTAAATATAGAGTAAAAGTTGTTATACGGGTTGTAAATCTTTTCACTTTAAATGAATGTCGCTGTACCTATTTTGTGTTGTATCAACTACCTCCGGTGCAAATCTCTTGTGTACATATTAAATATTGTAGATTTTAGAAAATTGTACATTGCAATTATATTTTTGTATGAAAAGATAGTACAAAATAGTTTTTGTTCGTATTCCTCTTTATTGTAGATATTAATGTATGAAGTGGACGACGCGAAAGGAGCCTAGGATCGTAGCAGGTGGCGTTCTGTAGCTTCTGTCTGACCCCCATAATCAAAAGGCGTAAGCTTATGTACGTAAACATGAAAACTCAAAAACGTCATGCCAAATAAGTTGATCTGTTTATTATTTATAACAACGCAATAATGACAAATCACATGTCTTGGGGCGTTTTTGTCCAATAATAGAATCGTAAAATTAATTTGAAACAATCTATTTTTAGGTTTATTATTGCGATTGAAAGAATTAAGTAATCTTATAATGGTATTGTTTTAAGTGTGGTGATTTATTCTGGTATTTAATATAAAAACTAGAATTATTGATAAAATGTTAATAAGATTTTTTGTTGGCAACTGTACTTTCACATACTAGGCTAGGCGCCTATCTAGTTTTAGGTCACTGCTAGGCATCCGCTTACCTCCTTACCTTTCCAATCTTCCTTGTGTTCTGTTATATTACTATACTCTATGTGTTATGTCTTCTCGGGCCGGCGTTTTATTCTACTATATTCTAATATTCATTCACTCACTCACTGTCAGTGACAACAATGAAAATGTACAGCCTAAACCGCAAGCAAGCATGATTTTTTAAGAAAAGTCCCTTATCCAGGTGAGCACTAAGACCGGTTTCCGACTAGCGTTTTTAGACACGCGCGTCACATTTTGCGCTTCAAAAAACCGATCGTGAATACACGCGTTTATTGCGGCGTGTTCGCGCAGCGTGAGTGGGCGCACGGGAGGCGTCCCTCGCGGCTCGCGCTTATACAAGCTTATAACCGCGTCAACGCTCGTTCGAGTTGCGCGGTTGGCAAAAGGCGCCCATACGTGCCTAGGCGCGCTTAGAAAACGAGCTTATACGCGCAGAAAATTCGCAATTAATCTGAATTCGCCATAAGGGTAATTGGAAATTCAGTCGTTCAGTTAAAAATAAGAAAGTTTGTATGGAAGTTCTTCGCTTGTGGAGGGGATAAACCATCAGTCACACGACTTGTTTGCTACAAAATAAGACTGCGTTTACGAGACAGCGGGGCGTCAAGCTTAAGTAGTCTAAACATCGTATAATTCCCTTACGATGTTTTGAATATACCTACGATTGATTGATGTTTTCTCGTAACAGCAATAACTTTTACGGCGTAAAACTGCGGGCTGGCGGCGACGCTGAGCCGCCTTCGTCCGTGCTGCTGATGCGCTTTCGCTCCGGTGTTGTCTGTGGAAGCACTACCGGCACGCCCACCTCTGATTCGTAAACGCTGTCTTGTTTGTGGTAAGCAGTCTTAGAGCGGATTACGCCAATGAAGCAACGTGTGTCTATACGGTGTTCAAGAGCTGTCGCATAGGGACTATGTCACTGACGGCTCTTGAACACGATTTAGATATTATGCTGATTAACTTTCATTTGTGCATATCAATTAAACTGGACATTGACAGCGCCTTTATTTCGAAATTATAGGGGTGGTTGTTGTCGTTCAAGTTGACAAGTTGAAATTAAATTATCTGGAGAAACTTTACAGATGGACATCGAAAAAATGATCTGAAATGAATGAAATAAAAAAATAAGTATTCAGTCATTTGACTTGTCGCGGTCTTGGACAGAGAAATCGAAAGTATTGTTTGGCTTTTTTTGGCCTAGGTAGTATATATACGGAGTGGAAGGGACACCGACACTAAAACGGTAACCACGTAATCAGTACATCATTCTAAGCCCCCCACATGGAAAATTTTCGTCGGCCAATTTCTATGTGGGGGGGGTTCAGAATGATGTAAGTACTGAATACGTGGTTACCGTTTTAGGGTCGGTGACCCTTCCACCTTGTATGTTTTATTTGCCTTCTATGACGCCTGAACACCGCGTGCGCATCCTATGTTTTCACGACGTTTTCCTTATTGTAAACCATTAACGTTACAGACATATGCCGATTACAATCGTCACGGAATTTGGAGTACTACAACTGCCAAGGCCGACGGAAGATTGGTCTTTGTCAACCGATAATGAAGCGCAGGCTAACCTACAAAATTTCATTGGAAAAGTTATGTCCATTTTAATGGAAGACGAGTTTTAAATAATCAAAATAACGAGTTCTATACGAATGAAAAACCTCCTCTTTTTGAGAATGCAATGCCGGAAGTTTGTTAAAATGTAAAGTAATTCGGTAAAATAAAAACAATATATAATTTAAGGTCGAATTGGTCCTGTAAATATGTTTTTTGGATTAATGTTACGTAAAGTTGAATATTTACAGAATTTGTAATATTTTGTATTTTAATTGGTAATTTAACTGATCGATCGAATTAGTGTTTTAGTCAGTATAGTAGCAGCAGTTAACATTCTTGCGGAAACAGACTTATAACATGCAATTCCACACAGTCCATGGACTTGCGTAGTGTGCTTATTTTTCTTACCGTGTCAATGGTATTATTATAATTAGTATTATAATCCGAATTGAGTTGGCCCAGAACTTGGCTACGAGTGTGGCAATTTTAGCTCGGACATTTGCCTCCGTCTTTAGAGACTACTGCTCGTAATTATTATAGACTGTTGTGACAGGACTCCCACGTCCCCCTACCGTCATCACACTACCAAAATAACGCCGGTGGGATGTTGGGCGAGGTCGAAGATTGTTACAGAAAATACCGGGTGCAGCCAAATGGTGGGAGCTCCGACTCCTGGGCCCGGCGGAGGCCCGTCTTCGCTTCGGGCTTGTAAATAGCTAACAACAGGAGGATATAAGTGGCCAAATTTTTGTGGAATAGCACCACATTGACACTCAAGATTTATTTATTAAAACTTTATGCACAAGTAAAAACTGTACAAAGGCGGACTAATGCCTTGGGCATTTTCTACCAGCCTACCTTAAGGTGATGCAGAGACAATACACAGTAGGTGCAATAACAAATATTTATAACTAAAAAATAAACATAAATACATATCATCATCATCATCTGCTTAGCCTTTTCCCAACTAAGTATGTTGTGGTCGGCTTCCAGTATAACCGTCTATACATAAATAAAACAAAATGTATAGAATAAGTGAGTTATTCAAGAAAAACTACTGCAACTTAATTCTGAGACGAATCTGCTGCCAACTTCTTGTGTATATTATGCTCTCGAGCTTTCACTTAGTACATAAATCACATGATATATTCATCTATGAGTTTCCGTGCCTTTGCCAACCTGGGTCCCGGAGTCTGATTAATGTTTTCAAGACTAGCCAAGGCATCTCATGTCTATGGTGGGAGATTTTCAGCATGTGAAACGTGCTCATTGTGTCCGCATTTCATTACGTGAAGCCATGTTGGGATATTTGGCTAATGAAGGCGTGGTTTGGATTAGGATGTGACCTGACATGTTATGCCTTTTTTTTTTGGGTGGGAAATCAAATGACCTCTCCCGCTCTGGGTGGAGCGGGAGGGCGTGTGACTCTTACTGACTAAAACCCACCCGTGTTCCTTCAGTTGCCTGTGCCAAGGGCCACGGTAACTCTTTCGAACAAACCCGCAACCCTGGTAGTCTGACATTTTATGCCTGGGTTGAATACTAAGTTAGTAACGGTTTTTGTGATACTGATATCGACCCACAGTTGAGGTTGTTGGCATAGACTACTATATATAATACTGAGGTTGTTGGGTCATCCAAAGTGAATTGGATGCCAGTTGTAATTTGAATAGTTATCATACAACCGCTATTCTTACAGAAAGTGTGCAGTTTACTCTATGTATGTGTGAATTTGAAATACACCGTTATTAGCAGGTCGATTGTCCAGTAAGTAATAGGTATGTAAAAGACAGAATATCTTATTAACATAATTTAATATCTAAACAAACAGTAACAATATCATAAAATATAGGTAGGTAGGTACAGCTTAGTATCCTACCTAGAATATATTAATTAACATAATAATTATTGTGTTCTTCGGTTCACTTTGATCATAGCATAATTTATTATGGCATTATTGATCCTGCCAACATACTTAACGTTCTGGAAACATGCTAAACTTGTACTAGATATGTATCACACATACACAAATTCGACACAGCCTCATCTATTTTCTGGTTTAACTAGGTCTCTTCGCTAGAATTCTCATTTTCCCGTATCTCTATTAATTTTTTGTCGCTCACAAATTTCCTTTATCAGCGTGAAAAAGAAGTGGCCAAAGGTGCCCCCTGAAAGCAATCTTTCTTTCTCTATTGAAGGATTTATCTGAGCGTCAGAAAGAGATAAAGCTACAAGAAAATGAAAATTCTGGATGAGCCGAAACTGAAGGTGGAACTATTCATCACCTTGGTACTTATGGTTTATAGGTTGAAGCTAGTTGTTTTTCTCAAACATAATCTTGGTATAAACCCTGTCGTCAACATGTGGTGGTTCGGGCACGATGAGGGGACGTCCATCTAACTTGATCTCGCTGTACGGTGCTGAAAACATGCAGGTGAAGCCCAGCTTCTCAGCGGACATGGCTGAATAGGCACTTGAGGTGTCCATGCGGAGGACTCTGACGTTACGGTTCTTTGCTTGTTTTCTGAAATATGAGGGTGGGGGTTATTGTTGTGTGCTTATCATGAGGTACTTAAAACTATTTCAGGTGGAGCCGTAGTTTATAAGAGATCTTGGGCACTATAATCGGCTACGATCACGATTTGTCGCGCGACTAACTGTGGAAGTTCCAACCTAGAAGAAAGTTTGACCGCATGGTCGATCTGGACAATGGACATGGACAATGGGATCCCTTTTCTAAGATTGCGTGTTGTTCTAGTGGTGTAACAGTCTTACAGCAATGTACCTTATTTACAATGCTGGGAAATCACTTTAGCTAGAGTTGTTACACATACAAAGAGTCTATGCTAATTTTGAAGGTTTTGTTAGATTGTTTTCTGGACATTTGACATATTCCATAAGGCGAATACTTACAATGCGTCACCGAACATTGACTAACATGAGTTAACAGGCCATTTCTGTTTTTCATATTTGTGTTTATGCAAATGAATCACTGAGAATGAGAACTAATTTGAAGCAATCGGTTTTTACGGTTGTACATTACTATCCGTCTTGCTTGTCTTGTCACATTTCGACACACTAGTTATGATAAGTGGACCGTAAGTGCCTGCTGAGAAATCATATGACGTCACACAGCGTAAGCCATTTAAAAACAGCATTAGGTAAATATGACCCATTGGCTAATGTGTACGGTTCTGACCTGTAAAGGCTGTTTTACCAATAAAACTGATCGTGGTCAGCGCGCAAAACTCGTCCTTCATCGTTATATCCTTCCTTCTGTGGCTACTTACTCAGTCTCGAATAGCAAAGCGTTCATGATGCCTTTCTTCCTCCAATTGGGGTCAGTGGCTGCGATCTTCACGTCCAGCACTTCGTGTTCTTCAGGGAACTTCTCCCAGAGTCTAGAACCTTCCTCACGTTTCGCCAGCACGTATAGAATCTTCGCGAACTTCGGATTTGTGCACCTTTTTGCAAGGCTTACGTAGTCTTCGCCGTCTTCAGCCTGAAAATGGGAGAGAAAAAAAAAATATTGCAGCATGTTGTCTATTTTGTGTATTATGAGTCCACTAAATAGGTGTCCAATACTACATACCACACACATGCTGGACATCAACAAGAACCTGAAAGCTTACCTATGTCATTTACACCAATCCTGTAATTCCCGAAGGATTAGGCATAGATGTAGCTAGGTACACCCACATTTTGCCATTTATGTTTAAGTCCTTGTAATAGAGGGCGAGCCTATTGCCATCATCCCGGCACAAACCCACTCATTGAGAAATTGGTGATGGAAAAACCCAATAATAATTGCCCGACCTGGGAATCGAGCCCAAGACCTCATGTTCAGCAGTTACGCTTGCAACTACTAGACCCACGAGGGTATATTAATTGGTTCAAATAGAAGACTCATAGTTTTTGCCAAAGACGAGGAACAGGAAACGGCCTCTGATTTACAAATAGGTTGTGGTTTTGTAGATATGGTTGGTAGATAATATTTACCAACCATATGGTTACGGTGACCACTCATTACATACCGAGTTTCCTCCGTGCCTCGGAAAGCACGTTAAACCGTTGATCCCGGCTGTTAATTGTACATCTTTGACAGTCGTTACAGGTAGTCAGTGACCTGAAAGTATGACAACCAGTCTTACCAGGGGGTATCGTATTACCCGGTACTAACTGGATTGTGGAGGTCAGATAGGCAGTCGCTCCATGTAAAATTCTGATACTCAGCCGCATCCGGTTAGACTGGAAGCCGACCCCAACATCGTTGGGTAAAAGGCTAAGTAGATGATGACTGGGCCCATTTGTTGGATTAGTGCCCATTTCCTCTCCCGGAGAGGTGGCCTGGTAGCTGTGTTCCAGTAGGGAAAACGTTATAGGTTGATTATGCTTATGTGTAGGTACCCACCTCTTTGAGCGAACTGATTCCGTTGACCATGACCCCAACGATATTGCCTTCCTTGTCGACTGCCTTGAAAGACCATCCATCGCCTGGCAGGTATTGCCTGCAGTATCCTTCTAGCTCGGTGCATGTGCCATCAGTGCATAGCCCGACAGCTTGGTTCATTGGTTCATCGATGAAGAATGTTCTGGAAATAGAACATAGTGTGTATTTGAAACATTTGGTCGTCATTGCAAAGTTCCTAGGCGACATTAAGAAAAGTTTAAGTACGCTGTGGTAACTGTTGCTATGTTTTTTAAATTGCACAAAAGGTCATGGTTGTAGAAGTCTCCTCCAGTCCTGTACTCATATAACTCATTGCTATAGGTCCTCTCCTACGGGGATTACTTTTTCGTGAATGAGTCTTCACCATCAGTTTCGATAACCTACGGTCAGTGCTGGATTAGCAAGCGTGTAGTGTAAAAAACTGAAGGAACTTCGCACAAAACAAATGAAATTTTGTCGATTTGACACCCGGCTCCCAAAGACCGCCGTGGAGCGTAAGCGTAACGGTGTAACTAATGCTTTAACAGGGGCCTGTAGCTAATTCTATCGAGGGAACCTGAATGAAAAACGCAGATGTACCCTCTCCTCTCCCACATGTGCTTTTTTAGTGTATTCCTAATTTCCTATAATTTTTAGTTAATTAAACTCCAAGAAATAAAAGGAATTAGGAATTACATAACGAAAACTGCCTAAAAAAATACATGCAGCGAAGCGAGCTCGAAAATTGTAGGTAGTATTCCACCTGGGATAGGTTGGTGACTCTATAGCTGCCTGAAAAAGGGGGGGGGGGTGAAACCTCATACTCCCCTCGCCCTGCCTAGCCCTGCGTTTTGAGCATGTTGCATAAAAAATCGTTTGTGCTGGTGTGTTTCTTCGCCGTAACTATCCGAACAGACTTTATGGCTATCGTAGATTTATACTTAATTGTTATCGTAGAATACCAACAAACACGCATCGTTTGCGCAGATATTTTTCCGTCCGTAGTCTGTTTTTTTAACCGCTAATTATTGAAGTTCCTCTCAGACAATCACTATTGTCTCTAAAAACTCATCATCCAACTTACCGTCGTAGTAAGTCCAGGATAACCTCCGTATCTCCTGCTTCAACGGGCTTTACTTCATAACCTGTCATCATCAGCACGAATCCTGAAAATATTAATCGAAAGTTCAGTAGGTAATACTTTCATTTCTGTTGTTGTCAAAAGCAGCCAACTAGATTTAGATAAATATATCATATAAATATAGACACAAAGTAGAAGGTTAATGTTGTGCATATGTGTTTCAATTAATAAATATGGTAAGCATGTGGCCCCACTCACGAAGGCAAGTCATAGATATACGTTTAGTAAATCGACAAAGCTCTTGGTAGAAGACTTTGCCAGGGAAAGCGATGTGGAGTCATCGTATACTAATTTAAAGACTGGCGATGCCAAGCAGGATTGCTCTGAATGCTCTGTTCATCCTCATCGGCCTAGCCTTTTCCCAATCCCAACTAAGTATGTCGGTGTCGACTTCCATTCTAAACGGATTAATTGTAAGAAGCATATTAAATGTTATGATTACTCGAGTGTTACTGAACAGATAATAAAAACAGCCATGCTCTACCGATCTGAAACTCGTATCGAAGTCGTCTATTGACTATTCAGAGCCTCAACATTGGTCCTGATATTCCAATCCCGACCTTCGAAAATGTGATCTGCCTCGTAAGTTAAGATGGTACGGTGAAGTTAAATAGAAGGGTAGGACCTAAGTGGACGTTGTAACATTAGAAAATGCTATTTGAAAAAATTAAAGCCATTGGTCCTGCGCCTGATCTCTTTCCGGTCGTATCGCAGTGTCGTCCCGTCAGACTATCAGAGTGGGGAATAGAGAGTGACCTGTGTTTTCGCCAACCCTTATGCATTTCCTGGATTCAATGGCTTGTCTCCGTTGATACTGGCCGCCATGATAGAAAACGGTCAGGAAGACTATTGATTTTATTGGAAAACTATTAAGAAAAAAATCTGCTGTTCCATACATTTTGACCGTGTTGGTATTGCAGTTTTGTAGGAAACAGCTGATTTTTTTAATAACCGACGAAACATTTGTATGAGGGGCGTTCAGAATGATGTACAGCATACCTACGTGTTAACCGTTTTGGCGTCGGTTTCCCTTCCACCTTGTACCTACACTGATAAAGAAAATTGACGTGAACATGCCGCTGGCTTCAGATTATGTCATTGTGAAGTACATCTGCTTAAGATTATGCGAATCTAATCACGTAGAATAATCGATAGTCAGGTAGGTACATGGCGCTTTTGGTTAGGTTAGCTAACGAAACGGGTAGGTAGTTATCTACATAATTAAATCAAACAAGGCGAAGATTATTTATAGATATAAGTAAGTATCTACAAAATAATCTGTAATTAAACGGATTACTTGCAACTGACGAATATAAATTTCGATTAGATCAGACTAAAAGATTCAAAGACTTTTCCGATACTTAAAACCTACAATTCTATTATTAAAAACAATTAAGTAGTTTTAATTGATATTGCAACCATGTAGGTACCTATTAACATGAACCTATGTAAGTATGCAAGTAGGTATGGCAATTGCAAGTTATGTCTTATTGTCTATATTGTAATTGATGTTGTAGCTTACCTACGACGCCGGCTTCCTATGAAGTTGTGAACACTTGTATGTACCGATAAGTTATAATTTATTTACACAGCACAGTAGGTATTTATAAAAACGATAAGAAACTAAGATGGTCCCACGGTCACATAGAATATTAAACATTAACAACAGAAAAATAAGTTTTACTTTAACAAAACTTAGATTTGTATTATTGTAATTTAAAAACAAATCGCCGTAGCGTACGTCTCACGCGCAACTAGATAATGTTTTGAACGCGGCGCGTACGCATTTACATATTTAACGGTGAAAGATAAAAATACTATATTTAAGGCGAATACCGTATTTTTTGTTTATCTTATCGTTTATTGCGCAATGCTGAATAGATTCATGGTAGCATTTATTTGGTCAATATTAGGTTATTTTTTACAATTTCGTTGCCTGTGAACATAAATTTAATATGACACTTACCAACTGGCTTGGGGAACTGGCGATGGGCAGGCGTTTTTGGGGTCTTATGTACCCCCCTATGGCAATAGGCTCGCCCCCTATTACATAGCGAAATGTGTGGTGTGGTTTGTGTACTATTGGTACACCGCTGCATAACCCTTCGGGGATTAAAGGCGTGATGTTATGTAATGTACCCACCTATCTAATTTTGACGATCAAAAATTGCTGACTCTCAGCTGAATAAATGACTTTATTTTGGTCGACCAAATTAGTTGCTAAAGTACGTTTGTTAGTCTCTTACTATAAAAAGAACTACTTAAAGAACTAGTAGTTCATAATATTTAAATGATACTTATGAAATTATTTCCTTATGTTGTCAGAAGGCTTATCACAAACAACGATAGTACGTTATGGGGACTAACTATTTCAGTACTTTCAAGTAGATAAGTAACTGATATCAATAATCTAAAAGTACTGTGATTGTCAGTCAGCGCAGCTCGCATTGATAAACAAGATAGGTAATCAGCATTGGATGGAGATTCGAATTAGATTGAAGATTCCTAAAGTAGGAATTTCTAGAAATTACTCTGTTTGTACTCCCTGGATTTCGGTATTTCTAGAACTGTAGAGTTAATTTTTAGCATGTCGATGGCAATCTTAATTGAGTCAAACCAGAATTTGGCTTCGAGCTTGGCACCAAAACCAGTCATTATTAAACGAGTCCGGGGATCCCGCAATCTCCATCAGGGCCTACAGTAAAAGTACTTATCATTAAGATCATTCAGGTGAAGATTTCAGTTAAACGCCATAAATAACACAACGATTGATCTTATTCTTCATCCAGCGAATTCTCACGATCTTCACCAGGACACTGAGCCTTATTTATTTATTTATCATCTATGGAAGACTAACAGCTAACAAAACCGATTAAAAATAGTGCGTGAGACTGACAACCAATGATAAGTTTTCACTTTCACTGTGGAGAAAAAACAATATATTAAAATAACAACGCTGACCTCACTGGTGGATTTGCAACGTTCAGCTTAGCGCCGAAAGTTGAAAATACAGCACGCTCAATAATTTCAAGTTTCTACTGTTGTATGAAATACGAGTACAAGTTGTAGATGTAGGAGCCTTAAGTTCTACCGAGTAGTGGGGATCGGCACCGATGACCGAAGCTTGGCATTCGGTGTCGGTATATTTACTAATCCTCTTTACACAGCTCGGGCGAGTATTGAACACATTGTGACCGCTGCTTCGTCTCTAATGTCAATGACTTAATAGCAAGATGTTTTGGTAATAAAAAAGTAAAACAGGTTGTGAAGAGTTTGATAAACAAGTTCCCTGTCTGATGATTCAGACGACTCACCTTGACGGTGATTTTTGATTATTGATGTGTTGTGTCTGGCCATGTGGGAGGCCCTAGACGGGCTAAAGTGACGTGTCATGGAGAAGGCTCACACTCCGCTTTGGGTGTTCTATGGGTTGAAGAAGCGAAGGAAAAGTGTTGTGTTTACTTCGCGTTAAGATTGAAGCGGTTAAAGTTCCCAGTGGTATACAGGTCATAGAAGTCTTTTAATCCTCTTAATTGATAGCTTTTAATCCTGATAGTTTTTTTTGCAGTCAGCTGCTCGTCGTAACGGCCTCTTCCAAGCTCTACCCACCCACCTTCATCCCCTGCATCTATCCTATTAATCCTTTTCTCATCAAAATTATGTCCCATAGTCCCCTACTGGCCATAGCCCTCGATCAAAACTTGGTACCTGTCTCCATTGCCGTGTTGGCCAGGTTTTTAATTTGGTGCGTAGAGACAGTTCTTTCCAGATTTGAGCTTTACCAAGTTTCATAATATGGAAACTATCAACTTTGCCTCTGACATTGACTACAGCCTGCAGTCATCGTATCGTAAGTTGCCATGATCGCAGCAAAATCACCTTTTCATCCCACCATCTCGGAAAGAGTATTTTCATCCCACCATCTCGGAAAGAGTATTTTTAATCTTCAATATCTGAGTGGAAAAGCCGTTTTTATTCTCTAGAGGATAAAGTAAATTGAATTTAGAACATCGTGTGCACTAAGTTTGTGAATTAAAAAAAACATTAAACCTATTTACTGCTACCTCTATGGTGCCGAATATATCATACAACTTTTTTTTAATTTGTTAAAAACTCAGACTCGGAACCTTCTTGGTGTTCTTTTTTCAATTTGCTTTGTACGCGGTTCTTTACGCGGCATTTTTTCACGTCATTGTTAAACCTTATATTAAGAGCGTTTACGCCGTCCATGCGCTGTTTGACTCCAAAACAGTACTTTTCAAAACCTTTAATACCATCAACCCTTTATTTTACAAAAATGATAATTACTAATAACTTTAGGAAATTTCGTTGTCTCAATAGTTGGAGAGAAAAATATTTCAATTAATAGAGTATTGGTAAATTGTATCAAGATAACTCAACAGAGGTTTTCTTAATTTCCCTTTTAGCGTCAGTTTCGACGCTCTAATTATAGGAAACCGCTGGCAAACCTAATTAGATTTTTTTTTTACCTATTGCTAAGATCCTAAGGAATATAGTTGGAGAAGAAAATTTTTTGATTTAGGTTTCTTTATATAAGAAATTAAAGTTCAAACAATGTGAAATATTAAGGAATTAAAATGATTTTTTCACCGATATATCTTACTTGATTTAATATAATAATAGCATAATATAATAGAAGAACATATGCTTTAAAACATCCAATTTAAAATTTCAAATAATTTACAGTGATTATTTTTCTATAAATATTTGAAAACTACTATAAATCACTGCGCGCGAGCAATTTCAAATCAGACCGCCGCGAGGCTTTCTAGAGAGAGGACATGTCGCTCGGCGCTCTGGCTGACCCGAGTTGACCTTAGTCGTACTTGGAAGGATAGCGGACGTTTATAGTGTGATTAAAAAATCTTGGTACTTTGATGATTAAATTTTTTTATTATTATTTTTGATGACTGACAATATTTTTAGTGACAACCAATATCTACCCAATTTTTTTACATACGAATTTTATTTATTAAAACTTTTACTTATTTTTTTGTAAATAAGAACATAAATTGTTTTTAAAGTTAACGCCAACCTATTGTATTTCCCTCATAAGAGGTGTCACTAAGAGGAACATCGCGTCAGGTTAAAATATAATATAGAATAAACGTAAGTAAATCCGTATAAAGTGATTTATTTGAATAGAATAAGAAATATTTATTAATCAGTCACAAATCAATAATAATTAACGAAGTTCGGTTTTTTTCTAAAGTTTAGATCAACAAATTCATGTTTGAATAACTAAAAAACGACTTTAATATTAATCATAATTATAGCTATACTTGCAATATATTATTGAATACTTATTTTATGCACTCGTACTTTAGTAATCCGTGTACGTTCAAATTCAAATTCAAATTAAATTTTACTACAACAATTGCACTCGAACGGATCATAGTGGGTTAGTTTGACTATAGCGCGCGAGAGCGCGCCAGCGCTATACACACAGGCACGCGCGCTTCTGTGTGTGTAAAAAATGCATTGAATTACCTAAACTTGACTTCGCGCGATAGACGTAAACGCTCTTAAAAACAAGAAACTTGAAAACAAATGAAAAAACTAAAATGAGTGATTCTAGCGACGAGTTAGTTTGCTTGACGCCAACAGAATTGACTGAAACTGTTAATAATGCGCAAATGAGCTTTCTCCCTCAACAATCACGCGAGAAGTATTTAAAACAGTACGATATGTTCAACACGTGGCGACTAGCAAAAGGAGCCAAAACTTTCTCAGAAAACGTTTTGCTGGCATATTTTATAGAATTATCCGAGAACAAGAAAGCAAGCACTCTATGGAGTACGTATTCGATGCTAAAAGCAACAATAAAGATGAAAAAAGACAAACATATCGATACCTATCCTAAATTAGTGGCATTTTTAAAAAGAGCCTCATCTGGTCATCAACCAAAAAAATCGAAGGTTTTCACAGTATCTGATATTGAAAAGTTTCTTAACGAAGCACCCGATTCCGTATATTTGGCGGCAAAAGTAAGTCAGTTGCACATTCAGTATCTACTTAAGTATAAAATAGTAATATATTAAGTATTAAATAGTATACTTAGTAGATGTTGATAGGCATAATTATGCGTTCATATCAATTTTATTCATTTATCTACTACAATACTCTTTACGTTACAGGTTGTTCTTATTATTGGAATAAACGGAGCATGTCGAACTAATGAACTAACACAACTTAATGTCAAAAACATTGAGAAACATTCAGATGACTTACTATTAATTAATTTACCTAATACAAAGACAAAAAGAGACCGCAACTTCGTCATTCGCAAGGAATACGTAACGATTGTTGAGAAATATCAAGCCTTACGCCCGCCTAACACTCCAATCAATCGATTTTTTCTACAGTATCGCAATGGAAAGTGTGTTAGACAGCCTATGGGTACTAATAAAATTGGCAGTATCCCACGAGAAATAGCAACATTTCTTGAACTTCCAGAACCCCTGTTGTACACGGGTCATTGTTTCCGACGAACTTCAGCCACACTTTTGGCTGATTCCGGAGCTGATCTCCTGTCCCTTAAGCGCCACGGAGGCTGGAAGTCCAATGCAGTTGTAGAGGGATACATAGAGGATTCCATCCAAAATATGTCTAAAATATGTGAAGGCATCGTAGGAGCCATTACACTGAAAGAGCCTCAATCGGATCCTTGGACTGGCCCTTCTACATCAAAAATAAGCCGTTATGAAACACCTAACCATCTCCCTCTCTCTCCAACATTCACGCCAAGGGAATCCGATGAATCGGTACAACTATTAAGTATGACAGATAGTTTACCGAAAAACAGTACACAAGTGACTAACACCAATATTACAGTACCAAACAAAAATATTACACTCAATTTAAATAACTGTAGCAACGTTACTTTAAAATTTTCTTAATTATACCTTAGTATTATTTTGTTATAATTTAAAGATTATTCTGTAATACTTACCTGTCATAATGTAGTAATTAATACCTAAACTGAAATAAAAGTGTACCTATCTTGTGATTATAAACGTTTTTTTTTTTGCATTTAGTCATTTCCTCGCTGAGGTGGAATGAAAAGTTACGTGTTGCACTCGAGTGCAAAGATTTTTCACCTCGTGCTCTTTTGATTCCCTCGCTAACGCTCAGGATTCTAATTTTGAATCACTCGCTGCGCTCGTGATTCAATTTTAGAATCCTTCGCTTGCTCGGTCATCAAAATTGAACACGCGGTTAAAAAGCAACTTTGCACTCTTGTATAACAAATAACTATTTACAACACCCACAGACAAACGATGGATAGACTGTGTTAAGGCTGATATGACAAGGAAGGAGGTGTTTGATGAGATGACACGTAATAGAGAAGTATGGAAGAAGAAGACATGCTGCGCCGACCCCATATGAATTGGAATAAGGGCAGGAGAATGATGATGAATGATGGCAACAACCACAGACAAAATGAAGTGACTAATTCTTCTTTGGGCAGGACATGATCTCTTTCATTATTTTAGACTGTTTAAAAATATTAGGGCTGAGTTATGTATATACTTGTCCTTTGCTGATGTAATAATGACATGGGCCCATAGACTATTAAACATATGTTGTAGCCATATGCTGTTACTTTATTTTTTTAAAACACCATGTGTTCGCCATTCTACTAGGACGATTTCATCTTAACAATTGTGTACTCCACATACTACATATACATACTACTCATAACTCCTACTGCTCCCAGTTCATGTGTTGCACATACGAAATTGGAGTTCATACTAAAGTATAGTATAACTAAAGTAGGTATGAACTCCATATTTTTTTTAAATAAGCTTGTACTCGTAAAATATAAGTAGGTAACCATGATTCCCGTCCCGCCCGTCCGAACCTACGGTGACAAAGTTGGTCACTTGGTCACAAACTCAAGATTTGCCAACGAGCAATGGAGCGCAGCATGACAGATGTTAAGCGAATAGATCACGTTAGAAACACCACCCTGCGCTCCATAACTCAAGTAGCTGATGTTGGAGAAAAAACAGCCAGGCTGAAGTGGGAGTGGGAAGGCCACGTAGCACGGGTGCACCCGGCGAGATGGGCAAAGATCGTCACACACTGGACACCTGAGGAAGGACAGCACCGTCGAGGACCGCGGCGAAGGTGGCGTGACGATCTGATCATGTTTGCGGAGCTAACATGGCTCGAGATCGCAATTTTTAGTTTATTATTATAATACATTCTTGAATGATCAGATCTTTTCAATAACTGTTAGGTAGGTAGGTACCTCGCTCGAGATCTTCACTTTTGGAACGTCCATCCGGGATAATTATAAAACTACTTCAGATGACAAAAAAAAACACAATTTATGAATTAGTAAATGAGCATATAATGCGACAAAATTGTTGTATAAAATAAATTTTAGATTATTTAACAAGTAAATTACAGTACAGTCGGGGCGACTTAGTAAAGTTTTACTCTGACAAAGAAAGACAAAGAGGGAAATCGGGATCAGGTAAAAAAATGCTGGATACTGATCGATTAGGCGATTACTGGTACTAATGATATTCTGCAATCAAGATGATAATACGCTTTGGCATATAAGATCGAAGATAATAATAATATACCCAACAACAACAATAAGAGGTACCTGGACAAGGTAGGTATCTTATAACAGTTTCATATAGACGGAAGCTTCGAGATGTGGAGGATCTGGCTGTGGTGCGTCTGGCTTGTCGGCGTACTTAACGCTGTAGATCTTCTTGTACCCGAGTCGCTCAACCGCACGCGCCGAGAAGAGAGATGTCGCAACTAAATGTACGGCGCCTGCGCCGTTTTTCTTCGCGATATTCCTAAAACATCGAAAAGGTACTTTAGAACTGGAAGTCCTAACTTTAGGGAAGCATAATCAATTACATAACATAACTTCGCACCTTAATCCCCAAAGGTTTAAGCAGAGGTCTCATTAGTACACCCACATTTCGCCAGTTACGTTTAAGTCCCATGTAATAGGGGGCGAACCTACTGCCATCAACCGGCCACAAATCCAGACTCCGTGGCTGCTACTAAGAAAATCCGGATGGAAAAACTCAATAACCTTTTGCCCGACCTGGGAATCTGACCCAGGACCTCATGTTCAGCAGTCGAGCTTGCAACCGCTAGAGCAACGAGGCATAATCAATTAATCAGCCTATAATATGCCCCACAGCTGGGACACAGGCTTCCTCTCTTTGAAGGAGTGACCCGTAATCCTTTTTAACACGCTCTTATTAGCTTCACTTGTAACGTAGTTAAAACTCGCACAGGTGCACGTACCCGCGGAGGATCAGTCAACAGTCGTCCGCGGGTACATGCACCTGTGCGAGTTTTAACTTTTAGCTTTCTTTCTCCAAGTTGTGCCTGCCAATCTGTATGACTAAACAGCTAAGTCGATAACTAAAGCAAGCTGCATACTCTGTCTCCGCGACTAACTTCTTCATTACATTTCGTCCTCTCCATATGGGGTCTGTGGATGCAATCTTGAGATCCACCACTTTGTTGCAGTCGCGAGCCACCTTCTCCCAGAGCCGACATTCAGTCTCTAAGTACGTCATAAACCGGATAATGGACTTGAACTTAGGATTTGGGATTTTTTCTACGTCTTCTTTAGCTGTAAAATGCTGCGAGCGAGGAAAAGAACAACGTTTTTTTGGGACAAGACTTCTACGCTATTTCCTACTATTGCCACGGATATTGGTAAGCTAGAATCGATAGGCAACGTAAAAAACGTTGAGACTGTGTGGGTGCCAGACAAATGGTTAAACTGGATTGCAAAGGTCTGTCCTTAGCTTCTCTCTTGTGCCTGTGTGTTGTATCCTCTGGACTATCTCCCATAAATACCCCTAAGTCATTACGACAGCGTGTCTCTTGGGTCCGGTTTTTATTAAAGAGAAAAAGTTGGAACTTAGACCACCAATATCTCCGTTAATAGAAGGTTCCCAGGTATGGTCCACAGAAAAAGACCGATATAACGGGGAGAACCGTGCCTTTCGGTTTTGATAAATTGTCTACATCGGCGACTTCGTAACGGCCTGTTTAAGAGCGTATGTGGTATTATGTCTCTTAAGTATTCGATCCCTAACTTTACCAAATGCATTACTCTCGATATTGATATACCTACCTACGTTTTTTAATACTCACGCCTCTGAGCAGAAATGAGTTGATGACAACTCCTGCCAAATTCCCATTGTCATCAACAGCCTTTACCGATATTCCATCGGCCATGGCTAACCCTATGTATTCTTCCAGCTCGGCACACCGATCATTTGGACCGTCAAGCAATTTTACTGCCTTGGCTATTGGCTCGTCACGAAAGAATAATCTGTAAAATAAAAGATGTAGGTACTCTGACTTCAGTGAACATCCGACCAGTCAAATCATACTTATTCATACTGTTCTGAAATAAGTGAAGAAGGGAGGACGCAATAAGTCGCTGTACTATTATGGCAGAGCCATAGAATTAATAGCCATAGAACAGTAGCAGTTGCAAGCAAAGTGAAGCAATTTCATGACTGCCTTTTAAGGCTACGTACGACTCGTGCGTACGTATTTCTCGTGGGCTTGTATGTGTGTCAGCGAAGGAAATTACGTGGTGCTAGCACAAACTCATTGTCTTGATGCTTTAACTTTGAACGAAATTTTGAATGAAACTATCACTCCCAGTCTAATTACTCTATGGGCAGAGCGTATAAATGCGTGAAAGCCTATGAAAAAGCCTGCAACCTCATTATGTTCGACGGCAGAGCAAATTGCTATGGTGCTGAAGTTCTTACTTTGTGAGAAAATTCAGCGCTTGTTCTTTCTCATTAGGTGTGAGTATTTTGATGTAGAACGCGCCTTCTGCCTTCTTCTTGTTGCCTCGTTTTACCACATGGCCCGGAACCTTGAAAGCGTGCTAAGAGAAAAGGCAACACTCATTTTGTATACGGAAGGAAGATTTTTAAGCAATTATGTCGCACAAAGAATGTTAGATTAGTCACTCATATCAGGAGCAATTTACTCTCTAAATAGCATCTCAGCTCACATCATTTCGTTTAAATAATCTCCCGTAAATTAGGCATCGACTCGTACGCAGAATAATAGTCGCCATGAGAGAAAGATTTTAAAATATACTAAAAATATTTTAGATAAGTTAATCAATAAAGACCGAAGAGAAGAAAATAAAAAGACACTGACAAACTTGTCATTCATCACAGAGTACAATTCAATCTATATTACTATACTCTATGGTACAATTTGAATTGATGAAGGTATTCAATCAAAGAGGTGTGAATAGGCAGGTGCTTGGATCTTGAAATTCACCATGCGGTGTCCATGATTTTATATCAACATCTGCTTAGCCTTTTCCTAACTATGTTGGAGTCGGCTTCTAGTCTAGCCACAATTTTTTAATTGCCAGATTTAATATAATCCCACAATCTTCGTCAAAGCCTGTTTTGGTCGTTTTGGTTCCGGCCTGTATGACAATATCGTTACGTCGTCGGCTGTTATACGAAAAAATTCTACATGACGTCTGAGTCTAGTATGTTCTTCTATGAAACTGTGTAGAAGATTCGAGAAAGTTGTGGAACTTTCTCAAAGGATCATTCGTCATAATAATAGAAGACGTCGTGCTTGCTGGGAGCGATCAGTCTGATGTAGGCGATACAATGAAGAGAATCGAAGTGCGAAGACAAAGACAAACAAGAGTAAAATTATTTTATAATTATGTACATTTATTGAGATAAAATACAATATTTACATTGGTCCTAAATCAAGATAATACATTTAATTTGCTTTTATTGCTCACCACAGAATAGATATCCTTTCGGGGATAGACCACCAATCGACATGTAGACAGCCTAAACAATAGAACACTAATTATATATCTCACATATTAGAATATTTGAGATAAGAAACATTTGTACCTGTGACTATTATTTCTTAGGTGCAGTAATCGTAGCACAAAAATCAATAGGACTGCCACGCCAACTGTGCTAACTTTGAAGATCAGTAGATATAATTTTAACTTCACCTCAAAACTGTTTGAGATAGACACAAGCTTCAATTTGGGGTGGCAATGGTTGTGGTTCGTCCGGAATATCAGCGTATAAAACGCAGTAAATCTTCTTGTAACCAAGTCGCTCGGCTGCCCGGGCGGAGAATGCCGATGTTGTGTCCACAGATATAATAAATTATATCTGTGGTTGTGTCCATACGAATTGCACACGCGCCCTGTTGTTTGATGATGAAATTGCTTGAAGGTCCAAATGATCGTTAAAAAACCAGCAATCTATGGTAGGTTACATTAATTAGGAATGGAAACACATTTTTTTAAGCCTGTTTTGTACCACTCCTAGACAAAAGCCTCCCTGCACTTCCTCCATGTATCGCGAGCGCGCACTTTCTACTTTTAGTTTGGATGGTACCGACACAATTGTCCCGCCATCTCCTTCGTGATCTGCTGTGACCCCATCCAACTGTTTCAAGGCAACACCTACATGATTTCACTTTATTTATCTTTTTAACCTATCCTATAATAATTAAATCTTAACGTCGCGGCAGACCTCGTAGAAGATAGGGGTTCGAGCTGGACCATATCAACGACCAATGGTCTACATTCAGGCTGGATCGACGAAACTGGAAGTCATTGAATGCTTTTGCTCAGCAGCGAGCTGACGAAGACTAACATTAACTAACTAACAAGTTGGATATCTCCTGGCTGTCGTTTTTGATGTTCCAGTTTTTTTTTCAAATTCAAATTCAAATTTGTTTATTCGTGACACATAGGTAAAAGTAATTACATGGTGTTATAACTATGGTTATGTCTCACTATGTGCTGCCTTGCAAGGCGTACAAATAATGTTTACACATTAAGAAATGCAGGCAGTAGTTTTAATGAATATAAAAACTACTGATAATATAACTAATTACCTAATATTTAATCTTTAATAAAATATTAATTAAACAAAACGAATCATAAACAATACAAAGTAAGCAAACAATAAAGTAAAAATCTTACGAACTAATGCTTATAATAATTAGGTAATAAAAGTATTAAAAATATAAAATAAGATAAAAACAGTTTTTATTTTTCTTCTAAGTATTCATTAATAGAATAATATGCTTTTTGGATTAAAAAATGATGGAGTGTTTTTTTGAATGTATTGGTATCTCCTGATGTTTTTATTGCCTTAGGTAGTTTATTAAATATTTTTGGTGCCATTCCTAGGAAACTTTTTGAGTAAAGGGCTGTTTGATGGGAAATTGATTTCAGTTCACCTTGGTGGCGTTTAGAGGATACGGTTTCGAATTGGTTAGGGTTATTTTTGATAAATATGGCAACCTCATAAATGTAAAGGGACGGGAGCGTTAATAATTTTAGATTAATAAAAAATGGTTTACAACTGTCAGTGTTTTGGATCATGCATACTGCACGAACACATTTCTTTTGGGCTTTAAAGATGGCTTCCCTATCCGTAGAATTACCCCAGAATATTACTCCATATCGCAGTGTTGTGGAGACGTATGCGTGGTATGCGGTAAGAACGGTACTGCGATTTGCGACTTTACTTAAATTGTGTAGCGCATAGCAATATTGATTCAATTTTTTTACTAAATGCTCAATGTGTATTTTCCATGTCATATGCCGATCTAACCAAAGCCCTAGAAATTTTGTGTTGTCAATTTTAACAATGTTGTTATGTTCATGTTTAACATTTGGATTTATCAAATTGGTTCGCTGGTTGAAATGCATGACATGTCTTTTCCGAAATTAATTTTTAGGTTGTTATCGTTTAGCCATTTAATAATTAAACTTAAACTATTATTTATATCATTTTCATAACTTTCTAAGTTTCTTCCTATAAATATTGTGGTACAGTCATCAGCAAATAGAGTCATGGGGTGTTCTATAGTTAGGGGTATATCATTTATATAACATAGGAATAACAACGGACCTAGTACACTGCCCTGGGGCACGCCGTAATTTATAAACCTTTGTTTTGATAGGTAGGTTTCTTCTGTTTTGGTTCTAGGGCATACTTTTGGTATTTTAGTTATTTGTTTTCTATTGACTAGGTACGTTTATATGAGACACGCACAGTAAGCTGATTTTCCTGATCATTTTGTTGTAAATTAGGCATTTTTTTACTTGGCCAGTAGTATTTTTGTACTTGAATCTAATTCTAATTGATCACGAAGCCATCTAGATTTATATTTATTTATTAAAACGATACCTACCTTTGTAGAAAAAAAGTAAAAGTAAATGACATTAATGATATTGACCATTTCTAAATACACACATCAAAAGTGTCTAGGGATCAAGCATTTTTATGCGGATTTCTTGAGATTGAGATGTGGCTTTGTAATAAATTTATGATTTTATAAATTTATATGGATCCTTTTTGGTGCATTTCATAATTTGAATCAGGAACTCTCAATCAAATTCGAGTAAAAGATGAAAATAAGCTGTCAATATTTTCCCTATAAAAACATACAACGCATTGAAGACATTATTAGTGCTACTGTTTCCCTACTACTGATTAAAACCAACGTTATTATGGAGCGGCGACGTCATATAAGCAGGGAAGAAATGCTCAGAGCCGTGGGAATGATAGAAGCTGGTTCCCGGCAACGTACTGTGGCTTTAGCTCTGAATACAAGTCAGAGTGTTATCAGTCGACTTTGGACACGTTACCGAAGCACTGGTACCGTGGCTGAGCGCCATGGAGGACGGTATCGCTGCACCACACGGAGACAAGACCGATACATTCAAATCTTAACTCGAAGAGCTCCAACAATAACCGTCATGATGTTAGCCGTGAGGCTTCATCACTCTTCAGGGAACTTAATTAGCGACCAAACAGTCAGAAACCGCTTGCATGAAGTGAACCTTCATTCCCGAAGACCGCTACGGGTACCACCTATAGCAATGCACAATCGTAGGATTCGATATCAATGGGCTCTTGAACACAGAAATTGGGCAGAAGAACAATGGCGTTTCGTGTGCTTTTCTGATGAGTCTCGTTTTGGTATGAGACCGGATACAAGACGTATACGACACTGGAGAACCCCTGGACGCCAACAGCGATTAAAATCCTGCCAGGAAGTCCATCCTTATAGTGGTGGAACCATCATGGTATGGGCGGGTATTTGGATCGGCGGAAGAACTGAGTTGATTTGGATCAGAGGCAACCTCAACGCTCAAATTTATGCTGAGACGATTGTATCCGACGTCATCGTTCCTCTACAAGTGCAAATCGGTCCCTTATTTCAGTTAATGCATGTGGCAATATATTAAGGAAAAGCGTAACAATAACACCTCATATCCCGAGCGCATGCATCTTAACGGCATTTTTGGCGAAAATGGTACCGATATTGCTAATCTATTTGCTTCACACTTCTCCTCTGTATACCATGACGATTCCCAAACATTTGTCAACACAACCACAGCTATAAGCGACTCTTTGTCTTGCAACATACAGTTCACCGCAAAGGAAATATTTGTTAAGTTGAATCAGCTTGATACCAATAAAGGGGCGGGTCCTGATTCATTACATCCCTATTTTCTAAAACGGTGTGCCGATGTACTGGCTGCACCGTTAGCCAAAATCTACAACCGCTCTCTTACTGAAGGAATTTTTCCACAAGAATGGAAGAAATCTAGAATTGTTCCTGTTTATAAGAAAGGCGATCAGGACAATATTAAAAACTATAGACCCATTGCTATTCTTTCAACCTTGGCCAAAATTTTTGAATCCCTCATTTATCCTGTTTTATATCAACATGTTAGTAAATTTCTTTCAACTCATCAACACGGTTTTAGAAGTGGTCGTTCCATTCAGACTAATTTAACTTGTTTTATCTCTGATTTAACGAAAGAAATTGACAGTGGATACCAAGTTGATGCGATATACACGGACTTTTCGAGTGCCTTTGATAAGGTAAACCATCAACTTTTATTACAGAAACTCGAATCTTATGGTATACATGGTTCCCTTCTTGCTTGGTTCAAATCATATTTGAGCGAAAGGAAGCAAGTAGTTTCAGTAGGAGGCTACGAGTCTAGCCTGTTTTATGCCAAGTCTGGAGTACCACAGGGATCACACGTGGGTCCTCTTCTTTTCATTATTTTTGTCAACGATCTTGCTTCTCGAATTAGCTGTGACTTTTCTTTCTATGCTGATGATCTCAAAATCTACAAAAGAGTAGAATCACCAGCAGATGCCAGTCTACTTCAACACGATCTTGCTCAAATCAGTCTTTGGTGTGAATCTAACGGGATGACCTTGAATGCTGAGAAATGTTTTTGCATCCGTTTCAGCCGTAAATTACAGCCTTTGATCTCCGCTTACAAAATAAATAATATTACTTTACAAGAGGTTATGGAAATCCGTGACCTAGGAGTAAATTTAGACCAAAAACTAAAGTTCACCTCTCATATCTCTGACACTGTAAAGAAATCGGCTCAAATGTTAGGTTTTATCAAGAGAAATGCGAAATCTTTTGGGGCTAAAACTAAAATTACCCTTTTCAAGGCTTTGGTGCGTTCTCAACTAGAGTATGCCAGTATAGCGTGTGAATCCTATGTATACTGTTCATTCGCAGCGTCTCGAGAACATCCAGCGAGCGTTTACAAGACATATAGCATATGTGTCCTCAGGAATTTCCCACAGATGTCCATACGAACAACGTCTGGCATTTTTTCATATTGAGCCACTTCGAAGCCGTCGCACCGTCCATGACTTAGTTTTTCTGCATAAGGTTGTCAATAATCAAATTGAATGTGAACAGTTGCTAGAACGCATCATGTTGTCAGTCCCATATAATCGACCTAGACAGCCAATTTCTAGACTTTTTCAACCTCCAGCCAGTAGAAGTAACATTGGGAGACACTCACCAGTATCAAGAATGTGCATTCAATACAATGAATTTAATTCGAAGTTGCCTGACTTGGATGTGTTCTTTAGTTCCCTGCCGAAGTTCAAAACCCTGTTGCGCTCTCATTTAAACCGACATTTAAAATGTAATCACAATTAGTTAGTATTTATATGGATTTTTTGTTTGTTATTTGATCTCTGTTAGTCATAGATGTTTTGTTTTCAATTTTTATTTTCAATTTTATTTCTACTTTTAATTTTATATAACTCTACGATGCTTTATTGAACTTATGAGAATGTTGTGTACACCTGTAATTGGTACCTACATAAGAACCTTATCCTATACATGTTTATTCTTTAATGTTTGATGTATGTACTGTTGGCGTACCTATTTTAAATAAATAAAATAAAATAAAATAATGCACGACCGCACACCGCAAGAGTTGTAAGACAGACTCTCGCCGCAGCTAACATCAATGTCCTGCCCTGGCCTGCTCAGTCGCCAGACTTGAACCCGATTGAGCATGCATGGGATATGCTACAGAGAAGAGGTCTGCCGAATATGGAGGGTATCCAGTCGCAAGAAGACCTTTTTTTGTTGTTGCAACGAACATGGGCGGCCATTCCACAGCGTGATTTGGATGAACTCATTTTGAGTATGCCAAACCGATGTTCTTGTGTTGTTAGTGTTCGCGGTAGAAACACGGATTATTAATTGTTTAAGTTACCCAATAAAATTTTAAAGAAAACTGTTATTTCAGTCTTTTTTTCGAACTTTAATGTTAGTGGTTCAAATGTCAAAAATCCCTTTATTAGGAAAATGGCAAATTTCTTTATTAATGCAAAGGTGACTTGGTTTATCGTTACTGTGACAAACGAAAACACTTTATTTGATGAATCCTTAAAGAAAATTTTAATTAATATCAATTGCAAAAATATATGTTGATCCCTAGATACTTTTGATGTGTGTATTATAGTCAAATGATAGTCAAAAAACCGGTCAAGTGCGAGTTGGACTCGCGCACCGAGGGTTCCGTACAAACCTGTGGGTATATAACTTTTTTTTATATGACGAAACTAAAAATTTACGGTTTTCGTAATTTTTCCTATATCTGTACTATAAGACGTGACTTCGTACAAAATTTCAAGATTCTAAGTTCACGGGAAGTACCCTGTAGGTTTTGATTCCCGTGCGAGTTTCGAAAATTTTGCGGAAATTTGCGGCCTAAGTGGCTGTATCTTTTGATTGCGTTGACTTAGAAGGTTGATTTTTCTACAGCTTCCAGGGACAGTAGAACTAAGTATCATATAGAAATTTCAGTTTGATACCTCCACGCGTTCCTGAGAAAAACGGTCTTGACAGACGGACGGACGGACGGACGGACGGACAACAAAGTGATCTTATAAGGGTTCCGTTTTTTCCTTTTGAGGTACGGAACCCTAAAAAGTAAAATATTTATACCAATAGTGCTGTCAACTTATTGCATGTTTTTTTTGGCGCATGGCGTACGGGCGGGGCGTACCTACGCCGAAACCATAGAGTGGGTACTTACGTCATTTTATTTTTCATTACTATTCAAAGAGTCACTACGTTCGGTATGTTCTATACAATATTCACAGCCAATTTACAAAAGTGTTACTATTGAAACGCCAAAAGAACCATGCAGCACTGAACTTATTTAATTTAATTTTATGGTGTTTGGCTTACAGCTAACAATACAAAAGTAATAGTGAGATTATCCACGACAAGCCATGATCTTACCTAGGTATTAGTTCCATGAGTTGGTAGGAGTACGAGATTATGAGGAGACATCAAGAAAACAGATGAATTGATTTCTATACATTTATTGAGATATTAAAATTACAATACTTAGAGACTAAATCACAAGTTATTTGATTTGACGACACATTTTATTTTGACTGGGTTGAGCAGATCTATGGTAGGAGAGATTCTATATTTTCCTTGATTACGCTTTTTTATGAGACATAAGCAAAACGGAGTAGACTTAAATGTATGTACTAGTTCAAAATAGAGAGATACATAAGTAGATATATTGTTTTAAATACATAGTTTTGTGTCTTTACAGGTACACTCTCCCAAGTAGGTTCTATCCAATATGTTTATTTAACATGTCAAGTTACCCAAATACCTACTCAAAGTTGGCCACCCGGGCCACGAGTCGAACAGGTATCTCTAAAGTAAGAAGTCAGAGTGCTCTATTAATAAGCTAAAGTACATTAAATAATACTAAATTTTTAAGGAACTACAAATATTATAGCTAAGCTGATTGATACACAATAAGAAGAAAATCCTGAACATTTTGTTATAGCAATGTTCTGACAAAGTGTGTTGCTATTGTATTTTATCAGGCACCGCAAAACTAACCCTATTTTTTAAATTATGGAATGAAGAATACTGCGATGCCTGTATAAATATTTATTATGCAATATTTTAAACGACAAAGAATCATGGTCAACATTTATAATTGTCATTTTAATAGCAAAACACTTCTTCATTGCGAGATTTTATTTTCGAGAAATACAGAAAACTAATTTCTGTGCGGTCCCAATTTATTATTTGTGACCTCATAATCCTTAACATAAATAGTAAATTCGTAAGTAAACAGCAGAGAACAGCAATCTGTCGGTTGGTCATAAAGCTTCAATCGCACTGGGGCGAATCCCGCGCGGGATTTGAAACGCATCTATGACCATGCGTCCAACGCGAGATTCCTTCTCATGAGTCTAGCTAAATTTCGTTCCAGGTACAATTTTGTTATACATAATACAGTTTTATAGCTTCTTAATAATAGGTACATCGGTATACTAGTCGACTAAAATAAATTGCTGCGATCCTAGGCTTGAGTAAACTTTAGGAGTACCGTGCGTAATACCGCTAGTAGTGTCTAATCTGGTTTTTTTTTTGTTCATCGTTCCTCGAAGAGGTAAGTTTTGTTTGTGCGTGTTGTGCAGATTCTGAAAAAGATGATAAAAGTCTTATTTTTCATCGCTCGCGAATTAAGTAAATGCTTGACAACAGGTGTTCTTACAAAAAATTAAAAGTAATATCTTTTGTCACTAACGAAAACAGGATGATTATGTGAAAGAAAGAAAGATCATTTATTTGTCAAACATGCGTTTACAAAAACTGACTAATCAGACATGCAAGGTATTAAATTAATATGTTGTGTGCGTAATCTGAAATATTTTGTTAAAATGACACTGTTGAAGTGGTGGAGGCAAATTCATTCATAATAGAAGCCTCGGATAACTGTTCTTTTGGTTACGAGCCTACTTAATAAAACGGAATTCTTGCACTAAAGATATTTTGTATATAGGTATTCCAGTTCATTCTTACCTTAAAACTTCTTGAGATAAACGCAAGCCTCAAAATGGGGTGGGTTCGGCTGTGGTCCATCTGGGATGTCAGCGAATTTGAAGGAGTAGATCTTGCCGTATCCGAGTCGCTCAGCCGCGCGAGCGGAGAAAGCCGAAGTGGCGTCCATGCGGATAGCGCACGCGCCGTGTGATTTTGCGATGTGTCTGAAACATTGAAAAAACGTTTTATAAATAACTGTTTTCAATAATAGTTATTGAGGTGTGGTGCCCGAATATAAGTTAGTTTTGCCAGAATTTAAAATTAATTAATTTAGATAATTTGATTTAGCTACAATCTGTCAAACTTGAATAGATTTTTAACTTTATCGTTAAAGCATTAGGTTCAAGGTTGATTGGGAAGTTTAACAGTTTCGGGTAGCTTGATGTGCTAGACTGGATTATCTCAACTGTCCATACTTGTAACTACACCTTCGAGGACCTAAAGAACGCAGCTGACGCTGCTATTTTTTATTTTAAGCTCTATATGTATACAATATAAGTCATGTTTGTGAAGAGATAAATAAATTATTTGGAATATCATTGATGTAGTCGCCTAGTGGGTTCAATTGTAAGTATTCAAAAGTACGATTAACTCGAAAAGAAGAACATTGGTAGGAGATCTGTCGATCGTTACAACCTTATTAATTAACCTACTCATATTTTGTGACAGATAAGAATTAATCGAACTCATCACCCACATAATAAATTAAACGCGGCCACGTGCACACATAACACCCATAGTTGACACAAGAGGACATCATCTAAGTAATTTACTTCACCTACGTGACATATTTAATAGCCGTGTGTGTTTTCATCATAGAAATATTAAAAAAAAACTTGTTTCTTATATCTATGGTTTTCATGCTCGAAGCGAATACAACAAAATACTTTGTAATGACATAACAGTCAAGGAAGCAATCTCACATGTAATTACACGTATGTTTACATAGGCATGGACTACTAGCGTTGTAATTTATCAGCGAACCTCCACAAATTAACATAGCATCACGCCTCTAATCCCCGAAGGGTTAGGCAGACGTGTACCTAATAGCACACCTTCAATTCGCCAGATATTGTTTAAGTCCCATGTGATAGGGGGCGAGTTTATTGCCATCAACCGGGCACAAATCCAGACTCCGTGGCTGCTACTGAGAAACTCCTGATGGAAAAACCCAATAACACTTTGCCCGAGTTGAGAATGGAACCCAGGACCTCATGCTCAGCAGCCGTGCTTGCAACCACTAGACTAACGAGGGGGTCAGCAGCAACCTCCCTTTTGCCAATTCACAATAATTATTAATCAACAACCTACTGGTGAGCCTTTTACAAAAAAAAAAATTGCCTGAATTATTGCTAACTTGTATTGTGACGTGGTGGTGGGCTCTACGTGAGCCTTTGCCCCATTCAGCGACAGTAATATCCTGATATTATTATTTCAATCCATCAATCAAATCATTAATTTGCAATGAATGTAGGTTACAATCAAATATACAGATGGAAGAAGGAAGGAGTGAGTCATGTACATTCTGCTTGGAAATATTCATGTAAAATTTATAAAAAATATTAAAAAAATCTATCTAAAAATAAAGTTACAAATTAAGATGTCACGGTTAGAATTATTGCAATTATACATACATTAATTAATATTGAAAAATGTCAAATTAAAATATTACTTTAGAATAAGATCAAAATTTAAAATAAATGTATAGGTATTAGGTAACCTACATTATTATGTTCAAAATAATATTAATTATACAAATTACTGGTTAAAAAGTTTTGGCCAATAAAAAACCATTAATCGAGTACCTAATAACATTTTTCTATTAAGAAGGCCACTAATTTCTTTTTAAAGTTTTTAATTGTTTAGTTACATTCGGAAATGTATTGTATATGGTAGGTATTAATAAAGTATCAACTGATTTGTTTATAAATATTGAGTGAGACTAATAACATCGCAATTATAATTAGCCATCTTGTTCTATTTATTTCAATTGGATCGTCAATAAACATTTGTATCGTTGCATTTATACCTAATTGATTCTTGTCATAATGCAGGCGGACACTATTCTTTAATTTGTGCCGTTTATTTTTATTTGCAGTTCAAAGAATGTCTAGTTCGATTAATAGAAAGACGGGACTTAAACATTGTGAGATTTTCTGCCCGAAACGTAAAATTTGTCTGTGTTAGAACTCAGCGTAGTTTCTTTTCGACTTCCATACAAAATATTGGATGAGAACGACATATTGATAGTAAGCTAGCGAGTCTCGTGACTAAAGCGTCCTTGCGATGCGGTAACAATTGCACAATACACGCGTACACATTGTTATTGTTTCACTAAAGATCTAAAGATACGCAGAGAGTATTTAAATGCACTGCATTTTTAATTGCCTCTCAATCTAAAGACACATTTATGTAGTAAGAAAAATCTAGGTTTGAAAAATTAGGTTGTTTCAAATTAAAGCTTTGACGCGGGACCTTACTTTAATGTTGGTTATGACGCGTGCTGCGTGCCACCTACCACCCCGTGTCGTGCGGGATTCGGCTCAGTGTGAACCTAGCTTATTTTCTTATAATATACGACATTTTTTTCATGCAATATGCCTTTATCTTTTTTAAATCAGACCGGACTGCTTTGATGCAAAATTAGATTAAGGGACGGTAAATAAGCAGATAATACCACTGGTTCTGGTGGGTGTCTTTCAATGTATGATAAGAGCAGGTAGGTATACCTATCTATAGGCAATTAGGCATCATATTACTAAGAAACCAACTCTGGAATAGGTAAATAAAGTCAAGGCATTAAAATGAAAAGGAAATCCGTTACCTTTACTGTTGCATTATTAATTTCCTAAATCCTCCTTCTTTACATAAAATCATGATAAAATCATCATACAAAAATAAAATCATATAACTACATACATACATACATACATACAAAAGGCTACACCTTTTGTATACTAAAGCTACACCTTTTTTATATTTTTTTGTATACTAAGGCTACACCTTTTGCTACACCTTTTGCATCCTCGGCAAAATTCAGGAGGTTATCATAGAAGACGTATATAATCAATAAAAATTACGGTACCTGGTCAATAATAATATACACTGCTTTTTTTTGTTGTTTTAATTTGACACTATTTCAGAATGAAGCCCTTCTCAAAAGAGGAGAATTACCCGTTTATCGAATAAACGTCTGCGTTTGTTTGTGTGTGTGAAAGCGCAGTTATAGGGCTAGTGTTAGACGGGCCGCGTTTTAATACGGGTGGTGTACACTTACCGATGTGTTACACCGATTTCTGATATTAAGAAGAAAAAAACCTACCCATTTTATTATAGATTCGGGTCGAGAATCATTAGCATAGTTACCTCCTTGAATTTGACGAGGATGCAAAGCAACAGCTTGTATAGTATTATTACCGCATGCAGTTCTTAATCCTTGACACCAGTCATATTGCATAGTAAAGATTTAACATAATAATATGTAGATGCAAGTAATTGCTTAATTGGGTTCTAAGCAAGTATGTAAAACGAATATTATGTCTTATTCAGAGTTAATAAGCTAAGTTAGTAACACTATAATTAATTTAGTGCCTCGGGGTCAAACAACCTGACCTGTATTTATCTAGTATCGATAAACTATATCCTGGTATTGTGTGGTATTATAGGTCAAAGTCGCGTTGACTAACTGAACCTATATTAAACTGCGCTGCGTCAGAATGGGACCTGTCTACCCTGTCTTAGCATGTCGATGGCAATCTAAATTGATTGGGCCTAGAATTTCGGGGTGAGTATGGCATGTTCAGTAGCGTCCATCAGTTCCTGTAACGTGCAGACAAAAGAACAGTGGCACTACCATGACGTTTTAATGCAGAAATGTTTTAGCCCTATTCCAGTGTGGGAAAGAGATGGCGCTAGACATCCTGTATAGCTCTGTCTCTTTCCCACACTGGAATAGAAGTCAAAAATCGAATTCGCATTTGCATTAAGACGTCATGGTAGGGCCACAGGTAGGAGACGATATTCGGTTTACCAACGTTTGCGGGTTACCATAACATTTGCATTCCAGAGCAGTAATTTATGAATCTCCACTTCAACAGGTTTTCCTTGCTTCGGCCAACCTGGATCCGGGGTATATTCAAAGACTTCCATGACAGTCATGTCCAACTCATAGCCATGTGGAACAAAAGGGTGGTAGGGAAGCACTGTCTCGCCAGTCCAAGTTAATTATGTGAGAAGAATCAAATACCATAATTTCTAGTACGAGCTGGGCTGATAGGTACCTGTTGACACTGAAATACGGTGTAAAACACGAAACTAAGTAAGTACATCTACTTAATTACGTATTCGATATGTTGATTGATACAAACTCTGTATTTTCAGTAATATTCGCCTGAACCAGAATCTGACCATTTTGATTTAAAAACTAAGTAGCAAAAAAACACCGGTGACTTTTGCTTGTTTCATTGTTTTTTTTTTGCCACCGACTGCCGAAAGTAAAGTTATTTTCACTTTTTTTTATTATCACTTTTAGTGATTTTTTGGAAGACGGTTATAATTTACAAAAAAGTTTTTGTTGTTGTGCAAAAGATGCTGGAGGTATACATTACTTCCTCCTTTTTTAGAAGTCGTTTAAACCTTAAAATAATCATCCTCAGTGCATGGCCATAACTTTCTTTTATCTAGTGGATCTCTGAGATCTCAGACTATCGGTCCTCCATGTGGGGTCCCAAAATCAATTTATTATGATTGAATTACATTAATCTGCAATGCAAATTCATTAGAAACATAATACCGCAATCAGGAACACGCTTACTTGTCGCAAATAACCTTCGTATTAGTAAGTACAACAACACTTCCTATACTCATAAACGTTCTAGCTATGAGCATAAAGGCTTTAGAAACTTTAAATCTATCGTATACTAGCGAACAAACTACCCTATCTACCAAGTTGGAACCAACTATACGTATTCACAAAATTTCATTGAAATCGGTTGGGTGATTTCAGAGAGATTAACGTGTACCAGCATAGTGGCAGGTTATGAACTATCTGTGCGCCAAGTGTTATCCAAACACGTTCAGTAGTTTTTGCGTGAAAGGGCAACAAACATCCATCTATCCATCCATCCTCACAAACTTTCGCATCACTACATAGTATAAAACAAAGTCGCTTCCCACTGTCTGTAACCGTCTTTTAAATAGATAGAGTGATTCAAGAGGAAGGTTTATATGTATAATACATGCATATTATAGTAGAGAAAACATTAGTATCTACATTGCACCCGTGTGAAACCGGGGCAGGTCGCTAGTTTATAATAAAAGTAAGATAGTAAGATAAGAAGTAGGATAGCAAGAAAACTGCGCCTATCTCAAAGTAGGTAATTGCCCTCTGCTAGGCAACAGGGTTCCACTCTGGGTTGGTGGCCAATTAACATTTCCACCACGCTGGCCTAGTGTGGGTCGGATGGCATAAAAAAATGATGGAACAGGCCGTTTTCCTGACGATGTTTTTCTACATCGATCTGAGAGCAGGGGGGGGGTTACCAGTGGGAAACAGAAGGAGCTATACACGACGTCTAGAATCATCTCTTTCCAACTCTGGAATAAGATTAAAAGAATACTGCTTTTAGACGTCATGGGAACCTCCCAGACCGTTAACCCCATGGCTAAAAACAATCTTTTGGACGAGGAAAGCAGAGGATTTACGAAGAGTTGGCACAGTGTGTCCTCCGGTCTACTTAATATAATCACCAATCCATCTGGATCAGTCCCGATGAATCAGATTAAATGAAACATTACTTTCATCATTATATCATCAGTGACATAATGATGAAAGTAATGTTTCATTTCTCACGTCTCTTGTAAAAAGAGCGAGCTTATTGCCTCTTGCTTCAAACCGGGCACATATCCATTATTCCAGGCTGAAACTGAGAAATTCGTAGTGGAAAAGAAAATCAACAACAATTCCACCAATAGCCAACTCAATAGCCGTTAGCAAAATGGACTTTTGCTCACCGGCTCAGTCTTAAATATTTGCTTTACTTTTATTTAGACACGTTTTATGCAAATGTGTTTCTATTGATATATTATTTTATGACCCACGTGTGATACACAAAAGAAGATTTGCATCGATAAATAAAGTTTATTTAACTATGTATGTACATATTATATTCACGGACACGCGCCAGGCGATATATGTATCATAATCAATTGGCTTCTATGCTTAAATGGGTAATGCCGGAAGGAATTAGTTTTTAAATGCATTTCTATAACAGATAATTAAAATTAATTGGCATATTTCGACGAGACAGTTTAATAGATAATTTTTTTGTGAGATACAATTAATTAAGTGTTACATCGATAAAGATTTTTTTGAGATACCGCTTTTGTTCTTAGTAAGGCAGTATACTAGTCTGCCGCCGTGTGTCGTTATCTGTCGGACAGGATGTTTGCCTACCACAAGGCTGGTCTGTGTCTTTAAAATTGTAAGGGCCCCCTGCGCTCTGTGACAATCAACTACCAGACAATCTTACAGATGATGTGTCATAAGAACGCATAGAGGTGGCGGGCAGAAATTTATTTGAAACAGTTACCACAGCCAGGGTTCCTCGAATACAGAGAGGTCTAACAGCTGCCTAGTTTATTTATTTCAGAATAATTTTACAACGTAACAGTAGTTATCCTTGCAAACGTATTTAAAACAAATGTTTAAATCTGAGGGATGGTACGAAACGCTCAGTGCGCGAGTTCAACTCGCACTTGGCCGGTTGCTTCTCCGTCAAGATGCGACATTGCTGCGTCAAGATGACTGTTTTCAATTAATTTTGTAGTGGTATAATGTCCAATTATTTACAAAAAATACGCAATTACAGTCAGTCGTACTATGTAACGTCTCCATATGCGCGTACAATAACAATCCCATTACACACGATGTGGCTGTGACAGATAGATTGTATGTGTTGTCTTTGTATTCGTAATTATGAAGTTATTACCTTGGTCTTTGTGGCGCATTTTTTGCTATAACAAGCTGCATTTTGCTTGAGGAATATTTTGTTGTGGTAAGTACCCACGAAAAAAAAAACGTATGATGGCATATTATATAGGTTATTTTTTTTTGATGTTTGATGGTAAACATCCCATCCCATCAAGTCCCATGGGACAGCGACGATTCTGGGGCAATGTATGCCGTGCTAAATTTCCATTCAGACGTTAATCATTTATCAAATTAACCCACCCACCACCTCAATGCGCTGTGTTTAAGCCATTTCACACAACTATCAAAGAATTACAGTTGTGATTTGAATACGTACTTATGTACCTATTCGGATAATTTAAGCAGGGAGTGATAAACAATTAATTTCCCCCACTTTACAATATGGAAAAAAACAGCCCGATCCGGGTTTTGATAAGTATCGAGCTGGGAGTCTATTCTTGTGATAATTGTCAAAAAAAATTACATACTTTTTTAGTACTTAAGTAATTTACTTCTCTTAGATAATGTTAATTTGAAATTTATGTAGATGACCCCTTTCGGTTCGAACTGGAATAAATCTGGCATCTGTTCTACTTCTTGTTTCTACATTATGTAGGTACCTACAGCATCTATTATTACATACGGCTGTGATTGACCAATTAATTCAATTATAATCATTACTGGGAACAGCTGCAGAGTCCTTGACGCTTTTATTTCTGGGATCAAATTGTTCATAATGCAACTTTTTTTAATCATCGTTCACATAACGAGTTTATAATAAAAGGTGAAGTTATAAAACAAGGGTACCGGTGTTTATCATCTTCTTGAAAAAGGTCATTAAGCAAACCTTTTTAGTCAGCATTTGTGTGTCCCGTCTCCCGGCTGCCATTTGTAGACAACAGTCGTTACAAGTGGCCCGAAAGTCTGACAACCTTACCAAGGGATATCGTATAACCCAGTACTAACTGGGTTGTGTGGGCCATAACGGCACGCTACTTAGGCTGGTGGGACAAATTGAGCGTAAGCGCTTTTTGGTAGCCGTTACGAAACATTTCGACACTATTGTGTAGACACTTATTCATTCTAGTAACATTTTTTGGTCGGTGAGTCGACTTAGTTCCGTCGCTACGACTAAAAATGGGGAACAGTCGACACAGTAACATTTGGTTTTAAAGTTACGTTGCTGTGTGGTAACATTGTTCTTAGTCTGCAACCACTTCTCAGAAATCATTCGGTCGTTCATTCGTTCTCTTTTTGTTTTGCGACCGACGTGAAGTTAAAAAATATCTATTAAGAAGAAATCATGATCAGCCATTACTGTTTATCAAAGTAAATTTTTATTCATAATTTAATTCGTTTTTATTGTTCAAATCTATGTGGCAAAAGAATTTCATTGTGTGATTTGTTCAAATAGTTTGAAATTTTCAATGCGCCACCATAAAATTGTCATTTAACCTACGTAGTATAATGTAAACAATAGTTTTTACTAACAAGTCTTTACATTTTCAGAGCTTGGAAGATTTTGCTATCATATATTTACCGCCGTGATATATGTTATGAAACCAAAAATGAACCACAAAATTAGTAAATAATAAAATAAGTAAATATTTAGAGAAAATATTCTAGTCACAACTGGTCAGGAAGTTTCGAGATTGTGTCGACATATGTCGACGTGAAACCAGAAGTAGTTATAAAGGTACCGAATTCACAAAATGGTTTATTGCTTCCAGCGATTCTCAAACGTTTGGACAGGCCATATTATCAAAATGATTTCTATAATGCTAACTAAAGAGGGCTCGTCCAACCTTATATCGGCTGTGCCTAGCACATGCGGCGTAAAATAATGTTTTAAATCCTGTTTCGCTTTTAGCTCTGAAGTGAAAACAATTAACCTAAAAAAAAGAAAATTGAAACTGAAAAGAAGACTACTACCTACTGAGAATGAGGATCCTTCTTCAAACAATTTAGAAACTATAATAATAAATACTTGATGGCACGGTTGACATATGTCGGGCATGCCACCGTCCGGGAGAATCGATCCGACACATAATTTCTGGATGTTCTCGTCTGGCTAACGGAGAGTACTTGCACAGACACAAGCTCGTTGCTAGGATTATCCACCAGCTACTTGCTTTGAAATACATACAACCTTGTGGAATCAGAACTGCCATACTATAAGTATGCGCCCGACCCAGTTCTCGATGATGGTAATATCACGTTGTATTGGGATCGACTTATCATCACTGACAGGACTATTGTTGCTAATAAGCCTGACATTGTGGTGATAGATCGATTGGAGCGTCGCGCAATGATCGTTGACATAAGGAGTCTGTTATTGAGGTCACAACTGCATCTAATTGCACGTTTGACACTTCGGAAGTTGGTCCACCGGCACTAGGCAGTTTGGAACTAAACAGTACGGCACCAGGCATTTCAGAACTATTTTCTTGAACTATCTTCTCTTTTTAAATGATGAAGACGATGCACTTGGTATGTTGTCTGGAAGATATTAATTCTGAATTTTAATGCGGACCTAAACTTAAGTTATTAATTAAAATACACACCAAATTTCAAACAATTTATTTATAAAACAAATTATAAAATGCTTGTGCACGTGCGCTCTATTAATTGGCTTCTATTACCTATTTTTGTCTAATGATTAGAATATTATGATCAGTAGATAACAACAAAGACCTATTTGATCTTATAGGCTGCGATTAAAAATTTATTTCAGGTGGATAACCACTCAGTAACACTTTCTTACACGAAAAAATAATGGAAATAGTTAATTTTGATAAAATTTCAAGTAAACAAATGTAAGATTTCGTATAACAAACACAATTTATACCGAATAAGTTTACTATCTAAAAAAAGATGTACTTGGAGGTAGATTTTGTAGAACCAATAATTTGTTTACTTTTCTGTAGAAAGTCGATGTGAGACGGAATCTTTTCGGTTCTTTACTTATTTTCAACAGCAATTATTTGATCACTTGTCGAAACAGTTAATTTGAGAAACAGTGTCTTATGGTGACTTTTTTATTCACATTTCAGTAATATATTGTTCAGTAATAATGACGTAACATTACGACACCTCGTGTTAATATAAATTTTAAGTTATTATTCTAGTAACATGGTGACCACACCGCTACTACGCATTTTTACTCGATTGTACGCATGTTACAAACTGAACACTAAGTGTTTAAAAATAAGTCTATACAAATGATTACGTTATGTGTGAACACAAAGACTACTTAAAGTTACTGAAATGTTTTCCGGTCAAATTGTGTGCGAACTATTACCACACATACCCCACACAGTCTGCATGTTTCGTAGCAGTTACGAAACTGCGACAACTTGTTACTGCTTTGAAGATTCTGTGACCGAAAAGTGCTATATGGGGTCGCTCAACATTGACCATGTTGGCGGTATACGTGTTAAAAAATATTAATTCACCCATTGTATCAAGTATAAGTGGTAGTAGAAGGTTCTTAAATCTAAATTAAGTGCGAGTTCCGGTTCGTAATCAATCAATCTTAGTAACATTTTTTCTGCTCAAAGAAAAACAGCAGTTCAATTACTTATGGATACCCCGAGAACTCGTGCAAGGTGTAACTGATCAGTTGATCCGTTTCTCTTGTGCCAGTAGGATACACGTTCCATTTACAATTGGGTTCGGATAAAAAAAAAAAAACAAAAAAAGCAACTCAGTAGGTGGATACTTATTGCTTTTTGTTGGTCAAAGTGAAAAACAGAAACGTTGATATCCAACTGATAGTTTTTTGGGTAGCGTCCATAAACAGACTATCCATTACATAGTAGGTATGCAAACTGCAAATTTGAATTGCACTGCTGGAAAATAAGCTGCTCTCAACTCGGTGTAGGGAAATATCGTGAGGAAACCGGCACGTCCTATAGCTAAAAAATCTAAGATAAGTGACATCTGCTCTACCGACCCGCACTGGGGCCCGCAACATGAATTATGGCTCACACTCCTTCTCATAGAGAAGAAGCCTTTGTCTCAGCGTAGGCTGTGGTAATGTATAAGGCACACTAAGGTACTGGCACGTGACACCCTACTTTGAGGTGACACCTATGATCTGTACAGTGTACGTGTCCCTAAGATAATTTAGGTAGGTACTTAGTTTACAAACAATGAAACATATACATTTTTGAAAAGGAGACCTTGACTTCGTAGTCATGAAACTAAACTAGTTCTTCTAGATGTTAAGTTAGATAACTAAATTAATTTTTTGTTTAGCACGGTCAATATAATAAGATAGTCTAGAACAAATTGTGCATGTAATTACTATAATAAAGTTACTTCGAGATAATAACAGTTTGGGACTATTTTCGTATGATAGACAGGTCTAGAATAAATTGTTGCTAGGTTTGCACGATGCGGAAACGTTTAACTTAGGTCTTTTATTTGTTTTCTTAAATTGAACAACAATGATACTAGAAATCTTTGCCACATCGTAAATGTAGAACTAACTAATTGAAGGCTCGAGTATACGTCCTCAAAAGGAAATTCTGTGTTTCGGTTTGGGTTTGGTTTGGGGATTCTCACATGCTACTTTTCTTCGATCTCATGTCGCACTGGCTTATTATATCCGTTGATGCCCAACACACGTTCACCGCGGACCGCGCGGACTAGCGGCGCTCACCGCCTCTCCGCGCGGCGCACAGTACGGCGCAATATACGTAATTGACGTAATGAATCTTGTTGAAATTAAAGAAATTATCATTGAAAGTACTTACTTGTGTAACCAAAATACCCCGCAGCCGCATGATGGTTTGTTTAAAATGATAACATCACACTTCAGGCGCTCTAAAGTTGGAACTGATTAAAATCTCCCGTATACAAATCGACTCTGGAATATAGCTTCAAGTTCCGACACATGTTTACCTACTTACAAAGTATGTACATATGTGTACTCGTAAGTTAACGTTTCAGCGACAAGTTTTCATAACTTAATTAAGACGACTTCTCAACACTGTTTGTTTTGAATAGCTGTCTGTTACAGATGGGATTAGTGTCATTCAGTTTGTGAAGATAAAGAGAGCACAAAATACAGCAAAGAGCCTGTTTTGGCTTGAAGTTCAATGTCAGAATCTTAAAAGGCAGAGAATGTACTTAGATACAGGATTAAAACCTAAAAAGATGTTTTCAAAGAAATTTTGACATTCAAAAAAAATCTAAAATACCTACAGTGACGCAGCTTTTTCTTTTGAAAAGTTATTTTTAGAATTCAGAGAGCAGTAATGCGTAGGCGTCATCGTTACAAATCTTGAATGAAATTAAAATAACACTGGTGTAGACAAAGAAAACCCAAGCGAAATTCTTATAACGAACTATTACGAAGGTGTTTTCTTAAGGATTGTAATGAGTATTGTTAAATTCATCAGTTTCTACTCATCTAGCCTAACCACCTAACCTAATCTAGCCCAGCCTATTCTAGACTCTGCCAGCCTATTCTAGACGCTGACTATGATGAGACCGCCACCCAACAAAGATGGTCTTTCCACCTAACTTAATGACTCAATCTCCACTAGAAGGAACTTTAAAACAGCTCTTGCAAACATTTATGCAAAATTCAATTTTAAACTGACCCAAATTTTAAATTATTCACTTAATCCAACATAAGAAGCTACTTGGCACCTGTCTTCATTAAATAATCCTTCAAAACGAGTTTTGCTTGTCCACAAATCCGAGTTTAGTATGTCAGAAATAGCAAAAAAATTAACTCACTCTGATTCCTCAGCCAGCACCTTCATAATCTGTCGTCCTCTCCAATCAGAGTGTGTGGACGCGATCCTGAGTTCCATCAGGACATTTTCACTGGCTGGCACCTTCTCCCAGATCTTGGCCTCGTTGTTTAAGTGCGTCAGTAACCGAAGGATGCGTCTGAACTGGTGATGGAGACATTGTTCTGCTTTGTCTGTTTCTTCGACATCCTGTAGAGGAAGGAACAAGCGTAAGTTTTTTTCTCTAGATAATCAGTTGATGATGGTTGGTCGAATCTGACTTTTACTGATGGGGCTGGCCCGTATTCATATGAAAAGCACAGCGACGCTTCTGCCCTGCAGTGGGATTACTGCAGTACTGGCTAGGTAGAATAGAATAACATCTCATCATCATCTATGGTACACAAGGTGGAAGGTACACCGAAGCCACAAATGGTAACCACGTATTCAGTACATCATACTGAACGGGCATACAGAATTTTTCAGTTTTAGAAAAAAAATCTGCTGTAACCTACAAAAGTGCAATATCTACACGGTCACATTTTATGGAACGGTTTACCGAATCCGTGGTAACCGTTTGTACGTCGGTGTCCCTTCCAGTACCCATACCTCGTTAACGATAATCCGCAGAATAAACTTGTAGCACCAGGCTATCAATATTTCTTTTCTCCTGTAACAGTCTGTGTGACAATAATTTGTATTTTTAGCAGTGGCGCTAAGCGTGCTAATCAAATTAACCAATAATGCAAATGTTTGTCCTTGTCATCGATAATTGGCAGTGAAAGGGCAGGTTCCACATTTTTCTATGATGGCGATGTCATTCTGATTAGTTTAATTCTAACGTCCCAATCATTGGAGCGCGTCGGCCGGCGGCCTGTCAAGTGGAACCCGTTCCTTTTCGCCCTTGAGCCGGTTTTAATTGTGTTGACATTAAGTTGGAAATTGAAGACACAACGGTCCTTGAAGCAAGAAGATTTATTTCCATGGGAACGAACATTGAAAGGATTGAAGTGTGTTTCTTAGAAGTATTTTCGAGTGGTTTGGATCAGAGAAACGTCTAGTTTGTTTTTAAATTATCATCGTAACATCACGTCTGTAATCCCCGAAGGGTTGGGCAGAGGTGTACCTAAAATACTTACCCACATTTAGCCGGTTATGTTTTTTTTTAAAGTCTTATTAGGGCGCGCGCCTATTGCCATCAACTGGAAACAAATCCAGACTCCGTGGAAAAGAGAAATAGATAGATAGATATTGATATATATATAGATACTGAGAAATTCCTGATAGGAAAACCCAAAAACACTTTGCCCGAGCGGAATCGAACCCGAGTTCCATTCTCAGCAGTCGCGCTTGCGACCACTAAACCAACGAGGCATTCCAAATGATATTTATTATGATTAAATATTGACTATTTTATATGTCGATGTCGGTTAAAAAATAGGTACAGCTTTAAAATAAAATCAGCTAGAATCAAGAAAACGTAATGCATAAGAAATTTCCTTAACATTCGCTCGAAAACTCGAGCCAGAAATTTTCTCGATGGAATAACAAAGTTGATGATATATATTTGCATAGCTTGGTGTTCAAACTTGAGAATTTTCTCCTCAACAGCGTTAAACTTGGTACAATGTAGGCACATAGCACATACCTATATGGGGTGGATTTTATGGTGGGGCAGTAAGTGTTCAGCTCATTGTGAGGTAGACAAAATACTAATTTAATAACCGTTTTTGCTGACGCTGTGAAAGAGGAATGGCGAAATCTAACTTAAAATAAAACTGAATGTCTTCCAATGAGATATATCAATAAAAATCCAATATTTTATTACAAACAAAATATCTTTCCTTGACTGTCCTTAACTTTTTTCTCTTTCACCTAAGAACGTTTTCCAGTAACTAAAACACTCAATTTAAAAAATCCGCCCAGTGTTGTGTCTTATAGGTCTCCTTCTCCGTTTTCCACACATTTTTGTTTTCTGATAACGAATAAACATTTAATACCTACTACCTGTATGTAAAATCGACAAAAGCGTTTCCTACTCAATTTTCTATTAGATCAGTTTTATCAACAGTTTATAGGCCTCATAACAAAAACATTAATGTGTCAAAGCGATTGCTAATAGCTACTTACACTACGTAGTTAATTGAAATCAGATTGTTCCGCGACATAATCAACACCTGCACGGAAGTTCATTGCCATTATTATCCTATTCACGTTCTTGTTGTGCCATATGGGTCGTTAATACTTCACAAAGTGAGCTGGGGAAGTGTCAGTCGTGGAAATATATAAATTAATAGTACCTGGGCGACTGAGCTCTGCTCGGATGAAAATGGAGTTTTTTTTTTCTCTCCCGATGTGAGGCCTACCGCCAACCCCCCATAATGCAACTTTCATTAAAATCGTTAAAGCCGTTTTCGAGAACGTCATTACAAATATATACGGGGTGGAAGGGACACCGACGCGAAAACGGTTACCACGTATTCAGTAATTCATTCTGAATCCCGGCCCCCTCACATAGAAATAGCCACATCCCTTTGACCGGTTCTGATTTTGGCGTTGATGTCTTTTAGTAGGATATACTTTTTTGGCGGCGACTTTTGTTTGTTTCATTGACTTTTTTGCCAGCGACTTCCGAAAGATAAGTTATTTTCTAGTTTTTTTTTGGAAGTAGGTTATTTTGTTTTGTAAAAAAAGTTTTTACTATGAGATCAATTTTACGAATTTTTATTTTGTGAAACTTCTAGAAGACACACTTCTACACATTGCACATTATTCACATAGACGAAGAGCAAAAATGCATATTATAAAGCATAAGTCATAAAGTACCGCAGCAATGTTAATAAAGTTTATATGGGACCACCGCGCCAGCATCTTCACAAAATGAAAAAAAAAATCACTTAAATCGGACTAGTAATGACGGAGAAAAAAAAAGGAGCTGGTGGAATACATTACTTCCTCCTTTTTTACAAGTCGGTTGAAAATTAAAGGAGATAAGATTTTTTACCACAACTTAAATTAATAAGCGCGGAAAATATAATAACTACACATCTCAACGCAGCTGATTGGAAACAAACTCTAACATCGGTCATTGTACGGAAAACGTTAGATGAGTGATAAGAAAACTTGCGAACGTGTACCGGATTGGATGACAGCAGAACAAACAGGGCGCATTGCTTTGTTTCAGAAATGATAACATTGGCTGTATTGAATTCAAAACGATAGAACACTTGGCACTTGGACTGGTTAAATTTGTGCCAATGACCAAATAAGCATTCACCTAGTTTGTTTCAACGGATTATGCTAATGGGTCAATAAAAAAAAAAACATGTTGACATCCACATGTAAAGAGGAGGTAATAAGTATCTAGCTCCCAATTAAAATGCTATAAACTTATCTCATGTCCACAACATAACCATTGTTTAAAAGTCATTAAATTTTATACTTACATCTCTGTATACAAGTGCATTGATGACGATTCCCACAAATTCTCCGTCATCATCGACCGCTGCCAACGATACTCCTTGGTCCAGAGAACTGGTTGCATACTTCTCCAGCTCCAAACACCGACTAGATGGAGTTTCTAGGAGATGGACCGCCTGGTTCATAGGCTCGTCTAGGAAGAAGAACCTGAAAGATTGAGTCATGGTCGTTTTTGGTTCGTGAACACCAAATAGTTAGTACGTTATCCATTTAGTTTTCAGTTCACAAGAATTAAGAGAAGTGCCTACAATCAAATCAAGCCATAATTTTTAAAGAAGCAGTAGTCCTGTTTTCCTTTAATGTAATTGTAGCGACATCAACAACGCCACATAAAAAGTACGCATCGCAACTGACGTCACGACACGTAAATCCTACATCGCGCAGGCAGAGTTATCCGCGAGATTAATATTTATATAATAGCCCGACAACTTCTGCCGACCTCCAGACGCGCGCCTGCTCTGAAGATCACCTTTTTTCAAAGGAGTTTAAAGAACTTTCCACTTTGTGCCACATTTGGCACAAAGTGGAAAGTTCTTTAAACTCCTCCTCCTCTTTAAAGAGGAATGCCTCTTTATAATAAAACCACGATAAACGACGACTCCCATAATAATCCAATGAATTTAACGACATCGCGACATTTCAATGAGGAGAAGCATTTATTAATAAGTCTACGGATGCTGTAAATAGCAATAGTACTGCATTTGTAGATTGGGCAAAGTCCAGTCTTAGGAGGTGTGACTGTGGTGTATACGTAGATACGTCTATGTTATTATTATGACATCGACGCGTTACTCGGCTATAAATTCAGATTGGCGATGCGTGTAGTGTTGCATGGCGTTATAATCAGTTTGATTTAATTAAAATTTTAATTAAATTAGTCAGATTTGCAACCTCAAAATAAACAATAATTTATTTACTGACTAATTGCAGAAAGCAGTGTTGGCTCGCAATTTGTGAGAAATCTAAGTCCTAAAAGTATTGGATGACTCATCGTCAAAAATCAACTATAACTTCTTACCTTCTGAGGAAGTCGAGGGTGCGTTCCTTGTCTTTGGAGGTGATAGTTTTGATGTGATACGCAGGTTGCTGTATCTTCTTGCTGATGCTCAGCGACGCCACCTGCTCCGGTAGCTCGTCAGCAAGCTACAAACGGTAAAAAAGATTTATTGATTGACATATCTAGGTAAGGAGCGTGTTGTTGAATGTAGAAAGCAAACAAATCGGGTTGAAAACCGACAATACCCGTGGTACAAAGAAGTCAAAACTAGCTTTTACGGGTTCCCCAGAAATCGAGCATTTTCGTAGATGAAAAATTTAGATACCTAAATACTAATAAATCATGTCATTCCCGTAAACAATGTCTCTAAAAATACCTAGTAAGTAAAGTTAGTTGCGAGTTGGAAAGCAAAACACAAAATAAGGTTCAATATTAATCAAGCCCTTCAGTAAGAGAGATTGAATTTAATATCGTAAATAACAATTTCATTCTGTATTCCATTGTTTTATAAAGCTGGAGACACACCAAGGAATGTCAAGGTGTGGAGTCTAGATCTAAATGGATAAATTGCTTAAATGCCGTTTTGTTGCGACAGCCTTACTACGACAACCACGTTGTTGTTGGTTGATATAATTAATATTACGAGCTGCAAATTCATTGTTTCGTTTACTTGGTTGTTCAGGAATGTGTTGTTGTTTGAAGTCCTCATTAGCAAGTCTTTGGGTTTACTAACTGTAGGGGCAGTATTATGAAAGCTAAGTCTAGAAGTGAGCCCCGGGAATGGAATTGGGATCTATAAGATTGCATACGGACAGGACTTATCTACCTGACCAACAATACGCCATGTCGTGGGCCAACAATACAGCAAGCCCATAGGGCAAGCAGACTGTTCAGAAACCTCAACATCATGAGGAGTAGTAGGTTATAAGGGCAAGCCAAGCTTTTAGGATTCTATGAAAGTACCGCTCTCGCGTAACTCTTATCAAAACATATTTCAGTTTTTGACTGAATGGGTAAACTGGGAAGTGATGGGAAATAATGATACAGACAAAGGGAATTTAAATTCAATGGGATGGGTGCATAGAGTATTATATCACTTAGAGCCACGTACATCATTTTTGATCTTAGAGCACTAGTGAAGAATGAACACCTAAACTGCTTCATCAACACAATGGCCCAGTTATATCATGTTTTGCAAACAAAATGACAATTTAATTGAGTGGATTGTGTAGCGTAGTAGTATGACCATTAATGTTTATGCGTTTTTAACTCGAGTAGGTGACTGTTGTATAAAAGGTGATTCATTGGGCCAGTTTTGTAAACCTGAAACTTTTGCACCCACATTTTGCCAGCTAAACCCACATACAATCGACAGCGCGTCAGTAGTAAAAAAACAGTATAAGGTGGCTTCTTATTCTATTGAAAGTCCATGCTACGCTGGGTCAGCTAATGTTCAATTACCACCAACGTGCGATTCACTGTATAGCTAATGTGAAATACGGTGCACAGCGGGCGCCTGCTACCATGCTGTATACAGGGTAGGAGCGTTCTAAACCCCCTACATCGAACATTTTTATCGGTAATTAAAAAAAAAAAACAAAAAAAACACACACATTGGTCCCAACATTATTAGTCTTAATAGTTATAATAATTTAACTTAATATTTATTCAAAATCAATATAAATTCAATTCAAAGAAATGTATGTCAGTGGAATTCATTAAGATGTAATGTCATGATATAATATTGGATATGTGTATTACTTAAAGTCATTAAAATATAATCACATAGTTTAGTGAGTTTTTTGACGCCATTTTTAAGCTTATTCTTAAGTTAGTGTGCGTTGCAGTATTAGCGTTTCAAAGAAATAACTCCCGAAGAGCTCCAGTTGTGGCGATGGTGGTCGCATGGAGTGCTTATAACTGTGCGTTTAGGCTTTAGGGCAGTCCTATAAACTTGGGCCATTAGGTATTACTGCAGCTTTTTGCATACCGTGCCGTATTCGGCTTTGTCGCCTTGGTTAAATGCAATAAAATTATGTTAAACCTTCGTGCAGCTGAACTAAGCTTCGGTCATAATGGGCGATCTGATAAACAACGATTAAATCAACCGTTTTCTTGGTTTGAATCATTACTTTCCGTAGGTAATATGAAATTAACCAAAAAGTTACGTTTGTAAAACTACTTTTCAAAAGCAGTGCTACGAGGTTGGAGGTTCATATTCAACGGTGTACTTTAAGCTCGCTGATGATCCCTAATTATTAAAATATTCTAATTGTTTTTTTTTTTCTGAAGGCCACATAATTATGTGGGTTATAAAGATTTGTTTGCAAGTTTCAGAAATCCATATTTTGAGGGGGAGACCAATTTGGTGTCAGCCCATTATCATGCTTACTTTGCAGACGACGCGACGATTGATCTAGATCAGTTAGTAATTTCGTATGAAGATGTGAAGCAAGTAATCGATTTTCATGAAAGGGCCCCTTAACTCTTGACTTTATAGTTTCAAAATAAGTGTTAGATCACTGTTTTTTCTAGTGAATTTCAATGTCAGTGTGTTTGCACCTCTATACTATTAACCTGTACTATTACAGATTATGTACCTATCTACATAGGTTGCTACCTACCCACAGTCAGTACCGGATTGATTTAAATGCAATTGATTGTGAATAAATGGGTAATTCCGACCGCATGTCACGATTTACGACACATTGTTGTGTTTAGTTTTTAATTAATGTGTTTAGACACATTGTTCAATGTTATTAATGTTAGTACATACATAATGTACATTTTAATATAAACGCAGAAAAATTAACGTGTAGTCTAGATCTACAGAATATTTAGAGATAGGTACAGTTTTTAGCTGCCTGGAAACATCCATGTGCACAGTTTACATGGATGTTTCTACTCTTTCTAGACGGTGCTGTGAGTGTCATGATTATAATATAAGAACTGCCTAGTCAGTGTTTAATTAAATGCTCAAATGCCTTTTAATAAGACACTCTTATAATTCTGTAGTCATGGAATAATGGTATGGATTATTTTTGTATGAAGCCTGGCTTGCCTTGCCTACCTTCCGCCAAAACAGCAGCCACGCTTACAACACAGACACACACTAATCAACAGTTGGTACAAACAAGTATTGTATGAGCCAAAATCTTCTAAAGCGTCACGTTTCAAGATAGAAGTCAACATCATCATATCCTTTTTAACCGACTTCTAAAAAAGGAGGAGGTTCTCAATTCGGTTGTATGTTTTTTTTTTTGTGTTTGTTACCTCATATCTCCGTCATTTATGAACCGATTTGAAAAATTCTTCTTTTATCTGAATGGATCTACTTCCCGATTGGTCCCATAGAAATTTCATCAAAATCGGTTCAGCAGTTTGGTTTTGAAATCAAAATAGCTGGAAAAAACTTCATCCAAGTAAAAGAAATTGCGAAATTAAAAAAAAAAACTTGACAAGGATTTGTGTGTAACAACAAAACTAAAAAGGGTAAAAAAAAAACGTTTTTGCAAAAAAAAACCGACTTTCAAAAAAAAACACTAAAAAAGTGGAAAATAACATTACTTTCGGAAGTCGGTGCCAAAAAAGTCGATGAAACAAACCATAGTCACCGACTTCCGAAAGTAATGTTATTTTCCACTTTTTTAGTGTTTTTTTGGAAGTCGTTTTTTTTTTGCAAAAACGTTTTTATTATATATTTTTTTACTATTTGTTTTGAGTATCCGATATTTCGCTGCCAACACCATGAAATGGCGTTAGTGACCATTTCAGTTAGAAACTTATAAAGATGTTGTAATTAACCGATATTCAAATATTGGTTAATTTCACTCCCACTGATCAGTTGTTTGAACTTATTTATAGGTAAGTACTATAGACAACGAAACTTAACAATAGCCGTAATAGCCTTGTAACTGCGGATGCGAACGGATGCAGATCGTCGCGCAGACAGATGTTTCCGATCATGAAATCAAATCAATATAGGGTAATAACTGATTGATTGATTATCATAATTCCGATTTGCATGTGTAGGGTCCATATGTAGGGTTTTTAGAAGGTATTAGTCGGGAAAGGCTGTGCATAGACTGAGTATAGGTACATTGTGTTTTGATTTTTTGACAGAAAAAACAATGATCAGTCTAGTTATCTCAAACTGATCAAAGTGTAGATGGCGCTGTTAGCTGTAGATAAGACCGCCGTTGTACCCATAGAAATAATAATATTTTAAAAGAGAACCGTGTGGCAATAAGTCTAATTTACTAAAAACCTACCTACTAAAAACCAATTTAGAAACAACACTGAATATTGTTCTAATGATAGATAGACATAACTCTTTGTTTCTGGTGTACAAAGTGTAAGGCGAAGAAAATAACTTTTCCCAACTATATTTATGTGTATTAGCCCCCTCTGGGATTTTGTTTATGAAGAAAACAAATTTAAGTATATGTCTATTTTGCGCAAAATAATGTTGACTTGTGGAAAAAGTGTATGGCAGAAGTCCGCCTCTGGCAAGAAAGCAAGTGTCTGTTAATATGACAAGTAATAGAGAAGTATGGAAGAAGAAGACATGCTGCGCCGACCGAGTAAGTCCGCGGCTGTTCATTTGTGTGCTAAAAGTGTAAAATAAATTAATGATTCTAAGCTTACCTAGTATGAACAAAGAATTATACTTAATCAACTTGGTTACTAACCTATATACCTATTACAGCATAATTATAGTTTGACATCACAGTTATTTTCCGTTTATCCGGTATTACGTAGGACAATAGAATGAAATAACTCTGATTAAGGGCTACTTGCGTAATTACTTGGTGCACTTAGCAACAATTTGCGGCTTAATACTGTTTAATAAAACTAGAACAGTTTAGTTATAGTAATTTAGGGTGGACTGTGCTTAAACTTGTTTTTAGTATAAAATACAGTTGCGGGCAAAAATACTTAAGTAGGTAAACATTTTCGAGATTCCTTTACTAGTCTTTCGCTGTCACTTACGGGATATCTTCCGTGATTAGTGTTTATTTTGAGCTCCCGATATTTCGATGCTGTTGCAAGCGCCATGATCGGAACGGAAGATATCCCTTAAGTGACAGTGAAAGTTTAGTTACAAACCGTGAAAGCTTAAAACAGTGTTCCTTTACAAGTCTTTGATTATGCAAGATAATATAATATTTGAAAATAAAATTGTACAAACATTAAACATTCCGATTTGTATTTCGATTAAGATGAAAGTGTGTACAGTACAACTATATGACCACTTTAAGTGTGCGGTTCAAGGTGGAGCTGCTTGTCAATAAAACATGCATTGATATGTCAAACTTGGTACATTTATTTTAGTTCTGTGTTTTTTCGCCTGCACAGATAAGTTGGTTGAAGTAAATAAATTTTCCCTACCTGTACAAAAGTTAACAAGAGCGGAACATTTTGACATCAAAGGTTGTCAGGAAAAGCAAGGGCATATGGCCAAGAAGAGTTTTTGTCTATACCTATTCCTTTGTTTTTTCTGAGACAACCTGACTGACTAGGTTACTTACAAATACACAAGCATCTTTTGGCGCGTGGCCACAATTAGAATTAACGCCACCATTTTGTTTTTTCCATATTTTTTACAAATGTCACCTAGTATACATTATAAACAGCGTTACTCAGTCAACGTCATTCGAACGCCAAAAGATCCTTGTAGCACTACATTTATCTTGTTTTCTTGTGATCATACAACTAGCGTCATCCGATACATTTTCCAGCTCGCTTATTATGTCATAATATCCGATTATCATTTATTACGAACAATAAAAATGTCAAAGTTGTCTGATTGTTTCAATATTTCACCGTGGTAAACTGCGTTTGACAGCATTTTTTCACCCTATACTTAAATGAATAACTAACTAATTAAGTATCTCGTTTATAGTACGCTTCGATTGTCTTAAGAATTAATCTAGGTAGGTATCGGATAATTTACAGTGCATGCAAACAACTCATATTTCATTGGAAACAATGTTTCGACATAAATGAATTCTAAATCGGTAAAGTATTTTGATTGCGATTCTATGGATGTTTTGATTTAAACTACTGTTTAGGTCTTTGTTTGGTCTACTGCACCACATAAAGCATGTAAGTATCAGAAAGGTGTGGTCATATTTGAGGATGTAGAATGTATATAAATATTCTCATACCTCATTACCTACTCGACCCAAATGACATGACAGCTGTTTTTTTTTTGCGATTACGAGGATGGTCCCGTGGAGACAGGTGTTCAGTTTTATGGTCTATCTGTACCACATTATAAAATAGGATACACGCTCTATAGATCACATTCCCGCGCTTAGTAGCGGAAGCTTTAACTTAGATCAATGGTCACGATTTAAAAGACATGCGGCAGTAAAATGTACCGGAAACAAGTACACAACTTCTATACAAACTCCTTACTAAGGATAGACAGGTTATAAAGTAAGCTGCATATAATAACAATGTATAATAGATCAGCACTTCCGTATCGCATAAGACAATCAGGAAAATCTTTAGCGTGCAAATGTGTGGGACAAAAACTTACACCACAATGCTGTTTAAATTGCACTAAGATTGGTCTGTCAAAGAATGAGACGTATTTTTAGAATGAATTGCTATAAGAATCTGGAATCGCCTAAATCTTCGATATTTTATCATTTGGCTAAGAATATGATTGATAACGAACCCATGTCATGTTTATTTCATCAAACCTGTTAATATTTTTGACAAAAAATCTCCAAGTAATTAAGCTAGGAATAAGTACTTACCTCTGTTTATGTTTAAAGACATATGTAAGCGATCCCTTTTGTTATACCTTCAAAAATGTAGGTTCCTACAAATTAATGCGAGTAAGTAATATAATCATTGTTTTAATATTTATGAAATAATTATCCAGAAGAAGTTCTGAACTAAGCAAATAATTACATCATAATATAGTAATTAGAATTTATTGATACTTATCTAGTTAGTGAATATTTACGAAGTCTATTTATTAATGTTGTAAATTTAATTATTTTGTTTTAATACTGTTTAGTTTAATTTTGTGCATTGTACAATAATGGGAATGTTCGAACACGACCGGTATAATACATACGCGGAAATAATGCAACTAGGATTATTTGAAAATTTGATGAATAAATCTATTCTTCACTGTTTAATACGAACTTTGTCAGTTTTTAACTGCATAAATTAATCATAAAAATACATTTCGAGTTAGGACAAAGAAAAACTTTTGTAGCTTTTACTTAAATAATTATTCTTCAAAGTAATTTCAAATGATGCTAAAGAAATTTTAAGGGCTTTCTTTTTTTTCTTTTTCGTATAGTTAGTGCTTAACCTGCTGTCAGAGTTTTATGCCGCCCATGGGCTTCTGACTTGACTTTACATACCAAAAAAAAAACAAAACCATACCGACAAAACTTTGCAAAGGGAACCTTACACTTGTCAATACAGAACGTTCATGATTGATGTAATTAGATCAATAAACCGCTCTAATAAAGCATTCACGCAATTTATAACATGCTTCATCCGACAGATGATTATTTCGGTAACAAAGTCGAGCATCTAGAATGAAGCGGTCATTGCCGTGCCATAGTAATTCTATGTCAAGGTCTTTCGTTCGCGATTGTACGCCGTGTGGCGCACGCGTCGTCGTCGTAAGTGCGGAAATGCCTTTATTTTGCATGTAGGGCACGGATCGTGAACTTTTTGACATCATCGTGATTTTATTGTCTGTTTGAAAGATGATATGGATGTATACAGAGTGGAACTTTCAGCGGGGCACTAAGGAAAACTACCTTAACCGTTGCAGGTACACGAAAATGGTCTAAGGAGACTATCCATATTTTTTCGTAAAATTCAAATTTTTAAAATAATGAACAGTTAGCAAGAAAATGGTTTTTTTTACACAAACAAATTTTTGACGCAAATCGATCCGGTTTCTAATACTGATCAAAAACTTCTATTGGACTAACCGTCGTTGGAGTTCTAAAAAGTCAGAAGTCGCAAAAAACTTTTCTCATACGCTGAAAGTTTCCACTCTGTATACCGAGATGACGAGTAAAAGAGAACTATGGAAGAAGAAAAAATGCTACTCCGACCTCGAATTAATTAGGGTAAGGGTAGGAAAATAAATTATGAGATTCGTTTAAATTAAAAAAAAAAAAGTTTGTGATGAACAGGTTTTAATTTCTTTGACGCAAGCACCTATTTGTAATTATTATTATTGAATAATCATTTATAATTATTGAATATCTAATCATTATTCACTCAATCATTTATCTGATTGATTATTTAGATAATTAATTTTTATAATTACGTGCACGATTTATTGTTTGGACTTAGCAAAAAGAGGCTGATAAATCAAGACGGGTTTCATAATTATTGCGGATTAAGATTAATTACATTCAAACAATCAGCGTAAGCAGGTAGGTAGTGTAGGTAGGTACCCACACCAAATACTTTTTGAGTAAAGGTTAGAAGCTTTTTAAAATTAATTATAACAATGTCGCAGTCAACCAGGATATGCAATTTTCATTTTTTAGTTAGCCCGTATTGATATTGGGGGGAGGCTTTTGCCCAGGAGTGGCCTGGGCCGGAGTGGCCTGGGCAAACGCCTCCCCCCATTCATCCCACTCCTCTCGATGGTGTGTTCTTCTCGCCAATTCTCAAAATTTACTATCAATGCACGCATGGAAAACGGAAAGGTATCAAACATTGGACATGAACTTATGTATTGCATTCAAAAATAGATAAGTTTCGAGATATATTTAATTTTGTGCATTATAAATAGATTTTTTTTTCAATAGTTTACATTGCTATTAAAGTTTAGCACTATTTCCGCGTGAATTGAACACAATTATTATGCAATGCAATTATTATGCAATTTGGGAATTTTGATGAAACTGGTTTATTTTTTCACATTCCAAAAAAACTAAATCTTTTTAGAGACGCTAGCTGCAAAGCTGCTTGTAATTGAGGAAATTGTTCAAGCTCGCCTTGATATCTAAATACTATGTACTTTCACGATTTTTTTTCTTAAAAATACCTGAATAAAATTATGTCATGCATAATATGAATAATTAAGAGCAATAATGGTCAGAAACCCTTGTTTACCGAGCATAATGCTGTCATAAAATGTCGGAAATAATCTAATGACAATACATGATCACCTATTTTGACATAATTGACATTGTGTTATGTTAAAAATGATCCAAACACCTAGGGAAGCGAAGTGTGAACGGGCCGCAACAAACTTCCGTAATCTTTACACGTCGTCTCAAATATCTATGCAAAAAAGACTTAGACTACACTTTTTTAATGTTACAATACATTAAGAGCCTATTTCCGCATTGAACGTTAGTAATTATACTACAAAAAACATTTGTCAACAGAGCAGGCCGGTGCGTTGATTTAACGCACCTTATGTCTTTTTTAAAGTACACCCAGAAAAACTAGATCAGTAGGCAAAGTTTCCATACCTATACATAGAAATACTTAAGTACTTATCTACATAATTATTATATAATACCTACATATTGAAAACTTTTTGTTGTGCTAAACATAAAGTTCCGTAATCATTTTTTTTACAGCAAAAAACAGATGCAGACTTTACTAAAAAAGGCAATGGCTTGATCCATTTCATATTTTATTTTACGAAAAAAAATAGTACATTTTGATATAAGTGGGGAAAGTTTGTTATGGAGCCGAGTACTGCAGTAACAAATGCCCACGTGTATCAAACGACGTTTTTCAATACACTTTTAGGTTTTTGGTTTTAGTTTTTAGTCCAAATTTGTTCAAAGTCCAAATTGATTCAATGGAATAGGAAAAATAATGAAAAATAATATAGACTGTGGGGGCGAGGCGCTTCACCACCTGGCTGTGGTATTTTTATTTCCGCACTAGTGCGGGAATATAAGAAAAAAACCATGAGGGTGAAATCCATAGCATGTTGAACCTAATCGTAGTGCGATAAGAGCCAGTATTCGAGGAAGATTCTCTATTGTTAAGAAAAAATTTAAACATGCAACGCATAGGTTATTTGTCATTTTGTATGCACGTTATGTCCCTGCGACAAATAAATATTTTTTCTTTCTTTTTAAAAGTAGGTGAAATAAGATTTTTATTAAATGAAATTCATGCAAGTGATTCATCTTCTCATTTTCTTTTTATATGAAAAGTAAGTGGTTTAAATGCGATTAATATGGTTTTATCAAAATATCTTCAATTTCTAGATCAACAAACAACGTTAAAATTAAAACAGAACTAACCTTCCAATCAAAACTTAACTGGCGACCTTGAATCGGTCGTTTCATAAAGAACTCACAATGAACTTGACATTCAGAATTTATATTATAATGCAGGCGTGCAGTTTATTTAAACTTTTTTAACCAAACATGAGACTCCAAAACGTTCGCAACAATAAACGGTTGAAATTAAGAATTAGGGTTAAATACTATAAACCCTTCAAAACCGCTCGCTTTTGACGACGTGACAACATTGAGATTGGATATTATAGGTATTGGGAAAAGGCTAGGCAGATGATGTATATTATGTAAGTTCAATACTAATTGAACAGATTATAAAACCTGTCGAATAAAATTATCTAAAGGATGATGAAAACTGCATTAAAGATCGTTGCGAATTTTAGAAGAATAACACAGTCAGTCACATTATGGACAGGCATGAAATGTGACTTTAATTTATAATAATTAAGCATACTTAGATAGAGATGTGTCTAAGTAAAGATAGATATGGAAAGGATCTTTTTTACAGAATCGTCCATAAAAATTTGATCCTATGTGCCAAATGCCAGAACCATTTTGCTTCGGAAAGGCATTATTCATCGTAAATTCTAACGTCTACCACTTAATGAAGTAAGAGCCGTCTCAGAGCCTAGACATACCTTGGTACCTAATAAAATTCTTTCAGCAAAAAAAATTATACAAAAGTAAAAAAAATATATTTGGCACTAACGTAATTAATATATTAAACAGCTTGCGTCAATCCTGTTGAAAACTGTTGTAATAAGAAAATATTGTTTAAAAAAACACGATTTAAAGTGACGTCATTTTATTTCTCGTTTTTTTTTGGCAAACTCCTTCATTTGATACCCATATCAAGGGAATGCATGAAAAATAACTAGTCCGTAATCTTTGGGTGTCCGCCATATTGAATTTACAATGACGTCACTTAGCTAACCAGACATTGTCATCCTAACTAAACATGTATGCAAAATTCAACACAATCGGAAACCGGGAAGTGGGGGAAATTTCACTTTTAAGGTTTTTGCTAATAGAAGCGTGTAAAAATACCAAACGCTTTGGATAGGATTGTTACCTGTGTTAACCCTCTGTATAGGTACACCTAATGTTTTGCCTTGAATTAGACTTTACGACAAAGAACTGCAACAAGGAACACGGCACAAAAGTCTGTAGTTAACAAATTGTTATCGAAAGGCGATCATCGAACTCTGGACCTTGGTATTGAACGTGGACAAGGGCGCTCAACGCCACCGCAGCGAGGAAATTGTTTCACGCAATTATAAACGTATTTACGAAGTGTTTTATCATCGTTATTGCATAATATACGAACACCTATTGTATGACATTTTTATTATTCTTGAATCGGAGGCACCTAAAACGTACTATGAAAATACAGAACCTGCCTACTTTAACGCATTAAGCTTGGGTTTTTCTTTGCCTCTTGTTTCCCGAGGGTAAGTAGGTTTCAAAATAAAAGATAGACTAAGATTTCTTTACCCGCGAACCACAAAATGCATCCGATCGCCAAAATAACATTGGCAAAAACTCTTGACGTGACTTTTTCCCATTGATAAGGTAAATTTAAAAAATATACTATGTACTTTTATAAAAATAGTACCGCTGTTAAATAATTCATAAACATTTTTATAAAACGCTAACGTCTTTGATTAGGTTTCATTTTAGCGTGACATCTGATGTAACACTACATTTCCGTGAGATAAGTACTCCAAAATCGTTGCAATGTATTTAACATGAATGAGCATTAAATCAGGAAAAACTCACTTAAGTATTAAACGTAAAAACTTAGTTTATTTGCGCCCTTCATGACCTCATACAATACTATTAGCGACGCGACTAAAGAGACACACGCGCGTGACCTTTGTCGCAACACGAGTCACGCGCGTGCGGCCCTTTTCATAAGGTTTTATTTAACTTGCCTTGTTATTAGTTAGTTAGTAAATATATACATATGTATTGGTGAAATCTTGCAACTGAATTTCAAACCCGTTCTCGACTGCTGATTAATCTGAAATTTTGCACACACCTTTGGTTCTGGTGACAATACATTTTTATGACAAACATGACTTGATCCTGCAGCCAGGATTGCCTCCTCACGAGAGAACTCCTCATAGGCTAATAGCACATAGACGAAATTTCGTATATGCGTTCAATGTTGTTAGATAAACCTAATTTTTATTTTAATAAAAGCTTGTTTTTTTTTAAAGTTTAATTTATTTCCTTGGCGTAAGTACTGTCGCGTCGCAAGTCTTATTGCGGTGACTCGTGACATGCTCCAAGCAAATCTTCTTTCATTGAATTTGTTTTTTTCCGCAGTCGCTGTCGTAACGCGTGTAGCGTGTGGCCAAACGTTAAGTTTACTTCGCAACGTTATTACTAACAATTTTATCACCAACATTTTGTTCCCTGCCTTGACCGTGACAGTAAATCATGTGGAATGCGTTTATAACGTGGTTATTATGGTTTTCTGCAGCTGTCGTCTCATGTCTATGTGATGAAGGTAATAAAATGCAAATAGCGTGCATTTCGATGCTCATAGACTTATTTCAAAATTGTTTTCTTGTACGTGAAAAGGTCATGAAATAGGTTATCGACCTACAAGATTCGAATGATTAAATTGTGGGTATGTTTTTTTTAATGTAAGTTTTACTGGCTGAAAATTAAAAAAGAAAATGTGTGTTTTTTTCTTTCTCTTTTCACCAAAGATTTTGAAGTTCTTTTCTCTGTTTATTGACACTACTATTCTAGAAGCCTTCATTTTCTAAAAAATGTTAGCGTGTCAATTTTTACCTGAGTCACTAATTCTATTCTTCATTGTATTCAGGGATACATTGGAGTTTTTCGTGTGAATTAAGTTGATTGCAAATTGACAGTTTTATTATGTAAATTATATAAGTAATACGTTTTCACAAAGTATTACATTTAAATTGGGCATCCCTCGGAGAAAATTTGCGGCTACGACTGTATTCCGGAAAGAAATACAATTTGGGCAGAATTTGGGCCACGGATTCATGCGATAAATAGGGTGCAAGCCTATTGCCATAGACTAGACCCAAATCCGGACTGCGAACAGCTGTTAAGAAATTTGCGGTTATACTTTTTCAATATAGGTATCCGGATTCCGGAACTGATTATAAATTCGCCCGGATCTCTAACGCCTAGTACTTAGAACTGCGTTTTTATTAGACGCCGTCACAGTACAGTCATACTATCAATTTATTATTTGAATTGTCAGTCCATGTCACGAACTTGATATCTGCAGTGCAAGGCCAGTTCAGGCTGAAGATATACGCCAATTGTTTATGCCGTGATGTCAGCTATACAATTGTTGTTAATTTATTCACAAGATAATGCAGTTTGTATGGGAACTTAGTACTGTTATGTGTCGAAGCGATTGATGCAGGTTGCATAAGTGATGGCTGGATAAAAATTGTGTTGTCTAGGATTTCTTAGACTAATTTTCAAAGGGGTTTTGTTACGATCACAATGGGATATCAGTGGATATCTGTTGTAACTTCTATAAACGTGTGAAGTCACAAAAATATCTGCCTTCTTAGGCTTCAAGTAAGAAAAGTATATCCATTGATATTCCTTGGAACCGTTGAAGACTTTGAGAAACAATCAACTATTGAGATGAAAGATAAGAAGCATGCAGTGCTTTTTAAAACGCTATAATCCGCAATACATACATACATTAATAGGTCACTGAATTTAAAATTGCAAGCATCAAGTTTATCCTTTGCTCAACACAAGATTCCATTTTCCTATGAAAATACACGCTGATTATCCTATGATAATGAACGTGTTCAAAGTGTAGATTGAACGTATTGGACAGTTATTGATACTCTACTCTTAGCAATAACAATCCAATAATTATTGTGCAATAGAAAAGCCTTCCAATAGGTTGAAGGTGAAAAACATTGAGTAGGAAGGCACTTGGGATTTGACCGAATATTGACCGATTCGCCGAACTTAATTGTAAGATTTCGTGCAAAGAATTTGACGTGATAAATCTACGAGAAGTAATTCAGTTAGTGAATAGTGTTATCCTCTTTCTAGGCCTTCGGTATATGTATTCTAATGTTTGTGAATTGTGCTAGTCACTCTCCAGAGAGGCCTTGGGTTACGGCTATTTACACAATACTACCGATGTCGCATAATATCGGTGTGCTGCGAGAAATGCATTGGTTTGTTTAGATTTCAATAAAGAATGAAAAACCTTTTTTGTGAAAAATAAATGTAAGTAGGTACAACTAGTGTAGGAACAATTAAACGTAGCTTCTATTAAATGAACGTAGAATTTTAAAGCAAACTTTTAAGATCATTGTTGTCTATTATTTACAAGACTATGGTAAAAAATACCAAACAGAGGCCGAGTAATTTAAATATGAAACTTAACACCATAAGTACCATAACTTTAGTACATAACATGACGCTTTAATCTCCGAAATATTAGGCAGGGGTGTACGTAATAGTACGCCCAAATTTCGCAGGTTATAAGTTGTAAGCGTCATCGTGAACTTTATAACTTGAGTTTGGGAATATACCAAAATTCATTTAACTTGAAACATTGTTTCTTAATGTTTTTACCACGTCAATACAGTAAGTACCTATTGTTTTCAATCGAAATCTATTCTTACAACGAATCGAATGGGATTACCAACGCAAAATAGTGCACGTTGCACTGAAATGCATCTGCGGTTATTTTTAGAATTAACGATTTATTCCTTTGCTATATTATACGAAATCCAAAATTTGCACAGGGCTATTCACCAGTTATTTTGATAACGAAAAAAAAATCGAAATAATAAAATAGTATCTAATTAGTATGGGGAACAGCAGGAAGAAGGCAGAGTGGAGCAACGACTTCGAAGGAGTAGAAAAAATATTGACAGTACAAGCAATGGACAGAGGAAAATGTAAAAGGCTGGAGAAGCTCTAAGAAAACCAAAAAAAAAACGTTTTTTTAAATTATCATTTGTGAAATCCATGTTTAAAATTGGAACTAGTGGTACTATCATTGAATGATTTTTGAGTTAGAAGGCTTTTTTTTTTGTAGGGAACAGGGAACCTCACGATTCCAGTTGAATGGGTATTAAAATTAATTGATGGTGGTGATGGAGTGGTGCCTTCAGCATGGTTATAACACTGACCTAGTTATCAATCACTATGTTATTGATAAGTACTAGGTATATATTAGATAAATTATCTTGAGACTAACAGTGGACATCAAGGTGAAACATCTGTAATAATAGAGGGGAATTGATTCTTATATGCCAATGTAACAATATACTTTATGTTCGATGTAGTAAGATTGATTTAGAAAGAAACAATTATCCCTCAATATTGCATAGTGGGTAGGTTCATTATCGGGAGCTAATTGTACACTAATTTGTCTTGTACACTTATGTAATGTTTAATGTTTACAAATAAAGAATATTGATTGATTGATTGAATCGTAGTGAAAACGAAGTACTTATCAGGATTTTGTAAATTCTTGAAATTAAATAATTTCCAAGCTTTCTAATGTTCAAGTCATAATAGACGGTAGATGTAATTTTTTAATTAATTTTATCCGAGCAATATTATTGGATCATACTATTAATTAAATACTTATCTCAATACATGGAGCGGACTTTTCATTTTGAGTGGTGTTGTGTGTGTATGTTATCAAATATTGTTCATTCGTTTTTTTACACTTACCGTATATTTATCGACCCTTGCATTTTCTCGTTCAAAATGCCCCGTTTCTTTCAAATTCACAATGTTCCTAGCACTTGTAACAGCCATATTGGATTAAACAATATTTATGGTAAAGAAAAAAAAAATAAGATCTGTCACTTTTCGCGCTTAAAAAAACGGGTGCGTTTCGCCTCCCAGCGTTCCTCGCGCCGAGATTCCAAATTCGAATGGTTGCGAAACACGGCGCTTCTTTTTATATAAAAGCTGTACGTATCGTTCTAGCTAGACACGAATGCGCCCCCGCGCTCTTGTCCCTTTCATTCTCTATTCAGACTATGCAAGCGAACGTTCTCTTGTCCTACTTTAGTAATTGTTTCATCTAAACAAACCCAGCAGGCACAGGATATGTCTGGATGTACTGAAATACGAGACTTTGGATTAATGAGATGTTATCTTAGCCGTTCGTATAATTATTTTAAATGCACCTATTTATTTTATGTCATCTCATGTGTAGGTACTTACCTACTATTATTTTGTTTGTTTCCGAGCTACGCTGCTCTGTCGTTCCAGAAAATTAAAGATAGAACTGTACAGTGCGTAATACTGAAATAATTTATTACTCTTCTATAAGAAAACAATCGACTTTTAAAAATAAAATACCGTCATAATATAAGTAATAGTTCCCAATAAAAATGTAGGTATAACTTAGTAAGAAACTTTAACAATGAAATCAATTCGATAAAAGCCACTTTTAACTGCAACTAATTATTTGCGACTGTGTAAATTAGCCATCCAATTTCTGTAAGTCTTAGCAATTTCCAATAAATCTTAGCATGTTTTGCAATCGATTTCAATTAGTTATAGACAATGAATGAGTTTAGAAACAAACAAAGCAGTTACTCAACTCAAAAGCCAAGGATCCCTTAGGACCTAAATACCTGATTTAAAATAATTATTCCGTTGACGTATGGATTGAAAATCATTGAATAATTCACTAACAATTTATTTTTCAAAGCGGGATTTATTACAAAATTACATTGAGCGTGATTTAATGCAGAATTACACGCAACCAGTTTGTTAATTTAATTGGATTTATCAAGAGTTTTTATTACAATAAAATCTTATTTGTCTTATCAGTAAATCTAACGTAGCTATGTGTGAAAATACGATACGCTTCAAGTCCCATTAGGGGTTGTAAGCAGAAGTTACTACCCCTTGTGTTTATCCAGCAATTGGGCTTATTACGATGAACTGTGTCTGAATCCAGTCTTCAGGCTACTATTCCATAGTCACAAGTTCACAACTTGAAATACTTATTAAAACTTAGGTACTGTCTTATTGGAAAGTGTTATTGGGTTTTTCCATAAAGTCTTCTCAATAACAGCCACGGAGTCTGGATTTGTGCGAGGACTTAAACATAACTCTCGAAATGTGGGGTGTACTATTAAGTAGGTACACTTTTGCCTTTTCCCTGCACTTTTGTTTTTTCGAGGCAAGTAAGATTTAAACCTCTAAATCTTAACAAACAATCAACACATTATAAGAGAAAAGTACTTATTCACTCCTTCATAGATATCTTTTCAACCCCCAGCCCAGCACCACCCACTCAGCACCTTTGAGCTTAGTAGAAAACATGTTTTTTCGTAATAAGGTTCTCTTTTGATAAAAGTACTTAAATTTAATAAAGCCGGGTTTTTATGCGGTATCGGTAATTCAAGAGTGGACGGAGTTGCATGCATAGTGTTTGTATCAGCTTTATATAATCTGATTAGGACTGAAAAAGACATACTGCTAAGAGTTGCCACTGTGCCGGCCGCCTCCACAACTTTGTAATCAACTGTTTAGACTTTGACGACTGTATCTAAGTCATTGCGGATGCTTTTTGCAGCTGAATACCAGTATTTATTTTATATGGAGTTACTGCCTACCTGAACTACACAACCTAGTTACTACGTAATGCGACATCCCTTTGCAAATTCTGGCAATCCATCCAACCTTCCAATCCTCCGTCCACATCCGCTTACATCGTAAGGAAACCAACATGCCTGAGAGATATTTATCGAACACATGTATAGCCAAGTCAAAGGCCCATGGGCGGCATAAAAACCCTGACACCAGGTTAGGCACTAACCACACGATAAAGAAGAAGAATCGGATATTTATCTTTATGTTATAAGTTTTATTTTTAGTTACCTTCTACAGATATAGTTATATATGTATTAGGTACATACATAGTATCAATACGTGTATACTTCATGCATTATTCATTTTCTAACAAATCGCTAACTCTGCTAATGGGCACGCGAAGGCATTCAGTTTGTTTTGTTTTGAATGGGGAGCAAACACGGAAAAGACAAAGGTGTACTGAAGGTAGCTTCGTACTAATTATGTTATTAGGTGTAATTATGTACCTGTATACCTGTAAGACCAGTTGGAGTAACGTAAAGTTATGACGATTTTCATCTCGCAGAAGATGAATAACGTCGCTATTTCAATAGGTACAATGATTGTTTTTTTTTTTGAGATTAAAAAAAAAGTGTCTGAAATTACTTTTACCTAACATAGTTTTTTTGAAATTCATAAAAAAATAACTTACCTAGAAATAAGAAAAATTGTTTAGAAATAGCAGACAGACATTCTGTTAATTTTGTTTTAATATTTGTACGCCGTTGACGGCAAAACATAGATAACTTTGAACTTTAGATTTAATTTTACACCTTGTACACCTCTGTATAAAAAATAAAAAACTTTGACTTTGACTTTGATTTATTGGTAAAATGGTTTAATGTCGGTTGAAATATTAAATCGTGATTTATAATTTGTTATTAAACGACTTCGAAGTCTTGTGTATTTCGAGAATCAAGACAAAATTAAAGAGAGTACAGTGTAAAGTTTTGCGTAGCGTAGCGTAGGCCCGCGTAGCGCAACGTAGGCCCGCGTAGCGTATCGTAGGCCCGCATAGTGAAACTTAACCTCGCATAGCGTATCGTAGCCCTGTTCGTAAGAGCTTACACGAGGAATAAAACTAGGAGTTGTATTTACTTACTAATTATCTACTTTTTATAGACACAATTTTTCCCCGTAGTGTAAGAACCTGACTAGCTACATATTGGAATTAGTGACGCTAAAATCAAGTTACATGATTTATAGTTGAACAAAGAAAACAAATCGTAAATTCAATATTGCTGTAACAAATCGCACCGTGTGTTTATGAAACTCATTTTGTTGTAAAGCGATAAGAGAACACAAAAAGCAATACATTTAAATAAACGTGCATAATGTTGCAACTTACCGCTATGCTAATTAGAGCTACTTATTGAATAGTTTTTGCTCCACGGTCTTGATAAAAATGCGACAATTTCAGCTTTATTTTTTGCTCTAGTAATTGTGACAATCATCTTCTAAACATTATATAATAATTTTTAAACATTTCCGTGAGTCAGAAATGGCGCATAGCTAGCCAGCTGCTGTTAACAGGCTAGCGGTACTTTGCTAAGTCGGAGGATGCATGTCTGTGATAGCCCTAATAGGTACTACGACTGTTCCGATGGTATCAAAGTCTCCCCATCTGCGTCCCCGACCGCTAAAGCGTGGGGTCCTGCGTTCGATTCCCGGGGCGGATAAGTGTTATTGGATTTTTCTATTCTGAATTTCTCAGTAATATCCCGGAGTTCGAAAGTTGGTGGTGTGGCACCCACGTACTTAGAAAAGCGCGTACAGCCGTTGGTCCCGCGCCTAATCTTTACCCGGGCATGCGGATTGCAGTCCCATCGGACTATTAGAGTATAGAAACAGAGAGTGTCACCTGTATTTGCTTGTATAGTATCTCCTGCGTACTCGGGTCATCTCCCTTGGGATTAGCCGTCGTGACCGAAATTCAGTCCACTGTAAACACAAAAGTGGGTTTATTTAGACAGGACTATAAAATATAATTCATTAAGAGCGTTTACGCCGTCCATGCGCTGTTTGACTCCAAAACAGTACTTTTCAAACCCTTTAATACCATCAACCCTTTATTTTACAAAAATGATAATTACTAATAACTTTAGGAAATTTCGTTGTCTCAATAGTTGGGGAGAAAAATATTTCAATTAATAGAGTATTGGTAAATTGTATCAAGATAACTCAACAGAGGTTTTCTTAATTTCCCTTTTAGCGTCAGTTTCGACGCTCTAATTATAGGAAACCACTGGCAAACCTAATTAGATTTTTTTTTTTACCTATTGCTAAGATCCTAAGGAATATAGTTGGAGAAGAAAATTTTTTGATTTAGGTTTCTTTATATAAGAAATTAAAGTTCAAACAATGTAAAATATTAAGGAATTAAAATGATTTTTTCACCGATATATCTTACTTGATTTAATATAATAATAGCATAATATAATAGAAGAACATATGCTTTAAAACATCCAATTTAAAATTTCAAATAATTTACAGTGATTATTTTTCTATAAATATTTGAAAACTACTATAAATCACTGCGCGCGAGCAATTTCAAATCAGACCGCCGCGAGGCTTTCTAGAGAGAGGACATGTCGCTCGGCGCTCTGCCTGACCCGAGTTGACCTTAGTCGTACTTGGAAGGATAGCGGACGTTTATAGTGTGATTAAAAATTCTTGGTACTTTGATGATTAAATTTTTTTATTATTATTTTTGATGACTGACAATATTTTTAGTGAGAACCAATATCTACCCAATTTTTTTACATACGAATTTTATTTATTAAAACTTTTACTTATTTTTTTGTAAATAAGAACATAAATTGTTTTTAAAGTTAACGCCAACCTATTGTATTTCCCTCATAAGAGGTGTCACTAAGAGGAACATCGCGTCAGGTTAAAATATAATATAAAATAAACGTAAGTAAATCCGTATAAAGTGATTTATTTGAATAGAATAAGAAATATTTATTAATCAGTCACAAATCAATAATAATTAACGAAGTTCGGTTTCTTTCTAAAGTTTAGATCAACAAATTCATGTTTGAATAACTAAAAAACGACTTTAATATTAATCATAATTATAGCTATACTTGCAATATATTATTGAATACTTATTTTATGCACTCGTACTTTAGTAATCCGTGTACGTTCAAATTCAAATTCAAATTAAATTTTACTACAACAATTGCACTCGAACGGATCATAGTGGGTTAGTTTGACTATAGCGCGCGAGAGCGCGCCAGCGCTATACACACAGGCACGCGCGCTTCTGTGTGTGTAAAAAATGCATTGAATTACCTAAACTTGACTTCGCGCGATAGACGTAAACGCTCTTAAGCGAAGCATATTTTTATTTATTGGTTTTAATAAAGTATACTTACTTTTAATGAGACAAATCAAAGTAATTAACTATTTACAAAGCACGTCATCAACGCGTCACCATAGTAAGTACTACGTACCTAACTACACTACACGCTAATTTGAAACAACAGCATACATACACTTGCAACGTTTATTATTACTTTATGGTATTTTAAACAAATAATTCAGATTACCGTAAAAGCACTAAATACCATCATAAACATAATCGTAAGCGTGTAGCCTCCATATGGAGCGACTGCCAATCAGTCCGCCATAACCCGGTTTCAGGGTCGGTAACGCGTCCGGCCCTGGTTCGAGCCATGGTCCGGAGCGAGACGGAATGGGAAGCCGTTACCTCCTTTTGCGAAGCAGTCATGCTAGCAAAGGAGGAGGCGGAACGTGAGAGAGAGCGTTCCTCCTCACGTCCCAGCCGCCGCGGGAGACGCACCGGGCGTCGGGGGCCACGTGGTGGCCCCCGGCTACCGTAGACGCGGGCCTGTGGACGGTGAGCTAAGGGCTAGCTCGCCGTCCCTCCGTCATAGGACGACAGGCCGTGTCGACGGCGCGTTCGTGTTCCACGCGCGCCTCAAAGAGATGTCAGCATAGGGAAGGGGCCCGCAAGGGCCGATGCCTGCCGGGTGCTGCGGGTTGTTCGAAAGAGATACCGCGGCCCCGGAACACAAAGGGCGATGAAGGAACATGGGTGGGTTTTAGTCAGTAAAAGTCTGACACACCCTCCCGCTCAGCCCAGAGCGGGAGAAGTCATTTGATGATTTCCCATCCGAAAAAAAAAAAAAAGGGTCGGTAACTGTATTGGTAAGAAGGGCTGTCAGACTAACGGAGACCTATCTACCCATAACGACTGTCAAATATCTACAAATGACAGCCAGGAGGAACGATGGGAAAAAACATATGAATATGGCTGCTACCAAATACCAAAAAACAAATCGTACGTAATGCTCGACTGTCATTGACGTTTTATCGTATATGGATGCAGCAAGCTCACACCATGTTTGTTGGTGCCCTTGATCTAAATCATAATCTAGATGCACCAATTTCTTTCAATTTCGAGTTGTCTTAGCTATACATGGTATAAGGACGTGGACGTGGTTTGACGGCACAGTTGGCCCAGTAGCCGAGCGATTCGCTGATGCACTCCATGTCGCGAGTTCGATTCCTGCACTTAACAAATAAGGTGGGTGTACCATGGAAGGCCACTCTAATAAATAAACAGTTATTATTCGTTCATATACTGGATAAATGAAACGAACGAATATTTAAGTAATACTTTGTTTTATTCCGTAAAATATAAACCACTTTTTTAAATTTCAGATTTGATCAATATTGATTAAACTTAAGTTTCATTGAACTCTTAAAAATGGCCTTGCTAGGAACAAGGCTCCTTAGAAGGCCATTATAATAAATCAGTCATTTAACACTAACAGTTACTAAATAGCCATTAAATCTACAATAAAAAGAAGTGGTTTATATATTACGTAATAAAACAAAGTATTACTTAAATATTTGTTAGTTTCATTTATCCAGTAAATAAACGAATAATAACTATTTATTTGTTAGAGTGGCCTTCTATGGTACACCCACCTTATTTTAACGTCGCCGATTTCCGATATCAATGAAGCAAGGGACCGTACTGCCAAAATAGTGGCGCGAGCGATTCACCGCCGCGTCTGTGATTTCTAGTTCGATGGATGTTTATGTAGATAGAAGGAATTTGTCATCACATGGCAATAACTACGAAATTTTAATAATTGGCCTTCGAAGGAGCATGGCCTTCCATGGTCCACCCACCTTATATACAGGTAGTTGTTCCGGGTCTGGATGTTTGTGTATGTTTAAATGTTTGTAAACGCATTCACAATACTGGAGAAAATCCTAGTGGTGGTGCAACATTAAAAAAAGGGATATCTACGACCATGAATTGAGAACCCCGGTAGCAAACTTATCCACGTGTTCAGGACATCTTTCCGAACAAACCTTCCCCCCACATAGAAAATTTTGCACGGTTAAAAAAAACAGCTGTTTCCTACAAAACTGCTATGACTAACAAACTGACCTACACGGTCAAAATGTATGGAACAGGTGATTTAAAAAAAAATTATATGTGGGGAAGTTGCGCAAATAGCGAATGATGTACTGATTACGTGGTAACAGTTTTAGCGTCTTTGTCCTTTCCAGCCCGTATTTTGCATTGATTTAGTAGCGAGTTTAGTTCAAGTAGCAAATTAGTCCGTCCAAAAGTGACAGTGTTTTCTGTGTGCCTTTAAGGTTTACCTAAACACTAAATGAAAACCGAGTCTTTGACGTTATCTACATATACTTAGTATTATAAAGAGGTAAAGTTTATTTGTAACTTTGTATATAGGGGGTAATCTTCGGAACTACTGATCCGATTCTAATTTGTTCACTGGTACAAAGCTACGTTATTCGTGGGTGCTATGGGCTATAAATTATATTTTTATCATGCTTATTAGCCGAATTATCACAATTTTTGCGGACTAAGTCGCGGGCGAAATGCTAGTATAACATAAATTCAAGGGAAATGATAACAACAAGGGAATTGCTTAACATGGTTAAAACCTCTAACCGCAGCGCTATTAACAAAAAGTTAAATAAGCGGGTTAATTCTGTGAAAAACCCGACTTCCTTGTCGCAAAACTACTTATAAAAAAAAACTAAAAGTCAATACTGCTTTTGTTCTTAAGTATCTTACCTACATACTTACCTCTACAATAATAAATGCAGCAAATCTCACGAAGCCGACAACTGAGCATCCTGTACATCAAACTAAGAAACCCTATGCAAAAAATATTGCTCGGAAACGACTTTTTATTGAGGTGAAAAATCACGGTAAAGCTCAATGTAACGCACCCAAAACATTGGGCAACTATGGATGCATTAAATAGCAAACGGTTCATGAACGTATTTAAAGTAAAGTTATAACCTTAAAAACTAGTATTAAAAAAAAAAACAAAACTTGTGACAACGTTGTAACTTTGACCACCAATATCACAGTAACTAGAAGGTTTCCAGGTATGGTCCAGAATAAAATAAATATCGCAATGACGAGAAAACAAGTGCATGTCGGCGTCAGTAAGGGTCTAGTTAAACCCTTTATAAGACAATCTGCAAAGGGAGCTTCCTCATTTCACTCATCAAAATGATCATGAGTGAAGATTTCCTCAAGTTAAATTTCTTTTTGCAGTATCGCTGTTTTACGTTAGTTATTTATCTTTTTTCTTTATACGAACTGGATGTCTTCCTTGAGAATTGGAAAGAAGTAGCCCAGAATCGTGACCGTTGGAAGGAATGGAGGGAGGCCTTTGCCCAGCAGTGGGACAGTATGGGCTAGCTATAATAATAATTTATCTTTGCCCTCTAACACAACATGACATCACGCCTGTAATCATCGAAGGGTTAAGCAAGTCCCTTGTAATAAACCCAAACGAAACAAAAAATTACGTCTTCATCAGCTGCTTTTCATCCATTTTGTTTGCGGTAACACTGAATGACCGGCGGTGTTATCTGCCTATAACCAGAATTCAATTGTGAAGGAAATAAGCATGTGTTCATTAATTTCTATTTGGGTAACGACATGCTGATCAAAAACGCAACGCGATTATGTCTGATTCTCCGCGGATCCTTTACCATTGAACTCCACATAAACAAAAATGGAATTTTTCTTCGGGCTTAAGTTTATTTTGCGTACGCGCCAAATATTATACTAGGATTGTACAAAGCCTTGTTCGTCTAGTAATCGCAAGTAAGAATGCTGAGTATGATGTCTTGGTTTCGATTCCCGGGTCGTGGTTAGTGTTATTGCGTTTATCCATCAGGAATTTCTCAGTGGCAGCCACAGAGTCTGGATTCGTGGCCGGTTGATGGCAATAGGCTCGCCCCCTATTACATGACACTTGAACATAACTGGAGAAATAAGGGTGTATTGTCAGGTACACCTCTGCCTAACCCTTCGTGGTGTTTTGTTAAGTTATTATACCAAGTGTAATAAATAATTAAAAACTAGCTCTCATTGCATTCATCATTATGAACAACTTTTATTAAGGTGCCAACACTTCATTAATTCAAACCCTTTAGGGCTCATTCACATGGCTTCCGTCATTGACAATCCGCCATAAAACACGATACGTCATGACGAATGGACGTTCACATTGCATACGGAATCGTGTTTTATCATGATCCGGCAAAAAAAAAAGAATTGGTGTTCACAGTAGCTTCGTGATTTATCGGGAGCGAGTGCATCAGCGAATCCGTTACAAAAAATTCACGATTCGTGATTTTTTACGTACGTTATTTTTAAAAGACAAAACGTGATTTAAGACGTGTCCGTAATTTTACATGATTCGTGATGCGTGTGAACACGGGCATTTAAAAAGCAATGCCGCCATCAAAAAAAAAATGACGGGTCGTGAAAAAAGACGATACTTCAAAAAAAAACGAATCGTCCTCGTGTGAACGGGCTGTTAGAGAGTGTATTTTAAATGCTCCTAGAAATAGTGCTATATTCACTAAAAATATATTCACTAAAAAATCTTCGTGCGTATCCTTTTAGTGAATATAAGATTTTTGATGCGAACAAAAAACATACAAAATAAAGTATGTTTTTTGTTCGCAATTATCTGGCATAATTAATTACTTACATTGCTTGCATTGTTTTTACTGTTCCTTGTCAGCAACTTTTGATTAGTTCTACGGTAATCTGCGGTGAGCCGCATAAATTTTCCTTAACTATTAATTCTTGCTATAACTACAATAAAATTACCAACGACTTTTATACGTATAGCGGAATAATACCATTGCACAAAAAAAAAAACAAAACTAAAGTAGATAAATACTAAATTGAAATGTCGTATGTCACTTCCTGAGGTGGTCATGAATTCATGATAAACAATAATAAAACCATGATCATGAACCCTGCCATATTAATGAATCCTATAAACCACTTACACATAAAATTCAGTGAAACAAGAAGTAAGAAGTAGGTATCGATCGCTATCTTCATTACAAAAACATAACAATTTGTGAATTGCTGAGCGAGTTTTCAAAAGATCGAATGATCGATGAACTTGTTCCGTGATTTTTTTTTTTCTTTTTAATATTCAATTTGACTGCGAAATATCATGTTCAGTATCTTATGCCTCACGTCCTGCCCTATTTTTTAATCATTACGAGTTCCAACTGCTCGGTGTGGCTGAGTTTTGGCCGAAGCTAATATAAAATCTTCACGATTACCCACCACGAACAAGAGGAATGTTATTAGTTATGATGAGTTGATAATTATTGTGATCAAGAGCGACAGTTTTTCGACTAGTCTTAATTGAGCATAGCAACATACTTCACATTAAGTTAGAACCAACTAGAATCAGCTTAATCAGACTTGATTAAGTATTATTTTTGCAAAGTCACAAAGCTGATGACTGATCCCTCAATGGAGCGAATCGATTGTTCCACCACCTTGGGCAAACAAAAACGACTTAATTTAAGTGTAGAACGAAAAACAATACTTAGCAACTGTTTGTGAAGTGGTTAAAATGTTTTAAATAATAAAGAAGCGTACGCATTGTGTTTTATATCATTTCTCCGTCAAATATAAAAAATAATTGACGAATATCCATGAATATGTCTGCCATTAAGTCATCCATTGTTTAATTGTTTGCCAGTTGCATGTCAGAAACAAATAATGATTTAGGCTTAACAAACCGTCAGTAATTAGCTTTACCTCCTCTCATACAGAGGAGGTTTGTATTACATCAATGAACATTGAATAAAACTTTCAGTTAGGTAGCATTTTGGCGTATCCTGGGTCGAGCAAGTTTGACTCCGTTTTTCCTCGGAAAGCACGTTAAGCCGTTAGTCCCGCGCCTAATCTCTCTCTGGTCGTGTCGGATTGCCGTCCCGTAGGGCTGGAAAGGAACAGAGAGTGCACCTGTGTCTGCGCACACACATGTGCACTATAATATCCCCCGTCATGACCGAAGACTATATTGTGGCTTGTGGCGTACATTCGAGAAACACATTCTGTCCTGAATACTGGAAGTTTGTGTGTGGGTACTATGTAGGTAGTTGAATCGGGTTGTCATATTGGAGCCATCATAAACTGGGGCTACTAGTTAATTGTCATCTCAGACACAGAGGGCTCTAGATTGTAACATATACATACTATATTGATTTCCCGATCGATATTCAGCCATGTGCAAGAGCCATACATATAACACAGAACAATAATATATTTCTCTTTCACAGACTACCAGCATCCGTTGATTACTCGTTTCTATCTGTTATGTTTGTGCCAGTATGTATCTATCTGAAAGGTCTTTCATCACGTTGAAACCGCCCGACCTTCCCTTTCACCTCACTCCAACCCCGAGTTGCAGATGTACGAAACAAAAATGGACGATCTAAAGAATTATTTATTTTATTAAATTTTAATTCGCCGATGTTGGCGATAAGTCTGCGAGGTTAAAATGGGACTGGGTGAGTGACATTTCCAGGTTGAGCCAGGACAGATGGGCCAGAATCGTCGCACAGTGGTTTCCTGAAGATGGTCGTCGTCACCGAGGCAGGCCCAAGAAACGCTGGCGTGACGATTTGGACTCGTTCCTGACGAATCGGCCAGAGAAGGCAAAACACCGGGAGAGTTGAAAAGGAATGTGGAAGGCCTTTGCTCAGCAGTGGGACAGAATAGGCTAACATATATATATAAACGCGACTGCTGAGCATGAGGTCTTTCGATTCCCATGTCGGGCAGTGTTATTGGGTTTTCTAGCTGGATTTTTATTAAAGCCACAGTGAATCTAGATTTATCTGGTTTGATAGTAATTGGCACGCCCCCTATTACAGTCATGGGACTTATTCATAACTGATGAAATGTGGATGTACTATTAGGTACACCTTTGCCTAACTCATCAGGGGTTACAGGCGCGATGTTATGATATCTTCTTCTTCAACCGGTGACCACCCAATGCTGAGTGTATGTCTCTTCCAAATCTCTCCACTTTTAATGTTATGTTAAGTAATTACTTATATGGCTGCAAGTATCTGTTGGAACAGACTTTGAATGGTTTGTAAAACTGCAAATATGCAGTTTGGCTAGACTAGATGCGAAAGGCTGCGAACCGGGTGCAGTGAGCAAACGTGACAAATTTGTTGTGGAATGCGAGAGGTTGAGTTGCTTTGTTGACAATGCTAAGAACAATGTTACATGCTTAGCAGTTTTTTTTACGAGGATGCATAAAATGATACTCCAATCCAATCGAATTAGTGGACCAGAAGCGAAATGTTGGACTTTAATAGATACTGACTTATAACTTTTTTTGGGCAACATTAAACCACATTTGAAAAAGTCGTTTCTTTCTGCGGATATTATAATAAAAAAAAAATACCTACACAATAATCTATAAGAGAAAAGTTAAATTACCTGTTTAAATACCAACGATCGACATTTCGTTAGACATATTCTGGGTGGTTAGTCACTATCAACCTCGGTGTCGGAGTCTGACTAATCACATCACAATCACACCAATCTTAATAAACTATTCTATTATTTTCCATATGCCTTACTTCGTAGAATAGAACACCTTGGTGACATGTCATGTATTTGTACTACCGGAAGGCGGAAGGACTTAACCGTCAATTTAAGATTTATGCCTCATCTAATCTAGATCATTTATGCAGAAATGAGCCTTATAAAGATAGCTTTAATCAGTTGTCTCTCTTATGTGTTCTATTATGAGCACTTACTTGTATCACTCAGTGCATGTTATAATGAACTTCCGTGGTACAAGAATTAATCAGAAACCTATCATGTCTCATTAACTATTGTTGCTTGTAATCTTACAAGGTTTTATCGAGTAATAACTTGATACACGAGTTTACTAGTTCTTTATGTTCTTGAAGTGTAATTATAGAGTGTCCACGTGTTTATTAGCATCATAACATCATGCCTGTAATCCCCCAAGGGTTCGGCAGAGGTGTACCTAATAGTATACTCACATTTCGCCGGTTATGATGTATCAGGGGGCGAACCTATTGCCATCAACCAGGCACAAATCCAGACTCCGTGGCTGCTACTGAGAAATTCCCTATGGAAAAACCCAATATCACTGCCCGACCCGGGAATCAAACCCAGGACCCAGGACCCAGGACCCAGGATCATGTTCAGCTGCCGCGGTTGCGACCACTAAAACAACGAGGTAGTCCACGTGTTTCTTGATTGTCCATAATCACGTGTCAGCCATAATAATGTAATTTTTGATGGGCTGTAAGCTCCGACACTCCAGCTAAATAGAGTGACGACCATAGAGGTGGTTGGGACAGACTGAAGAGAACCCCCTCACAAAATCTTTGCGATGCAAAGGACTAGGATATTATGCTGAATTGATTGAATGATTAAGAGCTACTTTTCCGAGTGAGTGATGATGTTTTTGCTGCGTGCGCTAGTCTCACTATGCAAAGCATGTTAAGCCGTTGGTACCGGCTGTCATTTGTAGATCTTCGACAATCGTTACCAGAAGCCAAAAGCCCGAAAGTATGACAACCAGTCTTTCCAAGGGGTATTACTTGGTTGTGAAACTCAGATAGGCAGTTGTTCCATGTAAAATACTGGTATTCACCTGCATCCGGTTAGACTGGCAACTTACCCCAACATATTTGGGAAAAGACTAGGTAGATTTCGATGATGAGCCATTCACAAAATGTACATACCGATATATTAAAATAAATAAGAGATACCGCACAATATCAAAATATTCCTACATCCCAGGATGTTTCTCATTTACGTTCCGTGTTTCACGTGGCTTGCATCGCTGAGCGCAGTGAAAACATCCCGCCTGTGCCGCTTGCATGTGTTAGAGTTCCCTAGGGCAATTGGTTGTATTTTTATTTTATTTTATTTAGTTTTGTTTAATTTATATTATTTTTTAATAATTTAGGTGTAACCTACAGTTGTGACTGCAGCAGGAAGAAGAAGATGAATTTATTTAAAGTAGATGAGATGATATAATTTAAAGTTATTGCCACTTAAAAGGAGTGATTGCGAAATGGCTAGATTTCGGATCGCGCGTGGCCTCGTGAGTTTGACGAATTTGAAATGTTGAACCCTTGCGTTGTACAGATCAACGCAATTCGGTGGTTAGGTACACTTTGACCTTGAGCTGCCCTAACATCGTACTAAAGAATAAGCGGCTGACATGTGGCCTATAAGCGGTATGAAGAGCAGGGTGTAACGTTCTTCATCCCCCATAGAAAAGGGAGTATCCTCCGACCACACGGGTGTTGTGTCTGGTTGCGTACTGCTCGACAGTTGTCGTGTTTTCCTACATAATAATCGGAGTCACTAAATTGTTTGTTTTTTGTGTACAAATAAAACATTATTTATATATTTGTTTAGTCTAAAGTCACGGATAACTGTAATAGCGCGATTCAGAATTTTGATGTTAGTTCTGCTTTTGTGGCATAGATGGCGCTGTAGTACTTTTTGTACCGTCCGCTACAGGCCTACTGTTCTACTATTGAGCGGTCTACTTTAGTTACTGAGAACACATTATTCTGGCATTGACTAAATTAGAGAGTTTATTTTTAATAGTCATATTTTGCACAAAACTTTTTTCCACTGAAAAAAAGCTTTAGATCCTTTGTAAATTTTCTCCTACTTCTACTTATCCCTAAACATCTTAATTAACGCCGTAGGCTCCTTTTATAGTAGACTTGTTCTTTTATTTAGTACGGAACCTTATGTTACAGTTCTGTTTATAGATTTGTTTACAGTATCTATAATGAACATGCAGAAGGGTGATAAAAGCGCTCTCGTCATATCATGCGCATGAATGAGCTCCGTTGACATTTTTATTATTAAAAACACGACATTCACCTACTTCTTTATAGGTATCTTATGGAGTTTTTTGTTATATATATTTTTATGTACTGACGTATTTAATTAAGTTGACAGTGTTTATATGGATGTTCAGTTAGGTATTTGGACAAATACACATGTGCGAAATAATAATTGGTCGGTAGCATACATCATACATAACATCGCGCCTGTAATTCCCGGAGGTAAAGATTTAGATACAAGGGTTCAAGGTGTCGAGACTATTAAATACGCATTTTCATTATGTATTAATATAATTTTCATAAGTTAGACAATGAGTGATGAGCGTCACACGTTGTCAACCAGACAGTTGAGGATTCTAGGTGGCCAGTATATAACAGAGACGATTCTCGGAACCCTGATCATATGTGTCTAATGATCAAGTTTGTAAGCGTAGGTTACGAGGCGTATTGCAAAAAAACGCAAAATTGCAAGGTTTCCTCGTTGAAATTGTATGTTATTCGTTCGTTGTTTCAAATAACAATTACTTGTTAAAAATAGTTCGTTTCCTCTACTACAATAATAATAAAGCGAATATTAGATAAATTATTAATTTATCCAGTAATAATCAGTCTCCCGGTGCATGTTTAGACAAAAACTCACGGAGACGTGATTTGGGAGCTCTAATTTGTAGATTCTATTGTTATATGTATTGTAATATTTTTTCATCTTGAAAATATCCCCAACTTTAATAATGATAGAATACATTTTCGTTATATGCCTACAATGTAAAGAAAAAAAAATGGACCTAATCAATTAGTGACCGAAGACTTCGAAACAAGCCCCTTAAGTACTCGAAATCCCGAAATATTTTCAAGAAAAGCGATGTCATCTTTTATTGTCAGGAAATTGAATAGGTACTACAGAGAACAGTTACTTTGACATTTAAAGTCTACTGTACTGTCTCTGTTACCTTTTCACGCCTAAATGGTTGAGGGCTAGGATATAGGATACTTTTTACCTTGGTAGTACGTTCCTGTGGGGGTAATTTCCAATTTCCATGCCGACGATGCCGGCTAAAGCTAGAATAGCAATGCATACATGAATACAATGCAAGCAATGGACATGAGATGCATAAGGTTAGATGTGCAATACTCTCTGTATTTGTATTGGTACATACGACCTTATGCTTCTGATGTCGAGACATAGGTACATCAAAAATTCACGCCTTTTTTCCAATAAATACCTCAGATCGATATTTCGTTACCAGTTGCCAGTCTTTGCTTCCGGCCTTAGAATTCTCTCGGGGAGATTATTAGGCGCTAACGATGTGTTGAGCTTAGAAATTTGCATAAAAAATTACATCACGACCGCCACCACTCATACCAAGTGTTCGTGTAAGTGACACACATTACGTGTCAAAGACAGCAGCCAGTACTGACCGTAACCTCGCCTGATGGTAATTGATAGCGGTTATCATTGCAATCTCTTAATCACATGAGGAAGTCGATTCTTAACTATCAGAATGTTGCAAATTAGACAAACAAATGAATGAGTAATTCTTATCACTCCGAGGAGACCGAAATGCCGAATTGCGTGCAGCTGTTAGAGAAGCCAGTACTTACTTATGAAATTCGTGGCACCGAAAACGTGTTGAGCAAGGAAAACCTGATTGAGTGGAGATTCATAGATGACTCTGTCCTGGAATGTTAACACGATTGAAATCGTGTCCTGTCTGTCCCGTTGGTTGCACATAACAGGAGCTGATGGACGTTAAAAAAGTGCCCACCTCGTCGCCTGAGCTCAAAATGGCGCCTGGTAAATGGCCATCGACACACCAAGAAGAAGTGTTGAGAGCACAACTTCTATCAGAGATCGTGTTCAAAGTTATTGCTTTCTATACATCAGTAATTGCCCAAAATGCCAACTTACCGCCCTTACGGGTTAGGTACATCCGAATGATCGCCAACTAATACCAGATTTACCAATACTGGCTTTCGTTGAGGCGATTGATCCACATTTATGTCAATTAAATGGTGACACGCAAGTTGCCTTATTTGGAAAGTGTTGACAATACCGCATGCCGCGTCTAGCAGCGGCCGACGAGGCGCCTCCGAGCTCTAAGACAGACATGACTGTGTGGCATATCTACTGACTTTGACCTTGGAATGCGTAGCGCGCTTTTGTTTCCGGCAAGAGTTTAATTGGTTTTAAGAAAACCTGATAACAGTTTTGATGGCAGACAGATAAAATGCAGATTTTCTTGATAGTTTTAATTGACATCTGACAGGAACAAACAAAATAACGAGAATTATGCGAGAGATGGAGCAAGTGGGTCTTGGAGTGGAGATCGAGCATAGGGACGCCCCAGCGATGAGGGCCCGACAACCTGAAAAGGTGGCTGGGTTAGCGCGATGCAGAAACCAGTGCTGTCTCGCATCATATGAGTAGTACAGCAGTGGACTGTGACAGGCTGACTTGACTAAGGAATACGTAAACATGCTTCACATAACAAATTGACCCGTGCTAAAAACGTTACGCATCCGAATTTCGGAAATGGTTTTCTCGGAAGGTCCAAGGATTGTTTTGTTTAAACTCGATTGGTATTCGACCGGAAAAACTGATTAAATACCACATTTTTTCCTTTTGTGAATCAGCGATAAAAGCTGTACAATCAGCAATCTGCATAGTTGCAAGATGTAGACGATATTCCTAGATAACGATTAAATAACGTATGTACGATGAAAACGATGCGTAGTAAGCAGTATAGTGGATTGATCAGACAATTTTATTATGACAACGATGAAAGAAAAAATTTACATCAAATTAAATCGAACTAAGTACCCAATGAGATTCTTCTACGGACAGTCTTTAATTGTGTTGTTGTCTTCAAATTCTAGAAACCTGAATATCCAATGACATTTCTGGAACGCAAATGACACGTCATTTGGGTATTATATGGGCCATGGCGTCATTAATTTACTTCAACTGGATACAAACGTCATGCATAATATCTTTAGAATTAATTAACTTGCCAGTCTGTCTGTGGTTTATTCTTGGGATTTAGATTTCCATAGCATGACTATGAAAAACGTGCAAAATATCCGTTGTTTTTAATGCTATGCTAATTGAGAAGAAAACCAGTCATTCAGTCAATTGAGTTAATATTTAAATTGCATTTCCCATCGCATAAATCTATACTTCTATACTGATATTATAAATGCGAAAGTTTGGATGGATGGATGTTTGTAACTCAATCACGTCAGAACGGCTGAGTTCGGATCTGCATGAAATTTGGCACAGAGATAGATTATAGTTTGGAATAGCATATAGACTACTTTTAATCCCGGTAGGACGATCCCGTGGATCAATTATCGACTCCACGCGGGCGAAGCCGCTGGCATAAGCTAGTCAAACATGAATGAAAAAATACAAAATGACACTCGAACATTTGAAATAACTGCAGACTTTAATTGAAATTATGCTAAGACTAGATAACTCGATCGATGTTTTATCTATTTAGCAATTACATTTAATACCTATTATCTAGATGAAGTATTTATGTAATGACAAAGCGACATTTTGTTTCCGTTATAAGATTATAGGATCTATATGCTAGCCTAGATTACGTTTGATTAATTATTATGTTGCTACTAACTAAGATTTAGCAGTGCAATATTGCGATAGGGCCGAACGCTACGATTGGTTAATCTACAGAGTGTACCAGAAAAGTGTGGTTATATTTAAGAGTGTGGTACAGACAATCGAACTGCACAATTTTCTCTATGGGAACTACATCGAAATCGCGAAAAAAATATCAGGTGTCCCATACATAAGGATTGAAGGTTTATAAAGGACAGCTGATTATTTTTTCGCGATTTAGATGTTGTTCCAATAGAGAAAGTCGTGCAATTTGATGGTCTTAAATATGACCAAAACTCTGGTACACATTGTAGAGGGTATGTACCAATAAGTCCGTGGAAGTGGAAGGTGGTTCTAGGGCATACAGGTTTTTCCACAATGTTTTACTTCATCACTTTGAAAACAATTATTCAGACAGGTAAATTTTGCGTTGAAGCCAAAAACTGCGTTCATTAAAACTTGACGTAGCTACAATTAATTAATATTGTCTAGGAACGCAAGAAAGGCATAGACAACAAAGAGATTAATATTTGTCATTGAGATGTCGCTTTATTCTTAGTTTTAGAATTCATAAAATTAGTCAAGCTTGTACAATTAGGGTTCCGTGTGACTTGATTATCCATTTATGTCTAACAATAATATTCTCTTCATTTATTAATCCTTTTTCTTCGTCTCTCAAATCGGTACGTACTGAACAATAGCTCAAGCCTTTGTTAAAATCTTGGTAGAAATGTTAGCCAGCCTGCCAAAAGGATGGTAAGTAGTGTAATAATTATGTATTTTATTCAGTAGCAGGGACAAAATTTTTGATGAGATGACGAGTAATACTAGAAGTATGGAAGAATAACACCCGTATCTATAGTCAAGTTAAAGTTATTACTTGAGTTTAAGTAATTACTTGTGAAATTTTTTTTTATGCAATAGACAAGAATTTAAACGAAGTAAGAACCGTCAAAGAAAGCAAAGATAAGAATCCTAACTTTTTACAGTTCTAACTTCAAGCAATTATTAAACTACATCGTATCTTAAATAATGACATTTAGGTACTCAAGTAAACACTTTGACTTGTTTATAAGATACCTACGGGTGTAAGACATGCTGCGGCGACCCGAAATAAATTGGGATAAGGGCAGGAGAATGATTATGAGTATGGACCCAATTTTTCTGATGGTAAGATCAGAAAAGTCAGAGCAAGTAAGTATTCCAAAGACACGTCGCAGCTTATGTACAGTCAGCGTCAAAAATATCAGGACGAAGAGACTGTTCAAAATGATATCAACAACTAAGAAAATTAAAGTTCATCTCAATTGGATAACGTTCTTGTTAGAATTGCAGTTGTCATGTACTGTTTTCGTTCTGAAACATTCCTTGTGTCATCGAGTTCATATTTAATTTACTTATTTCTTTATATGATTTTGAACATTTTGTTCGTCTCAATATTATTGACGCTGACTAAACCTTTAACTAACTAGAAAATTCATTATATAAGTAAACATAATGAATTCAACAACCATTCAGCCTAGTCAAGAGATATGATTTAGTAATTAATTTAAACTGGGTACGCACAATACTTTAATAGATATTTAATGGGTATGCATGTATTTTATCTAGCCGTGTTTATGTCAACGGTTATAATAATTTGCGATCGTTTGTTATTGAAATAGGTCTAGCAAGGTCTTAGGTGCGTAGGATAGGTACTACCTAAGCCTACCTTGGTAACCGCTGGGTATTTAAATAACCCCAAAAGTTATAGCAACTTGGAATCTAAATACTTAACACTGTTTCGAAGTTAATCACTTAGGTGCCTCCAGAGCCCCTTAGCCGAAAATTTATAGTGTCACGTACCTAACAAAAATCATTTACAAGTATCTTGAAAGACGGTTTCCTGGTTTGTTTTTTTGCGCCAATATTGTGGTATATCTACATGTCCTGTCACATCATCATCCGTCTGCCTGTGTTCCACCTTACATGCACTAACACGTTTTATTTCTTCTAAGTATTCTCCCCTGTCACCCGTCACCCTATTATTAACTCCTTTTTTCTTTCAAGTTATTTCTCACATAATTCATCTATCATTTATTTGGTCTGCCTCTCTCTCTCTTCATCCATTAACATTTTTAACCAGCGTCGGGCACTAGTTGTCCGGCATTTTGCTGAACTGGGCCTATTTGGCGCAGCCGTGAGGCACACAATATTTCTTGGTTAGTTTAAATTTTATTTTACATTTGCTTTTTTTTATATTTTGTATTGTGTACTTGTGGCGTGTGCCAATAAACGTTTTTTCTTTCTTTCTTTTTCTTTTTTACATTAATTACTCGTTCAGTAACGCATGTGGCGTTTAATTCCTTTTAATCTTGTTCTAGATTAAAAGGAATTAAACGCCACATGCGTATAAAGCTTTTTTTTATTAAAAAAACACACACACACACACCCACTAAATAATGTAATGAATGTTGTTGAATTGTCAAAATGATGATTGATTGCACATTGCATTGTGCGTTATGCGTTAGTCACCTTGACTAGTGTCACAATCTTACGTATATTTCGTACTACCTGTTGCCCGCGACTTCGTTCGTGTGGAAATTTTGATGTGTATGTGTGTGGAAAAAGTAGCCTACGTGCTATTCCAGAGTATAATCTATCTCTGTGTCGTATTTCATCCAGATCCATTCAGCCGTTCTGGCGCGATTGAGTAACAAACATCCATCCAAACTTTCGCATTTATAATAGTGGTAAGATTCGCCGAATTTCCAGTATTCATTGTTTAAAACCCGAATGAATACTTAGGTACTTAAGAACAATCTTGGAAAAACTGCCTGTTCCCTCGAATAGCTTTCATTATTTGTTTATAATAGTGGGTGACTATGGCGTGACTTGAGCAATAACTACGCACCTCGAATGCCTTAAAACAGTGTTGTTCAGTCTATAAATCTAAATTGTAAATTATAGGTTAGCCGAAACGTTCATTTTGAGACTGTTAGAGCAAAATTAAGACATTTTGTACATGTATTGCTTTAATTTATCGATATTAAATAGGGCTTATGTTTTGGATAATCTTTCATTGAATTAGTGGCAGACTAGTTGCGAAAGACGACGCTTCCAGTTGAAAGTTATATGTATTTTTGAGGTTTTATAATATGGAAGTAAAGAAACAATACGTTCTGGGAAGGATGTCAGAAAAGGTTCGATAATACCGTTACAGGCATAATTCGCATGATGATGGACACGTCTCCGTAGGTACATGGCCATCTCTATAGAAATACCTGCTTACTTAGAGGAAAGTCACCAAATATGGAATACCATTTTGTTTTTGGGATATAAAAAAAAACTTCATATAATTTAAAACAGTTTAATGTTTTTACTAATCAGTCATACATTTATACGTAGTAATTAACAGCCTTTAATCAAATATATTAGCTATCAAATTAAAATCTAACACAAAAAACAAAATCACAAATGAGTAACCAAATATGGAATAGGTACCCATATATGGAATATAAGCATAAATCAACATAACAATAACAAAAATGGACAGTAATATCTTTGAGATCAATTAAATGAATATAGCATATTGTGATAAATGAAAGAAGTTACATAATTACTTGCAAAAGTCACAGATCCAAGTATCAAACTTTGGACCAGCACAATCATAATGTGCCCAGAGCCCACACATCAAGCATTTAATCCAGCTTTCTCCACTTTTATCCATGGAAAAAAGTCTTGAACAGAACATACAATCTGCATCAGCAGAGTCAGGAGGTACTTGGTCCATCAACTCATCATGTTCACTACCTTCATCAAACTGGATAACGTCTAGTTCCTCAGAGTCTAATTCTTCACTATCATCCTTATTTTTCTTCGTTTGTTTGTTTCTCTTCGCAGTTTTCTTCTTATTTTTTGTCTTGACTAGTTTACTTTCTTTTTCTTGTCTCTTCATATTCAAATACCCCATTTTCTTTTCCCGGACGAATTTTATAGCTTGTGCCATTTTTTCTTCATCCCAGGTTTTTCGTTTGGTTGATAGTGAACCGGACATTCTAAAAACAAGCATTACATATATTTTTTAAAGAAATAATAGCAAGTATCTATCATATGAAATATTATATCTAATTATGGATAAATATATAATCTAATTATGGAATATTCCATAATTAGACACCGACGACTGTCCATATTTGGATTTTTATACTAGTTCAAACTCTTCTAAATATTTTTTCAAGTCACAATATTTAAATGACAAAAGATCACAAAATGGTGAAATAAACATAATACCGATATACTAAATAGTATAACACTTATGTATACAAACATAACAGCTGGTAATACTCATTTATTACTTACCTTTAAAATTTTCTGCACGACAACAAAACAAAACACGCCTGCCACACGTGAAGCGTTCGCGCAACTGACTCGATGGTGTGAGTGCGATAGTTAGTAGACCGAATGAAACAGAAGATGGTCGAGTGTTGCGTTTCATACTTATAGTCTTAGAGAAATGAAGGTATTCCATATTAGGATACTATTTCATATTTGGTGACTTTCCTCTACTGATGTATCTGACAGTTTCCCAAGTTCATATCTGGTCCACAGTGTTTCCGTAGGTACCTGTTTAACTGATCCTTACGACATAATATAATAAAATATATAAACATCTATACGGAAATTGTAAAATAAAAATGAATAAAGATTAGCCATGTTAAGCTACTGATTTTAAATTAGCTATAACTTTTTATAAGGTTTCAATTCACCTTTGAAATCAATTAACGAAGTGGTGGGCTGAATCAGATAAATTATTAAGCACCTATATATCTATACTAATATTATTAAACTGAAGAGTTTGTTTGTTTTTTGGTTGAACGCGCTAATCTCATAAACTACTGGTTCGAATTGAATAAATGTTTTAGTGTTGGACAGCCCATTTATCGAGAAAAGCTGTAGGCTATATAACATCACGTTGCGACCAATAGGAGCAGAGCATAAATCAAAAATGTTACGCAAACGAAGTTGCGCGGGTCAGCCAGTAGTAAATACAGGCTGGCGCCGACAATACAGCAAAAAATTAAACTGCGTATACCTCATGACGTTCCCAGTCTGCGTACAAAAATTCATTCGAATATATCCAGTAGTTTAGTCACAGGACATTATTTTTCATGTTCGGAATTTCCTACATGATGTAGATTAATAGGCTAACACCGACAGGTTAACGACCCCCGTATCGGTATAAACACTAAACACATGTTGCCAACTCGCTATTTCAAAAACCTTTGCTATATTCGTTCCTTAAATGTTATTTCCAGACGCAAATTAGTGCAAATTAGTAAACCAATATTTATAAATGGTGTATTTCGTTAACAGTTTTATGCTATTTAGCTTGTTTGAATTTTTTATTTCGATACTAGGGTTGTTTTGATAGTTTAAAATTATAAAACATTGTTGGTTTTGCATTTAATACATGTATTAAATCTATTCTTATATGAATTTTGATCTATTCTACAATGTATTTATCTAGCAACCATTATATGAACAATCTATAAAAATAAGTTATTTTCAAAATGAAACGTATCTGTGGCTACTTTACACCAGGGTCTATTTGGAATGTCGTGAGAAATCAAGGTCTCCTTCCTATTTTCATTTTAATGATTTACACAAACCAACCAACCCAAGTTACCACGTCCCGTGTTGTAACTAGCAATATCAGTGTTTTCATTTATCGTCGTACTGTCGGCGCCACCCTGTATAATATGCCTAATGATAGACCTCCAGTTGTACAAAAGTAATTGTTCAACTGTTGCTAACTGGGAACCCAGTTTACGTGTCGTTATGCATAGGTAATATCACTATTACTTGTGTACGAGTGTGTTACAAAGCAGTAAATTAAGTAATAAATTAGAACTACCATACTTAATAAATTTTATACAAGTCCGGTTTACCAAGACGAAGGACAGTGGGAGCTAACTGAAAAAGGCCATTTCAAAGAAATCAACTTTCCATTGATTTGTTTTTACTTTTCTGTATGGTCGCTGAGAATTAGAAGTAAAAAGAATAAATAAGAGACGGATTTAAAACTCCTTTCCTATTAATCTAAACTATCTTAACTAGTATTAAAAGAGGTTTGGTGGTACTTAAATTGTTTTTTTGTTTATAAGAGATAATCTCTGAAAGTGCTGATCCGATTACAAAAGTTTTGTCACTGATAGAAGACTTCATGTATTTCATGGGATAGTTTAGACATAATATACCATATACTAGTATGTTTGATGAATACGCAGTCTCCTATGTTGTGTCGAGAATCTAGGAAATTGAGATGAAGCCCGATTTCAACACTTTATAAATCAGATATCTTTAAAATCTTAATTATGGAAATGCAACTGACATGCGTGATTCTCACTAGTAGAGAATGCCCAAGGCATGAATAAATTCGTCTGTGAACTGTTTGATAAAAAAAAAAAAACTAATCAAGATTATCTAGAGAACATTTTGTTTTATGCAAACTTCATGCATGTACCATAAAGTAATTAGAATAAATAAATGATTAAACAAATTTTTATTTCAGTTTTTATCGATCTTAAGTTGTGGCAATGTTAACAAGTTTGTATTTCATACCAAAAAGCGAAATGTCAAGTACTTTTAATTTCAGGAAAATAGATAATATTAAGTTGCTACTTACATCATTAAAACCCACTTAAAAACAAGTAACAACTACCCACATAAATATTTATAGGAAATCAAGTAAGATTTTGTTTGTTGTAATTAAAATCATTAATATTCAATCAATTAAATTACGGCTACAGACACTCATCCTCATCATCTGTCCAGCTTTCCCAGCTATGTTGGGGACGGCTTCCAGTCTATCCGGATGCAGCTTAACACCAGGATTTTACATGGAGTGACAGCCTATCTCACCTCCACAACCCAGTTAGTACTGGGTAATATGGTGCTCCTTGGTAAGACTTGGATTCGAAGTGTGACCTGAAGTTGGCAGATTTTTGGGCCACTAACTAACTACCTGTAACGACTGTCAAGGATCTACAAATGACTGGCTGCAGACACTGTGACTGATATTTCAGTACATTACCTATCAGTGACCGATGTCCAGAGCCGCTTCCGCAACTTGTCCAGAACAGTTTGACTGAACCTTGCCGTAGGGCGAGAAGTTTTTATTTTCGATTTTTTTTTCAAGAGAACAAAACACATTTTCTTCTGATTTAACATAACATCACGTCTGTAATCCCAGAAGGGTTAGGGAAAGGTGTACTTAATATTAAACCCACATTTCGCCAGTTATGTTTCCAGGTCCCACGCAAAAGGGGGCGAGCTCATGGCGAGCCAATTGCCATCAACAGGGCACAAATCCAGACTCCGTGGCTGCTACAGAGAAATTCCTGATGGAAAAACCTCTTCTGACTTAGTGACTGAAAAAACAGTTTTCAAAACTTAATATAAACTAATATGCAGCAGCTGGCACTACCTTTCTATTTGTTATTTAATAGTATGAGACTAACTTATATAAATGTCAACATTCAAACAACTTAACTTGAATAGCTAGGTAGATACTTAGAAACTTAGTCATGGTTCAATTCAAGATACTAGTTTACATAGTGTAGTTAAATTACTAACCGCTTGTTTAGATTCACGTGACAATACTACTCGAAAGGTAACCATGCAAATTGTGTTATATCATACAAGTAAAAGGCCTTGGGCAAATTGGGCCAGGTGTTGTATGAGTACAAATGAGCTAGCTATAGGTACCTACTACCGAGTTCACTGACGGTCTAAAACTTTTCACCCTTATGTCCCAAGTAATAAGGTTGAAAAGAGGTCGACCCTCACTGAACTCAGTAGTACGGATAGGTGCTCCTTCGTGGCTGGATTGGCAATGACCTGTCAAATGACTAAACTTTGTCAGGAAGGAACCTTCGATGGTTATCGTAATCTTTGCGATTTTTAAGATCCGGTCCAATTGTTAACTGGCTCTGTAAAACCGGGTTTGTAATGTTAAAACAGAGAAGGTGTTTTATTGGGAAAAGCACTAAGTAGGTATGCACTTTTCTTGAGCCAAAATATTCTTGATTTGAATGGTGGGTGGTTGCAAGAACGACTGCCGTAGATACGTGAGACTCTGGCTTTTGGATTTCCAGGTCGGGCAAAGTGATATCAGGTTTTTTAATTCCTAATTAATTTTGAACTTCTCAGTGGCAGCAGGTAGTTTGGATTTGTGCCTGGTTGACGGCAATAGGCTCGCTCTCTATTATATGTGACTTAAACATAACTGACGAAATATGGGTACCCATACTTTGCGAGTCTGACCCTTCGGACGGTTTTGCATACAACACCGTCTAGGAAAATGAGTTGTAACATTTTTTCAGGGAATCGGTATATGTACATAATTAAAATGATACTGTCATGTGATCCTTTATCCTTGTGTTTTAAGTAGGTACTTCTGTAAATAAACAATGTATCACCGAGAACAGATATATTATTAACTAGCTGTATCCTTCGTCCACGTGAAATTATTTAAAAAATATGAAATCCATATTTGAATCGGATTTTTTTTGCACGGAACACTAGTCGTTTTTCTAAAATAAAAGCCTATGTTATATTCCTTATAACATCAGCTATCTGCCAGTAAGTCCTGTTAAAATCATTCCAGCCGTTTCGGAGATTAGCCAGAACAAACTGACAGACAGACAAACATTAAATAAAACAGTTATTTTGTTATAAGTTCCATATAATACTTTCATATGCATTAAGTAAAAAGCTGTTATTTTGAAATTACAAACAGACAATCCAATTATATTTTTTTGTACGTATGTATAATTATGTATTGAATGTACAGATATCTATGTGCACTAGAGTTATGTATTGCAATAATAAATTGATACTTTGTCACGTTCTGTTTAATTACAGACAACATTATAACCTGTAGATATCTGTAGGTATAAGTGGAACAGAATGGTAGCAATAGGTCAGTAAGTATGGTTAGCATATTCACTAAGTATCAGGTTGTCCATCTGTTAGAAATGTCAAAGAAAACAGTTGGGGAATTTATCTCGTGAAACCTTACATTTTCTACCCTTTTGTGTCAGCTTACCCTCTGTAGGTAATTTTTAATCCAGCTCTGATTAACATTAAAACCTAGATGCAGAACCGGGTTTCAGTGCCATCGTTTTTCCTGGTTTTTCCGGTTTTTCCTGGGTTTTACTATGGAACCGAAACCGGGGTTTGTATACCCTACAAGGTATAGTACTAGTTTTTTAATAAAGCTTGTGGAAATATCGTTTACACGTTATGCAGTGTTGTCATACTTTCGAAAGCCCTTTTCATAGTTTACCGAGTGTAACGTTTTTAATAATTATCTTTCACTAAGTTTACTACTTTGATACTAAACATAAAGCCAAGCCACTTCTAGGAAAAGTTTGACTATTAAATTAAAATTTCATATAAAAAAAGATTTCATATTATATGTAGATGTCAGACGTCATACAATAATGTATGTAAGGGCCATATCAACACATTTTATTATTGTTAACACATATTTCAATCACATAACGTTAATATTTCTAATTAATTGCACGTCCATACTAAATGCATTGTAAATAAATTATCGCCTCGGTAATTGATCTATGATTGCTGGTACATATGTTGTTAGTACCTATATGTACTTGTACACAGACAACTATTTACAGTGAATTATAAACATATAAATAATAATGACTGCCTCCTTGGTTAGTGGTCGCAAGCGCGACTGCTGAGCATAAGGTCCTGGGGTTCGATTCCCGGGTTGGGCAAAGTGTTATTGGGTTTTCCCATCAGTCTGAATTTTGTGTCCAGTTGATGGCAATAGACTCGCCCCTTATTATATGGGACTTAAACATAACTGGCGAAATATGGGTGTACTATTAGGTACATCTCTGCCTAACCCTTCGGGGATTATAAGCGTGGTGTTATACGAGATATTTGCCGTATGCACCTAGAGATTTTTTTGACCGCCACGGACGCCTATGGACGTCAAATCAAAAAGTGCTTACGACGTCACGGACGGTACAACACGTCTAGTTTGGATGCGGTGAAATTGTGGCTTGGCGTGGAGGGCACGCGCGTGTTTTTATGCTCTGGCGTTCAAACGGTTAACTAAAAATATTAGGATTAGGATAATTGGCCAAGAAGGAACTGGAATTCTGCTTGCTGCTAATAGAGATGACACGGATTGGTATAATATTATTATATGATAAGGTATAATCTATACTTACTATATATGATATTATTAAGCTAAAGAATTTGTTTGTTTGTTTGGTTGAACGCGCTAATCTCAGGAACTAATGGTTTGAATTGAAAAATCTTTTAGTGTTGGATAGTCCATATAAACCATCACGCTGCGATCAATAGGAGCGGAGCATTAATCAAAAATGTTACGCAGACGAAGTTGCGCCGGTCAGCTAGTATTTTCGTTAAATCGTGTACTTAAGCAGCTAAAAGTAATACGATAATCTACCTACGAATTATGTCAGCTCTATTGTATTACGATCAGCCTTCAAAATATCAAATCAAAAATTAAAACCTAACTTTCAAATCTGTGGTTGGTTTTGATTTGTGGTTTTAATTGTTCAGGAAATCTTTAATCTTCTTTTTTGTTGAAGAGTCAAGGCAGTTCAGGATTTAGTGCATTGAATTAAGGTTTTTTTCTTTCTATAGGCATGCCTTTGACCAATATCTCACATCATCATCTTCCTGGCTTTCAACATCCGCCTAGCCTTTTCCCAACTACATATGTTGAGGTCGGCTTGATGCAGCTGAATATCAGCATTCTACATGGAGCGACTGCCTATCTGACCTCCATAACCCGGTTAGTACTGGGTAATAAGATACTCTTTAGTAAGACTGGTTGTCAGACATTCGGACCACTACCTGTAACGACTGTCAAAGATCAACAAATGACAGCCCGGACCAACGGCTTAACGTGGTTTCTGAGGCACGGAGGAAACTCGGTATGTAATTGGTGGTCACCCATCCACGGAACAACCTAGGCAAGCGCGGCTTAATCTAAAGATCAACCCGAGTGGCTGTTATTATTTAGCCACGAGGTCCGCCATCATATATCTGCCATTGTCCCATGTTATTTGTGGTCGACCCGTTTTTTTCTTCCATTCTCCCTTGTCAATCGTCACGCTATCATTTACTCATTTTTCCTTCATATCATTCCTCACACAATCCATCCATCTTTTCTTTGGTCTTCCTCTCCCTCTCCATCCTTTACAATTTATATTCACCACTATCTCACATTAAATTAATAAATCGGAAAATTCGCCGAACATTTTATTTAATCTCAAAAGCTAATTGAAGCAAGTGCCTATAGTATACTTAGGTAGTTTTTTATACTTAATCGTGTGATTAGTGCCTAACCTGGTGTCAAAGTTTTATGCCGCCCATGCGCCTCTGACTAGACTTTGAACATGCCGTCGAGAAATATCTCTCAGACATGCCCGCGATGTTTTCGCACATGAATCCGAAAAATCAGAGATCTTGGGTTCGAAGCTGACACATGTGACTTGGCAGTCCGACGGTCACACCACTAGGCTATCACTGCTAACTCACTTTTTTATTGATTTTGAAAAGCACACGTAAGTAGTTTCCTAACATATTTTGGTAGTTTAAAATGTTTTACCGCGAAAATCCGCATACGGCTCAGTCCGAGCATGTCAATGGTACCGGATCCGTGTCTAATAGAGAATCCGTCTCCATATTTCGTTGATGGAGTCACCTTTGTCTCATTACGCATAGAAAAGTTTTTGTCATACGGATGTACTCACGGACTGAAAATAACTGTATATCTAATTACGGGAATACCTACCTAATAAAAAAGTCTATTCCGCATATTAGGTATAGTAGGTACATAATTTATTACTAAAACTTGCTATACAAGATTTAGTTTTGCATCCTCGTCAAAATTCGGAGGTTGTCATAGAAGACGTAAACAATCAATATAAATTACGGTACCTGGTCAATAATAATTAACGTTGCTTTTTTTAGTTGTATTACACTAGTTTGTAAGCTCGCAATTTTACTAACAAATATGGATGTAATCTTAGGATGAATCTGAAATAAATGATTTAAGTATTTATTTATTTAATTTGACATTATTTCAGAATGCCTGTCCCTGATCTCAAAAGAGGAGAATCACTCGTTTATCGAATAAACGTCTGCGTTTTTTTGTGTGTGAAAGCGCGGTTATTTGGCTAGTATTAGACGGGCCGCGTAATAAGGGTGGTGTACCCGTACACTTACCGATTTCCTACCCATTTTATTATTGATTCGGGTCGTGAATCATTAGCATAGTTACCTGCTTGAATTTGACGAGAATGCAAAACTACACCTTGTATAAGTAGGTACTTAGGTGGTGTGATCACTTGAGAAAATAATTAAATCACTTCATTTAATTTGTCATTGAAGTGATTAATTTATTGGTTACGCTAGTTTTTTTTAAGTTTGTCTCGTCATGTTGGACTATATTGATTTGAATTGGTTGTTAATCAATTTTGTTTGGTAGCTACTACACTGAAATGTGATCGGGAAATAAGTGAGTTTGTAGGTATATCTAGCGTTGTCAACTTTTTTTACAAGAAATAAAGTATATTTAGGTCTGAGAAGAATATTAAACTATATTTTAGAAAAATGAACAGTATCTTATTTATTTAATGTTTTAAATACATATTTTATAGAGCTTCTCGCACAACTTACTAATTTAGCCTTTTTTAAAACTTCATACGCCTCACCACAATTATAACTAAAATTAAATTAAAAAAGGAGCTCATTGTTTATTAAATTAATAGTTGCTCTATGTCCATCCTCCCGCCACTTTGCATTCATTACTGAAAAAAACTCTTTCAGTAAGTGCTGAGGTGGCGGGAACAGAAAGTAGATATGTTAAGCATTTTGATGCTGAAAACAATATTTTGTATACTTACTTTATTTTTGTTCAGCAGTAAAAAGTACATATAATGTAGTGAAAAAAAGTATAATACTGTTTTTAACAGTAAGTATAGTTGGCAACCCTAGGTATATCCTTAAACATATGTAGGTGATAGGAAGTACCTAGGGTACATATTATGATAATAGGTAATCGTAGGGATTTCGCTCACCAAAAGTGCACTGGGAACAGAGTGCGATCAAAGAATTTCTGTTGCATTCTGGTAATCTGCCTAATTCATTCGCAATTGTTTAATACTTAATTATGCATAAGTGCTTAGCAAAACTTGTTAAATACAATAGAACAATAAAGTGCTAAACACGTTTTCTGTTAGCAAGTCCAAAGTCTGTATCTTAATTAGGTGTTTTGACTAAATGTCAAATTTTGATTAAACCGAAGGTGTCTTTTGTGCGGTACCTATCAACTTGTATAATTAATTATTTAAACGCCTATACCCACCAACCAAGTAGGTACCCACGGTATCAACAGTTGACACCTTATACAGGGTGAGTATTTAATAAGGGTCCTATAGCAACCCTTACCCTCAATTATTTACCTACCAACCGAGAAGAAAACTGAAACAAGAGAAATAGGTATGGAATATTATGTTTTCGTTTGACGACAACGTTCTATTGCAGTTAGTTTTTAGGCCTTTAAACTATGGCTATATTTGGCCATGTCATGTCCATTTTAAAGATGGCCTAAGCCGTTAGACATCATCATTCTCCTGCTCTTATCCCAATTTGTTTGGGGTCGCTGCAACATTTCTTGATCTTCCATACTTCTCTATTACTCGACATCTCAGCAGTTACCTACTTTCTAACCATATCATCCTTCACACAGTCCATCCATCGTTTCTTTGGTCTTCCTCTACTCTTATAGCCATCTATATTGTTCTTTTCTGGGATCATTTAAACATAGGCACTCAAGGATAATGTAGCTTCACAAGAGTGAAATATTTTTTGGAATCGGATCAGCAGTTCCGAAGATTACCCAAACTAACAAACTAACTAACTTTACTTTTTAGTTAGTAACCCTGCATAAACTATAATTTGGAGGACATCTGAAAATACTGTGGAAAATTGAAAACACAACTCAGCACTTTTGTGACAGGGTTCAGAATGGTGTAGGTACTGAACACGGCTTAGCGTCGCTGTCCCTTCCACCCTGTATATTTAAGGGATGTTTGTTTTTGGTGGCGGGTAAATTTAAATTTAAAGAAAATACAAAAAATGAATTTCATACAAACTATAGGGCGGCAACATAATTTATATGCGAGACAACAACATCCGAGATTAATACCGGGAAGCACAAATTTCCGTGCCGGATCCCACATTTCATAGGTAAGCAATCCGACTCACTCATCCGCTTCGCTAATCAAACTATCGAGTAACTTCAATAAGCTCTTAACCTTGAACAATAGTAACATTTTTTGTGAACCCATTCGATGTGCAGCGAGTACTTTGTTTTGTATACACTTTCTGGTATGATACCAGGAAAACCGAAATAGATAGGTACCTACCTATCAACGTGGATAATAATAGGCACGCCATGAGGTCTGCAGTTTTTTTTTGCGGGAGATCCTTGAACTCATGGCGTCGGTAAATAATTTTTTCGTTGAGGACGGTAGGATTTTTCCTACGCTGTGTAGTGAAAGGTAAGTTTATGAAACGACACGACATTTTATTACTATTTTAGCTTAACATAAATGTCAATCTGTATATCTAAAGATGGGTGTGAAAATTAAGATTGAACGGCTAAACAACGGTATGTAGGTAGTTAGGTACCTATAGCCGCTATCCCATGGCTTAGAATCAAGAATGTTCATGGTGACTTGAAAATACTTATGCAACCAACTTATTTTCACACCCATCTTTAGCCGTAACATATAGACTTCGACGACAACGGGATCGTTTTAAATCGGAATCTAAAGTTTAGCAGTAAGTATTAATTTTTGCTGTCAATATATATACTAAGTAATGCTTTCTGCATTTATTCTAAGGAAATCTCTATCTACTACCTACATGTTAGGTTACCTTCACATCTTATGGTTTCTTTAAGAGCCTAACCTAACTGAACTGAATTAATGATCACATTAGCACATTAACATTAATGATCGCATTAGTTCATCAGAACTAATTAGAGGAAAAGGTGGTAATGTGGCCCCCTACTTTGTTTTTGAGGCCTTATGTAAAATATACGAGACTCAGAAATGTAATAAACATGTTATATCGTTCCTTATTTATTTGCCTATACATGCCTTACTATGTAATAAATGAAACTGCCACAGGATTATCGAAAACTGATGTATTCTAAAAAAAAACAAATTTGGCAACATGAGATCAAGTGAGGGTTATATGGCACCCTGGGGACCATATTAAATGTATTGATTTAATTAAAACCTAACGGCAAAATTCGCAGATATAATATTCGCCTTCAGGACCTGCACAGGCTGTATGAGCCCATAAATTGCAACTCTGGCACTGAATCCACTCCTCCCCAGGTCTGTCGTTCAAGTAACTGGTGTCACAGAATATGCAGATCGTATCTGAGCTTTCAGGTACGCTATTCGGATAGACATTGTCTTCATATTCAGAGTCGGTTTCTACGACTGCGTCACTTTACAGAGCTACTGCTAGATATTATGACTCTCTGGCGTCGTATAGTACTGCTACCGCTGCCCTCGCCATCTTGACTAGGTCCGAGGCCGCGTCCGCGGCCATGTCCACGTCCGCGTCTACGTCCCCGAGTCTCGGCTAAACTCAAAGATTCGATTAGTTGGTTTTTGTAAGGTGATGATGTGATCACTTTTGCTGTGGTAGCTTTTCTTCCACGATTAGAAGTCCTAGTCTTGGCTCTGGGGATTGGCTGAATGTCTTCTGGCAGTGTAGATCTTGGCACAGAAAATATTTTTGCAGCCTTTTTATAGCCCATGACCTTTGTCCTCACTGCTTCAATTGCCTTTTTCATTAGGTCTGGATCCCATGTTTTCCTTTTCGTTGAAGATAGAGATAACACACTTTGCCGAGGCATCTGAAAACGGAAAATAAAAAAATAAGGAAGTGATATAATTGTCATACATGTTATATGGCCCCCGGGACCATAATATCAACAATGTGAGGGGGCCAAATTGAAAGAAAGCAAGAATTTATAAACAAACCATAACAAAAATATTCTATCAAAAGTGTTTTTATAATTACCTTCAAAATCCTGTAGAATAACGTTTATCAAACACAATGTACAAATCACCAAAGCTAAAACTCACTTATTTCCAGTAAAATTGAATACAATGCAGAGTGGTAATAAAAGTTTGCCACTAGCGTATTTCGACTGGTTCGCAGAAAAAGAAAATGTAACGCCCCCTCACGGATTTATTGGGTTAAAATCAACAATGTCAGACGAGCTCCGCATTGCATCAAAAAAATCTAGATGGCGTGTTTCTAAACTATAAATATTGAGGGGGGTCAATATACCTGCAGGGACCACATTACCACCTTTTCCTCTAACTGTGCTACTAAGTTGCACTCCCATAAAAACTCGTAGGTACACAAATAAGTACCTAGTCACAAATCACAAAGACTAATCATGCGGAAGAAACGTGGAAAAATGCATTAGACAAAAAACATAACACTAGTTGAAACTGTAATTGCTTTTTTGCCTCAATATTATGATGTCAATGTTTATCTATGTATGTCTGGAGTACCTTGTCCACCGGCTTTCACATGTCATTTATGGCTGTGCCAGACTGGATGCGAAGAGCAGAGGACAGGATGTTGTGCTGCCATGTCCAGCAGTTAACTGCAATGACCAGAGTTGAATGGTGTACCTAATACTGTTTGCTCAAGATATGCCAGACTACAGACCTAAGTTAGACCATTCATGGCACATCTGATCGGAACACAGCCATCCTGGTGGTAGAACCTCCCATGATAAGCTCTTAACAAAGAGCTCCACATACTACTCCACTTGAATTTGGTAGTTGCCAAAAATCACAGGTATCTTTTTAATGTTATACCTCAAACTAACCATTACAATGAAACTGATTTTTGTTCAGGTTTTCCTCTATCTATTGTACTCAAATTACCTCCAGGGTGGCAAATTCAACGTTTTAGTAGGTACCTATATTTGTTAGTAAGAATATGGTAATATTGTTTGACATTAACTGGTCAAGTTCCTCTGAACTCTAAACATATCATACCTAGTTTTAACATGAAGGTATTTAAAACTTTGTAGATAATGTGAACATACTGTATGCAGTACACTCCTTAAATTGTTATTTAAATCAAAGTGGTAGGTATGAATTAATTATTATCTGCACCACAGTATGGCATTAAAATACGTACAGTATTTCAACTAGGAATTATGGTCAGAATCGTGTCGCATCCGTCACATACGCATGCAAAGAGTTTACCTAAGGTACGAATTTTAAGCATGCTTCAGGTAACAGATTACTCGTGAATTGGGGCTCCTATCGAGACAAGTGACTAAATATACATACATAGTTGGCAATCTTAACAACGCGGTTGATTTCTGAAAAAAGTCGGTGGCAAAAAAGTCAATGAAACAAACAATAGTCACCGACTTCCGAAAGTAAAGTTTGTTTTTATTTTTTTGGAAGTCGATTCTTTTTTTGCAGAAAAGTTTTTATTTTACCCTTTTTAGTTATCGTATCACACACAAAGCCTTGTCAAGTATCAATTTCGCAATTTATTTTACTTGGATAGCATATTTTTACCAGAAATTTGGATTTAAAAACCAAACTACTAAACCGATTTTGATAAAATTTCTATGGGACCAATCGGGAAGTATATCCTTTTAGAAAGAATTTTTCAAATCGGTTCATGAATGACGAAGATATGAGGTAAAAAATACAACCGGATTGAGAACCCCTTTTTTGAAGTCGATTAAAAAGGGCCTAGATGGTTTACTAGTTATCTTTAAATAGTGACTACACATTACCACATGCACTACGTATACCTACTGTGTACTGTGTGTGTTGTGTGTGTGTGTGCGTGTTACTGTAGGCACTTGATACTTTGTACCTCTACCTAGCTAGTTTTAGACTAGTAAATAAACAAGCCCAGCCCTACATTTATTATCATTGCTCTGTTGATAAAAGGTGCCCTTTATTGAACTATCTAGCCATCGAAATTGTTTTCTTATCTCACTACCTACTATGAGGATGGATGGATGGTTTTTACTCTTTTACACAAAAACAATATGGATGATATTTGGCACAGAGATAGTTAGTTTATAACTTGACAATTACCGAAATACGAGCGGGCGGCGCTGACATAAGCGATTGGGTAATTAAATAAATATTGTTATTGACTGGATATCTTCTAGATTACTTAAACCTAGATGTAAAAGCACATAGTGAAACCCAGGCACTCATGCTCATTTCTAGGAATAAATTTTCACTTGACGTAAAGTAACATCATGCTAGCAATTCCCAAAAGATTAGGCAGAGGTGTAAGTGCTTACCTACAGTAGGTGCCTACATCCACATACCCTAGATATGTTTAAGTCCCATGTAATAATAGATGACCTTATTAACGTCAGCAAAGCACTATCCTTACTCCGGGTTGCTACTGAGAAATTCCTTATGTAAAAACCAAATACCACTGCCCGAGCTAGGAATCAAACCCAAGACCCCATCTGAATCTGCTGGGCCGGTAGTATCGCTTGCAACCTCTGGACTCTGGGACTAGACTAGACCAACATGGCAGTCACCACGTGACATTCAAGTACCTAGGTACATAATCCTGTGAAATGCTTCAAAATAAAGAGGAATCAACGTATAAGTACGTTTTTTTCCCGAAAACTTTTTCAGTTGGTCAACTGTAAGTAGGTATTTGCTTTACCAGATGCAACTGAAAAAGTTTAACTAAGTACTTAGATAGCCGATAGAGTATTAGGTACTTACCTTTGCTTCACGCATCACTATGGCATGATTTTTTTACAGTTTAACTTAATTTGATTATTGCCGAGGATAACACGCATCGCAGACAATCGCATCATGTGCGGTTGAGGAAAATGAAGACTAGATTTTCCGAAAACTTTCTAACAAAATGAATTGACTTGACCCCTGAAAGTATGAAAGATTTTTATCCTTGGTATCGGTGCTTGAATGATAGGTACTAGGTACATTAACATGAGAAATAATCGAAGTACCTACACGACTTACCTCCATAATCACCTTTCGATCCCTGGTGGAAGACAAAACCACACAAAATGTTCGTAGCACTGGGTGTCGAAAGAGCGCGCCCAAATGATGGGAAGTGACCGAAAGATTTAGGATCCCACCTACAGTGGGGCCTGGGGACTGAGTGCGAATGATTGCAGGATGATAGGGTACGCCGGATGATGCTCTGCTATCTATTTTATTACGTGACGTCCCTGTTTGAAGGATACGCGCACTCGTCGAGAAATGTGATTTCGTTCGAGACTTATCCTGAAACTGCATTCACATAAACTTGGTGTCGAGTTTATGTGAATGGCTTTTTCAGGAAAGGTGTCCAGTATTTATATTTTAAAGCTAAGGAATTCTCTAAGTAGAAGTACGTACCATAATTTGCAGAATTATCCCAGATGCGGGTTAGAAGTAGGCGGGAACATGGTAAATTCTGGAATAGGTAGTTATCTGAATGGGTGGAGAGGGTTAGGAAGACCAAGGAAACGATGGGTGGATTGTGTGAGGAATGATAACAAAGAGAAAGGAGTTACTGATAGCGTGACGGTTGACAGAGGAGAATGGAAGAAAAAAAAACGTGTTGCGCCGACCCCGAGTAGGTAATACGGGACACGGGCAGAAAGATGGTGATGAGGTAGATACCTAAGCATTCAGAATTATCAGCCAGAGCCAGTTCGCGGCATGGATATAAAAGTAAGACTGTTACCCTAACTTACCAACCATACACAGGTGGTCGTCTGATTGACCCAATTGCATACAAGAATGTGGGCACTACAAGCAACAGCATTTTAATTTTTTCAAATACGATGCTGCAGATAAGAATAAGTAAAATTAATAAGGTAACACATAAACCCTTTGCCGATGACTGTACTGAACTACTGACTTAGATAATATCCATATCTATGAAATGAATCATTAACATTGTGCATAATATTAATTTATTGCATATGCTATATTTAGTTCCGCATTATGTCATCAGAAACCCTATAATACCGTATATACAGGGTGGCGCCGACAATACGACAATAAATGAAAACACTGGTAATGCTAGTTCATAGGAATATTTTTAAACCATCAAAAAAATCATAGCATCGAAATTAAAAAAAAAATAGCATAAAACTGTTAACGAAATACAACACCACTTATTAATATTGGTTTACTAACCTTAGATATAACTTGCACTAATTCGCGTCTGGAAATTTGGCAAAGGTTTTTGAAATAGCGAGTTGGCAACATGTGTTTAGTGTTTATACCGATGCGGGGTTCGTTAACCTGTCAGTGCTAGCTTATTAATCTACATCATGTAGGAAATTCCGAATATGAAAAATAATGTCCTGTGACTAAACTGGTGGAAAATTATATTCGAATGAATTTTTGTACGCAGACGGGGAACGTCATGAGGTATACGCAGTTTAATTTATTGTCGGCGCCACCTTGTATACCTGTATAAGATACCTACATAGTAGATATCTTAGTACTTAGGTAGATACATAAGTAATTGAATTAGTCCGACAACACTGAGAAGGTGGTGACGATATGTTTACTCGCGTAGGAACCTAAGTCCTACGCATCTACTTGACAGTCAGCCCCGGTACTCTGGCTCGCTAGGGCACAACACTGACCTAATACATAATCAACCACGCGAGCTCAGAGCGGTTTGCCATCCGGTACTACCAACACAAAAATTCGATGACATGTAACAGGATATTGTTTGGTTCTAGTACACGTCGGTTTCCTCACGATGTTTTCCTTCACCCTTTTGTGAGCAGTGGTAATGAAATAAATGACACAAAGTAAACTGCCTGCCTGAGTTTGAACCCACGATCTAAGACAAGTCAGGGCCGTTACTACCTGGCCACCCCTGCTTACAAAACATGCATGTTACGAAAGGCAGTTTTCTTTTTTATTATTTACGGCTTTCTCAGGATTTAAGAGAGGAGTTGGATGAGAGTAGGTATTAGGTCGGCCACCATTTGTTGACCATATTATCCAAATTGGCCTCGTCCTTGTGCCGAATATACCCCCACGTGTTAACAATTTTCTTATTGTGGAACTACTATTATATATTGGGAGTCAAGGGTCAACTCGTGGAACAGATTCTGTTTGTTGTGTACCCGAGTCTAACACCCGTATCTATAGTCAAGTTAAAGTAATTACTTTAGCTCAAGCAATTACTGCAATTTTTTTTTATGCAATAGACGAGAATTTAAAAGAAGTAAGAACCGTCAAAGAAAGCAAAGCTAAGAATTCCAACTTTTAACAGTTCTAACTTCAATTTAAAACAATAACATTATTTAATGAATATGAAACTTTTGCATGTATGTAGCTAGCAACTCTGCATCAGTAAAAATGTAGTCAGTCCCATGTTTTAAGCTACACAAAGTCATGTTACTAAACAGTTGCGAAACTTTTGATGGCATAAAAACAACATTTACATGTTTTCAGATCCAGCAACATGTTTTCCTGCAAGACATGTTGCTGAAACAATGTTGTACAACTTCGTTTTCCAACTTTAAGCTTAGATAACTACTTCCTTACACTATTGGGTAAAAAAACGCAAATAAAACAACATCTCAATATGAACTAATTTCTATATTTAGACAGGGTATCTCCACTTGGCGGGCACCTCGGCGTGGTAGAAGTTGCACTCGAGCTTGTTGACGCAACTCTTGCCGTAGCGGCACGGCTTGGGGTGGTAGTAGTGGCACAAGGGGTTCACGCACGCAGGGTAGAACTTGCACATGTTGGGGACTACTGTTGATATTGACTTGTAGTTGGCGACCGGGACTACGTGTGAGGCTGTGGGAGAATGGTAAGACCTTATTTATTGTCATTGGATTGTAAATACCTTCGAATTGCCACTACAATTAAGTAATGCATGGCTCGAGCTATACGAGAGTCGAGGACAAAGAGATCCGACATAAGTACTATTTCCAACAGATTCGGCGTTTCATATGAAAATGAAGGGAAACGAAAGTCAATTAATGTGGTCTGTAAATCGCCATAACTAAGATTTCATTTTTTAACCATTTTTTGTTGGTCGTCTTTCATCTCCTTCCTTTTGAATCATAAAATGTTTAGATATCGATACTCAACACGCATGTGGAGTTTTGCTAACTAAATAGCTAACTTAATAGCTAAACAATAACTAGCTATTTCTCTTAGTAAAAACAACTGACTCACCAATCACAGGCGACGTAGGAGTAGTGGGCGGGGCTAACGCGCCGGGTGCGTGCGAGTACACACAGTTGCGGCGCGTGCAGGACGCCGCGAACTTGCAGCGCGGATGCGCGAAGGCGCACGCGTTGCCGTAGCGGCACAGCGGAAACGCGCGGCACCATACTAGCTTGCGTTCAGCTGCACTTACTGGAGAAGAATGGAAAGTTGAATTAAGTGTGAGTAAATTATTTTTCGAGACGTCTTACCTTTACCTATTATTAGAGCTAACGCATTAAGAAAGTTTTGGCGTAATGAGGGCTAAATAGCAAGGAAATGATTCCCGCGTCACTTATTTTTGTTCGCGCTGCCACGTAAATAGTTGTAACTGTTTCAATGCTCTCTTATAACAATAAAAAATTATACGACGCAGGTTTATTGTGATATAACATTTTTACCTTTATTAGTATTGGAGTAAGATAGAAAATCATCAAATATCAGTATACAATCGACGCACTCATGAGTCGTAAAACGTGGCTTAAGGACTATTATTCAATTGGTATTTCCTCTGTTGTAAAACATAAGTATAGTATCATTCATCACACATATTATAATGGTTATTTTTGCATGAAACTTGACATACCTACGTAAATATAGAAGTTCCAATATTTATTCACAAGTAAATAAAAGAAATAAAGATACTCACAAGGCGGCACAGAATCATATTTGTGGGTATTAGTGACAGTTGCCACGGTCACATGTTGATCACTGCTCGCACTCTCGGTCCTCTCTCTCACTCTTTCCGGTTCCTTTTCCTCTCTCTTTTTATTCTTATCCACATCAAACACTATCGGAGACGCCCTCCTCTTTTTAGCCGGAGCTACATCTACTTTTAGAACCTCAGTACTCTTCCTTTTTTCTTGTTTTTCATCCTCCTTTTTGATAATGACTTGAGTATTAGACTCCTCGCTCGTATTACTAAGGCGTTTTTTCTGTGGAGGTTCTATTAAAATTTCTTTTTCTGCCGATTTTTCTTTCGGTGCTGGTTCCTTTATTTCTGGTGTTTTTGATTTTTCCTGCTCTGCCTTTTTGAGTTCATCTTCTTCGGTGAGGAGGCCTTCGGTGAGGAGTTTTTTTGCTAGGAACGCGTTGGGGTGGTAGCCGTCCATTGTGACTATGAATTGAGTGTTCTTGTCTTTGTCTACCGATGGGGTGTGGATGTTGCTGGAGAAATATAAATTATAGTTATTGAATATTTGATGACCAAAGTATTTTATGTACAGTCAAGGAACGATGGATGGACTGTGTGAAGGATGATATGGCAAGAAAGGCGGTGTCATATGAGATGAGGATTTATAGAGAAGTATGGAAGAATAAAACATGCTGCGCCGACCCCAAATGAATTGGGATGAGGGCAGGGGAATGGTAACTCAGGGAACTGGTTTGGCAAATTACAGATGAGAATTTGTGAGACAAGTTGTCAGATCACTGCTAATTCGTACGACAGGGAATTGAAAAAGGACGAAGATATTACGAAATCGTCTGTATACTAAAGCAGAAAGCTGTCTTTTACACAAGGATAATTTTTAAGTTTACTTGTGTGAAAGACAGCTTTAACCAAATAACTTGTAAGTGTGAGATAACCTGTGAATACTATTTGGTTAATACGGTCGGCGTGCGTGTATCACCAGATAAATTATTGTGGACGAAGCAAAACTAGTACGTAAGGTCGTATCGGGAGGCGTAGTGGCAACTTACATAGTCTCAATGATGAGCGTGTCATCTTTCCTGCTGGCCGTCCTGCCCTCGTTCCGCCGAGATGGCGTGTACTCGCTGTTGATGATCTTCTTTGTGATGGACGCCGGTATGTACTCGTCTTTTTCTATGTCACTGGCCACTCTGAAGAGATAGAGAAAAAAACGATTGTGATACGTGAGTTCAAGTGAGAAGATAAAAATATGTAAATGCATGTAGGCAGGGTGAAAGGGATACCGACGCACAAACGCATTCACCACATCATTCATCACTCTCAAAAAAATAATCAGCCGTTCCATACATTTTGACCGTTTTTTTTTTTTGATATGGCATCTCGCAGGTCAACCTAGGTTTGGCTTCTGCTTAACCGGACAATCCTGTGGGTGCCTTGAAATAAATAAAGGCCTCCAGCCAGGGCAAAACTTATATACTGAGCGACAACTCACTAAAGGCATCCCCTGTGGGGTATGGACCTCGGCTTAGGGTGCCGCTGGGGGAGGGCAGTAAGGGGACAGGCTGGATCTGAGTGACATTATTTGGGGTCTGATTTATAGCTACAGGCTCAGCAACGCGGGCTGGCTCTTGCAAGGATCGGGGGGGCATTTTGACCGTGCAGGTATTGCACTTTTGTAGGAATCTGCTGTTTTTTTTTATTACCGATGAAAAATGTCTATGTGGGGGGGGGGGGGGGGGGGTGATCAGACTGATGTACTGAACACGTGGTAAGCGTTTGGGCTTTGGTGTCCCCTGCACCCTGTATATTTTTAATTTACACAAGCCAGTAAATTCACTCGCGGCTACATCCGCATAGAGGTCACAATTTATCCCAGAATGTCCGTTTTATAGAATGTCCGATTCGTAAAACGTGCAGTCTTCTTTTATTGCTTTAAAAATTCGAATTAATGTAAAAAGTAACATTTGCTCTTACTGCTAACATCACTGCTGTAATTGTAATCTTCGAAGAGTTAAGTAAAGGCTTCCAACATTGCAATCAAACATAACTTGACGGTATGGGTTGAATTTTGTAGTCCTAAGTTCCTTTAGTAAAAGTAAAATTATCTAAAATCAGACTTACTTAGAGCTCTTATCATCATCGCTGTCCATATCACCGAGACTGATGCTATCTCCCCTGTCCGTCTCCTGCGAGCTGTCGGCTGGCACCTGTATGACAATCTTCTGTACGTCGACGCAGCGCCGCATCGGGAGTACGAGCGCGCGTTTGATTTGGGGCTCCGTCTCGCTTCTGTTTGGTGGGGCCTGAAAGAGACAGATAGGGTGCTTTATAAACACATAATATTATATTACGTAACATCACCCCTGTGATCCCCGAAGGGCTAACCCTTGGAGAGGTGTATCATACAGCAATCCTTATTTCGCCAGTTATGTTTAATAGCCATGTAATAGGGCTGGGCCTGTCCATGAACCAGACACAAATCCAGGTTCTACTGCGAAATTCTTGGTGGAAAACACATTATCACTTTGCCCGACCCGGGAATCGAACTTAGTTCATCGTTCAGTAGTTGTCGAAGCTTGGGGACGGCTGATGTCCAGCAGTAGACCTCTTGCGGCTTGATGATGATTGTATTAAAATAAAGACAAAATGACACTCCTTTAATGATACTCCTTAAATTAAGCAAGCTCTAGTGTACATCGGCAACGGCTCTACAGCGACGCGCGGTCCAGAACATTCCAGAACTTTCCTTACAGTACTACTTACATTGAGCAAGCTCTTGTGTGCGTCGGCGACAGCTCTAAGCAGAAGACTGTTGGCGGGCGTGGCGACGCGAGGTCGCGGTCGCACGCGCACCACGCTCGCACAAGTCGAGCGGCATGGACGATTCTCTAGCACTGACACTCTGGAATAAGACGTTTTATCTTAAATACAGAATTTAAGATAGTTGGAAGATTAACGTAGGCAACCAGTGGGCTTAAACAATACTTTTAGTCATACCGGAGTACACGGCAACACAAGCTATACATTTCCAGCATAAAACGTCCTCGCTTTGCATAGATTTCCAATACAATGAGAGGTCCGCATAAACTGGTTTTGTATAGTTTGATTAGTCGCAGTGCGTACCATTGACACTAAAATAATAAGAAGTTGGAAGTCGCAAAATGTCACACTGGCTTTAATGGCGATAGCGAATTCTAAGTTGACAATGAAAACTCTTGAGCGTCAAATTTTTCTTAGCTGTCGAGTATTTCACTTAATTTCAATCTCAAACTACAATTTTCCCGGTTTTACTGCATTGGAATCTCAATTTATTACCCACCATGTTATTGCAAAAAGTATCACCTAGTGGTTGAAATTCAGGTGACATAAGGTTTAAATTCGGTCTTCTAGAATTCGGTAAACACTTAGAAAACTAGACAATGGATTCACTTACCTCGACGTTAGCTTTTTTGAGATCGGTTCTGATATGTCAGACACGTTATCATCAGATACAGAACTCCTCTTCGAAGCTTCCGGCGGGCCTCCAAGCCGACTTTTGGCTGACTTAGACTGAGGCCAGAAGTCTGGCTCCCTTTCAGGTGTAAACCTAAAAATAAACGAGTTAATAACAGCCTTAAGGAGGTTTAATGTTGGCCGAATATAAATAGTTATTATAAAAAAATATATACACGGTGGAATTTTGAGATGGGGCAGAGATTGCCTTAATCATTGTAGCTATAAGAAAATATTCTTAAGAGACATTTTGAGAAATTTGTAGGCATTCATTGGTTTTTAAAAGTGTACAGTCAGCAAGAAATGGTTAATTCCACAAAAATTCCACCCTGTATACAGTCGAATTTAGAACCTTCTACAAAAAACAATCTTATTAAAAGTTATTTTAAATATCGAATTTAAACCTCATACAGTTACATTCTTAAATAAACTGGCCAACTTAAATAAACTAAATATAAGCATAATTAAAATTGAGCTCGTATTTATTCTTACTACCTCAAATTTTTATATTTAACAACCTTTCGGGACTATCTGTCCTCGTTTTTGATTCCTTTTCTTTTACTTCTGAAACCTTTTTGGGTTCCTCACGTATCCCTAGCCTGTCCCTCACAGGCCTTTTGGGGAGTTTGAGTTCTATTTGGGGTAAAGTCTCTATGGGATCTTTTGGGGGGACTTTAGGTACTTCTAGAGGTTTAGGAGGGGGTGGAGGCGGGATTGGGGAGATTACTCGCTCTATTGGGGGTGTAACTGTTACTGGGACATCTGGCGCCTGTTGAGCTATTTCCTGAAAAAAAATAAAAATTGTTAGTAGTATGATTACTAGACCAGCGTTTTTGTGTATATCTATCCTTTTATCTGCAAGAGTGAGAATGAGAATTCGGAGGTAAAAGCGAATTAGAAAGCGGATAAGTGTAAGCAAGCGGGTTTCTTACTTTAGCGAATGACACCTCTAAGTGACAGAAAGGGATAGAATTGCAGAACAAAATGCTTATATTGTATGCGTGTAAGTATGATTTCAACATAATACACCAGAAAGTTCGAATGAAAAGAACTAAGCATACCTGAAACACATCTTCGGCAAAATCATTCATCAATTCCTCTGCTTCAGTCCTTATATTCAAAAAGTCTTCGTCATCAGACATAGAATCTAATTGCTCCGCCAATTTCTGCTTTAACCCCTGTATTTTAGCTTCGATTTGGGTTATTTCCTTTATCTGATCCTCTTTTGGACCTATGGATGATACACTAGCGCTTTCAGGCTCTTCAGCCACTGTTTCTACGTCCATCTCAGGCTCAGCTTGTGTCAATATGGTAGCTGGGTCAATTATAGGTAGAATTGGCCTTTTTAGCTCTACTACAATCGGTTTCTTTTCAGGCTTTGTTTCTTCTTGAGCTGCTTCCAGGGTTATTCCGTGGTTCTTTAATATCTGCCCAGCAAAAACATCTGTGATTGAAGGTTCAGATTCCTTCTCCATATTCATCAACAAAGGAGGGATGTTTGGACGAATCATGTCGTGATGTTTGCTCTTCTTTTTTAGTTTGTGAATTTTCTTATCATCTTTTTTACGTAAAAGCTTTTCTTTATCTTTTTTCTTTGCCTTTTTTAAATCACTCTTCTTCTGCTTCTCTTTTGTTTTCTTTTCTTTAGTTTTTCGCTCTTTAGAACCAGATCTTTCTTTGCTTTTGTCTCGTTCTGCTGTTTCTGTAAAAGAACACTACAATTTTCATATTTGTTCCAATGAATCTTGCCTTATCCCAATTTATTTGAGGTTGGCACAGCATAATTATCTTCTTCTTTCTTTAATCCCTTAGACGTTATTTCAGTAGACAACACTTTCCACATATCTACTCGAAAACTTTCATCACGTCATTACCTCCATTGCTTTCGCTTCACCACAGGACATGTGATGCACCGAAACAGAACGAAAAAAATATTTCTACACACAAGAGTTTTCAGTCACCTTTTCCATATTCATACTTGCTGATATACTCATTTCTTATTTTATCCATTTACGTTACACGATGCATTATATTTTGATAAATTGTTATTTTTAGAAAATGTAAGCAACAGTACTTACTTAAGGGAGTAGCTACCGTCACCTCCTGCAACTTCTTCAATACTTGGTGAAGCCAGTTGACAAACAACTCGGTATTGTCACCAAGAAACAGTTGAAGGTCATCTTCCATCTGTGCCCGCGTTCGTTTGTTTGCTACCATCACCATCACATAGTCGGGCAATTCATCATCTGTGAAACACAAATATTGTAAGATTTCATATTATAAAACCTATTACTCTCATCACGATACAGTCAGATCTCTTCCTGATACAGGTTAGGGTTTCTGGACCGTCTGCTCGCCTTATGGGCTTGCCGTATTTTTGGCCCACTGTCTCTAAATCTCTTAGTCTGTTGGGACGGCAACCGTCACAACCATCAGTTAATCGTGCTTTCCATTGCAGTGGAAGTTTGACCGACCCTCAAAACTCCGAGCTGGAACTGGGAAGTAAGTAATAAAATAATCCAATATTACTTTACCTTTACCATGGGGCTTTACACAAATTTCTATAGTATTAGTAAACTAGCAACCCGTACCTACTTCATACTGCATTTTATGGCTTGACTAAGCATTCTGATTTCTTTTTTTTTTGTAGACATATTAAACACACATTATATTTCATACCTTCCCAAATGAATTCTCAAAATGATATTGTCAAACCACATCAAAATCCATTGTGTTGATTGGGAGAACAATGCATTGTCACAGACAAAACCATGAGTGACTTTAAATTATAATAAACATCATAGAATTAAATTATTAATATCAAGATGGAGTTGCACGCTCAGCTAGCTAGCAGCTCTGGAAGATCACAACAAAGATGGGCAAACAACTTGAATGACCATGGGAAGTAGCAAGAAGTATCACAGAATCATGACCAATTATTTATTTATTTATAAGTAGGAGACCCAACAGCTATAACAAATGGATAACAATTGCATATGTAACACAGAGCCAATTACAGGTTCTCATGAGTAAAAACAGAAAAAGTTGTAGAAATCTTAGGATCATTAAAAAGCACGATAAAAAAAAATAGTAAAAAGAATTAAAATAAGGTTAGCACTGTAAACACTGACACCAGGTTAGGCAGTAATCACATGGGAAAGAGAAAAAATAAAAAGATGAAAGCAATATACGCTTTTATAAAAGTCAGCGTTCAGCCGAATGTGTGCAGAGTAGAATTTGGTGGTAAATGGGTCAAATGAGAACTCTTTACAAAGAAGATGAACGTCTTTATTCACTCGCACTATGTATGAGTTTTGCCTGTAGTTAGATGAGGAAGAAGGAATGGAAATAGTTGCATTAAATCTAACTGATCTCGGGGGACATTGAAATGCAGTTTATGCAGTAGATCAGGACAGTCAATCTCGTTATTAATTTTTTTTAAGAGAAAAGTACAATCTTTTAGTTGATGACGACGATTTACTATACAATATTCTAGGCTACATTGTTATTATCAGGTGCAAAGTATTCAGAGAGTAGTAGTAGTAACCTTGCAAAAACGTCATAAAACAAATCATTATCAATATAGTTTAATCAAGAAAACACTAAAATAATATTGTTGCAATGATATGCCATAAGTTTCAATTTAGTAGTTATGTTTTTGTGCCTAAGTTAAGCTCCTAAATAAAATTATAAGTAACTGTAAGCACCTTTCTTGTGGCTTAGTTCCCATTCTGTACAGAATGTACCCACGGGAACATTTTAAATGTCGCTTATAACACTTGGGGATAATGTAGCTTTCCGTTAGTCAAAGAATTTTCGGAATCAGATCAGTAGTTCCGTAGATTACCCCTACATATAAACTTACAAACATACAAATAAATTTTACTTTTTTATAATATTAGTATAGAAGTATAGATTGAATTACTTGATATTTATAAGGTTCAAATACAGGTGTTTGCTATAATAACTTAGCAGTTTGCCTTTCGCTTATTTTATAAAACCATGTACCAACCAAAGCTACCTTTCTTGGGACCACTGTCCCACTGCTTGTCTCATATTATACATAATTAAGTCCTTTGCAGAAACTAAAACTACAAGAATAAATTCTGAAAATGGCAATCCAAGTAAATTTTGAGGTTAATTTTACAGCTCTTTTCCTACCTGATTACAGCAATGTTAGGAATAGTTGTGACTGAATTTCATATTTGACGCTAACTACGGCATATTCTCAATTTTGTTGGAGTTCGGCTCTTACAAAAACAGATCTAAATACAACATTAGATAATGCTAAGAAATTAACACTCAGCTCTGAAATATTCTTAATAATGAAAGTCAATATAAATAATTTTATATATATGAGAATTTCGAAAACAAGTTCAGAAAACCAGAAGATTTAGCTATAATATGTTTAACATACATGAGAAAAAGGGAAAAATTAGGAAAAAAGGCGAAAATAATTAAGATGGAAGTATTTTTGTTAACATTGTCAATAGTTTGTTTGAATTTATAAAAGGATTAAGAGTCATTTTCAATGCTTTCAATGATTACAAGCAAATATCCTATAACCAATGTTGTAGGTTCTGCTACGTCAAAGCCATACAAATTATGAGACACCCTGGCCTGTAGTGTAGCCACAAGGAAACTTATGTATTGGGCAAATATCGGTCAGTGGGTCATCTTATCAAAGGATGAAAACGTTCGGCTATAATATGAAGCCATACCTACTCAACATTATTACTTTTAAGTATATCTCATTTGGTTATAAATAGAAAGTTGCTTTACTTACCAACATAGCATCCTAATTCTGTCAGCTTGGCCTTGATGGCCGACTGAAAGTAAAATATTTTAATCAATAGAGAATAAAATTTTTGTCAATAAAATCAACAAATGCGGAACAAGCCCATTCCTGGAAGTATCACATATATTTACGGCATTTTATTACGTTTAAAGGCAAAATTACATAATTTTAAATCAAATAAATTAACAGTGTTCCTTGATACCAATTTAAGGTTAAATATCGATATATTTTCAGCTATTTACCCGCATTTTTTGGCCAATTTCGCTGCCGACGACATCCATTTTTATTCGTATTTTACACTAACACTACACTAAATTAATCAAATGCACACCACTAGGACTATTTGTTTACATTCAATTACACTTATTACGGATACATTATGTTGTATTATACCACATTCTAATGAAACAAGGCAGAAATTATTGATGCTTTACAGCATTCACGCTAGAACATACATTTTTCGTTTTTGACATTTGACTTGACGTAATGACGTTTGTCAATTTTGTTTGACAAACCTTTTGGAGGCGTGCCGTTTTATGCATAGAAATAAAATAGTTTTATTCCGTTATCGTTTTTGGTTCGTTGCACACTGGATCGAAAATGTATCTGGTTATATAAAGGATGTCAAATAATCAGTACTATAACCATACGTACGAACACGATGGGTGATTTAGCCATTACAGGGAAATACTGATTTTTCAAAACTGCTCCATAAATTATTTTTCTTAAAAAAATTTTAGTCCTCAGTTTTCCAGCTAAATTATTTCTAGTGTCATATTTGACCATAGTAATACCAAACAGAAGCAATTTTCGAGTCCATAAAACGGCACTTGAAACTTAGAATCTCTAACTCCAGTATCTATAAACAAGTCAGTGTTTACTTGAGTAAATGTCATTTCTAAGTCTTCGAAACGAGATTTTCAATCCAGTGTGCGTTGGGGTATTCCGATGAAGCAGGGTGTGACTCAACACAAACTATGGCTCACCTCCTGTCCTGCTCTATGTGTAATTATTCCACCTCCACTTTGAGGGATCTGTCCAAAGCCACCACCCACGCCGTCGATGTGGCAAAGTTGGTCAAAGCTAATTTAATTATAAAAAACCAGCCAAGTGCGAGTCGGCCTCGCGCACTGAGGGTTCCGTACAAACCTGTAGGTATATGTATACCTAAGTAAAAGTTCACCCATCACGACAATCAACTAAAAATTTACGGTATTCGCAATTTTTCCTTTATCTGTGCTATAAGACGTTGCTTCTTACCAAATTACAAGATTCTGAGTTCACGGGTAGTACCCGTTTGATTCCCTTGCGAGTGTCGATTGCGGCATAAACGGCTGTATCTTTTGATTGCTTTGGTTTAGAAGTTTGATTTTTCACAGCTCCAAGGGACAGTAGACCTGAATATTTGATATAAATTCCAGCTTGATACCTCCACGCGTTCCTGAGAAAAAGGGTCTTGACAGACAGACAGACAGACGGACGGACAGACGGACAGCAAAGTAATCCTATAAGGGTACCGTTTTTTCCTTTCGTGGTACGGAACCCTAAAAAAAGACTAGGCGCGAGTCGGCCTAGCGCCTAAAGGGTTCCGTAGCACCAAACAATATTCAAAATTAAATGTTCATAGACTATTAGATACATATGTTACTAGACGCTGCTAAGAAATTCATCCTTCACGCAAAGATCTGTTGAAATGTTGCACATCTAGAATTCTAGAAGGCCTCTGAGACTCTGTGCCACTAACATGGTTAATGAGGATGCTGGAGTTGTACAAAATATGTGCTTCTCTATGCACCTTCCTTGAGTGGTTTATGGGGCAAAGGACTCTAGAATGTCGACAGATTAAAGAGAATGAAACTAATATAAATATGGTTTAAACGGGGTATATTCCAAGGCGACAATTTGAGTCCACTTTGGTTTTGCTTAGCCCCGAATACTCAAATAACATTTTTGAGAAAAGGTACGGAGACTTGGGTAAGAGAAAAAGGTTATAATCAAACAACTCAGTATAAATCATTGTATAAGATGTATATTTTTCCAACAACCTTTGATATTTTGAATACAATATACACTGTAATAATAACAAAATAATAAATTACGAATCAAACAGTTATTTACATAATAATTTATTACAAATTGATTTTCGAGAAATCCCTTAGGAACCTACATAATATGGCATAATTATTAGTACATTACATACATCGTTATAACTTATTTTATACAAAATACTGTTTATATTCCTAAAAATAAAAGTTATTTCGTGATTTGGTCGTGGAATAAAACACCTAAGTTTAATTTTATTTAAAACTTTATACTTATATCTTTGGCCGCGAAATTACGTGGAATGTAGTGTTCTAGCGCTAAATAATTAAAAATCAATTTGCTTTTATGTAAAACGTTCTTTACTTTGTCAGTTATTTTCAAATTATTCTTAAAAATTACGGAATGTTGGTTTTATAAAACTACAGTGTGTTTATATTTGCAGTTTGCAAGGCTGCAAAGGCCTTTATATAACAAATTCGGCACATAACAGGCCCATTTTAGCGCACAATGAAATAATAAACATACTAGTAGCACTGCATTATGTTGATAGCACACAACCTCTCAGCAAGAACAGTATAGTCTTTACTGTAACTTACTATAATACTACCTAACTAATCGAAAAGAAGAGTAGGTATTTTGGAAGACAGAAACCTATCCTAAAATGTTACACTAGAAGTCACCATATTTACATTGTAATATTATGTCGATTATAGCTTACTTGTCGCTCATTAAAGGACGGATATTGAGTGATATTAAGTATATTTTTAACTTATTATTTTTAAAATTCAGAACATAAAAATAAGAGAGAGCATCTTCCCCTGCAGCCTTAAAACACTGATCGACCCAAAACTGGATAACGTTGTCGACCAATGCTTTAAAATCTACCAAAATCATAATTTGGTCTTAATAAAATTAATGTGTTGGTTATAACCCGAATTCGTAATTCTGAAAAATATACACCTACCTACTATAAGATCAATAACTGAATACTGGTAGTGCTAGGCAATTAAATTCATATAAAATGCAATAAAATATTTGGTATAAGTCTTGCAATATCTTTGGTACGTCATAACAATGAGCGACAAGTCGCTATACATTGGTTTGCTTATCATTTCGTAAATCGTCAATCTGGAATCGAGTGACTTTGGGCCCTAGGCTCAGCTGGGAACCCATCCTCGGAGGTCTGGGCGGGGGGCCAATAGATTTTGAACCAATACTGTGTTGCGACCCCATGATTTGAGGTCGAATATGTTCAGATTTTGCGTCAATACTTTGTTGTGATCCTAATTGTTGTCCAGGACGTCTTTTTCCAATTTTGGGCCCAAAGCTGACAGTTTCAGTGGCTGGCCCGATGCCTTGAGGGGGGCCAGCGCTATGAGAGCTGGGAGACCTGGGGCTTATCTTCCGCCAGGGCCGGCAGGGGCCAGAGTGGCCCGAGGGTCGACTCTCGACTCCCCCAGTGACACTTGGCTGAGCGCCGTTTGCGTGTTGTTGTAGCTGTACCCGTGACGCTCGTTCCATTTCTCTAAAAAGAATAAAGGACTAGTTAATTGTTGAATAAAGTTTAACACAGAGCAGTTTGGCAAGCTGTAGGTAGAGTTTGAGAAAAGTCGGTTGAAAATGAGTTAAGATGAATTTTATAATAAGGAGAATACTGTGAGATCTTGATAAAACTTTGTCAATTTTGGTGATACGTGCACAAATCAGCAAATAAGTTTATTTACACATGCAATTAATGAGACTATGAATATGATACAAGGCGCTGCATGGTAAAAGTTCGGTTATAACCACGTCAATGTTACGAGGCCCATAAACGAGTTATGATTTTGGGTAGATTTATCGCTTCCTCGAAAATATATTTGCATAGAGCTCCTTCTTCACTAAACATTAGCGATAGAATAAGACATAAACGTATTTATAAAACAAAACAACGAGTCACATAAGATCAACAAAACAAGTCCAAAACACCAAAGCCCGGAACCGTCACCGTTGCCAATAGCGCGTTGCATCGAATGATACCTTCACGGTCTGATATATGAGGCGAGAGCCGACGTGCGTTCCGATTTCTTGGCGGCTTGGCATGCGACCGGCGAGGAGGGATACGCACCGCTGGTGAGGCCCGACAGTCTCGCCAGAGGGCAGCACAGGGCCGCCGCGTACGCCGCACGGTACTGAGCGTTCATTATCACGTAGATGATCGGGTTTACGCATGCGCTCGCGTACAGGAGAAGGTAGCCCGTGATGTGGAATACTGCAAAAAAAAACCAAGATATTTATGACACAATCAGATTATCGTAAAAACAAGACTTCAATGAACCAACTTAGGTTTCATCTTACCAGGGTAATGCACATGATTATCAGCCACCTTCGCAATAGTGATGGGTAGATAGCAGACAAGGAAAGACAGGAAGATGGCTAGCACCATCTTGGTGATCCTCCACTCGTTTCTCCTTGCCTTCGTCTCTCTGTTGTCCTTGATTGTAGACCTCTTGTCTGTGCTGTTATTTAGTGTGCCAGGACTTGTGTGTTGGGCCCGCTGGTGCTCGCGCATTCGCTGTTCTGAGCTGAAAATAAAATGTCGGTTTGAATAATGATATTTAACAAAACATCATGCCTGTATATTCCCGAAGCCCCAAGGGATAGGTAGAGATGTACCAATAGTACATTCACATTTCGCCTGTCCGTTTAAGTTCCATGTAACAGAGGGCGAACCTATTGCCATATGGACAGATCCTGGCTTCAGGCTGGTACTGAGAAATTACTGACGGAAAAATCCAATAGAAGTGGCTTGGTTTATTTTTTTTCAATTTTGCATAGTTTGGCGTTGCCAGTCCATTGCATCTATCCGGCATCCGTGGACCATGTCATCACGTGGCGTGGTCACGAGTCACGACCGTAGGTCAAGTCTTTTGAGTGAAAGTGGTTGTAAAATGGTTTCATTGGTTTTTATCATCCACAGCCTGGATTCACTCACAGCTGGGTATAGGCCTCTGTTTTCTTGTGCCAATTTCTTTGGTCCTGTGACAGCCTCATCCAGGTTTTCTCCCCGATGGCAACTATGTTGCCCATCTCACCGCCGGACGACCCACATTTCTTTTCGCTGTTCTTGGACGCCATTCGGGACCCCCTTAGTCCACCTGTCATCACCGCGCCGTTGCTAGGTGTCCTGCCCAGCTCCATTTGAGTTTCGTAACGCGATTTCCAATATCGAAAACCTTTGTACGTCTTCGAATTTTGACGTCAGGAACTCGCTTTACCAGCTTTATGCCGAGCGTGGAACGGTCCATCGCTCTCTGTGCAACTCTAAGTCCGTACACAGCATCCTGCGTGCGCGTCCATGTTTCAGCACCGTACGTCATGGTTTATCTTCCTTAAAATTAACTGTCGTTTTCACGGTAGTTTGGAAGCAATTATCATCAAAATATCCTTACATTTTCGTGGACCTTTATATGAAGCATATTATTATAGTGAAGTATTCGAATAAAACTTAAGAGCATAATAATATCTACGGCTATAACAGGGGCAAAATATTTGTACATAGTTATAATACAGTTTTCGTTCCTCTCTATTAGAATGTATGAGGGTTAGTGCGTTAGACTGTAATGTCATATCACATTCATCCAAGAAAGTTATGACACCAAAGTGTAAATGGGATATTTTGTCGCTTGAGGCTAAGTTATGATGAGCAAAAGTGTCGCCTTATCTTCAAGACGTTTAGTCCATTATTTCTTGGTGCTGCTTGTGTGGCTTAAATAGTTTTCTTAAAACGATTTTCTTTTTTAGTAAGTATTCGTTGTATCTTATGCTCCTTGTAAACTTTTTTCCATTAAATAGCTTGAGGTTTTTCGTTTAAATAGAAGGTCACGAAGAGTTAAGAAGTGTAAGGGTTCCATAGTTTGGATGGAAGTGAATAAAAGTGTCGCCCTAACTTCACAAATTTATTCCATGTCTGACTTAAATAGTTTTCTGATTTTAACATTCTTCTCTTCTTCTTCAGCTAAATAACTAACTCTCTGATTTAAACTGTTAGTACTAGACTTGTGGTGTATTTATTCAATATCACACTATTCCGCGGTACGTGGCTTGAAGGCGTTCCGACGTATTTCCTGTTCGTGCCGTTTTTAATGTTTTGTTCAATCATGAGGAGTGTTTAATATTGTCTCTCACATAGATATAATTGTGTAGGTAGGCATATGTTTACCAAGCTACAAACTGACTTAGTTGTAGGTTTGGATTATTTTCATATTAGTAAAACGAAAAAAAAAACAAAATAATGTTTACCTGTGCACCACCCAGAAGATCCTGGCATAGCATATGAAGATGAGTAGAGCTGGTACAATGAAAGCGATGACGAAGAGGGCCGTCTTGGCTGACCGCCCGTTGTCATCAGGCATTATGGAGCAAGTTCCCAACTCTGGGTCGTAGTCGAATTTACCTGGATGAAAAGGTAATAATAATTAGCTGAATATTTAGAGGTCCCACTAAAAATATAAATAACAGAAACTACGGAACCTATCCAGATTCATTTAAAAACGGCAGGAGTAGTCTCATAAATAGTATTCCTTCTAATCTGTTATTCTAGCTAAGAAAAACTGCAATATTGTAATGGTAGCGAAAACTCGCATTGCATGCGTGCTTTTGGTGGTTTAATGACCCGAAGTGGGGCGTATTTCGATGAATTTTATTATGATACTAATGTGGGGGAAAAAACAAGATTATAGCAGTGATAGCCAAGTTTTGTGACCGTCCGACTGCCAAGTCATAGGCCTCGAGTTCGAAGCCAAGACACGCACCTCTGATTTTTTTGATCGGATGCATGTGCGTATTGTATCATTATCACTTGCTTCAGTGAAGGAAAACATCGAGAGGAAACTAAACCAGCATGCCTGAGAGATATTTCTCGACGGCATGTAAAGCCAAGTCAGATGCCCATGGGCTGCATTAAAAACTCTGAGACCAGGTTAGGCACTAACCACACGAAAAAAAATCAAGATTTCAACTGAATCCTGTTGGGAATCACCCCAGGTTTAGGGGTCAATGCGGAAAGGTAAACAAAAATCTATGAACTGACTTGATGTCTAAGGTGATGGAAACTTACCCCATACTCCAACAAGTGTGGGTATCTGCATTCCGTACGAGAACATCCACGAGAACACGATCATGATGGCTATGTTGTGTTTGCGGTACACGCGCGCGTACCAGCTGTGATGAGCTATCATTATGTACCTGATGTATGGGAATAATGAGATTATAATATGTAGTGGCTTGAGAAAAATCGGTCCTTAATAAGTTTGAGAGGAGGATAGATACTCTTCAGATAGGTAGCTCGTTATTAATTTGGAGTTTTTCAAAAGAGTTTTTTCGTTTAAGATAAGAAGCAGCCAAAACTTTGAACGAAAAAAATCTGATTTTGTCTGCATGTCATTAAGTGGGACTAGGTAGGAAATAAAGCAGTAGATCCAACGGACCATATTAATATTAGAAAGACGTCTTGGCGCTTGCGTAAGCGCATATACATCGTTAATAACAGATACGACTATAATATGCATCATAGGTTTGCCCTGCATTTAGCCGCAGTGACATGGAGTCAAATAAATTAACCAACATGAGAAATGACACGTGTGTTAATGGACTAAATCGTATTAAGGCATGTCAATTTCACATTACAGTTGACAAAATGTTCGAAAATCATGCTTTTTTGCCATAGGGGAGGGCAACTGCTGCGATCCCTACAAACTCCACGTCCCGTCCACGTTCATGCATCTGGTCATACACGCACGTCGGTTGCAAGCACTACGCACCTCATCTTTCTAAAGAACACCAGCATTAACAGGTCAGTGTATGTGCTTCTAGCACGTGCACTCCAGGCATTTCCACTTAAATCTGCCTTGTAAATACGTTATAATCGTCACCTATTCATCCTTACAATATGACTAAATCATCCAGGTAATTTCTCATTATTTTTGTCACTGCATATAGCAGTTGCTTTAGTCCCGTATTTACAAACATTATCAGCCATACTATTTATAGTCTTGATTAATGAACATTGTAAAGTAAAAGGCCGGACCACACGCGATGTAAGCGTCGACCTCTATGGTACAAACAATAGCGTGTCAGAATTTGCATTCGGAATAGCTGTCCGCATATAATGTGCAATGTATTTGTGTCTGGCAATTAAAAGCACTTGAGGTCAGACAAGGAAGTTGTTGTTTTGTTATTCCTAATCTGGAGTCCGAGATAGGTACATACATATGGTGGAAGGGACACCGACGCGAAGTACCACGTAATCAGCACATCATTCTGAACCCTTCCCACATGGAAATTTTTCGTCGGTTATTAAAAAAAAACAGCTGTTTCCTACAAAACTGCAATACCTATACGGTCAAAATATATGGAACAGCTGTTTTTTTTTTAAATTATCGATGTAAAAGGGTGGGAATCAGAATGATACCTATATGTACATATATGCCTGAAGATCTCGAGATTGAGGTTTCTTCATTTTGTGCGCTATGCCTTGCGTATTTACATAGGTACTAGCTAGCAGGTTTGGAAAAAGTATTTTTAAGGTCTCCAATTATTAGGTCATTATTTTTAGGGTACGTCACAAGGATATTTTAATTTTTCTTTGTGTTCAATGGTCCCGGAACAAAAATTGCGGGTTGTGTAGTGAGTGAGATCTGATACTGTCAACGTCCCCGTGATACGAGATTTTCAAATTAGGTACTGCTTAAAGGTACTTGCTTGCTGGCATTTGGTTAGTTCTGATTGGAATAAAAATTAAATTGAAGGTTTAATAGTGGACACAAGAGTAAAAACTGCTTTATCTGCAAATCTAAATGATACCGACAGCCAGTCACCAAGTTCTGAACCTAACATAGTATTTTATCTCGTCACCTCTATTTCCTTTTCTGCATTCATTCAAGGCATTATTGCCATAACTAATATCAATTCACTCGGCGAACCACCAACTATGGTCGTTAATGGGATTAGTCTATTATGATAATGTACTCACAAGGCCAAACGTGAGAAGAATTCAGATTAGCTTCATAACAAATGGAAACACGACTCCAATTGGTCGATAAGTTTGTCTTTTGATAGATACTACGTGATTGTTTGAAAAGGAAAATAAGAGGGAAAATTGTTTGATGGCCTTCTTTCCTATAGGCTAAGGTACATTAAAGCGTCAAGATGGAGACCATATTATGTAGGTAAGGCTCTTCGCTTTCAAATGGATTATTTTGTGATGAAGCGCACTCAGTCGATAAAACGGAAAACATCGTGAGGAAACCAGCATACCTGAGAGATATTTCTCGACGGTATGTTAAGCCAAGTCAGAAGCCCATGGGCTGCATAAAAACTCTGACACCAGGTTAGGCACTAACCACACGATAAAGAAAGAAGAAACTGAAAAGTCATCATTGTCACCACCCGCTTATTTTATCAACTACCAGCCTAATGGGAAGCAGCTGATTACTAAATTTTCTTCTCGGCAACCCAATTAGGTTCATTGTAAAACTGGCAGTTAAAAGACAGTGAAGAGTACACAAATTATAATAGTGTTACTTATGTTTGATTTAGGCCTACGTACTGTTTTCTTTCATCCAGAAATCTATTTTCGGTCGCAAACTAAATTCTAGTAGACGTATGAAACTATAACTTTGCTTAGTAGCTTACTGACATCGAAAAAAGAAAACTAGCTTCACCTTGATTTATTATGCTGAACGAGACCTTCTAGTCTAAAGATCTTAAATATTTTCCAACAAGTAGAATGTAAATCTAAAATCGAAGCACCATTCACAAAGTTTCGCTAACAACAAATTCTTAAGCAAATTCTTGCGTGTTCAGAATACCCATTCGGTTCGTTTAACACAATACCTCCCAGGAGCCTTACCTGTTCAAGGTTATGAGGGCGATGCTCAGGAGGGAAACCCCGACATTCCCGTACCTCAGGAATGGGACGAGCTTGCATAGTGCGCCCCCGTGGGACCAGGTTCGTGTCCAGAACCCAGATATGGCGAAAGGGAGCACTATGGCGCAGAACAGGAAGTCGGCTATGCAGAGACTGGAAATGAATCATAATTAGTTAGTATTAGATTAGCAGTAAGGACTATTTTTGCTTAAAATGTAGGGTCTGGTGAAAGACTGTTGTTGCATATCAGTTCAAACCGAAGAATCAAGACCAGCGCACACCAGGGACGGCAGGGAAGAGCATTTTATATTAGCAGATTTCCCTTCACGGCATTGATTATTGGAATCTGTATCATGATGCCAGTAGCTACGTATAATTTACTTTGCGTAAAGATAAAATGCTCTGCCGTGACGTCCCCTGTGTGCGCTAGCCATAAGTGTTTTAACCGAAGGTTAAGGTTTTAACGCACATTTTATAAACTCAGATCGGGATTAACTTGTTAAAATAAGGCGAGATGATGCCAAACCAGTGCAGACATTATAAGTGTACTATGGTACAGTCCGACCCAAGCGTAAACCGCTGACATGGCCTTTCCAGTTTACAAAGCTTTAAACAATATTTTAATAACAGTGATGAGCGCAAAACCGTACCAATAATGATCGAACCGCAAGGGAAATGTGAAAACGAATGGTGACTTTAATTTTGTATGATAATGATTTCAGGAAGAAGCTCGTGGCTAAATAATTACAGCCGCTCGGATCAATCTTTGATCAATTAGATTGCTTTGTGGATGGGTGACCACCCATTACATTCCGAATTTAATCCGTGTGCCTCGGAAAGCACGTAAAGCCGTTGGTCCCGGCTGTCACTTGTAGATCTTTGATCGTCGTTACAGGCCAGTGCAGTGGCCGGAAGGTCTAACAACCAGTCTTACCAAGGGGTATCGTATTAGCCAGTAGTAACTGGGTTGTGGGGGTCAGATAGGCAGTCGCTCCATGTAAAATACTGGTATTCAGCTGCGTCCAGTTAGACTGGAAGCCGACCCCAACATAGATGGGGAAAGGATACGCAAATGATAATGATTTTAGAAACGTTGAATGAAAAAACATGCTAACACTCACATAATACAAAGTATATCTAAATCTGGGTATCCATGTATGTACATAAATATCTAGGCTAGTTTTGATTCACGCTGTTGAATATACAAAGCCATTGTCAATTGGTATTGAGGGCCATGAATTAAGCGGAAACGTTTCTGGGACATGCGAAAATATTGAGTTACCTATTTCGATGTCAAACGAGTTTTGAGAAGGCCATTCATTGCACGGTTTTGTGGAACTCTACGATCTTTTTGTATGGTTTATGTAGATTAAATGTTTATAGTGAAGTATAATTAATAAAATACGTATCATAGTGACGATATGTCGGCGAGAACGATGAAGGAACATTCAAATATGTGTTGACATAAGTTAAGTTTATTAATAGAAACTAAAATGTGAAATATCATTAAAATATCTCTAGAAATGAAAAATTTACGAGACCTTTAAGTTGCGCTTACAATAGGTAAAGAGATGTCACTTTACCACATTACGTTATTTATTTCTGATGATATGGCTAACGAAGCAAACCCAAGTTAAGGTAGATAAGTAGGTGCTTACTTAAAAATGAAAACTCCTTTTATTTTAGCACAGACATAGGAAAAAGCGTCCAATGTGTATATGTATGTCAAATTTTTATTTCATTTATTTAGTTTGACTTTAATAATGTCCTTCTCAGTAATTTATTGGTGAATTTCCATTTTTTTCCGATATTCTAGTTTTGATCTATATTTTTATAATATTTAGTTAAATCAACGTCATTAAACTTCTCTATTTGTAAATGAGTGATTTGTAGTTATCATGAAAGATTGGCCTACTACATCACTGGCAAAGTAATGGTCCGAAGCACGTCATTATTAAGTCTGTTACTGATCTTTATAAGGTTTAGATGTTGATAGATGAGCTCCTAAAAGGTTATTCTGTATCGATAACCCTTGGGGTGAAACATCGATCAAGATAGGGCAACCAATTGAAGGGTTTTTGTAAAGGAGGCCTTTTGGGGATCATAGGGTAAATGACTACCCATTTTTGGGAATAAATGGATATCTGAATGTGTCTATCGCTGGTTTTATAGCCCTCCGATTACATTGTATAAAATTTCATCAAAATCGGTTTAGTAGTTTGGTTTTTAAATCAAAATAGCTGGAAAAAATATGTCATCAAAGTCAAAAAATTGCGAAATTGATACTTGACAAGGATTTGTGTGAGATACGACAACTAAAATAGCATAAAATAAAAACTTTTTTTTTCAAAAAAATAACCGACTTCTAAAAAAACAAAAAAAAAATGAAAATTACTTTAGTTTCGGAAGTCGGTGACAAAAAAGTCAATGCAATAGTCACCGACTTCCGAAAGTAAAGTTATTTTTATTTATTTTTTATCGTATCTCACACAAATCCTTGTCAAGTATCAATTTGGCAATTTCTTTGACTTGGACGACATATTTTTTCCAGCTATTTTGATTTAAAAACCAAACTACTAAACCAATTTTGATGAAATTTCTATGGGACCAATCAGGAAGTATAATAATCCTTTCAGAATTTTTCAAATCGGTTCATAAGTGACGAAGATATAAGGTAGCAAACACAAAAAAAATACAACCGAATTGAGAACCACCTCCTATTTTTGAAGTGGGTCGAAAACTTGCTCATATCTATAAAATGGATATTGGTACTTTGTTAGTTTTATATGGAAAATCATGTTGTTGTTTTGGAATTTCAACAAGTAGAGAATATGTAGTGTAAGTATTGGCATTGCATCATGCATTACGTTATAATTACGTTCATCTGATTATTAATTTAGTCTTGTTTATGCATCAAAGCATCATGTTAAAATTAATTTACAGCTTTAGCGTGTAAACTACATAATATAACATTACGCCTGTAATCCTCACAGGATTAGGCAGTGGTCTACCTTATTGTACACCCACATTTCGCCAGTTATGTTTAAGTCCCATGTAATAGGAGACGAGCCTATTGCCATCAACCGGACACAAATTCAGACTCCGTCGCTGTTATTAAGAAATTCCTGATGGAAAACCCAATAATACTTTACCCGACCTGGAAATAGAACCCAGGACCTCATGCTCATTACTTTCACTTCAGACATTGATTACATATTTTTTTACGATCTTGAGACTGACGAAGTTGTACTGTTGTAGTTGGTAGACTAAGGGCGATGAATTAAAAGTAAGGTTCTTTTTTATAATGATCTAGAAAAGTAAAAAAGGCTACTGTCTCTGTCTTAGTATGGACATGTAATGAGGAGGGAAGAAACGCATGTTATTAAAAGAGTGATGGATATAAATGTTGATGGATGGAGAGGGAGAGGAAGGCCAAAGAAAAGATGGATGGATTGTGTGAGGAATGATATGAAAGAGAAAGGAGTAAAATATGATGCAGTGACGGTTGACAGGGGAGAATGGAAGAAGAAAACGTGTTGCGCCGACCCCGAGTAGAATGGGACAAGGGCACGAAGATGATGATGAAAAAAGTACAAAAAGAATTGAAAAGAAATAATCGTGTAAACTTCAACAGAACAGGCACTGAACAAAAATATTGAAGAACAAGAACTGGGGTGAAACTCCGTGAAAGATGTTTTTACGGTAGCTAAACAATCAAAAAGTTTCCCGTGTTAGTAAAAGTTATAGATAAAATTAGTTTCCAACTTTCCCACCTCACAAATTGGTGGATTAAAGCGATTTTCTGAGGAACAACAGTTAAACATTTTGTGGCTATGTTTACAAAGTTATTGCTGGAAAACTATTATAAACTGTTATTGGAAAACTTTGATTGGCGGCGATTAAAGTACGTTTTAATGTTTGTTTTAGGAGCTTTAATTATGTTTATTTCTAGCGCTTAGGTTCCAACTGAATTATTTTACTTCGAATAGCACTTAGTAACTTTTTGAACGTTTCCGGCGTAGATTTAACTGCAAAGTAGTTTAAAACTTTAATGTTTTTACTACCAGCCTACACATTTCTCATCAATCAGAAATCATTTAAAGACAAAATATTAAAAAGTTCATCGAGTCATATTTATTAATCGTTAAATCTCATCAATTTAGTTAGAAGAATTATATACAAAAAAATGTTACAACAAACTACCAAATTAAACTTACCTAATAATAAAAGCAGCGGCAACGTTTCTCACTTTGGGGCACTTCAGTAACGCAACAACCGTGAGAAGATTACCGAACAACCCAACAACCATTATGGTCCCGGTAACCACCGCAGCAAACGTCAGCAACCCCGGCGAAAACCTGGAAACAAACCAGATTATTTCTTGTAACAAGCACTGAAATATGTAAGGTGTGTCAGACATTGTGGGAGCCTATTGAACTTTGAATGGACAGGACGTATTGGCTTACACTAATATCTTTTCAACAATGATGGATATATTATATCGATGTTGCTGATAAGGGACCAAATAACACAGATAAAAGGTCTCATCAAAAAGTTGGAAAAACCTGCAGTTTTGGAAATAAGATATAGTTTTAACACGTGTGTGTCTTGTGAAGTCATGACATGTGTGAGAGAATTCATGTGAATATAAGAGAATATTCTTTATTATGTACACCATACAAATAAGACAACCAGTCTTACCAAGGGTTATCGTATTACCCAGTACTAACTGGGCTGTGGAGGTCAGATAGGCAGTCGCTCCATGTAAAATACTGGTATTGACTGGAAGCCGACCCTATACACACATAGTTGGGAAAAGGCTAGGCAGATGTTGATGACAAATAAGGGTGACATTATAATGGGCGGTCTCATCGCTAATAGCGATCTTTTCAAGACAACCTTTAGAGGAATTACAGGAAGAGAGAAAATACTGCAGGTAGTTTGTGGTGTACACCTCAAACTACCTGCATTATTGTCTCTTTTACATATTAATATACATTGCTACATACATACATAAAGCTACTTCTATTCTTACTCCTTTTCTGTTCATGCAGTACGTTTATGGAACTCACTTCCGCCTAACATTCGCGATGCCAAAACTATATCTGTCTTTAAAAAACAAGTTAAAGAACATTACCTCTCTTTTATACTTTGATTCTGTATTTATATTATAGGTACATATTTATATATTATTAAAATAAATATATATTTATTTTATTATATAAGCATGTATGTGTTTACTATCTCTATAATTATGATTGTTTAAGTTATTAATTTTGTAGTTAATTTATTCTTCTTACACACTGTGTCTACGTTTCTTTTATATCTATCCTCTCGCAGGTCCGCTGGAAGAGATATCTAAATGAAATAAGCGGTACCTTTGTGCTCTTTTGTCTTTATGTATTTTTCCTGTAATGTGTTTTGTGTGTACATAAATAAATAAACAAAGCAAATACAAATGATGATGTGTTTAGTGTTTTTTTCTTCTATAAGCTTTAAAAGCAGCTACTGCATATGTTTATCATATAATTATTCAGTGTGGTTGCTAGCTAAGCAATCCCTAAAAACATTTGGGAAGTTATTTCAAGCAGCATTCTCTTGTGTGATCGATTAGAATCGAATTCTAACAGTGTGTGCTTATTACAGCTGAAGCGAGTCCTATCATAATATTATTTCTAAAGGATGTAGGCCAAAACTCTTAACCGTTATTGACGCGCTAGTTTCCCAAGTAAATTTTGTTATACTTTTAATAATGTAGAAGTCTCAAAATACTATCAGAAACTATCTACTTAAATCTTAGTTTTAATGTTTGTTTAAGAGCTTCGAATATGTTTATTTCAAGCGCTTAAGATTCGGCTGAACAATTTTACTTACTTCAAATAGCACTTGGTAACTTTTTAAAGGGGTTCCGATATCGGATAAACTAAGGGGTTATAGTAGCAGTCTTCACAAGCTCCTAAAATGAAACAACGCGTGTATGGACAAAATAATAAGGAATACCATGGTTACCATGATCTGTTAGTGCAGAAATGTTTTAGTACTATCCCGTGTATTCGGAATAGTCCAACTGAATTCATAGTCAAAACAAGAAATAGTACACATTTGACAACTAGATGGCGACACATGTAACACATTTCGGTACAGCACAACACTCCCTATACCATTGAGCAGCTGATCCTCTTTTATACCGCTAAATTGATCACATAATATTTGGAATAGACCGTAACCGGGTTATAGGCATAGTGGACAGTATCCTCTAGGTAATAAGAAAGGGAATTTCATACAGGATGTTTCGAGCGGTGCTCGTTAGTCTTGTCGCACTGCTAGACATGAGGTTCTGAGTTCAGATTCCCGGATCGGGCGTCTGTTAGTGTGAAAGTTTGATTGTGTTTTTCTTCAGGAATTTCTCAGTAGCAGTCATCGAGACTGGATTTGTGTCCAGTTGATTGCAATAGGCTTTTTTGTACACGGAGCTTAAAAAAATTACAGTCGAAATGTGGGTGTCCCATTAGGTAAAACTCTGCCTAACCCTTCGGGGATTATAGGCGTGATGTTATGTTACGGACTACACTCTGCTCGGTTGTAATAATAGGAGTGTCAAACAGGATGTTTCGTGCGGTGCTTTGAAAGAGTTGTTCGACGAATTGACTTGCCGCGCGTGGATTGAGGAAGGGGCTCATCATGCATGGTAATAATGGACATCTATTCAGTCTACAAAATCAACATATTTTTATTTCACATATTTTTTTATAAATGCACATGTAGGTGGGCACTTATGAAAAATCAAAAGATGGACGTACGGTTAGGGTTAGTCGTTTCCTATTGAGAGGAACCGGTAAGAAACTCCATGCTCCATGAAGACATCGCACTACAATATCTTCCGCGTCGATGGCAGTCTCCGCTGAGGTTGCGTCATTGAAATTGTTGGTCGATTTAAAAGATCTGTTTTTTCATACAAAAGAATAATGGTTACCTTATCGTAAGTACGAAAAATATTTGACCGAATTTCATTTCACCTAAAACTTTTCAACTATTATCGTTTCGTTTTTTTTTTACGTCATTGAAGTCACGTCTGTCACTGTATCAGTTGACCTATTTATCAATTCGATTTTTTTCGTTACTCCGACGTTTCATTTGGTCGAAAAACTTTTTACCGAAGTTACACTTAGCCGAATTAACATTTGTTCGAAATATTATGTTTCCGACCATTCAATATACCACTGTTTTAATTACCATATTTTCACTATACTATACTATATGCGAATTATTTAAATGTAATGGAAATTATAAAAAAGTGGTTTTAAATGGTCCCAGTAAGAAGCATATACACACGGATGCTTGCTTCAAGCATGGAGCATGCAAGCAAGCATGCACCATGCAGCAAGCATTGTTTCTGTCACGGCTCTGGCGCTTTGCTCCGCGCCTACGCGGGCCTAAATTACACTCTAAGGCAGACAAGACTGCGTGAAGTTGGTTTTGCAGCGATTTGTTGCTGTCACTAAATTTTCTAGCACAACATATTGACTTTTTATGACATTATTTAAATTTAATATTGAAAATGCTACCAAGTTTCGGTGTGGTGAAAATATGGAAAATATGTAAATCATTTGGCAAATGAAAAAGTTCAAAAGAGGCTTCGGCCAATAGCAAAAGTTATTTTGTAAATCGACGAAATATAGTTCGGTAAAGTAATACCTATGACACATGAAACTTCGATGATTTAAAAATATGTCAAATAATACATATACAAAAAAGACGTCAGTCAATAGTTTTCGGAAAAATTAAATTCGAACAAAAAAAAATCGAAAAAGTTATCGATTCCTACGAAAAATATATACTTGGTCAAATTATCCCATTAGCCTATTACTCTGCGCCCACACTGGCGAAAAATATGTTGTCTGATAGAGATACAGATTTCAACATGCTTTACGCAATTTTTTTGCCGATGCAAATACACAGGTCCAACACCAGGTATAAGTACTTCAGTAGATACTTCAATACTTAATAATGTAGTATCAAAATTGTAGGGCTTTAGTAATCTTTATTAGACTAAAAGTTTGCTTTATCGAGGCAGGTTTATGAAAATTTTCCAGAAAGGTTTTTTTCTTTACGTGTGGCGGTAGGATCAAAGCTATAGGACGTATTCCTAATGACTCAAAAGATAAGATAAAATAAAAATTTCTTTTAAGTTTTTCTCACAAATTCCCAAGACATGATAAGTTAGCAAGTTCAGCGGTATCTAGTCTTTAACTTGGTACTCGTAGTTTTGTAAAAGGTAACATCGTACATTTTCGTTGAGGTGAAAAGTTTCGCTTTCAAAGTATATGGACTTAGATGTTAGAGAAAAGATTAATTTCTTAGGAGACAAGTTAAAAGAGAGACGAAATGTTTGACGAAAATCTTTTGACATATTGTTGATTTTATGATTATGTATTTTTATTCCAGTCTAACCTGATGCAGCTACGACCAGGCCAGGACCAGTATTTTTTTTAAATAATATTATGGTGAGTAAATATTAACTGTCTGTAAGTTAATATTATCTACTTTGTTTAACTACGGCAAAATTGGCAAAGAAAAGCCGAAATGAAATGAAAATAAAATTCAAGGAAGAGCTGAAATTTTCAGCAGTATAATTTACTGCTGAAAACCGAGTTATGTTATGTGAGCCGAAAATGTTGCACACACTAATTGTAATTACCAACTGGTGTCAAAGGATATCTTGTAATTAGTTTTCTCCTTGTTTTGTTCCGCTTTCAAACACGGAGCTTTTACCAGAATTTCATATTTTTGCACAAATTCTAGTAGTTATAGGGTCAAAATAATGGAGTGCCTTTTGAAACTTTGGCTATATCATGCCCAAATCAAGTCAAGTATTTTTGGCTCTTGTATAAAAGATCAAGAAGTCAGACAGCCTCCTCCTTTTAGCTGTTAAATTATCAAACAGAAATCGCTTCGCAAGTAGAGATCCATGACTACTTCCCGCTCGACAGTAGGATTAGAATTATAATTTAAAATGATATGAAGATTCCAGCCGTAAACTGAACCCCATTTTCTATAAAATTCTACATCTGCCGTATCATATTTCCTTTATTCGCAAAGTTTATAGTCGAGGAGCTCAGTCCCGGATATCTTTTATACTCAGCCTTCACCATATCCCGTCTGCCTATTGAGAAATTAATCAAAGAGTCGCTTGTGACGTCCGTTTTATTAAAACATTATTAGAACCCTGCTTAATGAGGTCGTTTTTATAGCTCCGAAAATATGGTTAGAAAGATCACATTGATTTATTCTTTGGTCTGACTTCGTTTACATCTTGAATAAAACTACTATTAATTGTCTTTGGACATTGTCATTAAAAATGAAGCTGAAAACCCATTGGTTGTGCTGGTTCGACAAAACTCAAAGACATGGGAAAGAAATGGGGCAGGCTCTTGTCTTGTCTTGTTTGTCTTGTCATTGGGACAGAATAGGACCAAATAATTGTTTAAAATTAGCGTTCCAAGTAATGGACTGCTAAATTGCAGCAACTTCCTACTGTTTATGTAGGTAAAGCTAGTTGAAACAAAACAATCTGTGAAAACAGGTAGAAAAGATCAACAATCCGATGTGACAATGAGTTTGTCACGGCTACACAATCGAAGGACTGGCAACAATAGATCGTGAGTTAAACAAATGGCAGTCACGTATATGTGTGTAGTTTGATTTGTGAATTTTCTTGTTAAGCTGGATCGAAGGACATGATTTACTTATTTATTATTATCGTCAGCCTGTGTAGTATCTCTGCAGGGCAAAGACCTCCCTTTCTCCCATCCAATCCAATCCTCTTTGTTTTGAGCTAGTTTGGACCAATGCTGTAGACTTCTCTTGGGTCTGCCGGACGTTTTCCGGAACCCACATTGTGGTTCATTTAGCCCACGATTCGTTCGACATGCGGCAGACCTGTCCAGTCTAGTCCCATTTTAGTTTAGCTGATTTTTGAGTGACGTCTGTTTTTGTCGTGATGATGTGAATTCATATCTGCATACGGTAGTAAATAAGATGAAGAATGAAGGGTAGCCTTTGCCTTACCAGTGGGAGGCTTTGGGCTAAATAATATTGAATAAAAGTCTTACTTGGACAATTCACTGGGCTCCACCGTTGCGCTGACTTCGTCTGTGTAGTTCATGATGTCGTCTGCCATTTTGTATCTGAAACAATTAACAATAATGTTGTTAGTTAGGTAATTATTAACTCTTAACTTTTCAATGTTCAGTAGAAAACTTAAATCATGTATGCCAAAATTTTAGTCATGAATCAAATCAAATCCCTAATAAATTTATCAAATTAAGCTGAAACTGGGACCTGGTTGAACGTCAAAATTGCTCACATAAAACAGTTCCCAAAATGTTGACCCTTAACTACTTTCTAGTGCGCTGTGTTATCTTCATTTTATTTCTAGTGCGCTGTGTTATCTTCATTTTATTCATCAGTTTTTCCTGTCTATTTCTATTACTGGTTGCATCTAGCAGTGGGGTTACCGAAACAATGCGCCATGACCCTCACAATTAAGACCAACTCAATGAAGAGTCTTGTGACGCGTGACTCATGCGTTTAGCTGACAAACGACGGATTCGGAGTAATGGCGGTTATGCACCGTGATTCCGGATTGTTTTGGTAGAACCTTTAAGCTGAAATTGATGACTTGGAATGTTTGAGGTAATGCGACCAGACTTTTCTTGTAAATGATGTAGATTTTGTATCACGACTCCTAGAGGCTCTAGCTCGAATTTCAACGTGTAAACGCTGACTTTTAAGAAGGTTTTGTACTGAGGGCTTATTGAGGCCCTAACATTCGAGTTGTCAAAATTAGTTCCTCGTACGTATGTACGTTAGTGGCGCTTTTTGAATTCCAGTAGGTACAAAACTTACGTCGACCGAAGACAGCGTTTCCGATACGATGCAACACGTTGAAATTTGTGCAAGTGCCTCTGTTCTATGCTACAGTACTGTATAGTACATATGGCGCGTGATCTGAGTTGAAACTAACGCCTGGTGTCTGGCTATAGATAATTTCAAAAATGTTAACCAACAGCGCCCTCCTAAAAATCACATTCCAGCTCCAAAAGAACCATGCTGCACGATAACTAGGCATTTGCTCGACCTTTGAACACACAGCTAACGATCAAGCAAAACCAACATAATATATGATATCTCTCACGCAAATCATATGAAATATAGTCTCATACCGTGTCGGACGGCACTCCTAACGTCATGAGGTCATGCCGAGCCCAGCAAGCCATGAAGCGCGCACCGACATTGTCACATCCGAATGGTCAGAAATACGTAGAGGACAAAATACAAAACACCGTAAACATTGGTCTGAGGATAAATTGATATATCCGCAATGATTATATGAGTCAGTTCAATTAATCAGTGCAGCATGAAAAGGTGGGATCGAGGATGAGCTCATTTTGATTTGGCTCTGACTGGAGGTCAGGCTGACAATCCTGGTAGATCAAGTTTGAATGTCGACGCGTTTGTGATGGAAGTGACCAGTGACCCTGGTTCTTTCATCCATAAAATGAAAATCTTTGAATTAATTGTTTAGCAAAACAGATTTGTACTCAATGTTTGATTTAAAAATCTTCTAATTTGATACAATAAATCAGAAGTAGCCTTATCTGAGCTTGTGATGCGGAGGAATGTGAAAAATGTCCGGAGGAAAGTTTTGAGTATGATTGGCTGTAAGCGTACCGAAAAACCAAAGGAACGATGAAAGGGTTGAGTGAAAGATGAAATGGCTGGAAAGGAGGTGACTACTGAGAAGATTGGCATAATGACCAATACAGAACTATGTAATAGATGAAGATAGATTTATCTTCATCCATATTTCTCTTTTTTCATCATTCATATCATTGATTTTCTAATCTTTTCTGGGTCGTCTCAGCATTAATTCTGCGGCGACACCCAAATAAATGGAGATAGGGGCAGGAGAATGAAGAAGAAGTATAAGAAGTGGAAGACGCATACGATAGCAGCAGTTTCTCTTGATCATTTTACTGTTTGTCTTGATAACCTAGCCTGCTAATATTACCACTCATTGGAATGAATGTCTCATGCTGCTTCATACTAGTTAGCTAATCATATGCATAGCTCATCTGTACAATAATAATGGCCATCTTGTAGACATTAAGTCCACTAATAACACACTTAGGTACGATTGATTTCAATTGGTAATCAATGTCTAAGTGGGCGGTGAATATTAGCAGACGGTATAACCTCACGCTCTGTAATCATCGAAGGGTTAAGCAGAGGCGTATCTAATAGTACACGCATATTTAGCCAGTTATGTTTAAGTCCCATGTAATAGGGGGCGAGCCTATTGCCATCAACCGGGCATAAAGCCAGACACCGGGGCTGCTACTGAGAAATTCCTGATCGAAAACCCTATAACAATTTGTCCGACCAGGTAATCGAACCTTATACCTGTTATATTTTTTTATGTGGACCATGACCTGGCTTAATACGTACAATTTGATGGCTTTTTTTCTCAATCGTAGTTACGTTTTGGTTGAATAATGGGTAGGTGGACCACCACGCGGGCGAAGCAGCGGTTGACAGCTATTTTCATAGTACTCAAAATTATAGTCCTGAGATTTAGAACTCAAAGTTTGATAAATACCCACTCTCCAAGTATGCACTGAACTTTAATTGAAATTGTCTGTGCAGTCTATCGCTTTGATACAAGTTAGCAAAAGTTAAACGGTTTAAATGTTTGAAATTAGTTTACCTGTGTCATAGTGAAGTCTTTGAGGACACTAAATAAAAGTTGTCAAGTTTGAATACGTTAGCAACAAAGGATAAACCAGATTAACTATGTGGTAAGTTAGGAAAAGGCTTGATCATTTTCGAATATAATAAAATACTTTTTGGAAACAGACCGAATTAAATGGACAGCATAATTATACAGTCAAAGGATGATAACATAATCGAGAATTTCTATAAATCTTTATTCATAACATCTTTGAACAACTTAGTACCTACCTATAAAACGCAGTTTTTTTGCCACTACAAAGTCACAATGGTTTTACTCATATTATTGTTTCTTATGAAGGCCGTATATTACAAAGGTAATAAAGGAACACATGCACTATGTACGTAAGTAATGTAATGCGTATTATGTCATTACTTAGTCATTGTGAAGGTAAACATGTTATACATAGTCACAGACCAGGTGGGTTACTATGACCTGTTAGTGCAGGAATGTTTTAGGACTATTCCGAGAGTGGGAAAGTCACAGCGCTAGACAGCGTCTAGCGCCATCTCTCCCCCCTTTAACTGTGTCCAGTGATCTTTCTCTGTCTGTACATTACATTGAATCACTCAATTAAATTTTAGTACAAAATTGGTGACACTAAAACTGTTACTACTGCCGAAGTTCCTGAATTGTAGGCTCCTTGGACTTAATCTAAAAGTCAATCCAATCTAAAGATAGACACGTTTCAATAAATTTAAGTGCTTTCTCTTCATTATTTTAGGCTAGAAGTAAACACTTCTTGTACTTAATGGCTAAAACATAACAGAATGAAATAATTGTTAGTGAAATTCTAGCACCTTTTCAACGCAAACTCAAAGGGGATTGTCAGAGAGTCGATTGGCCCGTACCGTAACACTATTTCAGCATTATTACTTTAATGTCACTTGTGTGCGGAAAAGAGACAGGGCTATACAGGACGTCTAACTCCATCTCTTTTCCACAGTAAAGTCGTCATAGTAGGCCACCAGTAAGTCAGAAAGATGAAGCCAGTTTCAGTAATCGTCAGTATAACAGGGCTTGAAATACCGATAAAAATATGGTATCGTTACAGCCTTTTGATGCAGATATCGTTAAATAATAAATAACGTTATAATATTTAACGTTATATCTGGCACATTTTATCGTTAAAATACGTAACGTTAAAATCTATGCTATCGAAAATTTTATCGTTATGAGTTAATTTTGTTACTGTCGCTGTCGTCCAATCGCAAAAGAATGTCAGACTTCATCGACGCTAAGACTGTGACGTACGACTATTTGCGTGTTTAATATTCTCTTTGCTATTCTGTGTTGTGCTTGTTCTTGTTCTTGTGAATATACATGGTTGGTTTGTCCACCCGTAACGTGCAGGCGTCAGGCGTTTTGCAATAAAAGGGCTAAAATTAATAATTTAGATTTTTCACAACTGTGTAACTGCTAACACTAAATCGTTGAGCTGCGACTATAAAATCTTAGAATGGAAAGTTTAATCACCAATTTAGACTTGTTTGTTCTTCTACAAATTAAGAGTATTTCGTTTAATCATGAAGAATTGTTTAGTACAGTTGTATCCTGCATAGGCGATTGCCTTTCTGCCGAAGATCGTGTAACTCTCAAAGAATTTTGTTGGAGATTTACGCGAGCCCCTTTATAATTTCCTTGATAATTTCAGAAGTCTGTACGGAAATTGGTTGGAAGCAAATGTAGATTGGCCGAGTTGTGTGCAAACTTTAGTTAATCATGAACCAACTGTTGATGAGATACCAAGAGCGACATCATTGTCCGTTGGAACAATGACAAAAAGGTCCCGAAAACCATTCGAAGATCTGGGAAGTAAACCGAAAAAGAGAAGATCTGATGATTTTCAATGGCATATGCAGCTGCAGCACGTTTAAAAGAAGAAGGGCATGGAGATATATTAACTAACAAGGCAAGTTGAATAAAAGTTTATAAAAATTAAGGACTTTCATACAAACTTGCGAGAGCCGTTAGACCTCCTTAATCTAGCCCTGTCGCGAAATCCGCTAACTATTAACTATCGCATCTGTAATCGAATATATGATGAAAAATCCTGAAGCAGCCGCTAAAATTAATGAAACGCTTAAGAAACCAGTGAAAACAGTCAGATTTACGCCAGAGAAAGCGCTTGGATTGCTTCTTTCACTAAAACTATCAAAGTGGCAATATATTACGTTGCGAGAGGCTGCCATTCGGGAAGGTGCTAAGGATATTTATCCTATTTATTATAATTCCTTCGATTTTAAGCAGAATTAACTCGGGTGTCAATTTTGTATACATATAGTAATGATTAATAGAAGCGATATCCGGCAAAAAATCCAGCACTTGCAAATTGAAATCCCTAAGTCTATGAAAGCCGATTTTCAGCCCAACGCGCACCGTGGTGCCGGCCGTCTTACAGAAAACGGCAACGTCGCATAATATCACCAAAATAATATCGGTAATTATTACCGCTATTTTTACAATAACATTAAAATTACCGTTAATTTTTAGCGTAATTTTTAACGTTATTATTATGTTATGCTACTAAGTAACGCTACCAAATCGTACCGATATCCAGGTATCTCTACGGAAATACCGTTACTTAACGTTACTTTTAATGTGAATTGGTAACGTTTTCAAGCCCTGAGTATAGCTGTAAACCAAAATGAAACACCAAAATCACAACTTGTTAAATACTACTTCCGTATCAGCCCATTTCATCGCTAACACAAGTGTAAATTCAAATACACAGCAACATTTATACACGTTCAAAGAAATAAAACCAAAATGGCGTCTAATTAACGCCAGCTTAGCGTCGCCTGCGCATACGCTACAATTGTTTGAATTGCCCCACACCGCCAATTTAGACCACTTAACAAGCTCTGAAGATAATGCACTCATTGTAACTTTGGGAAGAATCGTATTAAATACTTTGTGTTGTTTTTATGCTGTGGTTTTTGACAGTCGATAAGGTTGGTGGAAGCCTGAAAGTCTGGCAACCAGTCCTATTACGCAATATATTGCTACCTAGTCATTTGGTTTTGGAGGTCCGATAAGCAGTCGCTTCATGTAAAATGCGTATATTCAGCAACATCAGGTTTAACAGGAGGCCGACGCCAAAATAGTTGGTAAAAACCTAGCCAGCAGAAGTGTATTCTGTGTGTGTGTAGGTGCCTATATTCAGAATAAAGGTAGAAAACAAGTATGAAGACTAAAAGCTACTTATTCTGCAGGCTCCTAAAGCAAAAAAGGAGGATTTCATTAGAATTAAGGTTTAGGTAAGTACGGGTACGCATTAACTAGATCCCAGCCTTATTTTTACAGATAAAAGCATTGCCTATTTAATGACAGCCTCATTCAAGGATTAAAGCAAACAAAAAATAAACATTTTTGAATTACCATTTCTTCAAGTCATCTGTCGAAAGTACTTCACTTTATCCTATTATTCGAAGCTTCGATATCAACCCGGAAATAATTGAATATAAAATGGAGATCAAATCACGAAATTTATTCGTACCAAAAATCAGGAATATCTTTGAGTGAATTTTGTTTTTGTTTTTCTTTCGTTTGTAACATAAGAAAACCTGTATTCCTGTGGTTTCTTAGGGCAATGTTCGAGTAAAGCTGTTTTTCATTTTTTTCACTTCTATTGTGTTGTAAGTTTCTTTCTTATTAGGTCAATAATATTTTCTTTCAAGTAGTCTGGCTTCTGAAGGAATGTCCTTAGTTGATTTTGGTCATTGAACATTGTTTACTGTGCCAGTAAATTAACCTATAACAATTCACCACCTTAACGATATTTATAATAGCTACATATTATTTCGGACTGCCTCGTTCGTCTTGTCGCAAGCGGGACTGCAGAGCATGAGCTGCTGCGTTCGATTCCCAGGTCGGGTAAAGTATTATTGGCTTTTTCCATTATAATTTGTCAGTAGCATTTACGGAGTCTGGATTTGTGCCCGGTTGATGGCAATAGGCTTGCTCCCTATTACATGGAACCTTATCATAACTGGCGAAATGTTGGTATACTATTAGATACTGCCTAACCCTTCGGGGTTTACACATATTATTTCTGGCCGCATAGTCACAAACAACGCAATATTTAAGTCATTTTAGAAATCTAGCCTCTCTAATGATAAGGGTCATTTTGGAGATCAAATTCCACAATATCTGGCCGTTGGTGAAATTACATGATTTTTTTATCATTCACATGCACTACAGTAACCCCCAAAAAACTGATAAAAGATTTTGAAAGTAAACAAAGTACACCTTCACCATATCTAAATTGTTAATCATAGACTTTTAGAAAGCTTTTAGCATTAAAAAAATATTTTACGAAATTATCCTCGAGAGGAAACTTTGACAGAATATTTTAAAATAAAAGGGTTGGATAATACAAAGCCTAATACTAAAGATTACGTCGAAAGTTCCAAGTACAGGGAAAAATAATGCCAGAAATATGTCTACTTAAAAATAGCAAAAACAAAAAGAATCCAGGCTAGTCAAAATCAAGGCTAAACTAATGGACTCTTGAAATGCGTGAGCTCTAGCTGCGTTGAAATCCGCTCGATATAACAAACAACTGTTAAGATAATACCTTCATAATTCATTGCCTTGAGCACGGGGTTCTTCCAAGTTCTCCACGAGCTGAAAATTTCCACGTAGTACAAGAGCCACACTTATTCGATACGACTTATTTAGTTACTCCTTTGAGAGCTATTACTACAGAAACAGCAACTACAGCTCCGCGACTAGGAGCCAAGTTTAGAAACTACTTGAGCTAATGGATAGCAATGTGGTCTTATTTTTGGTAATTTCTACTATTTTAACTCGCGTGGGTTTCACTTAAGTCGTATTAAGAACTAAAAAACCTGATAGAAGTCAAAGAGTTGATCAAGAACTTTCGACAACTCGATATCCGAAGTATAAGGTCGGATGTACCAATACAGAGAGTTTGTACATCTGAGCATAAGGTAGGACGTTCAAATACAGATGGGCAGACATCAAATTTTAATGTCTGCCCTTTTTATCAGAACGCCTTTGAAATTCGTCTAATTACTGCATAATTTCCATCTCTATGTCTTATTTTCTCACATTGTCAAGGCTTTCTGCATCAATATCTAATCTTGTTATGTTTTTTTTTTGGTAACTCTAACATGAAAAGAACGAAAGTCGTATCTGACTGTGTGCTAAATATATGGAACAACTCCAGATGGGGTTTTTTGTTCAACTTTATGATAATTCAGTGAGTTTTCCACATAAGGTAATGTAGACGGAAACTGCCGAATGTTTTGGGACCGCACCGTCCCGGAACAATACCTGCAATTGTGCCGCTTTAGTGCCTACCACTCTTTCGTATGTTTATCTTATTACTTAGCACATTCTGGAATTTTCTAAGGCTACGGCCTGTTTTGCTCACTTACAAGGCCGTAGCACTTTTTGTTGTCTTGTTTAGACATCTTTTTATACAGTCGTTGAAAGTTTTTTAGGTTGTTAACTTGTGCTCTGTTTTGACATAAATATGTAGCCTTTTACTTATGCCCTATGTATATATATATTTTATGTAGTATCTCATCATAAAATACTGGGTTAGGAAAATCGCTTGTATGGTTATTAATGATCAAAGTTTGCACGACAATAATTGAATCGCCTTTTTCTTTCTTTGATGGTAAAAATAGCTTGTTTGAATATTTGAAAGTAGAGAATTCTGTTAGAAAATATTGACCTTTAAATCATATTCAGTGAATTTCAGAGAAATTAATCTCGAATAACCACCAGATAAATGTTGAACTTTAACAGTTACTGTGGCTTGGATGTCGCAATGGAAATGTGTGGAAGTCGAAGTTTAAAAGGTTTCTTTGAGATCAAAGTATCCTTACAATGCGATAGAAAGCTTGTTTGCAGAAAACCCGACGACAATTTCCAGTTGAATTGAAATCAGCAACCATTTATTTTATGGAGATGTAATGTATGGACGAGCTTGGCGAGATTTTTCCGAGATTTTAGAAAAAAGCATTGTTGTTTCTCGCACACTTTTGATATTAAAATGTTTTCATAGCAATCCAGATACGTTTTCTTCTAAGTGCTTTAGGTTCTTTAGATATTATTGTTTATAGAAGCTTTCAGAAACTAATAAATTAGGGTCAGTTGGGCCTAAATAGTACCTAATAGTCTGGAAAAGGGAATTATATCACCCATAAAATAAGATTACTTTGGTAAGTATATGGATCACATTTTTATGTAGATAACTGATAACTGGGTTTGGACCATAATATTTTTTTGCAATCACATAGCTTTTATTTGGACCGCAATATTATTCGTTTTTTTTTTGTGGAAGTCAGACAGACCGGCCGGCAGTCTCTCCATATAAAATATAGAACGTACTTTTTGGGCAGTCGTGTAAAAATACAATTATGGATAACAAGACTATGCAGATCACCATCGTCACCTGCCTGGCCTTTTCCCAACTATGTTGGGGTCGGCTTCCAGTCTAACCGGATGCAGCTGAATACCAGTATTTTACAAGAAGGCTATGCAGATGGTGATGAATAATATTTAGAATGCTAACAGAAAGGAAAGCTTTGTAGAACTCAAATATTGAAAGTTCAAAGCTACATGGAGTACTATTTAATATCAATTTGCATACATACATGTTTCTTAAGAGGCAAGAGCAATGTCTCATTCATCTGTTAATTATACGTAGGCGTTAATCAGAAGTTCGAATTGTCTTAATGAAATCCGGTACTGAGGAGCTTGAATAAGTCGAGGAAATTAGTGGGAGAGATCTTGGATCGTGACACAATATTCAGAATTATGTAGCTTTTGCTCGCGGCATCGCTCCCATTATGTGCGGAAATTAACCCGCCTACAACGTCTTAAATGTAGCCAATGACACTCAGGGATACTGTAACTTCCTGGTAGTGAAAGAATTTTCGGATCAATTGTTCCGAAGATTACCCCCTACATACAAACATACAAACAAATTTTACCTCTTTATAAATATTAGTATAGAAGAATAGACAACAGACCGACTTGCTAGGCCCTCGTGCGTCATATCATACCACTTTTCCTTGGGTCGATGGTTTAAAAGTTGGGGCCAGTATGTAGCTACAATATAACGTTTAAAATACGCAAATAATTTGAAAACGAACTGACAGACGTAAAAGCAGAAAATAAGCAATCGAAGAGAAAGTTCAAAACTCTACAAAGACAAGAAAGATATACCTAACGGAGCGAAAACCACATTTTCATAAAGTAACACCTACTCCAAGATTGTATTAACAGCACGTACTTACCTACTTAAAAATAACTACAAGGCCTGAAAAGTAAGAATCATCGCATTGAACCCCTCGTATTATGTCATCGCTCACTTTATATCCTTAATTTAAATACCCACGAGATCCCGTTGCAACGACAATTAACCAATTTAGTGCGACAATAAGTGGATAATGTCCATTGTTCAATCGAGGGAGCGCCTACGCGTTGCAGATAGTTCTTTTAGAAAAAGAACACATATAAGGTCTATCATCTAACGGCTATAACGAAGCAATTTCAATGGAAAAACAATTATCTAAGTATATTTTTATTAAAAAAAAAACCATTACTTGACCCACAAAATAAATACTGACAAAGGTTTAATGCGAAATGTCTTAAGAAAATTTAGAATTATAATAATTTCGTAAAAAAAACACATGAAATTTCTTTTTTCGTTGTTATGGCGACTTTACGGCTTATAGGAGTTACTCTTAAAATATTTCGTATATGAAAAGATAAACCTTATATACAGGGTGGAACGGATACTGACGCAAAAACGGTTACCACCTACTCAGTACGTCATACTGAACCCCACATAGTAATTTTTCATTCGTAGTAGAAAAAAATCTGCTGTTTCCTACGAAAGTGCAACACCTACACGGTCAAAATGTATGGAACAGCTGTTTTTATTATTATTAAGTGCAACACAGTCAAAATGTATGGAACAGCAGTTTTTTTTAATTTTTATTATATTATTATATTGCCTGTATTATGATGGTTTGAGATCGTGAGCAGTTGCAGCATACACTATACGAGTACTATGCGTTACCTTTGCTCTCAAAACTTGAGAAAACTGCCATGTCCTACGAACCAGAGACATATTATGACATCCACCAACAGTATTAATCCGTATTGCCATGTTGTGAACTACAACCTGCCACCTTCAACAGAGAAGAAGATTATGTTTCTGTTCAGATAAATTGATTAATTAAAGGAAGCAGCATCAACCTTGCTGAGCTATTCGAATACTTATCCATTGAACTCGCTGCAGCTGCTTTATAAAAAAAAAATATATATAAATAGTAATCTGTTAACAATAACGTTTTAGTTCTTTGCATTATACTGCATCTACGAGTATATCTCCCAAAGCATATCTATTACAATATATTAAACTACAGAATGCGTATAGGTGTCCTGTCGGCGATAATGATTGCATTAGTACCAATTTGTCGGTCATTGTCCGCCACCTACACCGATACAGATAATGTCCCCTCTGTTATGAATCAGACAATAAAGTAATCTTTGATTTATGAGTGTAGGAAGAGAACTGTTACGGGCACGCTTCGTGTCACCCGTCCCCGGATTTACACATACTGCTTGGCCACAAGTTAAGCTTAGGCAACACGCGCGTTGTTGACTACTAACATGCAACGGTATGTACGCGAAGGAAACAAGTGATGCACACGCGTTTAGCTTGATGCTTGACGCATGGCTTGAGGTTGTGGACGGGGCATAAGCTGGTCGCCAAGTGGAAACGTCAAATTGATTGCGTCCTGGGGTTCCTGGCAGGTGGCAACAAAAATTTTTAAGTGAATATAGCTTCCATTGTCCGGATTTGTTACCTCGGGCCTCGTTAGTCTAGCAAGCACTATCGCTGCGGTTTAAACGGTTGTATGTTCGATTCCTGGGTCTGGAGACTGACATCGTGCTTTGTTGATGGCGATCACCTCGCCCTCTATTACAGTATACATAACATATCTGGCGAAATGAGGGTTTACCGGCCGTGATGTTACATTTTGACACAATTGCCACCCAAAAACATGCCTACATTTGTATTAGTGATAGCCAGCAGTGATTCTGATTTCTACTTTCCACTACATACTCGTAGCTCCAGCATAACCATGTTACATCACATCGCGCCTGTATACCCCGAAGGCTAGGCTATGTCTAGATTACTATATTCGCCAATAGGTGGCCTTTTGCCAGACACCGGGAAAAACATAATGATTATATAATATTATATATATTTTAGTTATTACGCTTTATTAAATTACGTTAGTAATGTTTATGACTAGGTAAACATTCCCTTAAACCATGAGTTGCCTTTAATTTCCTTCACATACATTTTAATCGTAAAAACCACAGTCGGGTTATTTCCACAATAAAGGAGAAATAATACAGAATTCAATTCAACTGTCAAAAACGTACCTATTCATTTTTATTTTATATGTGTACAATAAATAGTTTATTAGTTAATTTAAAATAAGAAGTTTATTTATACTGTATTTGCGATTTAGTTTCCAAATACGTAAACAAATATGTGCTTTTGAAAAGACAACTTTATAACCCACACACTAAGTTGTTATTCGTTTAACGGAAAATAACACCTATTGGAAACAAAGTGTTGTATATACTTTAGAAATAAACACGATCTTCGATAGAAGTGAATCGCAGTGTAACATCTAGAGAGTTTCATTAACATCAGATGTTTGCAAAAAATACAAAATTTTCAAGATACAGACAGAATTTTAATGTTCAAGCTTGTTAGTCATGGGGTATGTCGAACTGAAGAAACCTCGTCACGAAATCACGGCGGCCATTCGTGCATCCACAATTAATGGGTTCACTTTTACTTTCGATAGATAGATAGATAGTTAATGTTGTTTACAAAATCTTTATAGGAAACAAAAGCAAATCAAAATCGCTCACTAAGTCATTGTACCACCTGTAGGTAGATACAAAGGGATACTTAATAATTATAGAGGTAAATCCCAAAACGTAATTAAACTCGGGCATTACTGAAATATCAACCACAAACTTTGTCACGCTGAATTTAGCAAGGAACGTGGCTCATAACCCGTTATTAACAGATAAATGTAGTGACTGAACACGGAACAGTCCCACACAAATCTGTGGACCTTTCCTCAAAACACCGTTTCAGGCACTAATTTGCTTGGTCCTCATTTATGACTTGAATGAGATGATTTGAACTTTAAGAGACTGAAACTTTTGAATTTGTTTTAGACTCGAAGCCAACCCTAAAATATGTAGTTGGGAAAAAGGCTAGGCAGATAAGAAAGAAAGAAAGAAAGAAAAAGTATTCATTAGTCTCGCACTGGACAAAACAAAATGGTAACTTGACAATAAAACAAGATTTAAAAAAAGTAAATTTAAGAACAAATTAAAATAAAACTAAACAAACTGGTCCTGTACGAGGCCAAAAGGCACCTATCTCAGCATGGTGCTGTAATATTAAAAAAGTCACAGCGCTGGTATTCTGATAGGGCCTAAACCGATGCCACGGTCAGTTAATAATAATAATAAATAAACTGTATAAACGAATAAATATATAAGGTATAATAAGTGTGTAAAGTACACTCAAATACAAAAAATACAAATACAAAAATGTTTATTTCCTTATCACAATATTTCTTACATTAGTTTGTGGTTGGAGTCTCCTTTTAATCAAATAATGACTGTATTAGGAGACTCCGCTCCTCCATATATTAGATAATACTACTTAATAATACTAATTTATTTGCTATTTTTAACAATGCTGCTATTTTATTTATGTAAGTATAAGTAAATGGGTGTAGTGGTTAAGTTCGAGTGGTGTGTAATGAATGATGATTTGTGTGTGTATGTGTGTGTGTGTACTCAGAAAAGGAAAACACCCAAAGTCATCACAGATCATGATGGTTTTTCTCAGAGTAGGTGATCGGATACGAAACACCGACCAGAATTTAAAAAATAAGTTTAGGTATCATTTAAGATTTTATAAAACAAAAATATACGCTTTTTCAAGCTTTCACAGATAATCGTAGACGAAGTCTCTATTTTTATACAAAGGAAACTCGAAAAATAACAATTTTCTAGTTTTCTTCTATAGACTAATTAGTAGATACCTAAAGCTTTTTTCGCTTTGATACTTTGTTTATTTCTTTAGGTCCTTTCTAGAAGGCAAACTTTAATCTAATTACTCTGCTTATTTTATGTTGAAAAACCTTAAAACACTTAGCATAAAATAAAGGTAATTAATACGACGAAAAAAAGTCCAGCATTAATTTCAAGGCTACAAGATAAGGTTCATTATCTCTAGGTAAGTTGTATTTGAAAAATATAATAAAACACTTCATTCCGCAAAGGAAAAAAGGCTTTGAAAAACATGCAAATTTTTGGTCTTTTGCGGAGGAAACTTCGACTGCGAGGGGACTTTATTAAATGAGGGAAATACCAAAATTAGTTAGTAATATTAATGATTATTTACGTGCCTACACATACATTATAAATACGAGTATGTATAATTTAACAGTACTTACCTTATACATAAATATACCATTAGAACAAACATTAATATTCATATTTGCGGTAAGTCCCTACCTATATTATTAGTAGGTATATAGCCTACCATGAGTAAGTGTAGGGTACGTAAGTACATATATAATGAGCAAGAGGTTCTATTGGCACTAACTAATCGTATCCGTAAAGTTTGAGTGAGTCATCATGACCTTAAAATATTTGAAAGTGTTTCTGTCAAAGGATGTAAGATGTTATGCCTACCTACCAATTACTAACATATTTTTTGAGATGATACTCAATACTTGTTTTGGACCATAAGAGCTTAAAAGGGAAAATAAAATATGAGTGATCTTCTTCAATCTTGTCATAACCGATTGAGGCATACCTAGACAAAAAAACGTAAATGAATATGCTTAAAGATTAACTAAAAAAATCTTATTCTGAGCACGCCAGTTTATTGAAAATAGAAAAAAAACTGCACATTACACACCTTAGCGTAACACTAAACATACCAAAATCATCAATAATCTTAACAACTCGATAAACTAAGACAATTATAATGGCCAAGACATGTCAAAGTGACGACTCGCCGATGACTCACTGACTCAATACCCGCTACCTGAGACGAGAGAATGTGTCTGAGTCAGCAACTGATTCACACAACCATTGGGAAACTGACGTACTTAAACAATTTGCATGTTAACTTGAGACTGGTTTAAAAAGTAAACATAACATGGTCACCATAACATTGGGAAACAACAAGATTAGAAGTATTTTTTTGACTCACCGTATTTTGATTTTTGACTAAGCGACACATGACTAAGCGCCTTAATATTATAGCAGTGTTGGAAATTCAACTGTTGGAGCTTCAATTCATTAGCTGAGCGTTGGAATTCAATAGTTTAATTTTATTGGCCTGGTGTTAGTGAAAACGTTTATTATGTATTTTCACAATGTTTATTTATATTTAATGGAACATGGCCCAAAACGTAACTTTCAAATAAACAGAACTTGAGAGGAAACGGTTTTTATGAAAAATCTTTTAGCAAAATTTTGTTTCCTTATTTGGCAGGTTTTATTCTTTCCCTAATATCTGTGTATCAATCATTTTTAAACTGAATCAGTTTAAGCGACTACACAAAATGAAGAATCAATTCGTCTACTAGACCATGTAGACAACCCCTTATATGTCCGAACATTTTCGAAGTAAGGCAACCGACGTTATCTAGCCAAAACAAAATACGAAGATCGAAAAAACAAGAGTCGGATAACCACCAAACATCTTTTCCCTTGACCGAGTTTCCCTCTCAAAGAGGTTACGCGAACCCTTCGATACCCATGGGATTGTTCCCAAAAAGTTCTCTAAATAGACCCAAGACGTCGGTCATTTTCCATTGATATTGTAGCTACGGTATATCAAAGCTTATCCTTATATATTATATTTATATGTATATAAGGATAAACTATAATATTATTTTCTCTATTGTACATAAAATAGAGAAAATAAAACAAACACAAATAAAACAACAAAGCAACAACAACAAAAAAATCAGAAAAAATCTGGAAACATTCCTACACAGGAATGTTTTTTCCTACATAGGAATGTTTTTTGATTGGTTGTTCTTTGTAAAATGAGTCCAACCTCACTGATATCGGTTAACAAAAATACATCGTCAAATCTGGATAATTTCTTGATTAATATCAAGTCTGAAATCGCCAATCCACCTTGAGCGAGCGTGGTGATCAATCCTCATTCATGCCTTCTCTCTTTGAAAAGAGGTCTTTACCCAGCAGCGGGACAATAATAACAATAACTTTTATCATATGTGAGGACAACGATATAAGTTAATTATCATACAGGTGGGTTACCATGATCTGTTAGTGCAGAAATTTTTTAGTATTATTCCGTAAGAGATGGCGCTAGACAGCTGTTTAGCGTTGTCACTTTCCAGCACTCGGAATAGTCATAAAACATTCCATGTCCTTTGTGAATGTACATATCTGGGGAGGTATGTACATATACAAAGGACAATATATGTTAAAAGGGTAGCAAATGTGTGAAATTTATTGCAGGTGGATGACTGAGATAAGACTTTTAAGGTTATGTTAGAATTTATGATGATGACTCCCATATTAACATACCACACATTATTATGCCGATGTTGTCAGTGGGTGTTGCAGGTAATGTATCTGATGACCTGCCTGGTACTAACTGGGTTGTGGAGGTCAGATAGGCAGTCGCTTCATGTAAAATACTGGTATTCAGCTGCATCCGGTTAGACTGGAAGCCGACCCCAACTTAGTTGGGAAAAGGCTAGGCAGATGATGATCTGTCTGGTACTAAATGGAAATATCTAGGTACTGAAATGAACTTTTTCCTGAAATTCATGTTTTAGCTTTATAAAACAATGATACTTAGAATTTCGCTAGAATCAGTTAACACAGCCTATTAAATGGACACTGCTTAAAATATTTTTTTCCGGCATCCAGTCTGACCCTCGGCAACGGTCCATCAATCTAAGAGTGTAACACTACGCTAGAATGCATCATAATACAGGACATAACATCACTCCTGTAATCCCCGAAGAGTTAGGCAGAGGTGTCAGTTACGTTTTTTAAGTACCATGTAGTAGGGGGCGAGCCAATTGCCATCAACCGGGCATAAATCCAGACTCCGTGGCTGCTACTGAGAAATTCCTGGAAAAACACTTTGCTCGACCCGGGAATCGAGCCCAGGACCTCATGCTCAGGAGTCGGGCTTGCGACCACATGCCAACGAGGCAGTCAAATTTATGCATCATAGTATTCGTGGTATAATAAATGTCGTATCGTCATTTCAATAACAAGTTTACCAAATAAACCACAGTGAATATCGCCTGCAAATAATATGTTGGCATCTTATCTCTGCATCCTTAAACACAGTTCACCAGATGAATGAATAACAGAAAACCAGGTCAAGATACTGAATACGTCCCTAAACAATGTCTCGATCATACATCAACCAGCCATTCCCTCACAATACCAGGAGATGTAATCGACCTCAAATCGATACTTATACCATTGCGATTAACCTAAATCGAGAATCGAGAACTTAGACGGCTATATCCATTACTCATACTACCATTGATTAGATTTCTTGAGTTTATGTTATGAGATGGTGATGTGGTGTTTATTTGATTGTCTTCTCTTTTGATTGATGTAACCTTATTTTAGTGTTTTTGAGGTCTCACAATTTCTCAGTGTGGGTTGGTAAGTTTTTTCTATACCTGTTTATATCAATCCATGTAAAATACTGGTATTTAGCTGCGTTCAGTTAGACTGGAAGCTGAACCCCAACATAGTTGGGTAAAAGGCAGATGATAACGATGATGACCAAGTCAACCTTCACATGAAAGTCACAACGAAGTCCTTTCACAGTTACTGTTGACTGCCGAAGTAGACCTGGCCGAACTTACCTTGTGAAGAGTGATATTTCTTACCGGTCGTCGAAATTCAACTGACATTTTCCAGTGACAAGAGGTACAAAAAAAAAAAGTAGCAGACATATGAGTTGAACAGAAAAGTGACAATTTTATCACAGCTCTCGCACTATCTCTTTAACAGTTGGCATGACTTTGTTTTCAATCCAAGATAGGTAGAGGCCCAGAGGACGCACTGTCCGTGTACACCATTAACAAAAAATATAACCGAAATAAAAAATATATATATCTATACTAATATTATAAATGCGAAAGTTTGGATAGATGGATGGATGGATGTTTGTTACTCAATCACGCCAGAACGGCTGAACGGATCTGGATGAAATTTGGCACAGAGATAGAGTATAGTTTGGAATAGCACATAGGCTACTTTTCATCCCGATAGAACGATTCTGTGGGTCAATTATCGAACTCCACGCGGGCGAAGCCGCTGGCATAAGCTAGTATATATATATATAAATAAGTATACATAATTAATTTTGTCATCACAGATAAAATTGACGTGTGGGGAATTTGGATGGATTTGCGTTAACAAGCAAACTAATCATTCTATATAAAATCTAGCCACAGTACACACTGAGTGGCCAAATTAATATCATAGGTACGTTTATTAATAAACCCTAAAAGGTCTGCACCCTAAAATAGAGTCGTTCGAACCACTCAGTGGTTTTCAGCTCCCAATGGGTTTTTCGCTTATGGAATTTTTTGTTTAAACAAATAAATTGATGTAGGCACTAACAGGTGCAATTAGCTTGTAGTTAATCCTCTACTAAGTAAAACAAGTAGTTGCTTTTGTTTAGATTAGATAATTAAGTAATTAGTAATTACATTATTTAATTAAATATTTAGATAGCGATGCGTAGTAAGTGAACATTTGTTTATAGATAAGAGAGTAAATATAGTTGGTATCATGTAATTTCGTCTGCTAATCTGCTTAAAAAGAGAGAAGATACAATGTGTTGGTAAGAAAAGTAGAGAAAGACAAAAGACAATCATTGATGGACTAGAAAGACGGAGACAATGGCTAGAAAGGGAGTGATTATTAAGATAACACAAATAAACATACTGGACCAACCCCAAATGAATTGGGATAAGAGCAGGAGAGTGATGGTGAGTCTTTGAAGGATGGCAAAACTGCTCTATTCAAACCTAAAGGTTTAGAACATGGCAGCAGTGTTAAAATTTTCAAGAGTCTCTGAACAAGTTTCGAAAATCGTCAACCTTAAAAGGTGTCTAGCGTCTATCATGTCTGGAAAAAATATCCGAGATTAGCCGTGCAAAATGACGCAAAAAAACAACTGCACCAAAACGAATGTGAAAAGAAAGTGACAATGATCTATCAGTCTTCACAATTTCTCTTTACAACTTATTGCTTGGCAGTCTGATACCTTTCCTTTGCTCCATTTCCACGCTTCTTAACCCAACATATATCTTACGGCAAACCATTAGATAGTAATGCTACAACTATGGCAAAAAATGCGTTTGTCATAACCTTTATTTCAAGTGCAACAAAGTCAAAATTGCATTGTCTCAGCTGCTTTTATGCAACTTGTACAATTGCTCTAACAAATTGTCACATTCCGGGAAATAGTTTTCATGTGAACAAAGAACTTATAGTATTGGCAGTAAGGGTGAAAATCCTGTGGCATGTTTGAGTACTTGTGGTTAATAAATGGCATGTGGTGATTGTTGAGGAATGGCATCAGCATCGTAAATGAGGGAATTAAGTGACGTGGAAACGTTATGTACTCGTAGTAGTTGAGTGGTAGTTCTGATACGTGTCGACTGTCATTCCTAGGTTACTTACGGTAATTGATGATTGACAGTTTTGCCAGAAAGTCAATCAATCAATCGTTTATTTTATAAAGTAAAACAAACGGAGTTAAAATGTTGTGTAATTTCAGGCAGATTCAGAGAATTCAAATCTTTCAGTAATCAATAGATAAATATTTCTCGACGGCATGTAAACTTGTAAAGCCATGTCCAGACCCATGGGCGGCATAAAAACTCTGACACCAGGTAAGGCACCAACCACACGATAAAGAAGAAGTAACCAATGATCACCTTTATGTTGAATGATTTTTAATCCAATTTTGTATTTCGGTCGAGATTATTTATGTTCAAACGTATAAATCTATTAGAAAAAGAATAAAAATGTGGTCCTGCACCACGACCGGTATCATCCGCATTCCTACCATCAGAATTCACAATTTTTTTAAAGGCTTGGTGACGGAACTATTTGTATCGACCGTCTAGTCTAGTTACTCCTTTCTTTGTTTGTTTGTTGTTTCTTTGTTGTTTGTTTGTTGCGTTCTTTCTTTGTTTCTTAGTTCAGTGGCTAGTCCAGTCAACATTATTAGGCTTATGGTGAATCTCTCCTAGATTAATGTTCAGGAAGCGTTTAGTTGTCACTACCCTATTCCGGCCTTATTTGAAGGATGGGGCGATCATATTTGGTTGGATCATGCTAAATGTCGATTTTCTTTCGGTCAGAGAAAATCCCCTCTGTAGACAGAATGTTCCCCGTTCGTAGTGTTCTCCTTCTCACTGATAGGCCTGTTCTGTTTCAAGATGTGTTTCGTTATGGTCTGAATATTTAATAGATTGAGACAATCGATGGTCCAATCTATGTATTGTTTTAAAATACCCGTAAGATCAATATATGAGATAGAGAAGCTCTACTTACTGTTTCAAAAAATAATAATCATTAGCGAGTAATAAAAAAAAATTAAGTCGATAAAAACAAGAGATTAGAAAGCTTATAAATATAACACACTACATAATAACCAATAATATCACTCCATATTTTTATTCATTGTCCTCTTTAATAAACACTAGGTATATAAAAGCAATTTATTCCCGGCAACCAAATATAAGGGTCCTGTTTTACATACGGAACCCTAAAAAGAAAAACGTTTAAGAAAACTATCGTGTTCAAGACAACGGCCAATAATGTGTAACAAGCCACTATCCCATCACATCGCTTCCACGGACGATCAAAGAATAATCCAAATACATTTGAACATCACTAACTCCAAGTTAACCCATCCGTTACAAAGTTAAATCGCTCACCAGCGTAACAAGTATGGTTTTGCACTGATTGTTTTAAGTAAAAAAACATGTTAACACCAAGACGATAAGTGATAAAAAATCGTCTAAGTTGTGAAAAGTCACGTAGTAACAATCTTCTTATTTTGTATTGAAGGAAATAAAATGGAAAATCGATTAACAGTGATTTATTTAAGAAAGCGTTTTAATTTTCAATAATAATTACTTGTCTTACTTACAGAGCGATCATAGATGAGAGATTGAAGAACAACAAAATAAACGAAATTTTCATAATCAACTGACTTTGGTACTTCATTTGAAAGAAATAAAAGTTTGTTTATTGGCATAAAAGAAACAAAAACACTTTAAAACTGAACAAAGTAACATAAAGAAAGGTCTTCGTGTCAAATGAACCTTGGGACCACTGCGCGGGCTTCTTATTCCAAATGAAAAAGGAATCTCGTAAATCGGCCCAGCTATCATGAAGTAACCGAAATGGAGTGGTCGAAAATCCAAACAGCCACAACCCGAATTTCGCTTCGTGGTCGTTTTGTGTTTGGTACATCGCGATGTGGTCGTTTTTAAAACCTCATCGAAGCGAATTTCGCTTTTTGGTCGTTTTTAATTTGCCATTTCGCGATGTGGTCGGTTTTTTCGCTTATTGAGCGTTTTCGGCCTTTGAGCCTAACATAAAAAAAGATGCCGTTGGAATAAATAACTTCCTCCTTTTTTAGAAGTCGCTTAAAAAGCCCGGTCTTCATTCTCAATGAGCGTTAGTATCATATACCTATTAAATTTTAATATTGTGATTAAATTGATAAAAATGCAATAATCAAAGTAAACTCTAACCTCGATAAGGTAAACCACACATAACGCACACTCGAAATCGAGGTTTATAAGGAAAAAAAAAACTAGTGATTCATCCGTTGACCACTGCAACCCATTCACGAACTAATATGGGTATTTATTGTGATCGTAATCGATGAGCCATCGTGCCTACACGTGAATCAAGTAATCATTGAGTAAACAAAGTGATATGCTAACTGGTTGGTATTTGCATATGATGGTATTTGAACTTACAATAGTTACTGTAGTTATTTTTTAATCACTACCTGGTGTTTGCGAGTATTCTTTCAAGAAAAAAGGCTGTAAAGTTGATGCGCAAATCATAATGAGTTTTTTAAGAACCTTCATTTCTCTTCAATTTTCCCCGGCACGAAAGCACAAGTCCGTAGAAAATACCCACCTAGATAGAACAGAAACCAGCAAAAATATGTAACAAACAGTACATTGGCACAATATGCGATCGGAGATTTGCCAAATATCAATAGCTACAGATTACTGCGCGGTATCCCAAAGTTCTTATTTCCTATCCGTCCGATAGGTATCGGCCTGGATATAGCTGATAAGTACCATCTAGGACCTTAGATCCCTTTTCAGCTATGTCACAACAAAGCCTAAGAATGACAGGGGATCGTTTCAATCTTGTAATACCATCAAAGTGTTTTGGCTAGGCTCGAACAGTAATAGATTGATTACCACTTGTCAAGCCTTCGCCCACAAACAAACATTGTTTGTTGAGGCCCTCGGCGCGTGGGAAGAGGAGCAGCCGACGGCTCAATCTTTAATACATTGTTTTTCTTTCGACCGACCGAAAAAAGATTCAATGAAAATAAACATACATAATCTCCAAAGGGTTGGGGAGAGGTGTACCTATAGTGTACCGACATTTCGCCAGTTATGTTTAAGTTCCATAGGGGTCGAGCGTATTGCCATTATCAAATCCAGACTCCGTGGCTGCTGCTGAGAAATCCCTGACGGAAAAACCTAATAACACTTTGCCCGACCCGGGTATCGATCCCAGGACCTCATGCTCAGCAGTCGCGCTTGCGGCCACTAGACCAACAAGACAGGTAATGACAGTAAAATATTACTTAGCACTTTTTACGACTGCGATCTTTACAGCTTCAATCTGTTAAGACCGCAGTCGTAAAAAGTGCTAGAAAGAGGAAGAAACCACTTCCTTGTTTCAGTGGAATCAAATAGGTATTCGGCATTTGCAGGACGAATATTATAGTCTATATTAGTAGGTAGTCTATATTATAATCTATCAGGGAAGTGTGTTGTTGTGGTTTGTAGCGTCCACTAACTGAATGACTGATTCCTTGAAAATTTGAAAATTGCTTGTTTAGGAAAGTTTTACACAGAAAAGTTATTAAGATTTAGGTATTAGTCTATATTTTCGAACTGCTGAAAGTACTTTCTAGGTTACCAAAGGTTTTTCAATACGAAACTATCTCAGTGTAACTTCGCACGACATGAAATGTGATTAATGTTTGCAAAAACTTATCAAATTAAAGATACCAAATTCATATCCCAATATCTGAATCTAAGTATTGCGATTTCGGGTTCAGAGACCTCTCCAAACTCATAAGAGATTTTATCATAATTTTTATCCCAAAATAAACAGGCTTATCAATCAACAAGGCGCCACACCTCGGCCCGTCGCTCCGCCACATACTCGTGAAATTAGGCAACTTTGCTGTATCCATCAATGTTATTTAATCACACGTCCTCACGCAGGAAACTTTTTATATGAACATTATATTATTTCGGGATCTACGTTTCGATGGAAAATTCAAGACTAATGGTATGACGATCAACCACAATGTGGGTCCCAGAAAACGTTTGGGGAAGATGGCGGGATTAGTTTGACAGCTTTTAGTTTGGCAGGATTGGTCCACATCAGCTCAAAATAGATAGGAATGTAAAGAGGCCTTTGGCCTGCAGTGGGACGAAATGGGCTGAAAATAAATAATACCGAAATGATGAGTATTTTTAGCAAGCACAATATCACGCCTGAATTGAAGGGTTACACACCCACATTTTGCCAAATGTGTTTGACTCCATGTAATAGGAGGCCGGAGGCGAGCCTATATATAATACTGTCCCAGGCAGAAATCACACAACTCCGGGATGTTTATGAAATAGCTTAGTGGAAAAACCCAATAACACTTTATCTAATGATTAAACCTCAGACCATATTTGACGCAGTAATCGCTTTTGCGACCACAAGATTAGCGAGGAAGTCGACCTCTATTTCTAGAGTCTTTAATTCAAAGTCGGTAAGGAATGATGTGTTCAAGAGAGGATTTGTGGATTCAACAGGTGTGGATTTACCTACCTAAATAGACATAAATATCGCGATGTTCCGATGTAAGCAAGCCAGTTAAGATTTTTTCCTCGAAAATGCTCTTAGAGTAAAGTATATCGGTCAATAGGATTGTCCCTAACAGCTGATAGAAACTCTGTTGTTCACTCAACCGATATAAACCCTTCTCCGCCTCTACGGTACCAGCTTATATAAGAGATTATGTAGCATTATGTACCATCACGCTACGCTATAATGTCCCACTAAATATAAATAAACTCGTAGATCCAGTGTTTATAATCAAAACATTAATTGGAATTTCAAAATTAATCCTACGCAGATATCAAATGAAAATATTTGCAGGGATTTATTCAAACATTTTTATACTTACGTCAAATAGACTAAACTAACAAAAATTGTATAGTGGGTAGGTGAATTATGTACGCTGTTCATTTAGCAGTTTTGTGTACTTAGCGTCTTTATTTTTATTAAAAATGTTTTATAATTATAAAATTAAAAATGCTGCTTGGTTGTACGAGTATAATCGCAGCATAATTTTATAGCAGTAAGCTCGACTAATGTAAGTTCGCCGCCTGACTAGTGGATGGACCGTAACTGAAGACTCATATTGAAATATGTAATAAAACTATCACCATGTAAATATAAGTATGAGTTTTGTGAGTCTGGTGCCCTGTTTATGTCGCGGGACATCCCAAAAAGATTTCATTTCGCAGTTACTCATAAACTAACCTAGCTGTTTGCTCGATAGCCGGGGATGACAATGGAAGAATAAGTGCCCATAATCTTCATAAGTGGAAAATGAATTTATGAAAAAACAGGTGCTGCCCCGAGCACAAGTAATCGGCAATTACTTAACTAAAGAAAATGATGATGTAAACAGGATAGGAAAAATCATTCAAGTGCCTACTTGGGTACTAAATTTAATACAACCTAGAGAAAATAGGTCTCGGTCGTACACCATATAAGGGCCTGTATGCACAAGCACACGTGTCCGACATTAAAATTCACAACGTCGTCCAAAATCCGTGCCGAGGAGTGGAGGACTTATACATTAGCATATCCTGTTTATGGTTTCTATGTACCAATACGCAGTGTAGAAAGGTGGAGAAGGAAAAAATGTTGTAAAAAGTAGAAAAGGAATGATACTAGTGTATCCCAGAACTCGAAAAACGTAGCTCAGGTTTAACATAGTTAAAAATTTCCTCTGAGAAAGGAAGGCGCGGCGGTGCGGCGGACATTCAAAAAAGCAATAGAATGCAAAATGGTTCATTCTAATGGATATTTCTGTCTTAGTATGGCGATAACTCTTTACCAAGTTTGAGAGAACGAAAATCTAAATTTTCATAACAACTTCCGTGACTAAAAACCATGTTTTCGAACAATTTACAGCTATAAAAATACATTTAACGTGATATGTAAATTATTTAAGTCTTAAAGCACATAGACCATTAATTGTAACAACTTCAACAAGTTTTAAGTTGAGTGCCTCCCTAAATGCTGGGTTAAGTTATTCTCTTAGCAAAGGTCTCTTGAGACTTGGTTAGAGTTTAGAACAGAGCTGAATATTGTTTGGTAATATGTTCTGTTTCCAATCCCCATGTCTTGTGTTATCATCGACTGCATAGCCTTTTCGCGACTATGTTGGGGTCGGTTTCCAGTCTAACCGTATGCAGCTCAGTATTTTATAATTATAGAGCGACTGCCTATTCGACCTCCACAACCCAGATAGTACTACTGGTACTGGGTAATACGACACCGTTTAGTAAGAGTGGTTGTTTAATTTGGAAAAGCCCAAACTCCAGTAGAAAGGGCTTAGTCAGGGTGCCAGTCTGTCAGCGATAAGGATGTTGGGTAAGTCCAAAAGACAGTACTCAAGCTATCGAAAAGCTAATGTTGAATGTCTTCATAATAAACATGAAACACCGAAATCGATTGTCAAATGCCAAGACCATTCACGAACAGTGACGGCTTAGGATGACTCGAAAAGTGACATTTAAAAATGGTTGCAGTATGACCACTTTAAGTGTGCAGTTCAAGGTGGCACTGCTTGTCAAGAAAGAATGCATCAATATGTCAAACTTGAAACACTTGTTTTAGTTCTGTGTTTTTCCGTCTGCACAGATAAGTTGGCTGAAGTGTAGATGGTAGTGAAGCAGATCTCCTTTACAATGGCAATAGAATGGGTGGACCTACTTGTTTGATGCAGTTTAGAAAATTTGAAGAGGAATTGCTGCTATGAAAATGACTAAGTATAATATTTAAAAGAATATTATAACAACGATTCAATTTTCTTTGTAGATGAAATGCCTCATAACAAAACACGAAGTTATTCATTCCAATAGCCTCTTTTTCCAGTCAATGCTCAAAATTTCATTAAATATATACGTTGTTGTAATCTTCTATATCCACTGACAATCTCAATGGAATTTGAGCTACCCAATTATAATTCACTAACCTTGTCAGTTAATTTGTCAGTAAACCAAATTCGGATCCCTCGAGTTCAAAGGGATATATCATAACTATGATGGATAACATGCTTCTACAGTTTGTAATTAATATCAGTTAAGTTTATTAGTGGAGCAATGTGATCGGGGTACGTGATTGCGGATCAGTGCCAGTCAAGGATTTAAACCACTGGATTCGCTCTACCATCAAATATTGATTACGTTCCTGGTGACAGTGACGTTTGAATAGTATTGTGTCGCTTACACGCGTACTTAAATCATAAATTATCATGTGCGATGGGCGAGTTCACTTTTCGCGTGACTTAATTAAGGCGAGGGCACATCTAATGATAAAAATCTTTGTTACTAGTCAATTTGACGAGATTTGGAATGATACAGACATTTGAAGACGAACGTTTTCATATTTAGTAAAAACAACAAAAAATTATGAACAGTTATAGTGCATCAAAGCGATGTAATGCAATGTTACGTCACGGTTCTTAGACAGATAAGTAGGTAATTTAAAAAACGTTTTTGTTTTTTTTACCATGGGGTAAACGTTCCGTAGTAGGTCCATAATAGCCTACAGGTAGGACTGTTTGAGACTAGGAGAGAGTTGCACTATTGGCGCTTGGGATATGGACTAGCTAGCCTAGGACTTGCTGGCTGACTGCAAATGAGAAATCGCAATAACACTTTGTCCGACCTGGGATTCGAACCCAGGACCTCATAGTCAACAGAGGCGCTAGCGACTTAGTAGTCGCTTGCGCTGTCGTCGTTGGTCTACTGACCAACGAGACAAAATTGCATTCCGCAGTTTCAAAAAAGTCCATTGCTTCTCGATAAAGTAATATTACTACCGCGCTCAACGACGGTCGACCACTTTTCAACCTTAAATCGGGTATAGGGTGAAAAGTGGTCGACCGTCCGTGAGCGCGGTAGTAACTACGACGGTACTGAAAAATGCTTTCTAGTTTTAATAAGCGTCATGGTGTAATTGATTCAATGGTTCGCTGCATTAATATGTGGGTTGATGGTAGATTGATCGTTTGTAGGAGGCCTTTAGTGTGGTCAACGGACCGGAAAAATCAGTGGAAAGCATTGACGTAATTTGTAGCAGGAAAATGATTTGAACAAACTGTGGGACCACGAGCATTGTGGTTGGAAAGCTCTAGTAAGTATTAGTCTTTTTCTGTTTTTGCTGAGTGTGGTTGTGGTTATCCTTTTTGAAGTAAAAACCTAAAAATATAGACCTACAGAAAATCAAATCTACCTACTATCACAGCATAATATCACGCCTGTAATCTTCGAAGGGTTAGACAGGTGTAGGTACCTAATTAATAGTACACTTTCATCTCGCCTGTTATGTTTAAGTCCCATGTAATAGGGGGCGAGCCTATTGCCATCAACCAGGTACAGATCCAGATTCCGTGGCTGCTACTGAGAAATTCCAAAATGATGAAAAAATATCAATTATTTACTTTTTTATTTTATTAATTATCATCGTAATATCCATGACAGTGCATGATAGTACATGAAGTCATAGGTCTCGAGTTCGAATCCAAGACACGCACCTCTGATTTTTCGGAATAATGTGCATATTGTATAATTCTCACTTGCTTCGGTGAAGGAAAACATCGTGAGGAAACCAGCATGCCTGAGAGATATTTCTTGACGGCATGTAAAAGCCAAGTCAGAGGCCCTTGGGCGGCATAAAAACTCTGACACCAGGTTAGGCACTAACCACACGATAAAGAAAGATCCATGATCACGGTCAATTTGCACCAACGAAAAAGAAACCAACTGGCAATACTTAATTTCTGTTACATTTTAACGGGTTGGTGACCTCAGTACCCTATTCCATTTTAAAGCCCCTTTCTTCTTTTATTAACCCAATCAGTGGTCACAATTATTTCAATACAAGAACCCTAAAATGGTACATCAAATGAGATTACACAATTTGATTCCTTGTTAAGCATCAGTGGACTGTGGACTGTAATGGATGGCTAACCGACAATTAAAGCTAATTGGTATTGGTATCGTTGGGGAGACGGAGGACCAATGCGGGCATTTTACACTGGCTTTTACAGTTCAGTCTATAATATCATACGTGTTTTTGTTTTAAAGTTTATTGATCGGGTTACTGTTTCAGTAAAAATCTACTGTTTAAAAATGGTTATTCCTATATTACTGAGACGTCCGTGTTTAGGTAGTTATCAAAATTTGTTTTAAAATTAGACTGCCAAGCAATTTGTGTACGTTAAAATAGTCTTATGCACAGACAATTTGAGGGACAGCAGAATGCCCACTCGCCCACCAAATCCTAGTATTTTAGCTGAGAAGAAGAAATGGTGCTGTTATTTATCTACGCACCTAAACCTTACTGTTACGTTGTTTTTTGGATCAAAAGACTTACAGTATGACCACTTTCAAGTGTGCGTTTCTAGGAGGCGTCTCTTGTCGAGAAAAAATGCATGGATATGTCAAACTTGGTACATTTATTTTAGTTCTGTGTTTTTCCGCCTGCACATAACTTGGTTGAAGTGTAGATAACAAAGACCCCTCTTCGAATCAAAATATTTGCTATTTAAAATTTAAAGGTTTAAAAAAAAACCACTAAAGTTGCTTTGAGAGGTTCATGCATAGTGTTATCTGTCTTAAATATATTTCAGTGACTGCCTACGAAATTCATTCATAGAAATTGCGTGGGGCACTCTTGGCTACGACTGATATGAAATTATCTCAAACTAAATATACCATCTGAAATAGTTTTCCTTGAAAATTACTCAAATGTACCTACCTATGTATATAATATAGCCTACCCAGTGTAGTATGAAAGGAAAACAGTCCTTTCATAGAATTCTGAGCAGGTTATAATATTTAAGTTAAATATTTATCGTCATCAAGCATCGTACGTGAGTCTGCTGTATGACGTAGAAATGGCGGGTTAGCATTTATCTGAGAAATACAGTGTGAACTCTGTTAATTCTACAAAACGATAAGGTTTATAACACAGAACAGATAAAGGAGGACCTCCTTTATATGTTCTGTGGTTTATAAGGTAACATCGATTTGCTGATTTAAGATAGTACTGCGTTCCTATCGATACATTTAATAAATCCGTCATATTTACCCATATAAATCGCGGGTGTTATAAGTTTTCTCGACACATAAATAAACTTAAAAAGACTGCCTGGCGTAATCAAATCGGAATTACTTTTTACATATTTTCTAGTATTTTATAATGATATCGTTAAACAAACTGTTTCTTAGTAAATTATATATGTACAAATAAGAAACCATCGCGCCTGGCTGTACGTCTATAAAGCAGAGTGCAAAATATTCAGAACCAAAAACAATGGCAAAAAAAAAATAACTCGACATCGATACTTCATTACGTCCTACACAGCTGTCAAAATCATCAACATAGTTGACAACGCATGTCGGGTTAACGGACCATAGCGGATAAGGAATGAGTAATCATTAAGGAAATCCATTCCTACGGCAAATGGAGAAAGCTCTTGTGAATTCTAATGAAAGATGACGTCATTGGTGGTAGCCTAATTGGAGCCATGGTGCACATGTGAGGATTATATGGCGTTTCTTGGTATTGGAGTGTGGAGCGAATTTAGTCATGTTTACGTAACTTATTTCGTTGTCATATTGTTTGGTTCATGTACGTAAACTGCAGTGTAGTGTAATTTTTAACTCCCGATCATAAAATGTCGGTATATTTGTGTGTCTGTCTGTGGCATCATAGCTTCTAAATGGATGAACCAAATTTGATTGAGTTTTTGCATACAGTATTGATTTCTACAGCCTTTTTAATGCGTTAAGAACGTGTATGCTTTTTATTTCAGTATTTCACCTTTGTCCGTATCATTCTAAGGTTCCCCTCTAACGTCTTCTGTCCAAGTTTTATTTTTTATTTTTACTAAATTACTTCAATAAGGGCCAGACTATTAATTTCGCTATAATAATAACATTTTCAATTCTAATATTATTCGCTCTATTGTTCTATCTAGCTCTGTTCTTATTTACTAAGAAAAAACGATATCATAGCTAGCTTGCAGATCTACTTAATCTATCTTAATAAAATAATAAAGGGAACAGGCGAACATAAGGATTTACGAAAATTCATTCGCTTAAGGTGGAACCAGGGTAACCCGCGAAATTCAAATATTCTGACGTTTCTTGCAATTTGCCGGTCATTGTCAGGCTGTACATTGAACAAAATATGACTCGCGGCTGTAAAAGGGTATTTAGTTACAGAATTATAATCATTAAAATCATCAATCATAACTATTTCATGAAAAATTCATTCAATGGGGTTGTATGAACTTTGAAGGTTGTCAAAAAACGTAATAAAATTTGAATTTCGCGGGCTACCCCGACGCTTCCACCTTAACTAATATAATAAAGAATGATAATTGTCTATGGGTAACCCCAAGGAGGACACGGTTTGAAATCAATAACCAGGTAACGTAATACCCCAAGAATGTACCGTAACCAATCGCTTTGGCAAAGCAGATAAGAACATTCTTACTTACGTGTAACGTTCAGTTATGCAAATTAAAGACCGTATTTATTAAAAACAATGCCTTACCTCTGACTCACACTTGTGCGAAAATGGCGTCTTTGTGCATAATCGTGTGTTAAGTAGGAACTTATGATAAAAACCACACACGATGTGATCGAACAAGGACCAAGTATGTACAATAATTATTATACATACAGTGTAAGTAGGTAGTTAGGTACAAAGTATAAAAGTAACCCCGTCTGTCTATCGGTATTATATCCGTCTGTTACCTTTAAAATGGCTCAACAAATTTTGATAGAAAATAACCGAGGCTCCGGCATTAGACAGGTAAGTTTTACCCTAGATTTACGTTCGTTCCAATGTGATAATATCCAACCACCTTGCGGGTGGAGTCGTGAGCAAAAGCTAGCATACAACATACGTTTAAAAGGTGAAATAAACGACTGACTGTTTTCATATCAGACGGTGGCTGTTTACGATATCGTTGCTGCCACCCGACAATATTTAACTACCAACTTGATGGATTATGTCACGGTAATGTGAACTCTATTGCTTATGTAATAAGGAATGACGTTTTTACTTAAATATGGTTGGGATCGATTGTAAATATTATTGCAGTGGTCACGGTGTGAGGCCAAATGTAGTACATTCTTCAAAATATTTCTACTAGTCAAGTTACTTGGGGATTTACAGATATTTTGGATTATCGTTCCTATTGACTTATGAAACTAGAATTAGACTGATGGCTACATTTTATTCGCGAGATTTACCATGATGAGGAGTTAAGCCAACAATCAGTCTATGAGGTTCCAACTGCAGGTACACAAGCCCCCCCCGCCCTCCGCCATGTCTGTGCCCAGGGTCCAGTGTTTGTTGGTAAAAGTCACTTGTCTTCGAATAATTGTCTCTTGGACATGCCAGCCGGTTTTAAGAGCAGTGGTGAAGTGTCTAACTGGTTTCGAATCTGTTCCCACTGGCCCAACGCTCTGTGATGATGAGGACTGTGTCCATCTAAAACCATTTTGAGATTTTGTCTCTCTCTATACCATTGACATATAAATCATATGGACTTGAAATGTTTGACTATAGAAAAAATAGTTATACAATTATGAGGCATAACGACGCCAGAATCATAAAAATGCTGCCGTCTCTTTTTAACTTTATTAATTTTGCGTAAGTAAAAAAGGATAATACTATTTTTGACAGTTACTATAATGGCAACCCTTCGTTCCTAGCGTCATTGAAATACCTATTTGCGGCCGGGTCGCCATTTTATCAGCTCGCTGTTTGGTACTAAAGTTGGGTACGTCAACTGTCAAATGCTCTTGAGCTGTGGATATTTTTTGAGAATTTTGGAGGAATTTGCTGTGTTGTTGCGTTTGAACTCTATTGTTCTATAGTGAAAATTGTCAATAGCAAGATGCCCAATTGCAATATAGTCGGATGTGGCATCAAAAGAAGCGGAAATCACCCGAACATAACTTTGCACCAGTACGTACTTAATTTCAGCTGAAATATCTTTAGATTTAGATAAAAAACCTATGCTTCTGCATTCGTTTAAAAGTTTCAACAGTAAGACATTCATAATTTACGTTTTGCCTTTATTTTCAAGTTTTATTTCATGAAATCAATTTCTTGTTATTGGAGGGATAGAGTTGTGAATTTAGGCATTTTTATATTTATCGATAGTGCTATTTTATGGTTCTTTATTGGTTTTATGTTTTACTTTCAAGGCTGCCTACTAATAAAAGAAAAAAGAAAATTTGGCTGGAAAAAATTGGTGTTGAAAATTTAAAGATGTCAACAAAAACAATTCACATTTGTTCTCTTCACTTTGAAGAATCATGTTTCAACCGGACACTGAATAAAGTAACATTGCGTGACGATGCTTTACCTTCACCAACCTTGTTACCTTACTATTTGTATATTTTTAAGTTTTTTGTAGATTACTATGCCGAACCAAATAATTTATTCGATTCTGGGGATTGTGAACATGACACAAATCATAAATATTTATTGATTAAAAGTGTAATAGAGGTATACATGAATTTGAGATACAAATATTATGGGAAGAAATCTACTGAAACAATATCATATAGAAATTACCTGAACAAAATTGTATTGTTCAGAAATGAATGAGCTTGATTTATTTAAATACATTAATAATTATAGTAATTATTGTTGACTTTTAATTAAAACCCACAATCATCCTGCAAGTTAGAAAAGGTTAAAACTTAACATTAAAGATATTAGTTACAAGCTGTGCCCGCGGCTTCGATCCCAACTGATTACCTACCTTACCCTATCTACGATATTCTACCTACCCTACCCTATCTACCATAAATCCTATTTACCCTGCCTACCTACCTATTTTTTTTTGTCGTTTTTAAACCTTCCCTATATTCTGGCAAACAAAACGAAAAAAGAATTATTCACATGGGTTAAGCAGTTTTTTGAGTTATAGCGAGACTAACGAACAGCAATAGGTTTATATATGTATGTCATGGACCAAGTGATAAATTGGGCATTATGCATAATGCCCAGTCATTATGTATAATGCCCAATATGAGAGTGCAATTTGATAATACCCCGCCATTCCCTTCATGTTAGGTTACTTTAAACCCCGCACGCAGAAATAGGAGTCCCGCGAAGCGGGGCTCCGTCGAGCTATCATGGCAGGTGGTACTTAGTTACTAGGTATATCAGTATATTTGCTTTCCGCACGCTGTATGGCGGTCTCTGATTGGTCAAAGCGTGTCACACCATGCGTGCTTCCCTCCTCGCCCTCGCACTGCGTCAAATTTAGCTTTATTATCAAATTGCCCAATTGTCATGTAGCAATATAATAATGACCGTGCAATGTGATAAATAATGAAGTTAAGAACGTAATTAATCACTTTGCCCGATAGAGCTAGGCATTTTTCATAATGACCGGGCATTATGTATAATGCCCACATTAATCACTTGGTCCATAACATACTCGTTTATAGGTGGTGGTGGTTCCGTCAACGAAGCCCGTAAAATTCTAATTTTCATACGTTTCATCAAATTGCAGCTCTATTATATAGAACTAGCGGCAGCCCCGCGTAAGTCTCGATCCCGTGGGAATATCGGGATAAAAGTATCCTGTGTTAGTCCAGGTCATAAACTCAGTGTGCTAAATTTTCTCCGTTCAGTAGTTTTTGCGTGAAAGAGTAACAAACATCCATCCATCTGTTCTCACAAACTTTCGCGTTTAATTATTACCTATTATTTATTATATTAAAACATTAATTATAGTAGGATTACGGTTTATTAGAATTCATCTGCGCCGGGAGTCCATCGCGGATGCACTGTTATGAATTATGAAATCTTTGAATTTGTTCCCTCCATTGCGAAGTGTACCTTACGCAAGGGTCTAACAAATAAAATAAAAAAAAAGTAATTTATTCGATTACTACTTTTCATTTTTTTTATAGCTAAACGCTAAGGTCATAAAATTCAAAACCGGCTTCAAAAAAAAATTACACTCACGCAATCTTTTATCGATGTTATTGTAAGAAATAATATCGATATGGGCTGCCCTATTATCCGCCATTTTATCCTCTCAGTAAAATGTAGGTATACACGTTTTTTTTGTAGGTATGCCAAGTCCATATGATTTCTATGTCAGTGCTCTATACGGGGTGGAAGGGACACCGTCCCGAAAACGGAAACGACATACTCAGCACGTCATTACAACAAACAGCTGTTCCATACATTTTGACCGTCATGTAGATATTGCAATTTTGTAGGAAACAGCAGATTTTTTTTTTAATAACCGACGAAAAATTTCTATGTGACGAAAGGTTTCTGAATGATGTACTGAGTATGTGGTTTCCATTTTTGGTACGGTGTACTGTCCACCCCATATAATTGGCTTATGCAGAAGTAGGTAATTTTATCTCTGTAATAAACTGTATATTTATCGATATTTGTATTATTTGTCTTATCTCACCCAATTCCTGGAGACTTCATTAGTAGGTTCGCAACTATTTCTTAACCAAGTGAACAGAACTGTATTATCCATTACAAGACTGTATTAGTCATCGAATGCCTTCGACTCGCCGTGTCCACGGTTCGCTGGTAATATTCATGTTGAACAGTTGAACGTGACAGATAATGTTAATGTGTAATTGATTTTCACAGCAATCGTGTTTAGTATTCTGCATTATTTAACGTACTTGCGTTTTATTCGAGAAAAATAACTATTATGTAATAACGAACAATCGATTTAGGTCGATAAGTAAAAAGTTTAGGTTAGTATAGTGGTAGAGCGCGCTACTGCCTAGGTTTTGCGTTCGATTCCCAGGTCAGAGAAATTGTGGTTGGGTTCTTTCATCAGGATTTTTTCAGTATCAGCCCGGAGTCAGAATTTGTGCCAGGTTTATGGCAATAGACTGAAATTCAAATTCATTTATTGCTTGTCACAGGTGAAATTTATATCAGTTCTTATGATTATTATAAATGATCGCTCTAACATACCTATAAGGAGTACAATATTGAATGCTAGTTCAATATTTATTTAACAATTAAATCACTATTCGACCTAAGTCAACGTCCATCATCACTCATGCATTATATAGTTGTTCGTTCACAAAGTCAGATTTAAACAAATTAAGTAATAGATACATTGATTTCATACTAATTAAACTTACACTATCACTTACGGGATATGTTTCCGCGATTAATGTTTATATTGAGCTCCCGATATTTCGACGCTGTTGCAAGCGCCATGATCACGAGATGACTGGAGAATGCGGGTGGATGGTAAAAACTTGTTAGGCGCAGACAAATCTGTCTACCCTCTTTCTTTGTCTTTTGCTACGCGCACTACTGGAAATCGGTACAAAGTCACGGCAAAACACACTCATATCGCTAGGTTTTGTGGAGTCCTGATCCCGACGCCAAAATATCGAAATATCGGGAGCTCAATATAAACAATAATCGCAAAATATATCGCGTAAGTGATAGTGTAAGTTCAGTTATAAACCGTGAAAGCTTAAAACAGTGTTCATACAAATTAAACTACTAATTGATTTCTCAAACACAAACATAACTGGCACGGTGTGGGTGTATTATAGGACCACCTCTGCCTAAACCCTTCAGAGATCACAGCCTTGATGTTTTATGTTAATCATATAGACCTGTAATATACCATGTTCGAAACATGATATGTCAAGAAAGGAGGTGTCTGATGAGATGACGAGTAATAGAGAAGTATGGAAGAAGAAGACATGCTGCGCCGACCCCAAAAGCAAGATGATGATGATATAGTCCTGTAATAATGCCTCTCTTCTTCTTAGTTTTTTTAATAATGCTGCCCAATTCTTTGGGATTTTATTCCAAAATCAAGCCTAAATGAGGATCAAGAAACTGATCCTCATTTCTTGATATTAAGGTGCTCAGAGAGATGAAAAAAACAAAAAATAACGTGTTTTTTCCTTCCTCGAAATCCTCTTAACACTGTTTTCCTTTAAAAACAGAACCATTTTACCTTACTACTAGGTTTAGGCTTTAGGTTAATCGTAAAATGTTATGACTAAAAAAAAAGTATACTTTTATCCCCCAAAGCGCGAATCAAAGGACCAAGTTTTAAACCGACCCTTGCGACGAAACTTTTGCCATTAAAGGCCGTTTTCACAAACAGTAAGGGACACTTAAAGGAATACCTAAATATTATACGGCGCGGCGCTACAATCTGTGTATGGCGCGGTTGGCGCAGTGGCGATTGGCTGCTGCGCTGCGTTCGCGGGTTCGATTCCCGCATGAAAAAACCATTTGTATGGCCTACAGGTAGTTGTTCCGGATCTGGCTGTTTGTGTATGTGAGTTTAAATGACATACAATTAGGTGTCCGTTAGTGCTGTTGAAAACGGACATGCCTTTCCGAACAAAATTACAAGTGTTAGCCTCATAGTATTTAGTCGAGTTATTTCTCATCATAGTCGGGTCATTTTACTATCTGTATTCAACTGTCAGTTGCCATTTAAAAATGACAACTGGCGATTTCACTTTTGGAGTAACTTCACTTGATATTCAGCCATCGAACAGAACGTATTATAACCAAATATTTCTACGCAATCCGTGTTTTATTCGAGTGAACCTGCACTGATCCTTCATCTCAGAAGTGGTATTGGACAGGCTAGGTATAGATATCTGGCAAAACGCTCACATTTTTTTTAAAAATTGTTCGTTATACGTCCGTTATTTCGAAATTTCTTAACGCAACAAGATGGAAGATGGGCATATGACACCTAAAGAGCCAACCCATTCGTTTTCAAATAAAAGAAAACGATGTGATCTCAAGGAAAACAGGAAACGGCGCAAGCGTAAATCAGCAAGTAGATATACAGACATGAGTGCTTCGTGTGTGCGAAGGAGCCGTACTCGGGAGCGTCGCGAGCATCGTCGTCAGCGACATAGGAGCGGCAGTACCCGAAGCAGTGATCATGACTATCATAGGCATTATCGGAGGAGGAGCAGCAGCCGAAGCAATCACCGTGGGCGTCGTGGGCGGCGCCGTTCGAGTGGAAGCAGTCGCAGCAGCCGAAGCAATCACCGTGGGCGTCATGGGCGGCGCCGTAGGAGTGGAAGTAGTCACAGCAACCGCAGCAGGACTGCAGGTTTACGTGGCACCGGCAGCGGCACCAGGTTGTCGCGCCATCGCAAACGCCTATGTTCCCCGGTAAGACGTTCCAATAATAGTCCTGACAGTGTGACACATTTATTGTTGACTAAATTAGTGAATTCCTTAGTAAATACTCGTCCTGAAGGTAACAAATTTCCAATGTTAGGAAACGTCATTCCTGATTTTGATCCGATGGTAAAGGGGCAATCTATACAAATGTGGCTCAGTAAAGTTGATGAATGTGCGAAGTTATACAAATGGGGCGATGATCAGATTATTCATTATGCTTTGCCAAAATTAGTTGGTATTGCAAAAACGTGGTATCAAGCGTTACCCACTATGTCGTTTTCGTGGCCTGAATGGAAGCATAAATTATTAGAATCATTCCCTAGTAGCGACGATTATGCTGAACTACTTACAGAAATGTTATCTAAACGCGTAAAATATAATGAATCACTAGAATTATATTATTTCGAAAAAATTAATATGTTAAACCGGTGTGATTTAAGGGGTAAACGGGCAGTTGATTGTTTACTGTACGGAATCGAAGATCGTGCGTTAAGATTAGGCGCGAAAGCATTAAAGTGTCAGGAACCGGAACAAGTACTAGAATATTTTCAGTCCATTAGGCAACAACCACGTGAAACGGATAAGTCACGTCTTTATGGAGATAAACGGTCTAACATTTCTTCTAATAAACCTACTAGCAATGACACAAAGGCTAAAAGTGGCAGTAATTCTATCGTTTGTTACAACTGCAACGAACCGGGACATTTTAGTTATAAATGTACAAAAACAATTCTCAAATGCAATATTTGTAATAAGCTAGGGCATACTACAATAAATTGTCCGAAACTACCCTCCAAAAATAATAGTAATACTGATAAAATGGGTCAAGGTCAAAAGGATGTTTTACGTATAGACGCCGAGAACACTGCTAGAAGCGAAAGTAAATACATCATGCAGTTGATGCTTAATGGACAATCCGTGCTAGGTTACGTAGATCTAGGCAGTCAATGCACTTTAATTCGTTGTAGTGATGCTAAAAAACTAGGAATTACTTGGACAAATAATTCTGATCTCCCTACAATGAAAGGTATTGGTAGCAACATTGTGTCGCCCCTTGGGATCGCTATTGTTACTATGCAGATACAAAATGTCATAGAAAATGTAGATGTGTTTATTGTGGAGGATAACATCATTAAATACCCTGTACTTGTCGGACACAATTTTACGGAAAAACCTGATATAGTCATAACCAAAACTTACGATTCCTTGATATTTACACGAGAACTTGAAAACAAATTATATCTTGTGTTAATATCGGACATTTCAATACGGGCCAAGGAAATGTGCTTAGTTCCAGTTTACTGTGGCGTCAATTATTCAGGAACTGTGTTTGTTCGTGGGTCTCTTCGCGGAAAATATGATCATGAGTTTTACCTCCTTCCTGGGGAATATGAAATAAATGAAGGACGTGGTTGTTTGTTGATTCAGAATTTCGCTGAAAAATCACTTAAGCTTACAAATAATTCTTTGATAACTCGTGCCTTTAAAACTGATAGTTATTTTGATGTAAATATCTTAAATATTAATGATAGTAACTTTTGCTCAGAATTTAATTATGACCCGAATTTAACCAGTACCCAAATAGAAGAATTAAAGAATCTATTAAATAAATATAAGGAATGTTTCTCCAACAATTTAAAGGATTTGGGATTCACTAACATAGTACAAATGGAGATTGAACTAACCGATTCTAAACCAGTTGTATATCGACCGTACAGGCTTTCATACCCTGAACGCGAGCTGGTGCGATCAATGGTACAGGAAATGATCGACGCGGATATTGTTTGCGAATCTAATTCTCAGTACGCCAGTCCTATTTTACTCGTAAAGAAAAAGACTGGCGAGAAAAGGCTATGCGTGGATTACCGCGCTCTCAATACTAGGACGAAGAAAGAACATTATCCCCTACCATTGATCGACGACCAGTTAGACATGTTAGCTGGACATTCTCTTTTTATTACGCTTGATTGTGCATCAGGGTATTACCAATTACCAATTTTAGAAAGCTCCCAGGACAAGACTGCGTTTGTCACACCGGACGGCCAATACCAATTTAAACGGATGCCGTTCGGTTTGGCAAATGCTCCGTCAGTCTTTCAGCGGGCTATGAATAAGATTCTGGCAAAATCAAAGGTTGATTTTGCTATTATTTTCATGGATGACGTTTTGATCCCCGCTAGGTCATTTGAGGAGGGTCTTGAACGGTTAGAAATGGTACTTAAATTACTTCTGGAGGCGGGTCTGACCTTGAAGCTTAAGAAATGTAACTTTTTCTATAGAGAAATAGACTTTTTAGGGTTTCAAGTTAGTGGCCAGGGCATAAGACCAGGGTCACGTAAAACGTTGGCTGTTTCTAGTTTCCCAGTACCCAAAAACGTACATGACGTAAGGCGTTTCATAGGGCTCGCTAGTTTTTTCAGGCGTTTTGTAAAAGATTTTGCCATCATCGCCCGACCTCTAACTGACCTACTTAGGTCCAATTTCGCATGGAATTGGAAAGACGAACACTTGAAAGCCTTTGAAAAACTAAAGCAAAAACTTGTTGAACGTCCTATTTTGGCCTTGTACGATGCGAAATTGGAAACTGAATTGCACACTGATGCATCGAAGTTAGGAATTGCTGGCATTTTGATGCAGAGACATAGTGGCGAAATGCTTAGGCCCGTAGCGTATTACAGTCGGAAAACTACTAAAGATGAACAAAATTTACATTCATTTGAATTGGAAACTTTAGCTGTTATAGCATCATTGAAACGTTTCCGTGTTTACTTGTTGGGTTTAAAATTTAAGATCATAACTGACTGTAATGCGCTGCGTACGACTCTTACAAAGCGAGATCTCATACCAAGAATATCTCGGTGGTGGGTGCAGTTCCAGGAGTACGATTGCGAAATTGAGTATAGATGTGGAACTCGCATGGCACATGTAGATGCACTCAGTCGTGCTCCTGTAACTGAACCCATAGCGGGTGATGATGAGACAGACGTACTCGATGTTTTAAATATTGACGTTAGGGACTGGATTTCTACCGTACAAAGTAACGACGACGAAATTGGGAAAATCAGGGACATTTTACGTGACAAAAATACGAATTACGTAGCAGATGTGTATAAAAATTATCAACTAAAAAGTGATAATGTGTACAGAATTGTTGGTGACAAAATAAAGTGGGTAGTTCCTAGAGCCGTTAGGTGGCAAGTTTTAAGGATGAACCACGATAATGTGGGCCATTTTAGCTACGAGAAAACTCTAAGTAGACTACGTGAAACGTTTTGGTTCCCTAAAATGCGACGTTTTACCAAAAAGTACGTATCGGCATGTCTTGAATGCGCGCACCATAAGGCCCCGGGTGGCCGTAAGGAAGGTATGCTGCACCCGATACCAAAACCAGATATTCCCTTTCATACGCTTCACGCCGACCATTTAGGACCGTTTGTTCGTTCTAGGAGGGGTAACACTTATATTCTTGCGATTATTGATTCCTTTACAAAATTTATAAGTATAAGTGCTGTACGAGATACAAAAAGTACCACAGCTATAAGAATTTTTAGAGATCATTTTAGTACTTTTGGTACTCCAACGCGTCTTATTACTGATCGGGGTACTTGTTTTACAAGCTCGAAATTTAAATCATTTATGGAGAGTACAAATGTTAAACATATACTAAATGCAGTGGCCACTCCTAGGGCGAACGGACAAATAGAACGTTACAATAGAACCATATTGGACGCTTTGAGCACCAAATGCCATGATAAAGGTGATAATACTTGGGATGAATACGTCGGTGACATCCAGTTAGGTATGAACACCACAATGAATAAAGCTACGGGGAAAAGCCCATCAGAACTACTATTCGGTTTTAAAGTTTTAAATTCATCAGAAAATATAATAAATGAGGTGTTAAATGAGGTAATATGCCGTGTTAGTGATAATGATCTACTCAAAATGAGGACAGAAGCAAAGTCTAGAATAGATGAACAACAACATCATTCAAAGAAGACATTTGATAAACATAGGAAACGAGTGACGCTATATAATATCGGTGACCTTGTCAGGGTTGAAAGGACAATCATAGAAAAAGAACATGTAGGTAAATCAAAAAAACTTATATCCAAGTTTCACGGCCCATACAGAATAGTAAAAATTCTAGAAAATGATAGGTTTTTGATTGAAGATACTCCCCTGACTAGAAGAGGCAATAAAAAGTATGAAAATGTAGTAGCAGTAGATAAGATACATCCCTGGTTAAATTATAAAAATATTTCCAGTGATGGTAGTGAAAACGAAAATAGTGGTGACGAATAAAACAATTTAGTTCAGACTCGGATCGAAGTTTAGTATGTGATTGTGACTTAGGAATTATTGTGATTAAAAGGATTTGAAATGACAAAAAAAAAAAAAACATTTATCATTACAGTAGCAATGTTAGAGAATTAAAATAGATTTACTGTGATTAAAATTGGATATTTTGGCTGCTAAAGGACGCTTGATTTACTAAGTTGTAGACCAAAATAGATTTGACAAGAGACTTTACGTTGCTGTGCTTAGGCTATGAGCAATCAGTGCAGAAAAATGATTGATATCGAAGAAATGGCGATATTGCATAGATGATTGTAGATCATAGTAGACTATGCATAGTATGTCATCATATCTAGGCATAGGCTATGAGCGTCCAGTGCAGAATACGAACGGTGATGAAAATCATCGCACAGATGGTCGCAGATCATAGCAGACTATGCAACTAGATGATGTAGAGCATGGGTTGTGAGCGGTCAGTGCAGATAGCGAAAAGTGTCAAGCAATTGACATCGCACAGATGACCGTAGATCACAACAGACTGTGCAAATTGATGTTGATTATGACCTGAAATGAATCTAATTAAGCTATATGTACATATATCTAGCAAATAAGTATATTTTAATGTATAATGCCTTAAGTTATCAACTAATTATCTGTTATTTGTTTCATTTAACTTGAGTTGTTAATGTATTTTTTTTCACATGTGATTGATTTGTTGATTATCAAGTGAGAGGACTCACTCTTATAAGGATGGCCGAGTTGTTAGCCTCATAGTATTTAGTCGAGTTATTTCTCATCATAGTCGGGTCATTTTACTATCTGTATTCAACTGTCAGTTGCCATTTAAAAATGACAACTGGCGATTTCACTTTTGGAGTAACTTCACTTGATATTCAGCCATCGAACAGAACGTATTATAACCAAATATTTCTACGCAATCCGTGTTTTATTCGAGTGAACCTGCACTGATCCTTCACAAGTGACTCAAAGTTAAACCGGTTTGGACTTATCGGAATATAATTAACCATTATGATATTCGATGAATCAACTATGCCTCCGACCTCCAATATTGAATCATTCTGTCGAGATTCAATTCAACATCATAATTTATTAACAGACGACAGATTTAAGTGCAAGTTGCTGTGCGTCACTAATATTTGTTGTATGAATTTATTATGACAAATTCGAACATACGCCATAAATTATTTTATAATAAATAAAGACAAAAAATTTGTCTATGTAGAGATTGCACTTGACAGCTTTTGTAAGGTACCATTAAAAAAAACGAGAATCCCATTTTAGTTGAGACTTACTAATAAAATCTTGGTATCACTAAGAATAAGGTGTTACCAGTTGTTAAAATTGGTGGTTTAGACACTAACCATATTTTGCCTTTTTAGGGCGTGCAAATATAATTTTACATTATTAGGTAAATAATGCGTATTTAAGAGGAATATAACCAATATTTCCTAAAGAAAAAGAATTATAAATAAGTAGAATATGAGTAGGTAAGTATATTTTAACAAACGATAGTAAAAATAAGCGGAAGAAGTTACTAACTTAAACAAAGCTTATCTCCATAATTTTTTGACGATTCATTTTTTTTTTATAATTTTAATTAAGTAGGTATCAGATAATTCACGAGTTCTAGGCCACAAAAAAAAAACGGTCCTTAAAAACGAAGCGTGAGCGACAACAATACACAGTGGACAAGATAACCCTTGGAGTCAAATTAAACATTTATCACAAACTCATATTCTAAAGTTGAGTAAATAAGATGTCATTTGTCGTAATTAGTCACACAATTTATCTCATTATGAGGTCTTAACCTTGAATGAGCTATGTGCTTTGTTGCACATAGCTGAGCGCTAGACTAATTGAATATTATTTATGCAACCGATAACTTTGCCTTAAATAGAATTTCTTCGTGGCAGGTTTATTTCTATATTTAGATAGATATGGGTGGCCTGGACGTTTTATAGAAGCTGAAGGGGACTAATAGACCAATTAGTCAATTGTTTAATTTATTATCCTGCTGATTGGAATGTCTTCTAATTTTTTAATTTAGTTATAGTCTTTCGAATATAAGAATAAACACATCGCATGTCCTCTATAAAACTGTCATAACACAAAAATTTTAAGTTTTTAGATAACATCCATCTCAATGTCAATTCTCCTTGATCTATAATTGAAAAAAAAAACTCCAAAAGTGTAGGTTCTGCGAAAATAATTAAATCACAGAATGACACACGCGAATGTTTTTTACGGATATCATCGGCCGGACACAAAAAAAACTTTAAAGTATAATATCTCAAAACTGATTTTTTTGTGTTACGACGGTTTTTTTGAGGACGTGCGACATGTCTGTAGGCAAGCAAGCTAGAAGTGATGAAATGGGAACCTAGAGTTTGAATGAACTTCTTCTGTTAATAAGTCAATGACCTTCCCCTATTTACTTATTCTACCAATCTATTCAGCCTATAGCACAGTCTACTGATGGATATGGGCGTCTCCTAAGCTACGCCACAGAACCCTGGGGGCCTAAACTGACCGCTTTAGCAGAATAAAAATAGGAGAATAATATAATGAGTTACGTTACAATTGATGAATAATGAGAGACGACTGGCCATTTTAAGAATTTTAACGTGTTTTAAAGCGGCCATTTTAGGCACCCTGTCCTCTGCCTTTTGCAACCACTCCGTTCCTGCCACCAAGTAAGTATAGTCCAACATAGAACACTGATAGATGTTGTACATAATTCAGTTTAACATAATCTAAGTATCATTAAGGTAGCAATCCATTCTGGAGTAGGCAGAGTAATGAAGTATCCGTTATCATGAGCGCTTGATGTAACAGCTGATCGGTATCGGGCCATTAATTATGGTGAAGTAATTAATGATGCGGGCGCTGTTTAAATTATTGGAGAAAAACAAAGCGGCAAGTGAAAGCCTTGACGCTCTGAAAAATATTAATGAAACCTTTTTTGCAATGTTGATTTTCATACAATGGGCTTAATAAAAAATCACTAATGTAAGCGATGGATGACGCGTAGATTAAAACACTGGATTTAGAAGCATAAACTCGTGCAAAAGAGTTCTTTATAAAACACAGGTGAGCATAAAGAAAGAACTTAGTCCTGAAAACATTGCAAAATTTTAAACCTTTTTGTAATTTTGTTGTGCGTTTTTAATATAATACTTACTAAAAAAAATCCGCACATCTGCAACTACACTAAATTTTGAATGCCTTTTTTTTTAAATACCAGATACCTAATCTCTGTTAACTGACTTCATTATTTATTATTAAATTATGCTTGATAATTAAGATTGCCCCTGTCAAAGGAAGAAAGTGATTTAGTAAAAAATAAGCGAAATGTCGTCCAAATTACATTAACATACAATAGCAGTTTTAAACCACTTTTTGACACATCTTTACCTTTCCGGAGCGCAGGACCAAATATTGAAATACCCTCACTCGCCATGAAAACGTTTATCATTCCCATTTCCTTCACTAGATTCATAACCCAGTCAAAATTTATTAATTCCCTGCGTTATATTTTCCTTACATGTATTTTCGTATCAGTTAACGTAAAAAATACGAGAAGAAAAGTATAAATAATGTGCATAATATGTTTATTATTTATATTGCGGAAGTAGTTTCGGTTTTGCCCCCAATATATACTAAATTTGGGCATCGATACAACTGATTTACACACAGTTTGTATTTTAATAGTGTATGTTCTTTGTTTTTGTTCAGAATTCTCCTTTGATTACTTTCGTTATTATTTTCAGTAGATTGTTTATGAAAACTATCAAAACAAAGCATTTTATAAACATAAATAATTTGTCGTGTTTACATAACGCCGTGTTCCGTAGAATAATGTAAAATGGGAGAACTTATGTTTAGATAAAATCACATCACGCCTGGTAATTCTCGAAGGGTTAGGCAGAGGTGTAACTAAAACTACACCCACATTCGCCAGTTACGTTTGAGTCCCATGTAATAAGGGGCGAGCCTTTTAAACAACGGAGCCTTGAAATAGTAAAGATTCCTATGTAACTTTGCTTTTAATATTATCAGACTTCATTCTTGTTCCCCGTGACCTAAATCCTTACTATAATATTATTAAGAGCGTGTACGGCATTTCATACAAATTTTCAAGTCCTTATTTTTCGTTATGACTGAACCAATTTTAATGAAACTTCATACCCATAAGCAGGATACATAGGTCTAAAAAGTTAGTGAAAACATTTTCGCAAAATTGTGTTACAGTTAAATTAGACCGATTTTAAATTTTCCATATAAACAGAAATTTCCAATTATCTTTTTTTAAATAAGACATTTCGAAAATGTTTTTCACTAACTTTTTAGACCTACATATGTATGCTGCTTATTTGTTTGAAGTTTCATTAAAATCGGTTGAGTCGTTTAAAAAAATAAGGACTTGATAATTTGCATGAAATGCCGTACGGCGTACACGCTCTTAACGCGAAAGTTTGTATGTATGGATCTTTGTTACTCTTTCACGCAAAAACTACTGAACGGACTTGGATGAAACTTGGCATACAGATAGTTCAAAACCTAGATTAACACATAGGGTACTTTTTATCCCGGTAGTACGATCTCGTGGTACAATAACCGAACTACACGCGAGCGAAGTCGCGGGCATAAGCTAGGTTCTTATATTTTTAGGGTAAAAAATATGAAGAAACGTGAAACGATATCTTGAAAAAATCCCTCTGCCCTCAATCAGTTCTGGCGTGAGAACATTTGCAGCTGTCACAATGAGTACTTGCTTCAATGATCACAACAGGGTCAACGAACTTCATTCTATGACTACACTCATTTGAGGATAAAATATGTCATCCTACGAATAGTAAGTTAAGTGTAAGAGAGAGAGAGAGAGACAAGTTGGAAATATTGTGAGTTTGTATGTTTACATACATCTATGTACATACACTCACACTTTTTTTCCCATTGACGTAAGCAGAAACCACAGAGCACCACATACTACGTTCCTTACAGCCACGTTCATAGAAGTATGAACGTAGACGAGGCAAAAGGAGTATGTAAGGATCGTTTGTATGTTTGTTCCCCAATAATGCTTTTATGGCTAATCAGATTTGCAGCCAACTTGAAACACTTAGATTATAGTAGGGTAGTTTTTATCCGGGTATATGTAGCAGTTTCTCAATGATGTGAGTGAAACCGGGCGCAAGAATAAGTTAATATTAATTTTGCGCAATACCACGGAGTATAATTAAACTTAAGTACATGAACAACAATATAATATAATAGTGCACATGTGCAAATATTAAACACTAAAATGAACAACCCCAATTTTCGTGGAACAAGAGTTTCTGCATTGTTGCTAAGCTATTATTATCCTACTCTGTGTGCACTAGGGATCATTTTAACACTCTCATTAGAGCTAAGTGAGCCAGTTTGATCACTTTGTATGCGCCACGTGCAGTATTCAGATGTTATGGCCTTTCACATGAAACAACGAAACGCAACGGTGAATTTTTAATTGCGTTATCGACGCGTGTGTTGCAATTTTAAATTTTTGATTGAATTACGGCTTGTACAACGTATTTTTAAACGGATTCGAGGCTGTACAAAGTGATTAAATAGTGAATATTCATCCCCATTCCTGTTGCTAATTGGATAACACTAATGATATTCTATGGAACAATCGGCAAGACAAAGTCTAGTCTGTAAATCCCTTTTACAATTTTCACAATTCTGAATAGAAGTATAAGTGGAATTAGCTAATAGTTTCTATTTTCAATGGTATTGAACGGTCGTCTGACAACTATAAATGTTGTTTTAAGTATCGTTCGATGTGTTACCACCCCATTCACTTAATTAACTTAATAGTTTTAAGTTGTTCTCCGAAAAACTGAACGCTTCTGTTTCGTTTTATAATTAAGAGTAAGTTTTGCCCTAGGGATGTTCAGTTTTCGGAATTATTTTTAAATTTTTGCGTCAATTTTGAATTCACGAAAACAGCAGCGTATATCGTTATGAGAGAGACTAATATTTTTTTAGTAAACCTTTGAAAATGTCATACTATGCGTAAATAATTAACATGCAATAACAGCATGTTGAAAACAGGTTAGTATATACAAGTACCTATTAAAATGGCTTATTCCCAGGCGCTCCATAATTTTATTCCCGGCGGCTCCAAAGTAAAAAAGCAATATAAATAAATAAATAAAATCTTTCCCATGAGTTCCAACAAACTCCAACAGATTCCACAAAAATTTAACATTTACAATAAAATTAATTTATGATTCATCAAGTACATTAACGGAGTAATGCGACAATGTCGAACCTCTCGTCCTCACCCCCGCGCCATACCGCGCTGTCCATCTACAATAGCAAAATAGGATAGTCGATCTTGCGCCCTTGCAATTGATGCATATTTATACGAATTCATAGATAATGAGTCATCCGTTGCTGGTGCTAATAAATACCTAATTAATGTTAATAATTTGCGTTTTGTTGACCTTACGCAATTTGGTTTGGAGCCGCTGCGAATTTCAGTATTTTATTATTTTAACTCATAAAATTATGGAGCTCTTGGAAATCAGTGTATGGAGAGAAATTGTATGGAGAACAATAGATTTGGAGCTCCTGGGAATAAACCGAAATTATATTCAATCTCTGCCAAAATTCGTAAAATCCAAACTCACAACAAATATGAACACTTGGTAAACAAGCTCCTTCTACATAATAGAAATGCTTTTAGAGGACACCTACCTATTACTATTCCAGACATTTTAGTATACAACAATACTCAACTTAGTACACCTTTCATAAAACGTGGGTTGACCTACATGTCGAGTAAATAGTCCGCAATTTATACAGCTGTTTAATTTGTACGAGAAACTCTAGCCAGAACAATGTCGTCCGAAATGATGGTATTATGAAAGTACTGTATAGTGGCGTCATAATCGTATTACATGATTGTTTTGAAACTATTTGTCTTGGTTTGTGAGTAGCAATCGATGCCGTAATGCTGGCTACACTGTCTAATGTTTATCTTACACAGTTACATTACTAGACACTTATAGTGTTGCCTAAAGAACGCACTGTTGAATTTCAGACGCACGTCTCAGCGCTGAGAGTTGAAACTCCAACAGCGCAATAATATTCGGGACATTAATTCAGGTGTTTTTAGGGTTTGTTAAAACGGGCATAAGATTTTGATGGTTTTTGAACTACGAATAGAGAAAGGCAGAGGAATAAAGATAAGATATCTACTGAGAAGTCGGCGAATAGAATACATGCCATGCAAATAAATTGGGACAAGGGAAGGAAAAATGATGAGGATGAATCCTTAAGACTTAACTAAGTCTTCTGATCAAGATCCTCAACTGAGGATCAAATATTGCAATAGCCTGTATGAACAAACATAAATATAAATATTTTTAAAACAAATAAACTTAAGCTAGAAACGAAAGTTAAATAGTCTAGCTAGATTAACGAACAAACAGATATAAATTTTTGTTGGACAGTTATATTATAAAACAGTATTCTTAGACCTAAACGCATAAAGATTCTAGTGGAATATTAGGAAGTAATATTAGTCAAATTCAGCAGTAAACACATTGTTAACATTGTTATAATGGTGATCTTGATCAGAACTGCTGTGGTTTGTGTCACCATTTATATTTGAGTTAGCCAACTCTCGACAAATAGTCAGAAAGATATATTGGCATTAGATTTGGCTGCGGTTCCAACAACAATTTCTAAACATTTAATCACAGGGACTTTATAGCTTTCAAAATTAAATTATGCGGATAATTGGATAGACATTTTTTATGAGTTCCGTGTGCCGTGGACATTAAAGAGCTATTTTGAAGGGATCAATTATTTATGGTATAATGTCAGATTCATTTCAAGGAAACCTTTGAACGCGGGATGCTCTCCATCTTCCTTCCCAAGAAGTTATTAATGTTTTTACATTTAACCCTCCAATTTATACCTTGCTTATGAGTAAATATTGCTCTCAAAGTTTCCTGTTATTTAGTTTTTGGTATAAATACAAATAAGCGTCACTCACAGTACATTACGTACCTAGATAGATTTAATTTACGTGCGACATTCGTTTTATTGGTCTCAACTGCTCCTAATCATAGCCGTGTGGTGAGACTGAACTTACAATAAATTATTACGGGATTTAAATTAATATATAATACTTATAAAACTTTCAGTAAAGTATAAATACTCATAATAAACATGTTTGTTAATAGGAACTTGGAGTGCGCATGCAAACATGTGACGAATCTGACGATATCAGACGACAGACCCAACTAAATTAATACCGAAGTGGTACAAGGTTGAACGAAGTTGTTATTTTGCGTTAAAAAAAATAAGTATAAAACTACATACTGTTGCATCCGAAGCGATTTGGGAATTAAAGATAGTGTTGGGTATCTAATTAATAAAACATCCTTGAATTACAACAACTATAATATAAATGTGAATCATCCGGCCTTGTTCCATGTTACTTGGGGTCAGAATCAGAATCGTTCATTTGTATGTATTTTGTTTTGATCGGCGCCGGCGCAACACGTTTTTTTCTTCCATGAAAGAAATGAGAATGGAATGATTTGACATTCCTCACACAATCCATCCATCGTTTTCTTGGTTATAGATGAAAAAAGGAAAATGCATAGAAAAAAAGTGCTTCAAATAAGACTTTCTCAATTAAGTAAAGCATGTCGAAAATGTGTTTTTCAATTGGTTATGAGGATCAGTCTCGTGCTGGAAATAGGGCATTTAAAGTAAAATGGCTTTGCAGTCAATACAGTGACGAAGACAATAATTAAATAATTTTCAACTACCATTTAAACACTACTAATAAAATATGTTTCAAATACAAATATATCCTCAATAATGTTTCTAGATAAGAATTTAATACGTAAAACAATACACGGCAAGCAACCATTATTCCTAGTTGCTGAGAATGAAGATAGGAAGCATCCAAATTAGGAATGAATGACTATCATACATTTAACATGGACATGCCTACCCGCTTACTGTGACGACGGACATCCGATGGAACATGTTTGTTTTATCTACCAAAGGATATCCTAACGCAAGGATATTTTTAGAAATGTTCTTATTATTGTTGCGTGTGGATCTTCGAGCAAGTTTGTTGGGCTTGACGTGTACCTAGATGATATATTATGGGTTGACAATAATAATTTATCAGCATCTTTCTCGGCGTCTTTCGGGTCTTTATTAGATAATTATGACTACATAAGTGAACGAAGTATCTATTACGTATCTAACTGAACCCCTTCTCAAGGTGCTGTAAAAGAAAATTTTACTCGGTACACACTCGTCTTAAAGGTATGTAGCTACTAACCGAGTCCTGCTGCTCCTGCCTCCTCCTCCTGGTATATTGTTTGTACCGAAACGTTCAGATTTTCGGACATTCGATCAGTATAGACGTTGTTGGTATTTGTTTGTTTGTTTGAAAGCACTTAGTGTTGTTGTGCACAATGTTTGATAGCAACAGTGTTGTTTCAATTTTGTTCTGCTTTTATAGCATTTTTCAATTGTAATGCTATAGTGTTCATACTTTAGCACTCGCAATGGCAGATATGTTTTAAGAAAGAGGGTTTAGGAATAAGTACTTTAGTACGAAATTTTCAACTAGTTCAACTACCTACCAAAAATGTTATTTAAAAATTTATCGGATGAATTTATCTTCAATAAATTATACAATTATTATAATGTGTAAATATGATGCAAATATAAAGTACGTTATAATTATAACTTGTATTAATTAAAATGTGGGTAGTACTCACCAATTAACTGCAAACAGAGATAAACCAGAAATCCAATGTCAATTTGAGTTTGTCGAATCAATTCCGGGCCAAAATCGCTTGATTTCTTTGAACACGCATATCAGGGTATAATAAAATATTGTCACAAAAATGATTCTAGTAACGTATTTGAATGTTTCTGTCATCACAAAACTTGGTTATCAAAATAACTTGCACTGTAACAGACACTAATAATTTTTGTTCGTTAAAAATGTTCGCGCCAAATTATTTTATTTATCAGCACAGACGTGCGTCGTCTTCGGCACCATATGTCACACTGACATAACGACGGTAGCGCACAATGCGCTCGCGCACGGCCGCACGCATTGTCAATAAAGTTGTACACATTTATTGCTACACGCAGTCAAGCAAAACTCGACTCTTTCACTCGGATTTAAAGGTCAAATTAATAACAGTCGAACAGTTAAGTTACGCGAGTAAACGGGACAGCATGAGTCATTCTTTAGTCCACAGCTGGCTGCGTCATTCATAAATAGTTCTCAATGTAATTTCGCTGCTATGACGTCATATTAAGGCTTAAATTCGATTGATTTCTGTAATATTTTATTGTATTGTCACAATGGTTGATGTTCTATTTTTTTTTGTACCGGTGTGAAACTGTGAATGCATATCCTGATGTTGTGAGTCAAATTTTAATGTCTAGTCTTGGAACCGGTAATTGCAAAATGAACGATGAATGAAACAGTTTTTACCGGAATAATCAAGGACACTCAATTACATGGTAGGTATGTTAATTGATAGTAGTTAAAAAAAACCACGAATATACGGGTATTTTGACAGTCATTCATTAAAATCATCACCCATTAAGTAATTTCCTACATATTAAGAAATTATACCCAGTGCTTCAAATAAAAAATGAGTAGCTTCGCTTCCGTGTTTATAAAATACTAAAACCACCGTATAAATTCGTACAATTAATTGAAAACAAAAAAAAATACTGTTCACGTTTTATATGTATAGAAGAGTTGATTGAATGTGTTTGAGATAAACATTCAATTAAAACCTATACGGGGTAGAAGGGACACCGACGCGAAAACGGAAACCACATACTCAGCACATCATTCTGAACCACATCCCCCCCACATATAAATTTTTCGTCGGTAATTTAAAATAAAAACAGCTGTTTCATACATTTAGTCCCTGCAGGTATTGCACTTTTGTAGGAAATAGCAGTTTTTTTTTTAAGTAACCGGTGATTATTTTCTATGTGGGGGGTTAGGAATGATGTACTGAGTATGTGGTTTCCGTTTTCGCGTCGGTGTCCCTTCCACTTCATATAATTGTCATATGCAGAAGTATAAACTATGAGAAAAATATAAATTTCTGATTCTGAAAGATACGCACAGCTTAAACAGGTTGATCAAAAGCATGGCTTTTGCACAACAGTTCCTTCTTATAACGCAAAAGTGCAACATTGAAGGGTTGAATAGGGAGATAAAAGTTTGTGCGGACTTGTCAGCTCACGGCTTGGATGAAACAAAATTTGCCTTAGAGGCACTATGAAGCGGGGGGGGACTTATGAAAAGGTTATATTTTTCGGAAATTTACCGATTTTATTTGCACCATAAAATTAATCATGGCTAAAAATCACTTGGTCCTTGATAAACATGGCTCTACGACGCATCGTTTCTGAGATATGGGCCTTCGAATGTTTTCGTAATTTTTATGTTAGGTACGCTCTTATCTTAAAAATGGTAATTCGGATGATACATTTTTCGGGGTAAAAATTGCTACTCTAGTCGAATACCGCCACTATGGCAACACTCCGTCCTAAAATTCTTTCGCTATGTATGTTAATTTATCAACCTTCTTATTTTTGAATAAAATCATCCATAACCAGCTTCTGGGCGCGGCTTCGCTTTCGTTATGTACTGAAATTATCCCACGGATACTAATTAAATGTAGCCTGGGGCATAATGTAGAATCCCGTTATAGCAAAAAAAAAAACAGAAATTGGATCAGTAGTTTCGAAGATTACCTTACATACAAACTTACAAACAAATACCTCCTTATAATATTAGATAACTAACCCCTTCGTGTGTGGGCATTATTGCTACTATGATAGTTTAATTAGCGATTATTAGCTACAATTACAACTAGGTACAATAATTAGGTAAGCAGTAAGATTACACAGTGGCTTACCGTTTCTAACAATATATAAGTACCTAATTCTAACATGTTATACGAACTCCCATTGGTCATTAAGTATCACTCAACGTCCTCTAAATTACCCTTAAGGTGTAATTACATTCGTAATTAAAATGAAATGTCGTTTAGGGCCGCACGTTAAAAATTAATTTATGTTTTGCGGGTAAATCAGGATTTAATGTGAAGAACCTTTTGTTGGGTGAAGATATGAGTACTTAAAGCTATCTTACATATAGGATTGGTTGCAGAAAGGGGTGCCATATATTATATTGTTGTTTGATGACGAGGGACAGTGGTAAAAGCAGGTGTAAAATTGAAGGTTCTGAAATAATTTCAGGAAAATTACTCCAGTTTAAATGTATCTGGCGAAGGTGGTATGAAGATCTTATCTTGATTGCGGGGCTAACTTGGCCAGATATCGCACAAGACAGAGAGGTTTGGATGGAGAAAGGGGAGGTCTTTGCCCCGCAAAAAATGTATCTCAAGAGTTACTTTCTATTTTTGCAAAAATGAGAGCTGCATTTCACGGAAATGACCAGTGAAAACCAGTGGTATTTTTTCTCAATAGCTTGTGATTTTATTGCACGAAAATGAAAGGAGTTATCAACCTTAAAGGAAAAAAAGTTAACTACAAGCGAAAGTGTAACTGCCAACCAAAGATTACTTAACTGAGCTTACACCGCAAAGCTAAATTAGCCTGAACTGTAAAAGTAAGCCACAGAATACACACTTATTTTGCTCTCCTTTTTATCAAATTTATCGCTTTTTTTTTAGTAAATTTTGTGGCTTGACTTTGAATTTCCCCTAGGTAACTAATTAATTACACTAGACTAGATACTAAGTTAAACAGTAACTAACTCTATACGAAGAGGTTATTTTTATTTGTCTAACACACTTTTATTTTAGATTCAAACTTTTTTTTTGACATTCAAAAGTGCCAGTTTATAATTGAAATAACCAGCTTTGAGTTCTGAATTTCAACACATTCTTAAACAAATAATAAACTGGCGTGAAACCGGTATTTTCTCGCACGACTTCAAATTAACTTCAAATATTATCGCACTGTTGAAATTTCAACTCTTGGTCCTAAACCGAGCGTTGAAAATCCAACAAATCCAGGCTTTTGTTTAGGTATGTTCTGGTGATGAAAAACAGGCATTTAAATTTTGGCTGCGAAATACTTCATAGAGCTATTCGACACAAGTAATTGATTAAAATGTTCGGATCTCAAGTTAGCATTTATGAATGTGGAGGAGCTCGTGGCTAAAGAATAACAGCCGCTCGGGTCGATTTTTAGGTTAAGCCGCGCTTGCCCTAGGTTGGTCCGTGGATGGGTGATCACCCATTACATATCGAGTTTTCTCCGTGCCTCGGATAGTAAGTTAAGCCATTGTTCCCGGCGGTCATTTGTAAATCTTTGACAGTCATTACAGGTAGTCAGTGACCCGAAAGTCTGACAACCAGTCTTACCAACGGGTATCGTATTACCCAGTACTAACTAGGTTGTGGAGGTCAGATAGGCAGTCGCTCCATGTTAAATACTGGTATTCAGCAACATCCGTTAAGACTGGAAGCCGACCCCTACATAGTTGGGAAAAGGCTAGGCAAATGTTGACTCATGAATGTTGACTATTTATTAAAGGTTGACAAATTTTCTAACATGTAACTTGCAACGAAAGTCAAAGTCAAAGTTTGTCTTTGTAGTAGACACAGTGCTTCACTTCGCGTGAATTGAATAATTTCAAATTAACTGTCATGTCAGACTGAATTGAATTTCAGTTTTGCAATTTACGATTCTTAGTTAAAATTTTATCTAAAAGGAATTTTGGCAATCAAAATTGCTGGCTCGAAGTTAATTTGCATGCTATTTTATTTAGTCACGCGCGTGGTTTCTAATCTATGCGTTTAAAAAGCTTTTAGAAGTTATTGTAACACCTATTTAATACATATATTATTTATGCAAGGTGTAGTTTTGCATCCTCGTCAAAATTCAGGAGGTTGTCATAGAAGACGTAAATAATCAATTTAAATTACGGGACCTGGTCAATTATAATAAACGCTGGTTTTTTAGTTGTTTTAATTTGATACTATTTCAGAATGAAGCCCTTTTCAAAAGAGGAGAATCACCCGTTTTTTGAATAAACGTCTGCGTTTGTTTGTGTGTGTGAAAGCGCGGTTATAGGGCTAGTATTAGACAGGCCGCGATTCGGGTCGAGAATCATTAGCATAGTTACCTCCTTGAATTTGACGAGGATGCAAAGCAACACCTTGTATAATAATAGTGAGTGGTGGTAAACAACTAGCCTTAAAAATACTTCAAGTAACAGATAACATAACGCCTTTAATCCCCGAAGGAGTAGTTAGGCAGATGTGAAACATAATAGTACATCAACATTTTATCAGTTATGTTTAAGTTGGGACTACTGCCAACCAGGCACAAATCCAGACTCCGTGGCTGCTACACTTACACTTTGCCCGACCCGAGAATAGAACCCAGGACCGCATGCTTAGCAGTCGCACGACCACTACACGAAAAAGGCAGTCACTTACAGACAAATACTCCAAGTTGAGTTAAAAATTGCCAAACTTTACTCATTGCAATTAGTTATTCGATTAGACTGATATAAACAGACATATCACAAACAATCTAAAAACGGTTTTAGTTAAAAACGCATTTCTATTCGATCCATAGGTAAAACTGAAACACATCAAGCAATTTTTCGACCACTTACACTAACGTATGCTCGTATTTCATCCGTCACTGCATTTAAGAGCACACACATTGTGTATATTTTCATTCAAACGACATTTTACTAGCTACTGGTCATAACTTACATAAATTCAAATTCTCCCATATAAAAGGTAATATTTCTGACAATGTATCAATATGTTGCGGTTTTATTCTCAGTAAGTGATCTTTTATGAAGCTTGTAAAGTGCGATAGGTCCTATGCATGATGCACCATTGAATAAAATGTTGAGCTAGATATCCACTATCTCTGACTGCCTCGTTAGTCTAGAATGAGGTCCTGGTTTCGATTCCTGGGTCGAGCAAAGTGTTTTTGGGGTTTTTCCATCAGGTGGTTTTTCTCAGTAGCAGCCACGGAGTCTGGATTTGTGCCCGGTTGATGGCAATAAGCTCGCCTCCTATTACATGGGACTTAAACATAATTGGCGAAATGTATGTGTACTATTAGGTACATCTCTGCCTAACCCTTCGAGGATTACAGGCGTGATGTTAAGGTACGTTTGAACCGGTACAGACATATTGCGGACGCTGCTCCATACAAATACTTACTGAAGTATCTGTCAGTGTCCGGTGAACAGATGGACTGATTCTTTGCTGCTTTATCATGGTAGCCGTTTGCCCACTGCCACGTAGGAGGGGGTGGAGAGGGTTGCCACGTTAGCTCAGCGGTCCATTTGTTTACCCGCTCCAGAAATCGAACCAGATATATGCTGAGCATAAGGATGCTCAGCAGTAACGCTTGTGACCACTACACAATTGAGATAGCTAATTGCCTTAAAATATCTATAGAATCTTATGAATTCATCCCTAAAATACCATTTTTACTAAAAAAACACAATTGGTCAACTGAAAAGGGGCAACATAAAAGGTGTAAAATTATATGTTTCTAGTCTAGTGGACTAGAAACATATAATTTTCCACCTTTTTACACACAATTCAAGTTCGTGACATAACTGTCACGCTTATCGCAGCCTTGCCGAAAGTTCCCGAGACGGTCCCAGGCGTGACGTTGCATGATTTATTATGAGACGGAAACTTTTACAAGGACTATGTGTTTGGGAGTTTAGTTCACTTTGGTGCCTAGTTTAGTATTAAAGGACGTTTTTTATTACTTTGAATAACGAAGTTTGTCATACCTGGGGGAGACATACGGAATATATTTTAAATAGCACAACTATACTAAACAAGATGATATACAGGCAAACAATGTTTATCTGTACTTGTAAAATTTGAAATAAATTACAATTTTATCACAATACAAATAAATTGAAAATGTTCTACTATCACAACAATACTGCTGGTCCTTGCAAAAAAAAAACACACTTGTAAAAAAAATAAAGACTCCTAGAGACTAATAAATAATGTGTAGGGATTCCAATTATTCCTCGTCCAATGTACTTTCATAGAGTGTAGTCATTAAATTGTCATTTTCTTCACGCTGGAAGGAAATGAGAGAAATGTTTTTTGGGACGCGTCATGGTGGGACATTGAACCATGAGCCGCGCTTGTTTTCCGCTGAAAACAAAGAGAGGTCCGTGTTTTAACAAAATGGGAAATAAAATGAAATGAGAGGCTGGTTCAGGCATTTGTCCCACCGCTGATGAGTGAGACTTTTTCACTTTTTCTTGCTCCAGAAACGTACAATAGATTTACGTCCCGTGTCAACTTTTTTCCTACTAGTTTGTCGCAGTGACAGGAGCTGTCAAAGAAAAAAAACCCCACGCCAGGACACTGGCTAAGAGACTCTCGCTTGGTATATGTATACGCATACCAACGAATGACTGACCGCAAGTACTTAATCGCCCGTCGCACCCGTCTTCTCTGAAATGTTTGCTCGCCTACTCGTTTCTAGTTGCTAGCTCTATTCGCTTGTCGCTAATCGTTGACGGTGGGACAGGAGCCCATTTGCCTAAGCCTCGATGTCTCCGGAAAGAACGACAACCATTTTTGTTTTTGTAACAAATTCTATCATTTGTCAAACAATTGACAATGTTGATGATGCGTGTTGTGTTCGATAAAAAAATATAATTTCCGTGTGCAAATTTAGAGGCTTAATTTATGGGCAGGTGTATCCTTTTGATTGTTGAAACCTATCGTAAATATTATTTGTGTCGTCATGCATGACGCATGATAGAGTGTTTTTTATTGCTGAGTTAAACTTTTACCGGAATGTGGCCGGTGATAAATTACAAAATATTGGTGTAATTAATGAGTGTCAGTGGTAATACACGAGCTTACAAAATGGTAATTGTATTGTATTGTATCACGGGCTGGTGTCCGCAACTCCACGTCCAAAGCGCGTATTTTGCGTACAAAATGGTAATAAATAACTTTTATTTAATTCATTAAAAAATAATAGTAGCGATTACAAAAAAAAAATTAATACTGTAGTTTAGGCAAATGTTGAGGATTATTTTGGTATAAATATTACGTCAAAATGATGTACATACAATTTCGGAGATATCGGGGCTTGTTTCGAAGTTTTTACGGCCAACAATTGAATTAGGTCCAATTTTTTTTCTTTACAATACAGGCATATAACGAAAATGTATCCAATTATAGTTGGGAAGTTGGGAATATTTGTAAGATGAAAAAAAATATTTTGATGGTTTATATTCAAAAGAATCTACAAATTAGAGCTCCCAAATCACGTCACCGTGAGTTTTTGTCTAAACATGCATCAGGAGAATGATTATTCACTGAATAAGTTAATAATTTATCTAAAATTCGCTTTATTATTATTGTAGTAGAGGAAACGAACTATTTTCAACAAGTAATTGTTATTTCAAACAACGAACGGATAACATACAATTTCAACGAGGAAACCTTGCAATTTCGCGTTTTTTTTGTAATACGCCTCTTAATTTGGCATTGACTGTCTCTTTGGTCTAGTGGCGGGAAGCATCACTACTCAGCATTATGTTAGATGTTATTGGGTTTTTTCTCCAGGAATTTCTCAGTAAAAGCTCGGAGACTGAATTTATGCCTGGCTGATGAGACTTAATCATAATTGGAGAAATGTAGGTGTATTTATCGAATTCGAGGTCCTCCGGTACGGGTGCCTCAGGGATCGGGGTACTCAGGGACTAACCCGTACTATTGGTACTTTTTAATACCTCTGGTTTCTCCGAGGATACCTTTAATAATACGTTTGGTTTTTGTCATAAGATTTCTTTCTTATCATACCTAATTGTTTTGTCTGCTGCTTTCATTGCGCGTAAAACACCAGGAAGTACCATCGTCAAGACACATCAAGGAGACGATATAACGATGCGCGAAGCTTTGAACTTTACGATCGCTGTAATATTGAATGTTATCTCTCTTGGCTTTCATGAGAGCATTTAAATATTGTGGAATTTTCTGCACTCACCTAAGCTTTTCAAATTATCTCTTGACTGATTGACAGACCGTTTCTGTTCACAATGCATGGGGTGCTGGTGCCTACACTTATTTATGGAAGTGCAGGCTAGATATGGCAAACGAGGCATGGAAGTAGAATGAATGCTGTGGAAATGCGTTCCTTGCGAAGCATGTGTGGTGTGAGTGTAGAGGATAAATTGAGTAGTAATGTGATTCGAGAACGATCCGGTTTAAAAAAAAAATGTAAAATTGAAGAGTAGGATAGATACTTAGATGGTCATGTTGAGAGGATGAGTGCAGCAAGGCGACGCGAGTGGAAACGCTGGGAGGGGACTCTAACCTCATTGGTGATAGTGGTATTCTTCAAAAAGTTCAGGGGAAAGTGACAGCGGTAGACAGTTGTCTAGCCCTGCAGCTGTTTACCCACTCTCGGAATAGTCCTAAAACATTCCTGCACTAACAGATCATGGTAACCCACCAGGTGCGTACTACTCGCCGCCGGCGTGTCTATGGACGTTGACGAAGCAAAAGGAGTATGTAAGGATCTTAGCAGATGACGGTATTTAGTTTCTCTCTTATATAGGAAAAAGACGTACCTATGTATTCAACGTTCGAGTGCATCGGTTTCTTCTAGGCTAGCGTGCTCCACCCTAGGTCGCATCATCGCTTCACATCAGCAAGTTGCGGCCATACGCAAGCCTGTAACGTATATTAAAATAAATGTACTTACGTACGTGGCAGACACTTCAGTGCATTCATTAAAAAACTGCTGACTTTATGTCTGCTTCAAAGCATTTTTATCAGCATAATGCTGCGTGCTCTTGTGAACATTATTTACGAACGCATCGTAATAAAAACAAAGCGAAACGCCGAACATAGTCGTGATTATCATAAATACTTTATTGTTGCATTTTATTGGGTGATAAAAATAAAACTTAACGGCGCAGTGTCCAAACTGCACTATGGTAATAACTTTTATTTGGTTTTATTTTACTGCAGTACGGTTAGTATAAACATTATGGCTGTCAGCGACTGTACATATTAGTTTTTCGTTTCGTGCTTAAATTGAATATTGATGGCAATTTGTTTATCCATTTTCACTTTTCATTTTATATCTGCTAGTATTGTTTATTTTGGTTTAAATATATTATGGATCTGCATAGTAATAATCCTAAATTCTGTTCATTCAACACGCTGACATGCCTATACCGATCTAGAAGCATCCAATTTAAGAGCTGAGGCAGGATTAAAAAAAAATCCCCTAAAGGACACAAAGGGGGGAAAGTTTGAGTGGAAGTTCATTATTTTTGCCGATCCCATACGGAACGAGGGTTGCCTAAGTTAAATTCAATAAATAACTTGACAGCAAAAATTATACAGGAAGAGAAAAGATTTTCTTCAAGCAGCATCGAACTCTACTTTACTCTACAAACTGTTTTGACGACCGAAGGACAAAATTATACAAACATGAACACAATTGGGCAGACGACTGGTCTATAATTAAAACAAATTAATCTTGGTTTTTTCAAATCAAAGCAAAAGAAATTGGCTAGTCCACCAGTCCCAATTGTTAAATGTCATTGAACTTTGTCAGCCTACGGAGTGTGGGTAGCTTTAATTCAATAGCACTTATTTAGGATATTTACACCCGTATTTATAGTCAAGTTAAAGTAATTACTTGAGCTTATGTAATTACTTGTGCAATTTTTTTATGCAATAGACAAGAATTTAAGCAAAGTAAGAACCGTCAAAGAAAGCAAAGCTAGGAATTCTGACTTTTTCAGTTCTAACTTCAAGCAATTACCAACTACATTATAAAAACCGTATCTTAAAAAATGACATTTACTCAAGTAAACACTTTGACTTGTTTATAGATACGGATGTTAGTTTTTTTTCTTTGATTTCTATTTTAATATTTCTTTTCATAGTGCTTAGGTTCGGTGTCCGTGATGGTTATTTCAGGGAATTAGAATATTGGGTTTATATTATTTGAATAAACAGAGGGACTTATTCTGCAAATTGAAATTAATTCAGTCAAATAAATGTGTTTGTGTTTTGGGCCCAAAAATTTCAACTTCATCTGTTGGTATTTTTCGAAACAAATGTGAATTTTTAATAATGAACGTCTCTTTTTATTATGGTTAGACTTGTGTACACACGGCGACACATCGAGCTCTACGTGTCCAATAAATAACAACTCCTCGCTTTTTATCCAATCCGAATTGTTATCCGCTGAAGACTTTTGGCTGCAGGACGTCGTGTTCCGTCGTTTCCGCGGACAAGTTCCGCTGGTCAGTCAGCACAAGCGAAGAGTGAACAAGCGAAGTGCTACTCAAGTGTAATCAAAAAATTCAAAGGTCAAAAATTAATGTGATAAAATCACAATTCTGTCACAAACAGTCAGTAAGTTTTCTCGGAATTTTTTCAAACCAGGCTGATCTTTGAAAGGCATCAAAAGCGCAACAAAAAACAAGACCACCTATCTCTTCCTTTTATCCCGTCATTTGTTTACAATAATGTAGGTCCGAGATCCTGGCTCCTAAATAGTCTAGTTATGAGCGACATGCGGTCCCCGTGCAGGGGGGCATGTGGCCACATCCTCATTAGATCGAGGGGGGCTGAGTAAATGGCGTGTAACACACTGGGACAAGGTGACATGCATTCGGTGAGTGAGAATCTCGCTGACACCGTTTGTTGAAGGAAGTTGGTTGGCTGATGGCTGTCATATGATTGGTTGATACATTTAAGTGGGTATGAGATTACTTGGCCCAGATTTCAGAACTATGAATTGGTAGGAACATGAATATAAAACCAAATTTGGGTGAGCGGATTTTTACACCCATCTTTGTGTCATTTGTTGAAAATGTTGCCTCTTTGTTTATTACATAACCATGTGCGGTTCACAGATGGTTATGTATTGTATCGTACAGTGCTTTAAAACACACTTAGACTCTTGTCCTTGTGAAAACCTGGGTAGCATGGGATAGTGAGCAGATTGTATCGAGGATACTCCAATTCCCAGCTGAAAGTATCGGCTGATGGAATTATAATGTTTTGAATACCAGGTATAAGATTAAAAGTAGCTTAACTTACCTAATATTATTGCTATTGTATGTGCCGTCATCTTCATTCCCTGGCATTTAGAATTTTAATTATAATTTCAACCCACGGAATCCCTGTGGTTTTTATGATACATAATTAGTTGTAAGAATATTAGGTTCTTATCGTCTGCACAACCTACTTTAGATAACTTTTGAACTACTTTGTGTATGGTCCTGTACAAAGAGTTTTGTTCAAAGTGATAGTAAATTGTAACATATCTACATAATGACTGGTTGATAAAAACAGACTTTAACAAAAGGTCAGCCCCAAAATTGTTGGAAAATGTGAACATTGTTGTCAATTCCGGGAGGGTACTCGCAAAAGGATTGGGCTGCGATATTGCTTCATATCTATGCAAATTATGGGTTTTAAGAAATTGGACTACAGTACGTCCAATATAAATTAATGTTGGTAAAATATTAAAGATTCAGAATGAATAAACATGCTTTGTGTGCCATTTGTTGAATTAATTTTCTTGTTGAGTTGGATTTCTTCGACTGCTTTGTTGAAGGGAAAATGCATAATTAATGTTAAATGGTTTGGGCTAATTAACATTATTACTATAGTCCCTTTTTTGTTATGTCTTCGCAGTAAGTAAAAGAAAACAATGTGTCTCTGTTAGCAGCTCTTCTTAAACAAAAGTGTTGTCATTGTTAGTTCAGATGTTGCCTGAAAGATTTGGTAAATGTTTCATCTAAGTAAGTGATCTATTAAAAAAAAACCGCAAAAACGCGTAAGGCCAGCATTACTCCGGCTAGACCATTCCTAGATCTACACTCTCAAGGTTAGTTTAATGTCATAGATAAATATTCCAAAGTGATAATATGGAAGGTTTAATGGGGTCAGAGCCCATTCGTCCCCTAAGATTCGCACCCTGTGCCCACTCGTCCCCTGGAACTTTTGAGGGGCCCATTCGTCCCCTGAAGAATATTTATTTTTATTCATTCTTCTAATATAAGTACATGTATATGTGTGTACTGCAGCTTGGTAGTCCTGGTACAGTCGCGCAGAAAAGGCTAAAATAAAAAATATAGTAATTCGGTAGATATTATGTTTATTTCAAATAAGATTAACACATACAAAATCACAATGTCCTAGAAACTAACAAAATACAACTCTTTTACAAAAATCAGCCTTGATTGACCATCATATAAATCAACATTAAATATAAAATATGCAAAAAAAATAGAACACACATCAACAGTAAATAATCACTTCTTATTTTTTTGTATATTTACCAACTACATACATGCAAAATCATAATAACTTAAATCTAAAAAATTATAACAGTACAAAAAAAATACTAAAATCACAGTAATTATTGAAGACTAGATAAATCAACATAATTTTTTTTTTGTATATTAACCAACTACATGCAAAATCATAATAACTTAAATCTAACAAACTATAACTACAATAACAAAAAATGACTAAATTCACAATAATTATTGAAAATTAAACAAATCAACATTATTTTAGTATAAAACTAATCTTATACTTGTTTAATAATATATGCATAGCTTTTCCATGCAGTGGCCTAGTGAAATCTGATTTTCAAAAAATTGGCTAATTATGCGATTTATTCTCGCTTCATTTTCAATCGATTCAGGAGTCCGATTATTTGTTTGGACACCCCTTTGCACCTGATCCATTTTATTTTTTGATAAATTCGCTTCTTTATGTAGAGTGTCTAAACATTGCAAAATATTTGGTTTATTTCTACCATTAATTTTACGATTAATTTTGGAATGCCAACTTTCTACAAGGTTGGTCGTCCGATGACGTTGTCCATATACATTCCAATTTCTGGCTATAGTTTTATTATCGAGCCAGTTCTCGACAAAATAATCATTAAAAGCTGAAATTAGATTATTTTGAGGGCAGTCCTCCATGATATAAAGCCAACCGTCATCTATATATTGTTCTGGTATTAAAGCTAGTGAGGCGCAAAGGGCAACGTGTCGCTTATGTAGTCTAGATTTGAGTTCCAAGTGTTTTGCTTTCTTCCACAGGGATTTCAAAAAATGGAAATAACATCCAGAAATTAGCGTATTTGGGAAAACTTTTTGTGCCGCGTTTTGTATTGCTATCTCAAAATCCATGGTAAACTGACGTGGACACCAATTAGGAAAACGGGCCTTAAACATATGAAATAGAATTTCGTAAGTAGCTTGCTTTTTATTTAAAAGCAGCGCAAATACTAACGGTACAACATTTGTACTGGTGGTAGAACTTCCAATATCAGCGTGAATACTAAATAGCTGAACAAATGGATGAATTACAAATTTAAAGGTTCCATCTAAAAAGAAATCGGAGAAACTTGACATTGTCACCTCATTTACCACAGAAAATATTAAAATTCGGTTTGAACCATCTTGATAATCACATATTAAAAAGTTTTTTAGGTACAACTACTTCCTCTGCTTTTTTAAAAATCAGCCGATTGGCACCATTTGCTTTTCTTCTTGCGTTATAGAGTCCATGTTTAAGGTTTTGGAAGTCGGGAATATTTTGTACAAAGTCTAGTCCTTTGTCTTTAAATTCCCTCATTTCCTCGTCAAATATATTTAGTAGTGACTCGTTTCCTCTGGCTGCTCTATTCTTGCATGAATTTAGTGCTTTCTTGAGCTCATTTTTTGTTGTATCTGGTGTACATAAGTGAGGTGTTTCTTTTAAGATTCGGTTTTCTTGAATTGTGATACTTCCATGGCAAGTATTTCTTTGAGTGCATTTCCAATAAAATGAGCCATTTTTGTATTTTTTCTTCATATATAACTGATACCCTCCTCTCAATAAAATTGGTCTACCTCTTTCAGAGGATATATACTCAATTCCTGTCAAACCACTACTGCACTGTGGTTCATCAGCCATTATTCTGTAAGAAAAAGTTACCAAATAATAACATTCCTCGACATAATATGCTACTTTAACTATAATATGCTTATTATAAATTAAATAAACATACATGTCTTCATAGACATGTATGTTTATTTAATTTATAATAACCGTAAAAACATTTATTTAATATAAGTTGTTATTATAGTTTTTAACAGATATGTAAAACATTTATCTGCGAATACTATATTCAAACAAGAGTTTTAAGATGTTGTATTCACAGCACATCTATGTCAAATCGTATGTCCCTTGCTTTCCAAACATCCAAACGAATTAATGCAAAATAAATCAAAGCAACATTTTATCAAAACATGCTGTTTTTATATATGATGGTGTGATTGAATCGATTAATAAACAAACTATTTATCTACTCTATATAGATATGAAAATCACTGAAAAAGTAGAAAAAGTAATATTTTACCATGCAAAATGGAAAATTATGTGAGTGCATACACAGTAGCATACTAAAAATCTATGTTTTACCTTAAAATAAAATAAAGTATTTAATAGTAACTATTAAAAAGTAGCAGCAGTTGAATTTTTTTTTCTCTGTCATCGTTCCAATTATATACATGTAAGTCTTTTGAAATAGGGATGTATAGGTAAATAGTAGAACTTACGTATTTTTCCTTCACGTACATGCACTGATCACTTCACTCACTAATTAAATTTAATAAGTAATCCTACAGGATACGCTAATGAGTAAACTTTCACTCGAGACAGTATAAAATCAGTACGCTTGGATTTGCAACTATAAGTAAACTAAATGTAGTAACACATTCCTGGAATAAATACGCCGAAGTTGTCTAGTACTGGTGTTAGCCAATCAGGTGCAAGTCCTTTCATCGAGCGTCTATTGTTTTGGGCTACGCCTTTGTTATTTGCTCGCGCGCAGATACTCTGGCTAAGATTACCCCTCCCGCTTCGGCATTCCACACCCCGCGCACATCTGGAGAGTACTTACCAATTTTAAACACCTTATCTATTATTTGTAACCCGTAGTGAGACAATTTTACATCGTAAGCCTATCGACAGGTTATATTATTATCATGACGGATTATCATTCATCATAGGTAGCTCTTTTTTCAATGATCTGTTATGATTTATTAAATTAATTCCGTTAATAAACTGTTCACAAGTGTACTATGTTAACCGTTTCTTATGTAAAATATAGCTAATTTTATCTCAGGGGACCAATAGGCACCTGAATAGGTGCCGAATCTTTAACTTATATTGTTTATATATTAGAGGGGACGAATGGGTACCTTAAAAATAATATTTTTTATTAAAATATTAATTGGTCCCCTGCCAGGAGACCAATGGGCACCTATATAGGGGCCGAATCTACAACTTTTATGCTGGGGGACGAATTTTAGGGGACGAATGGGCTCTGACCCGTTTAATGGTATGACTACACGGGAATCTGACCATATCCAATAGATAAAAACTGTTCCTTGGGCACTTTCGAATCCGTTACGACTGGAACGAAAGAGGCTACCAATTTGATGGGTATAATAAGCGCTGATTTTTGTGGATAGATCTTTTAGGTTTCTTTAGCGATTGAAATAAAAGGTGATGCCATCTATTTTTATCTCCGTGAGTTCTCTGCGAGTGTGCCAACTGAAAACAGTTTAGCAAATTGTTACGTAACTTAGTGTTTTAAAGAAAACCTTTGGTATAAAAAATACTTGTCAGGGGCCAAGATAATATTGGGCAGTTGACGTATTTACGTTACGTTTATACCGCGCGCTCGTGCTAGGGTCTCAGGGGAGTTACCATGATCCGTTAGTGCGGGAATGTTTTAGTACTATTCCGAGAGTGAGTAAGAGATGGCACTAGAGTGCTGTCTAGCGCTGTCACTTTCCCAGTCTCGGAACATTCTTGCACTAACAGATCATGGTAACCCACCTGTACTTATCAAAAACTTCACTAGAAAGTTGGTAATAAATTGTAGTCCTTCCCGCCGCATAAACAATGATGGTATTTAAATCCAACTACGTTTTCGTACACGCATGTTAGACGTCAGTACCAATCGTGTGTTTGCTTATAGCTGAATTATTACAAAACACGCCTTTCTCCTGTTCAAAATACTTGATCAAAAGACGAAAACCCTTTGTGAAACGCTAAACTTTGATTATTCAAACCAACTTATGATTTACTTTTCTTTAGGTACATATCGTTAGGAACTTGGTCTTATTGAAGTCTTTACTTATGCTTACTTCCAGAACAGTTTAATCATACGGCGTTTGTCTTAATTGCCTGTTAATTACTATACAAGCGGTTAATTGCCATTACTAGCCAAAGTTCGGGGTTTCTTAGAGTTGATCTTTAAAACGACTTGATCCAACAACTTGAAAACTTAGTTAACTGTCTGGATCAGAAGGCGAGTTATCAAATAACACCTATGTGAATTAAGATAAATGAATAGCATATAAATCTATACTAATATTATAAAGCTAAAGAGTTTGTTTGGTTGAACGCGCTAATCTCAGGAACTACTGGTTCGAATTGAAAAATTCGTTTAGTGTTGGATAGCCCATTTATCGGGGAAGGCTATAGGCGACCATCATACCATCTCGCTGCGACTAATAGGAGCGGAGCATCAATATAAATGAAGCGCAGACAAAGTTGTGCGAGTCAGCTAGTAATTTATATTACTGGTATAGCGGACTTGCTGAGGGCGATTACGCTTTCTGCGCTATGATCCTATTCAAAGATTACCACATGTTCGAATCCCCAGGGCTGGCTAAAAAATGTTGTGTCCATCTACTTCTTCGTTTGGTGCCTCTTTATTTACTGAAAATTAACCATTAGGTAACTCCAAATATTACTCCACCTTCCCAAGGTGGAACAGCTCAGTTACACCAACCCAGAAGAAAATCCTAGTGCAAGAAAACGTCAGGTAGAATCGGATATTACCTATTTGATTGCATACGCAACATAAATAAATAGAACAATTTTATTGCAAGAATCCTTCACACAAAGTTAATAAAACAAAAGAGAAGCGAAAGCTTCTACTCACAGTTGTCGGAAAAGTTGTAATTTTGTTCTAAAGTGTGACAAACAAGTTGCAACAATAACCGACACTTACAGTTGCCAACATAAAAATGGAACAACTTTAAAATGTAAAAATGGATACAAATTGCATAGGTTGTTTGAGTTAAGTCTGGCTCGGGATTATCAAGCGTTTTATTTTTTCAAGAATATCTGATACCTTTTTAACACTTTAAGTACAGGGGTGGACTTAATGCCAGAGGCATCCTCTACCAATCAACTTTTGGGTGATGCTAACACAAACAGTGGAAAGTTCTAATCTGACAATTGTCAAGACTGTTTTTATTTTGTACAAAGATATCCTCAAATACGAAAACCGATACGAAAACAATCTCATCAATGTGCTCGCGAACTTTAATCAGCCTGTAAGAGAGAGGGAGAGAGATAGATGGCCTGCTCTCACCAAGGGAATAAGTTAAAATTCACCACTCGGGCCCAGAGCGGGTTTGCTCATCAACCATCTACTTTATAAAAATGTCTGTTCGACTGTGCGGCTGTTCGTCTGTTCGAAATGTATAGACTCCTGAACTACAGAACCGATTTTGATGAAATTCTGTACAGTTGTTCTACATACGCCAGGGAAGGTTTGGGTAAGGTAGGAAGGTAGGTAGGCAGGTGGGTCGAGTATTAAAAGAGGTAGTACTAGGTAGGGAAAAGTGTGTTGCAACGCATGCCGGGTACAGCTAGTTATAAATAAAATGCACCAATGTGAATAATGTTGTGAGTTCTAATACAACATTCTTCTTGCTCATTTTAACCATTGGGTAAAAACTAAACTGAAAGAGTCTTTGATTACATCGTTAAATAACTTAACATTACATAAGGTATCATCACGCCTATGTACACCCACGTTTCGCCAGTTGTGTTTTAAGTCCCATGTAATAGGGGGCGAGATTATTACCAACAAACGATATCAAATCCAGACTCCTCCTCCTGATGGAAAAACCCAATAACACTTAACCCTACTCGGGAATTGAACCCGGGATCTCATGCGCAGCAGTCACGCTTGCAGCCACTCCACAAACGAGGCAGTCAATTTAATTATTCGCTTGAAATGTAATAATGTTGAACGTAAGATTTCCTTTGCGAAATGTGGCCACTTCTATTTAAATTAATTTTGATCTCCAGGAATGTTTCCATCATCTTATTGAGTATTCATTCCAATGGAAAATGTTATTTATTTCAATTCGTTAAATATTTCTTTTGTTACTATGCTGATATGTTTATTTTATTTGTATATATATGTATTTTTATGTATATAAAATGTTAACAAAATGGTATTTTTTTTTCTTATTTATTTTTTTGTACTCTATCAAAATGCTATCCTATTTGACCCAAAGGTTGACTGGTAGAGCATGCCTTGTGGCATTAAGTCCGCCTATGTACCACTCTTGTACACGAAGTTTAAATAAATAAATAAATATAAATTTTTATTACATATTTGTTTGCCGCAGGTCCATACCGGTATGGACCTACGGCATACAACTCTGGGGCTCTGGTGCCGCCTCTAACACAAACATCATGCAGAGAATGCAAAACGTCATCCTTAAAAACATTTCAAATGCACCGTGGTTCATCAAAAACTCAAGGTTCATGAACGACTCAAAATGAACACAGTAAAAGAGGAAGTAGCCTCATTTGCCAAACGCTACAAAGACTGGAAAGGCACCCAAATCGTCTGGCCATCAGTCTAACCAAGCCAGCTCAAAAAAAGCGCCTGAAAAGACCTGCCATAATGTTCTTAGCAACTGACAATTGCAGCTAAAGTGTCGATGTTAAGATAGTATTTCATGAAATAGTTATTCACTTGTGAATGACTTATTCGAATAAGTCATTCAATGGGGTTGTATATACTTTGAGGGCTGTATTGATGATTTTTATGATTATAATTCTGTAACTAAATACCTATTACAGCCGCGAATCATATTTTGTTCAATGTACAGCCTAACAATGACCGGCAAATTGCAAAAAACGTGAGAAAATTTGAATTTCGCGGGCTACCCTGGCCCTTCCACCTTAAAAGAAGAGAGGCCCCCAATGGGGGGCCTTCTCGACCATACAACCTTACTTCAACTCCTCTGCTCAGAGTTTAAGGACTAATCGCAAGATTTAAACATTAAAAAAAAACAACATATATTTTGTTTGTTTGTCTTACAGTTTCAATAATAATTTAGGACATCTTGCAAGTTTTAAATGAAATGAAATGAAATGATGTTTATTTGCAAATAGGTTTTTACAAACACTTTTACACGTCGCGCGTCGTCTTATTTTAAAACTAGAGGAGGCCGGTGTTTAGTACCTGACTACTCTGAGAAGAAACAGCCGAAATAAACTCAGAGGTATCTTTTAAAGTTCAGACATAATCTTGGTCAACTCACATGAGGACTATGCAGTTGAGTGTCTGAGATGGTCTTTTGAAGAAAGAACCATACAGATTTGAGTGGACCTGTTCAGCCAGTACAAGCATTTGTCAGTCGGTGAACATCGTTTTTTTTACGTTGTAGAAATATCAAACTATAAGCAAGCAAAAATCACTGTTAAATATTATTGTTGAAATACAGTTCAGAAGTACAAAGACTAAGATTATACGTTAAGAAGGAGATATACCCAAGTAAGATTAAAATAGAAGTAGGTACCTTCACTTTACAAATAGTTTATACAAGTATCTAAAAAACACAACACACACACACAATATGCCAAAGTCCGACGAACATAGAATTCTGTTAAAACTGTTTACACCAAAAATCATCCACTAGCCGTAGTATCTCTTATTTTTGGGGCTTTTAACTTCATTTTCCAAGAGCCAATTACCAATATCAATTAATTACATCGAAGCTCACTACAAAATTGCTTGATTGAATTTTACCGACAATGTTGGAGAGCTAAAAAACTTGCGCACACTGTCTGCGTTCAGCTGTTTTTTTCGGCAAGGTCGCTTTTTCCTGTTTTTCTAAGATTTTATCGTACATAGAAGAGGAGAAACAAAACCACGACTTTAGAATTTTGTGTTTGTTACTTTTAAAATGTAGTTACAGTGCAGTACAGTTTTACTAGTGCCAACTTTGCACTCGTAAAACTCAGAAGATTGAAGATCGTGGCATTCTGTAGTTCCTGCTGAGATCTATAGGAAAAGTGGGCGAGTTTATGTAGGTATGTGTGTAGAACCTAGAAAACCACATTGCAAGCTACGACTCATCGACAAACATTATTATTTATATTAATCGCGTCATCACTTTTCGCGTTGGGAGTTAAAAACAATGAACGCAAAATAAGACATCATGTACAGCTGTACCTACAAGGATCCTTTTGATCAAAATCAGAACTAAAGCCACCATTTTGTTTTTCTATATTTCACAAACCTATTTCACAAAAGTTTACTAAAAGCGACCCTCACTCAACGTCAATCTCGAACGCTCTAAGATCAATATATCTACCTCTAGTTGTTGCCCGCGTCTTCGTTTGCGTGGGAATTTTGATGTGTAAGAATGAGAAAAAAGCATTCTATGTGCTATTCCAGACTATAATCTATCTCTGCGCTGAATTTCATCCGGATCCGTTCAGCCGTTCTGGCGTGCTTGAGTAACAAACATCCATCCAAACTTTCGCGTTAATAATATTAGTATAGATAGATGGTATAGATTACTGCCGTTTCTGCGAAAATATGTACATGTTTCTCAAGCTACACGTTCCTCCAGTACATCAAGTGTTGCAGGTGCTTTCAACGAATTTAGCCAAAGCCAAAAGCAAAGCCAATATATTGTAAAACTTTTACACGTGCAACATCGTCGCGTGTCATGAATGAGCTAGGTACACACTAAAAGTTTCTACGGCAGTGTATGGATGCGATGCAGCAGAAGTTTATTTTTATTTTTAAAACGTTGTTATATTGTTGAAAATTCACCTGTATCGTGGGTCCGTTTACAAACATTTAAACTGTCAAACACAAACAACCAGACCCGGATTAACTCGAATCTGTAGGTCATACGATTAGTTACGTGCGGGGATCGAACCGGCGCGCCGTGCGACACGCAGCGCAGCAGCCAGTCGCTCAGTCTCTGTGCCGACCCTAAATACGCTGCTGAAATTAGGTGTCTATGTGACTGATAAGTATTATAGTCGGCACCAACCAACACGTACTGAGTCCTGGATTCCGGCAAAACGAACCACTTCACCATGTCAAAAGCTGGCTCCATTTTACACAAGACATTAGCGTAACTAATTGACGGCACGGTTGGCGCAGTGGCTGAGCGATAGACTGCTGTGCTGTGTGTTGTGGGTTCGATCCCCACACGGAACAAATATTTGTATGGCCTACAGATAGTTGTTCCGGGTCTGATTATTTGTGTATGTGAGTTTAAATGTTTGTAAACGCACCCACGATACGGGAGTATATCCAAGTGTCCCCACACTTGAATTTTCAAAAAAAAAAGAAAGAAACTGGCCACGTTTTTGTAAAAAAATAAAAAATGGCGTTATGCGTGTATTCTACTTCTCCCTTGCGGTACCCCACCGAGTATAAGTGTGTGACGTTATGATTTTTATATTTTATACAGCATGTATCAAAAAAGTGTGGTCATATTAAAGCTGCCCCTTACTTTCTAGTCGAGTAGGTATTCAAGATTTGAATGAGACAGCTGGTATTTTAGGAGAAAGTTGTTCAGTTTGATGGTCTGCTCTACAATAGCGTTATACCTTTCTGATAGATAGGTGTAGGCATAAGCCTACACACAAGAAATAATCGATTTTTCCATATTTGCACAGATTTTCTTGTTTTGCTAGCCCATCAAGTGTTCCACTGCTGTGGGAAAAGGCATCCTCTTTCACTTTCCGAACCTCACGTCTGTCTTGTGCGATCTCTAACTATGTTCACGCCGCAAACAAGAATCCGTCACATCACTTTTGCCGAGATTTACCTCGGCGGCGATTTCTCATTTTATAGAAATCTTAAATCCATTCACTCACTAAACATATAACGCAGTATGACATTTTAAATGCAGTATTTTTCAAAATTCATCCCCTGAATTGGTGAAATAGGGGATGAAAGTGTGGTTGGAACTGCGCTCTTCGTCCCGATGAGAAATTCCATGGAGCATAAGTCTTTTAGCTTTTCAAATCGCATATCTGGAGCAGTTCAAACTAAATCTGCGTCGTTTTGCTTCAATTCACATTATACAATGTCCTTGTCCACAATGTATGATAACGAAGGTTTAATTAATCAACTTTGTGCTCAATGTGCCACGTCCCACAAGATGGGGAACCGAAATTGTTACCCGTATAGTGGTTTTAATCAGGTTATTTTTTAGGCTTAGGGGATAAACCCTAGAGTAAAGGTTAACCCGTATTATGGGGTTAATCAGTCTATAATAACCGGCTCACGCACAGAGTTCATTTTTAACATACAAAATATGCATAGGAGTGACGGAATTATCCCACGCTCGGTGCTTTATCTCTTTCTTTCTGGTTAGTCAGCAATATTTAAATGGTTAACCTGTATAATGGTTAATCAAACATTATGGGTTATAGGTCTAACCGGTTATCCGGTTCCTGTACAAGATATTTGGAAATCTATTCGCCCACATTTGTGACTTGTTGCTATACATTCTAACGTAGGCGTTACCCAAGTCAACACAATCCAATTTATTTCGCAAGCATTATGAGATTCATAGGTCCGGCAGCTATAGGCAATTCCAATATTTTCTATTACTTGCCATGAATATTGGCAAAGGTCTGAATTATTGCTTCTGACCCAACATTTTACTTTTGCCTCGAAAATCATAGAGCCTTCATCGTTTCGCTCCAATGGTCTGTGTTAACAAAATATTCTCCTTCTTGTTTACTTTATATTGGTTTCGAGTAGGTAATATACTTAATATTATAAGATACCTTGGACTGGATTCCCAAGTTTCTCAGTAGTACAGATTCATCGTTTAATAAATAATGTACTTAGGTACTTTTGTCAAGTTTTTGTCTAACTTATGTAGGTTGTCCAAAAGTTTGTTTTGGGAAAGAATGTAAATATTTGATTTCAGTTTCAGGCGTCAAATTGTAGACTTGTTAGCGTTCATTGTCTCGGAAGTAAAATGTTTTTGTGAATATTTCATATTATTTTAATTTTTGATGCGTGAGAGTGGCTTGTTAAAAAAGTGGAGTAAGTGATGAATGGTAACCTATCTAAAGATGGCCCCTACGTAACCTTATTCAGGTAACCATTGTTTACCTGGATTGGATTCATCCAAGAATTAAAATATTAAATACGACTCTAACACAGAGTCTACAAGAGTGTTTCTGTGGGAGCTACGTAGACTAATACATATTTTTGCCGTCGGCTTTACCGAATAAGCCAGGCTGCGTATTTACCCGAACACGTGCCTAACTAGTGGCCACATACTGGAGACAGGTACAAAGTATAATTCGATCAAAGTTCCAAATCTTCAATCCTCAGGCGTATGTATATTCCCAGCCGCCGCGGGAGACGCACCGGGCGTCGGGGGCCATGTGGTGGCCCCCAGCCACCGTAGACGCGGGCCTGTGGACGGTGAGCTAAGGGCTAGCTCGCCGTCCCTCCGTCTTAGGACGACAGGCCGTGTCGACGGCGCGTTCGTGTTCCACGCGCGCCTCAAAGAGATGTCAGCATAGGGAAGGGGCCCGCAAGGGCCGATGCCTGCCGGGTGCTGCGGGTTGTTCGAAAGAGATACCGCGGCCCCGGAACACAAAGGGCGATGAGGGAACATGGGTGGGTTTTAGTCAGTAAAAGTCTGACACACCCTCCCGCTCAGCCCAGAGCGGGAGAAGTCATTTGATGATTTCCCATCCGGAAAAAAAAAAAAAAAAAAGGCGTATGTATATGCGATTGAAAAGCAATAAACCGTTAGGTCTTTAATTCAGTATTTAACAGATCTTTTAAACAATTTCTATTACTTAGCAAAGTCTACAGTCATTGTTTCCATGTATTCCAATTATCCAAATAAATATTAAGGAAGCTGTTTCTCAGCGTAATAACGTATCAATAAAACAGAATCATTCATGTATAAATGAAGAAGATTTTCAATAACATTATTAGGTACTTAATAATAATATTATTACCTACTTTAAGACATTATATACCTAAATAGCTTATGCCCACGGGCTCGTCTGCGTGGAGGTAAAAAATTACCCCGCGGGAACGTTCCCTACCGGGATAAAAGGTTTGTTCAGTTCATGGTCTTCTTGTGTAACCAACTGTTTAAACGTAAAAGGTAACAGAGAAACAGGTACCTACCAGCGTATTTATACTATTAATACAGTCAAATTCGTTTTCATCAAAGTTTATTGGCTTCGTTTTACAAAATCAAATTACGTTTTCCTCAATGATGTTTGGAAAAAGATACCGAGAATTGATTAAATCTTCAATGCGTGGGCATGTAAGCCAGCACTTTGTATTGAAAACAGATTATAATAAGCCAATAAATAACAAATACCTATAAGAATATCTTGTTGGAAAGGTAAGTGTTCATCTTGAAATATAACATTAAATAAATAATTCTGAGAAATTTAGAATTTATTTCCCATTGGATTTATTCATCATTGGTGTGTTTCGATGAAACACGCGTGTGTCTTTGTAAAGATATGCCAGTGACACACTTACAGTACTTGAATAAACTGAACATACGCAAGCTTATACTTACCGATAGGCAATTAATAACGTTATTATAGAGGGTTGTGCGGTGTAACGCGAATGGATAAGATAAGAAATAAGCATAAATAGTCCAGTAGATATGTACTTTTACCTGAAAAGTATTCCGAACTGAATGGAACTTTAACAGGTTGTTTGGGGGTATAATAAGAACACTATCCCAAGTTTTGACCTTGAGGACCCTGTGCTAGCTTGGAGAGGGGTAAATAACCTCATTTTTTCTTACTTTGTTTTAGTTTTTCGCTTGTATCTCTTGAACTAAGCACATTTTGTGTCCACACATTGGACAACAATGTTGAAGAACGTTAAATTTCCTTAAGGTTTGTTGGTGAACCAAATTTTCAAGCCCAATTTTAACGGAGATACAGCCACCGTACAAAGAAACGATGGATGGACTGTGTAAAGGCTGATATGGCAAGAAAGGAGGTGTCTAATGAGATGACACGTAATAGAGAAGTATGGAAGAAGATGACATGCTGAGCTGACCCCAAATGAATTGCGATGAGGGCACGAGAATGATGATGATGATGATTAACGGAGATACAGCCGATCAAAGTTAGTCAAAGTTTCTTAAAATGTAAATTTGTCACCCCCCGCCCCAAGTTAGCACAGGGTCCTCAATGCTGAAAACTTGGGATAGTCTTCCTAGTGCACCCCCAAACAACCTGTTAAAGTTACATTAAGTTCGGAATAATTTCCAGCTACCTAAACATTTTCCGACATATCGACTGGACTATAAAGACGAAGTCTGAAAGTGGCGACGGTGACTCAAAGGTTGTGTTGTCATGGTATGTGATGCAAAGAATGAGAACATTATGGTGAGGAAAGTTTTGAGCATTATACTATAAGAGTAGAGGCAGACCAAAAAACAATGGATAGACTGTATGAAAGATGATATGGCAGAAACGAGGTGACTGCTGAGATGACGAGTAAAAGAGAATTATAAAAGAACACACGCTGAACCAACCTCTAATAAATTAAGGTATGCGCAGAAAAAATGATGTCGAGGTAATAAATAAATAACATATTACAACAAAAACAACACACATTCGATTAAAAATTTAATCATCCTAATATTAGAACAATAACAGAAGGTACTCATGACATATAGAAGAATGTACCTATGATAAGAATATTCTGGATATCACGATCAGGACAGCAGATAATGCCATGGTTACACCCGCCACTGACGCGCCCGTCGTGTTTGCTAAGATACAATTTTCGTTTTTACCATGCCTGGGGGTAAAAAAAAATATTCATTATTACATCACATCACGCCTGTTTTTTTTCACTAAGGATTTTTATTATAATTAATATATGTATATATCTTTCATTTAATAAAGTCCTGAAAAACAAATACATCCCAGTGCTAGGCTGCTGAGTCATAGTAGGTGCCCTTCGTGGACAAAAACGTAAAAATAAATTTGAATCCACGTAGAGCATCAGCCAAAAATATTGATAAGTGCCCTTCGTGGACCAGGCTATGTGTCATTCGGATGGGTGCTCTAGGTGGACTAAATAATAATATAACAATAATACCAGCCTGTAACTGTCCCACTGTTGGGCAAAGACCTCTTCTCATACAGAGAAGGCACGAGCATTTGATCACCAAGCTTGCTCAAGACGGGTTGGCGATTTCAGACTTATATTAATTATAAGTCTAGGTGGACTACCTCCATTTTATTCTAAGAAAGAGGAGAGGGGAAAACCTATCTATATCGCAATTCGGGTCAGGTTAGGAATAGGGCTAGGTTAGGAACAATTTTTTTTTTTTCAAGTTCCTAACCTAACTCGGTACCGGGTTAGGATTTCGGGTCAGGTTAGAAATAATCCGGTTTAATGGCATGACATTTTGCACAAAAGTTCTTTTTATAATGCGCTAGGGCACATTGGCGATTTATCGTTGAACTACGAAAGAATTAATAAAAGAGTCATCTCTTGAAGGGGTTTGGGAATTTTTGTTGCCTGAAATAAATGATTTTTATTTTATTTTTAAATAGGGGATGCTTCTTGGTGGCTAGACATGCACGTGTACACCCAACAAAGTTGGTGGTGGACCACTTTTCTCCTAATATGCCTTTATTTTAGTGAAAAGTTTGATGAAGCTGAGTACAATCTGACGTGTACGTGTTGCACAAACAATTAAAGCCTGCATCATACAACATCTGCGATAAAATGTAACAAAATTTATGAATATTCCATTTATGTTAACAAAATAAAGTAGATTTATTTTTCCCACAAAAAAGTTAAAAAAGGGGTTGGAAGATTTTTTTTTGAAGCGTGCCTGCCTAACTTCTGCCATTTTATTTTATTTTAAAAATACCAGACACGCATAAAACCTGTAGCTAATAGCTGGTATATAAATAATTCAAAGCCCTTTCAGCAAAATAAAGTTAAATGTAAGGTACCGTCTACGTTCCAATTCATGTTTATGTCATAATTGTAGCAAAACAACAAACATTAATTTGCTCACATTCTCAATTTCACACAAACATTGCAAAATTAATTTAGGGAGAGCGCTACGCGTGCTACGAGCTGTGTAGCATAATGCTACGCCACGCTACGCCCGCCGCCTACGCGAAGTAGAATCAAATTGCACGCAACTAATGAGTACAAGGAAATTATTATTGCATTGTTTTAAAGGCACTTCTACACGAGCCATATTTTTACTGAAATATGTGACTGTGGAAGGTTGCCAGCCATAATTATTTGATCGAAAAATGATGCGTTTGAAAATAATACCCAGTCCTACAAATTTTGGTTCAGTTTGCGGCAAACAAATTACATATGTGCTTCTTTTTTCTTCCCTGACTGAACCCTGTGTAAGACCAGATTATCGGCCACACTTTTGCAGATAAATAATCGCTGTTCCATAGCTTTCCACCTGAATTCAACAACAAAATATTGCCGCGATAAATCATGCAATTGGAATAATATGGCCCGTGCAGAAGCATAAAGCATCATGTAGGTATATTCTATAATTGCGTAGCAAACTGCAGAGGCTTTATCATTTCTGTGATATTTATTGTTAGCACATGTGTTACTCGTGTACTGGGATATTAAAGTTGTGGTCTAGTAAGTTACTGCATCAGAGAAAGTAAACTAGTTTGATATTTTTTCCAGTTTAAAGGTTTATGGTAAAGGTTCTGGGATCATTTTTTTTATAATTGGTTCATTAATGTGGTCACTTACGAAACCAAAACTTTAAGCAATTAAGAAAAAGAATTGCTGCATGACGGATACTGGCAGTACATAGTCGGAAAAGTAACGGGATGTTAAGGTGCCTAATCTTTTCATTCATCTACTGCACAACGACCGTTTGACAAGCGAGCTTATTGTTACAGTTTACAAAGTGTATAGGACATAAACGCTCAACCACGAATTCACTTCCTCATTTCAGACAGCCAAGAAAAAAAAACTGGTGTTTCATAAAAATGTGCAGTATCTTCAGCATCAAAATGTGTGCTCAGCTGTTTCTTTGTAACACTCGAAGACAATTTTCTGCACTTGTGGCTTATGTAGTGAATTCATGGTACATTTTCGCGGCAATGTCTCTTATACCCCAGACAGAGTGGAAGGGATACCAACACACAAACGATTACCACATATTTTGTACATTTATCTAACTCCCACCCCCATATACGTACATGTCTCACAGGTAATTAAAAAAAAAACAACAGTACATAACGACACAACCAAAATGTATAGAAAAGCAGTTTTTTGTCCCCGGGGTTCACAATAATGCTGCCATCCAACCTGTATAATAACATCATTATAATAATTTCAACAGGTAGGTAACAAGTCCGTAAAATCTACTAAACATAACTAAGGTTTACGACTGACAAGTTAATCTCACTCATCTTGTAATAAGTCTACGTGATATCAGCTCATCGTACAATATCCCCGTGTTGTTTTTATTTTTTTTTTATCATAATTGAATCACGTTCTTAATGAAAACAAGGCCTCTGTAATTGCTAAAACAATGTTATGTATGGATAGAATATTTTGTGATATATTTGAGTTTATAATAAATCTCTACAAGATAGGTAGCTTTATCGATATTAGCGAGAAGACAAAAGAATATTGAAATAAGCCCAAACTAGTTTTAATAAATACATTGTTTCTAGAACCCAAAAACCGTGCCTACACAAAATGACCACATTTTATTTAAACTTCACGTACACAAAAGGTACAAATGCGGGCTTAATAAAACAAGAATGTCTCAATGGCTTAGTGTATTGTACAATCCTAACCCAGCTTCAAAGTAAATACCGCTATTGTTTCTCCAGCCAACACTGTTATTTTTAACACAAAGTTAAACAAAAACCAGAAAAGATTCTAATAAAAGATAATCACAAACATCCAATGATCTCTAATTTATAACACATTACCAGCTTCGAACAGTGACGGTTTTTCATCTAAACTTCCAACCCCAATTTCACCCCCTTAGGGGTTGAATTTACCAAAATCTTTCGTAGCAGTCGACGTCATAGCTAAATAGCTGATCAGTCCAGAGGTTTGAGCTATGCGTTGATAGTCATACAGGTTAAACGATATTACCACGCGGGCGAAGCCGTAGGCATAAGCTAGTAGAACCATAAAGGAATCAATAAATGGAAATATGGCGAGCCATCAGCCAGTTCGCAGATTTTTTGTTCATTGTTATAAAATCGAAGGTATATCAATATCACAATGATTAAGAACATTTCTCGAAATCAGAAACACCCGGAATACGACATATCCCGGTTACGTGAAAGTAATAATAACTGTAATAAGGTTTTCAGGCAGCAGATAATGTACTTCGGTAACGTTTATTATTACCAAAAATATTATGCTATGAGGAAACAGGAGTAACATTCTTGTCAATATCAATAGTCATATTAATTTACAACCGAATATAGGAACTGGGTAGGAAAAGAATCGGTTAGCCTTCTATTTTTTTTTCATTCAGTTAAAAAGTGGGAGTAGTGGACAATATCAAGTGCCTAAATCTGTCCCTCTCTCTCTTCACTAGTAACGATAATAATGAACAAACGACTAGTCACACTCGGTAATAACTAACAACTGTTATTTTTGGTTGAAAATAAGCCCATTTATTTTTTTATCCACCGCCCTTTGCTTTGACGGAACGGCGGCCTAAAATGTGAAAAGATACCAACAAAGAATTATTACATCAGGATAAGAATGAAGTGAAACCTGCAATATTTCTCTAGGTAAACGAAAAAATATACACGACTATGTTTTCTTCGTAAAGTAAATAAATAAATATCAAGCAAAAGTAGGACAAGGTGATTACATAAATATTTTCTGAAGCAACAAAAGCGAGACATAACAAACTGAGTCTATAAGTCCAACTTGTAAGAAATAAGTCACAACAACACTTGTTAGTATTAAGCAGTAGCTCAACATTAACCTAAATTCACAGTAATTGATGTTGTATCAAATGAATCTTTAATAATACATTATTAGAGATCCGTTTCTGAGGATTATTAACGCAAGGGCCATCGTAACAATGTTTTGGGGACGTCATATTACACAAACTATCATGATTTATTTCAAGTTTCTACGATGTTTATGAAATACCAAATGAAGGCTTTCTAGTACTACCAGTGACTACGTAGACTCAACGTAAACATTGTCGCTAAGCAGAGTAACTGTGTTCCGCTTTGAAGGGGTAATTGCCGGGGTATAAATAAAGGTACGTGGGGAGTTTTTTTGCAATGGCTACACTGAGGTGAAAACCGTGCGGGATGGACCGAGGATGAAGAACCGTTGTTTTGATGATTAGGAAGTCATCTGGCCAACACCTCACAACAAATTAGTTACATGCATCGGTGCGAGCGAACATCTTTCTGCAGCATTCGCATCAGTTTACTTAGAGCTTTAGTTTTCTCATCAGTTAGCTAATGTTCATTCATTGACATCATTACTTGCTATCAGCTGGGAGTGGACAACTAATGAACAAAATCACCTAATTCCCAATATGATGTGGTTTCCCAATAATAAATAACCTATTTATGTATATCAATTTATGTTAACAATATGGTATTTTTAACCGACTTCAAAACAGGAGGAGATTCTCAATTCGGTTGTATTTTTTTTTTGTGTTTGTTACCTCATATCTTCGTCGTTTATGAACCGATTTGAAAAATTATTCTTTTATCTGAATGGATACACTTCCCTATTGGTCCCATAGAATTTTATCAAAATCGGTTTAGCAGTTTTACATTCAAAATACATTCAAAATAGCTGGAAAAAAATATGTCATCCAAGTAAAAAAAAATGCGAAATTGATACTTGACAAGGATTTGTGTGTGATGCGATAACTAAAAAGGATAAAATAAAAACGTTTTTGATAGAAAAATAACCAACTTCCAAAAAAAAAACACAAAAAAAAGTGGAGAATAACTTTACTTTCGGAAGTCGGTGCCAAAAAAGTCAATGAAACAAACAATAGTCACCGACTTCCGAAAGTAAAGTTATTTTCCACTTTTTTTTTTGCGTTTTTTTTTTGGAAGTCGGTTATTTTTTTTTTCTTTATTTTTTTGCACTCGTATCACAATACCTATTTGACCCAAACGTTGACTGGTAGAGAATGCCTTGCGGCATTAAGACCGCCCATGTACCACTCTTGTACATGAAGTTTAAATACAAAAAAATAATAATGTTAAATTAATACACAAATGCCAAACAATACAATATACACAAATAACAATAGCGACAAATATAGTGACTAGGATTAAGTTGTCCAACAGAGACAGTTTCAGAACGAACGTTTTACATCTAAACTAGGCAAGAAGCCTGTGTCTTAGAAGCCATTTGTTCCCCGAAGTGCGGTGACATACATCTATATAATAATCGTTATGCAAGTACTTTACCCTTACCAATGATTAATCTGGAGTATAATATTCAACATACCTACAAGGAGTCAGTGAACGCTACTTGTCATAGTTTAAGCTGCATGCATATATATGCCACCCGTCCCACCAGTGTCGAAGAAGCGACCAGCTATGAATTATCTCTTCTCTCTAGACACGTACCAGAGATTCTAGTTCCCGTGTCAGTAAAAGAGATACCGTATACTCGTATACTAATAGTTGATCGCCAATTGTACACGCCGCCGCCGGCAAGAACACTGTCAAACAAATAACCTGCTTTTAGTAGCTAGCTCTACTCGCTTCTCACTAAACGTCCGCGTTGGCGCGGTGGGACAGGTGTTAAAGAGTAAAGCCACACGGTCGACGCCGATGCCTTGCGTCTTCGCAACGCTATAATTTCAACGCATTGAGTGCGACAAGAGCAACGCAACGTCAATGACGAAGCTACTACGTCGCAGCGTTAAAAAATCTTCCATATATTCTAAAAAATACTGCGTTGCGTTGTCGCTTCGTCGTCTGAACGCAGCACTTGTTCCGTCGCATCGTCTCCGTCAGCGCACCGTATGCCTCGCCGCTCAGGCGTCGCAGCGCCGCCGATGCAACGCATTCGCAAAGCCCGTGTGGCATCGCTCTAAGGATCCATTGGTTCGTGCCCAAAATCGGAACTTCTCAGAACAATGACTCAAATGTTTATCAACAACGCTACCCCCTGTCAAAGTCTTTTAAGAGTCATAAGATCTTTGTATTCCGTGTTTAACGTTATCGAAGTAAAACGAAAAGTTCCCCGATCCAATCTACTTAACCTTCCTAGAGCTTCAAAATCAATTAGGCAGGTAATAACCTAAGTTTTTTCACCCACAGTGAAATCCTGTATGGAAACAAACCCACACAGTCTACAGTCTACACCAATTTCCTAAACAAGAAAACTTTTATATATTTATGATTCATCATTTTTTCTAGGTCGGTAATAAATTGAAAAAAAAATTATTCTTAAATCTTACTTTATAACTTACTCGAATGTCTATTGAGCTAGGTACTCATAGCTGTGATTGAGAACTATTAATACAGGTTATGATATTATTATCAATTAATCAACTCAACCTATCGCTACGGCTGGACATTGGACATCCCGAACTGCGTCACAACACCCTAACCTCCACTTTCCACATCCAGTATGTCCCAGCTACCTTTCTAAGATCATAGTCGAGATCCTCTACCTGAAGCGTCCCACACCATGTTTTGACTATACGCGGTTTCCACTCCAGATACGCGGCCTCGGTCATCAACGATTTATGTAAAACTAGCTTATGCCCGCAGCTTCACCCTTCATGCAGCTAATCTAGACTATAATATATCTCTGCGCCAAATTTCATCCAAATCCGGCGTTCTGGCGTAAAGGAGTAACAAACGTCCATCTATCGATTCAAACTTTCTCATATAAAACAGTACATAGTAAGATTGAATTATGTACCTTGTTAACAATAGTCCCAGTAAACAACAGCTGGCACCGATTACAGCGGAAACTGCTAATATCCCGCATACCTCAATTAATGCACGTATAACACCTTCGATAATTTTGTAAGTGAGCTTTAAAATGGCGACCAGAGGCCCGATGATCGGGTCCATTTACCCTGGAGATCGGGTACATTTCTATTGCCTTCTGTAACAAAATAACAGACGATCCATCGAGATTCGGTGTGTAGTACTTGCAAGTGGCACGGCGGCGTGCGTGTATGACCACATGTATGAACGGGACAAAGCATGAAGTAGAGTAGTAAGGATCCTAGCAGGCATTCCATAGTGTGTCCGTCTCTGACGGGGTCCACTAGGACCGATGCCTACCAGGGTTGCGGGTTTGTTCGAAAGAGTTACCTTGGCCCTTGGCACAGGCAACTGAAGGAACACGGGTGGGTTTTAGTCAGTAAGAGTCTGACACGCCCTCCCGCTCCACCCAGAGCGGTCATTTGATGATTTCCCATCCCAAAAAAAAAGCGTGTCCGTCTACCCTCATGGAAAAAAGGCATAGTTTTATGTAAGTAATCACCGATTATAGTATAGTATGAAGCGAATTTTGTCACGGTGTCCGTAATTTTAATGAAGTTATGATGCATTTACGGAGCCGTGTATCCATGGATTGTATTAATATATTGCCCATATATAAATGAATTGACCGGAAAGCAATCAAGAGCGCTCATCCAAAACTGCGTCACGGTGTCCAAAGACCAATATAATAATATAGTTTCAGAGGTCATTGTCGTGCCGTTTTCCGTTGTAAGGTATATGGAACATTAAAACTAACTAATTAACTGCTTCGTTAGTCTAGCGGTGGTCCCTCGTTGGTTTCCTGAATTCCCAGGTCGGGCAAAGCGTTATTGGGTTTTTCCATCCCGAATTTTTCCGTAGCAGCCACGGAGTCTGGATGCCCGCTGATAGCAATAGCAAAACATTAGTGAAATGTGGGTATATATATATATAGTCACCATAGATTCATTTCGTCTTTGTTGATCACCATTTATTGTTGTTAGCACAGTCATAATTATGGTAGTTCATTCTTGAGAGGTAATCTCTTAGTTTCCTATCATAACTAAACTAGGTACTTACTGTTACTGTTAGCCTGTGTCTTCCCAGTGCTGGGCAAAGGCCTCTCCCCCTGACTTCCAAATCCTTCGATCCAGGGCTTATGTGGACCACTGGTCGTTGGTTCTGTCCAGCTCGTCCTGCCATCTCCTACGAGGTCTACCGCGTCACCTTCTGGCTGTGTAAGGGCCCCACTGGGTACTTAAAGAATTTAATTGCTCTAAATAAATAAAAAGGTACAAATTTGAAAAGACACGAACCGTAAACACATCGGCATTTCCACTGGCCGCCAAAACGATTCACAAGTACCTATTAAAATTGCTGGTTAAATTAACACATTAATTACGAAGTAAAGGAATTGTTCGTAATTTACGTGATATTTTATACATTCTAAGGTAGGTACTTAGTATGGATTTTATATTATTCAAAATAAACAAGACTTGACAATACTTATCATAAACAAACAGAGCTCTGTCATAAATTGCCTTTAACGTTTAACATCGAGTTTCGGGCTAAGAAGTATTACTAAGAATTTTGACTATTAACATAAAATGAGACTATTATTTAAGTGGCTTCCTTTAGGCGCTTACTTGTTTTACATTGTTTTCTCAGATTTTACATAATTTTACTAAAATTTTAATGATAATTTAAGCGTATTATTTATACTTGCTGGCGAAAGTAGAAACCAGCATCTTAAAGTTTTAGCCCGGGGACCGTGTATAATAAATTGTCTTTGGTATAAAATATATGCGGAGGAGCTCGTTGCTAAAATAATAACAGCTGCTCGGGTCGATCGTCAGGTTAAGCCGCACTTGCCTGGGTTGGTCCGTGGATGGGTGACCACCCATTACATACCCAGTTTCCTCCGTGCCTCGGAAAGCACGTTAAGCCGTTGGTCCCGGTTGTCAATTGTACATTTTTGACAGTCGTTACAGGTAGTCAGTGGCCCAAAAGTCTGAAAACCAGTCTTACTGAGGGGTATCGTATTACCCAGTACTAACTGGGTTGTGGAGGTTAGATAGGCAGTCGCTCCATATAAAATACGGGTATTCAGCTGCATTCAGTTAGACTGGAAGCCGTCCCCAACATAGTTGGGAAAAGGCTAGGCTAGGCTAGATGATGATGGTATAAAATATACAACAGGAGATCTTTAAACGCTAGGCACAACCAGCCACCCAGATCTTTTGCAGATGTTCTGGATAGACTAGGACACCTTCTTCTGCAGAGGTGCACTGAGGTAAGGTGAAGAATGACCAAGGACGGCAGCCATATCCCATGTACAGTGGTCCTCTTGAAGGAACAAGTGCGGAAAACCATCCCGATAACATAGAATATAGAACGTGCATAAGTCATTTCACACCAATGAGGTGTGTACTCGTTACATCATCATATCACCACTGGTAGAGACCAACAGACACTAGGACAGTTAACAAGGGGGTGAAGTGTTGAGTTTTCATTCTGTTAGGTACGCAGGTATGAAAATGAGACTCGTGGTGAGGTTGAATATGGAATGAATGTATTTGGAAAAAATGGTCTCTTTTATACAAAATCTGTTAATAAAAATCAATGCATAGTGGGTACATATAAAATGTTGGTTTGCACACAATATTGTCAAAATACCCTACGTGCTGTATAATATCTGTGAGGTGGAATAGTCCGCTACAATTCCTTTCAATTCATCACCAATCCTTTGCAGTGGGATAGTAATGGGCTGATATTAGTTTTTTTTCTGGTAAGTAAGAAGGACTGCCTCATTGGACGAGTGTTCGCAAGCGAGACTGCTGATCATGAGGTCCTGGCTTCGATTCCCTGGTCGGGCAAAGTGTTATTGGGGTTTTTCCATCAGGAGTTTCTCAGTAGCAGGCATGGAATCTGGATTTGTGTCCGGTTGTTGGCAATAGACTCGCTCCCTTTTACATGGGACTTAAACATAACTGACGAAATGTGAGTTTAATATTATTAAGTGCAGCTCTGCCTAGCCCTTCGTGGATTACAGGCGTGATGTTTAAGTAAGAAGGCGCCATTAGTTATGATTTTGACAACACGTTTCACGTCAACATTCACACAGAACACCATAGTAACAATAGGCAGCTCAACAATAAAGAATAGGTTTGAAGAAGAAGAGAGATAAAAAACGCACAAGAATTAACGACAAAGGAGCTATCGATGCCCTTTACAATATTGATGGCTTTTTAATGCCTTGTAAATCGACTCGGAAAAAATGGCGTCGACATACGAAACGTCCTAAATATTACGGCTGTAAGGAAGAAAAGATTTCCAAACGGATTCTGAAAGCATTAGATGGTAATGGATAATTTATGGACACGTATAAAGTCGATCGTCCACAGCCAACAGTACAATTTAAACGTGTTTAAATTCAATTCTCACTGACAATTTCACAAACCAACAAAGTCCTCCTAATCATGTCCTTTATCAAAAGGAGTAATCATGGAGTTTCTTGCCTGTTCTGTTTCTGTCTCAAAGAGTAGAATACTTATACCAAATTCTGCACGACCTAGCCGAATCCTGCATCCAAAGAATAAATACTTATACCACCTGCATCTATGTATATTTTGACGTTTGTGCCCATGGAGGTTTGCGTTTATTTTTTTTTATTTTAGAAGGTTCTACGTAGCAAAATCATTTGTAGAGCGGTTTGTTTCCAGTGAGTGCGTAACTCGGCCGAGGGCCACAGTGGACGATCTCACCTACACTTTCATGAACAGTAAAGATAAGCACGTGTAGCTTAGCTTGGTGATGGGCCGCAGTGGAACGGTGCCTTTAGCAACGTTCGATTGAGACATGGAGTAAGTTACCGGTTATTTTGTTTGTTTGAAATATTAGTCGAGTTGAGTAAGTTTTTGAGTATCTTCTTGCTCGATTTCTCCCGCTGAAAGTAAATAATACTCATCGAATTCGCTGAATTGAAGTTTAAATATTTATATATAGAATGAGTGTTTATTAATTAAATTAGGTAATTTATATACACGAATAAAAACACATGCAAACTCCTCACGATCGAATAGGCCAATTTACAGATTTTATTAGTTCCACGGTCTCAAAACACAAATCATCATCATCAATTTATTTAGGGTAGGCGCAGCATGTACTCTTCTTCCATACTTCTCTATTACTCGTCATCTCATCAGACACCTCCTTTCTTGCCATACCATCCTCTACTCTTATACATAGTCATCCACATTCATACTCAAAGTTTCCTCACGACGTTTTCTTCATTCCTCCGCAACACATGCAACCATACCAAGCCTGATTAGGTACCACACAACTTTTTACTCACCGGCGCCACTTTCAAACTTCTTCTTATGTACTGTGCATTTCTTATTTTACATACGCATTTTGTTCTGATGATTGAGTTTTGAAACAAGCTCAAAACACAAATATCAAAACAAAATGCGTATTAGGGTACAAACATTGTATTTAGAAAAAAAAAATCCATACAGGATAATAAATGAACATTTTGCATTAACGTTTACCGCCCACAACAAAGTGGTGATCATTAACCCCCAATATTTTATACTACAACACAAAAAAAAACATATAAAGCTTGTTAAAAATCTTTAAGGGTAGGTAGAATTACATTAAACGATCCATCAAAGTCTTCAAAGAATAGTTTTTAAACAATCAAAGAGCCAATTTCACAACTTCACAAAGTTTTATTAAAATTGCAGATTTTCAAAAGTTAGTAAAGTCTGGAAATCGAAAATAAAAACTATCAAAAGAAAAGTTGTAAATGAATAAACAGTAACTTTTAAATCAATTGTTTGTATTAAAATGATTTTTTAAAGTGTTTGCAACTCGGGTTGTATTCTTCTTCTTAACGTATCAATGACAAAATTTCGCGCGTGCCCAAAATTTGGCGCCCAGTTTGGCACTTTCAGTAGCGTCCATCAGCTCCTGTGATGTGCAAACAACAGGACAGGCAGGACACGATATCAAGTGTCCCATCTTTTGTGGGGCACCACCACATTTACACTGCAGGGCAGAGTCATCTATAAATCTCCACCTGAACAGGTTTTCCTTGCTTCGGCTAACCTGTGTCCGGAGTCTATTTAGAGACTTCCTGGTCGGCTATGGCAACTCGTGTCCAGGTGGGAGATTTTCAGCAAGTGGCACAAAAGGGTTGGGTAGGGATACACTTTCTCGCCACAACTTCAGTCTTTCCTTAGAGCGTTCGCCAGCGATCGAGGACATACACTTTAAAAAGCTAATTACTATTTTTCAGCCCTTACGGCACGAGGATTTTGTTGTGTAAATAAAGGGTTTTTAGCCTCGGAAACCATTTTGGCTCGTTCACTGGAGCTTGCCACGGCTCTGTGACTTCTGGTGGCGTTATGCCTGCCAATGGATGCAGCATCTGTACAGGGGTCGGTTTGAGGCAACCAGTAATAATCCAGCACGTTTCAATCAGAGCTGTATCAACTAGCTTTGCATGGGCTGAGCGACTCCACACGGAGCACGGAAATTCACCCGCAGAGAATGATAGTGCCAGCCCAGTAGTCCGCATGACGTCAGGCGAAGCACCCCACTTTGACGACACTAGTCGCTGTAAAAGACTGTTGCGAGTGTGCAGCTTCTGCTGGATGTTGTTGCAGTTCTCGCTGAATGTTACGACCTGTCCAGATTAACACCGATATATACATATTGGGAAGTTGCTGTGCTCGATGGACACCCCACCCCAAACGATGTTAAGTTTGCAGTTCGCCTCTCTATTGCGAAGATGGAATATGCACGACTGCATTTTGCTCGGATTGGGTTTGAGTGAGTTAGCATGGTAGTACGTGGCTAAGTAACCAAGAGCGTATATATATATAAGTACACCTCAACCTCCTCAAAGGTGGCGGCTTGGGAGGTAAGGGCAAGGTCTTCTGCATAAAGAAAGCGGGAGGTAAGCGGGCTGGATGGTTGATCGTTGGTGTAGATGTTGAACAGGAGCGGAGCCAAGACATTACCTTGGGTAGGCCGTTTTTCTGTGATCTCCAACGACTTTTTTCCGAGAGAAGGTGGACCTGAAATCGGCGGTTGATTATTATACACAGATATCATCTATGAAGTTATTCTATGAGCTAATCTGGAATAAAACAAGTATTGTTGTGATATTCCTGATGGGATTTATATATTTTGCATGAAAATAAACGAAGAGCTGAAGATTTTATAAAATGATGACCCCATTTTATAAAATCCTCAGGGCTCACTTTTGTTATTTTTATAAATTACTCTCTTGCTCGTGCAAAATGTCAGGCTGTGCGTAATCTATTAGTGAAAAAATGAATTTAAGATTTTAATCCTATAAGTAGATTAAGACTCACTATTTTAACGAGAAAAGTAACAAAGAAAAAACGTATCCTACGCTTCCAAATGTAGGTGACGTAGATATAAAGAATTCTCCAAGAAAATTAAGTTTCATTTTCACAATTGCTTTATCTATTCACACACATGAACACGATAAACGGGACCAAGCAAATGTCGAACACAATAGCAGATACCTTAACAACAAAGGTGAAGTGGAGAACGAGTACAAAAGGTAAAAAGGGTAAGACTAACCAAGCAAAACTTGTCTGAAGAATGCCTGAAATTGATGCTTTATAGGTCAACTTCGTTTAATATTAAAATAGGATGTTTAAAGAGCCTCTGATATTGGGTAGAATGGGCAGTCAGCCGTATATCTAATACTGACTAGAATATTTTTTGGCCATAACATAAGCCATCCCCTTTACACTTGCAGAAACGAGAAAAGAGAAGAACTTAATTAAGACTTTAATAAAATCCGAACGTCTCCTAGAACAGAGGTTAAACAAACATTTTTCCCTCGGTGATTGCCATTGATGACGTTTATCTAGATTTGTAGGTACGCGGTTTTGTTTACAGTGAAGCGTACGAAACGTACTACTGAGTTCACTGACGGTCGAATACTTTTCGACCTTATTACTTAAGGCATAAGGGTGAAAAGTGGCAGACCGTCAGTGAACACGGTAGCAGGTACATCGTAACGTAAGTGAAGCGTACGGTCTTCTTTGCAGTGAAGCATACTCAGGTGATATCAAATTCCATTAATTATCACTTGCTTGGGGCAAGTGATACTGGTAATTTCATTACGTTGAGAGCTAAGCTAAGTTATGCTTTTTTCAACCAATCAATTTTTGTTACTAATGATTTTCTACATAATAATAATGTTATAAGGCATTTAGATTTAAACCTTATGACAATGGTGTCATGATTTGGTCTAGTGTTCTTACATTGGAAGGTGAAAAAGCCCTTTGTTTCAGTTAATTATGAAGGTAATTCAACGAGATTAAAGTGCGATAGGTATGCCCATCAATATCTTAAAAGGTATCTGGTTGACCTTTTTAAAAATAAATAATTTAGCAAATTGTGCTTTTAGGGAAATTGGTTATAGATGAGCGATTATTAACGGAAGGTAGGAGGAGATTATAATAACCTTTAGCGGATAAGTGGGACAATGTTATCATTAATTATAAAAATAATAGAGTATGATGAGGTTGAACATTATTAATTATTTTGCAAACTGTCTGATCACCATCGTCATCTGCACCCCTGATATGTTGGGGTCGGCTTCCAGTCTAACTGGATTTAGCTGAATACCAGTATTTTATATGGAGCGACTGCCTCTAGATAGACAGTCGCTCCATGTGAAATACTGGTGTATCCATGTAAAGTACTTCACAAGCCAGATTGGCCTGGGTAATACGATACCCCTTTGGTTGTCAAACTTCCAGGCCAATGACTACTACTTTGTAACGACTGTCCAAAGATCCACAAATGACAACTGGGACCAACGGCTTAGTGTGCTTTTTGTCAATACTATCTATACTAATACTATAAAGAGGAAACATTTGATTGTTTGTATGTTTGCATTGAATAGGCTCCGAAACTACAATACCGATTTGAAAAATTCTTTCACAGTTGGGAAGCTACACTGTCTCCGAGTGACATAATAAGCTATAATATTATACTTTCAAAAAAATTAGGAATCCTTATTAAAACTCCAATAATGTAACCAAGGTGTAAAAAACTGAGCTAAAAATACCTTACATCGCCTGCGCTGCTAAAACTATTGAAGATAGAACAAAATAATGTACTACGACTTTGCAGGACAGACACATCATTATCTACAAAAAGTGTCGCAGCAGCATATGTCTAACTTTTATGTATATGTCCCAATAATTGTTCTTTTATTTAAAAAATTTAATTGAAATGCCGCCGCTAGAAAAGTTATTGTAATTCTCATCAAAATAAATAAATAAATTAAAATAAAATAATCGAATATAAAACTCAAACTCAAACTCAAACTCAAAGCATTTATTTCAATTAAACCATTACAGGCACTTTTGAATGTCAAAACACAAAAAATAAACTAAGCTACAGTCCCAGTCACAGGGCATAATAACTTGTGAAAGTACTGTAGTTGCCCATTCGAAAGCGTAGATCTCTATGGAGAAGAATGGGCAAGAAACTCCATGGACACTCTTTTAAATCATTATGTTGTTACAAAGTCTCGGTTACATCATTCATGTCGAGATTAAACATACATGTGAGAACGATGTAGAAAGACGTGCGAGTAAGAGCGTCCAGAATAAAAACATAAAAATAACAATTCAAAAATACAATAATCCATGGCAGCTGCGAGATGACCAGTCACAACTGACAGCGCCCGTTCACGAACATGACGCATGGATCAGCCATCATTCAACTCAACCATTTTGGAGGGAACTAAACGACCCGACACACGCGCCACCATCAGCGAGACATTTGAGTGAGCATGACATTCTCTCAGCCACCCGGGGAAAATGCGAGTCAATAAAAGATGTAAATGGTAGCTTTAGCGTACATAGAACTCACACATGTGCTATGCAATTATACAACACTAAGAGATTGAATCTATACAATGCAAAGATATGTTTACAATCTTCTGCAGCTTCCACAATAACTTCCCATGGTAACCAATAAGTTTGCCCCTATGGTTGTGGAGCAGGACCAGCATTGAGCCAAGCATTTTTATCATCAATGTAATCTCCCAACTTATAGTATGCTTGCCTACATAGTGTGCGTTTTATACAAGATTTAAATTTCGTCTCATTCAGTTGTAGAATGCCGGGAGGAATTTTATTGTAACATTTTAAACAGTACCCCATGAAAGATGAGTCTACTTTAGCTAGCCTGAAACCTGGCTGGACTAGATGGTCCCTGGTTCTAGTATTATAGTGGTGTCTGTCGCCTCTTTTACTAAATAAATGCAGATTTTTCCTAACGTACATGATGTTTTCATAGATGTATTGGCAAGGTACTGTCATGATGTTAATTTCCTTAAACAGTTCTCTTAGAGAATCGCGCCTAAATAGATTATATATGGCCCTGATAGCTCTTTTCTGCAGAATAAATATAGACTCGATGTCTGCAGCCCGTCCCCATAATAAAATACCGTAAGACATAATACTATGAAAATAACTAAAATAGACTAGCCTCGCGGTATCTACATCAGTAAATTGACGGATTTTCCTAACAGCATATGCTGCTGAACTCAGCCGTCCTGCAAGAGATGTTAAATGAGGACCCCATTGTAGCCTTGAGTCGAGCGTGATCCCTAAGAAAACAGTTTCATCGACGAATTCTAGTTTCTCTTGATTCAATACTATGTCACAATCACTAGTTTTGACATTTGGTAGGGCAAATCTTATGCACTTAGTTTTTTTCCCATTTAATACTAAATTATTCGCGGTAAACCAATTATGGACTTGCAGTAGGGCGCTATTTACGTCGTCAAGAATTGTGGCACGTCTGTTTATCTTAAATATCAAAGAAGTATCGTCGGCAAACAACACCATTTGAGGTTGGTTTTTAAATAAATGGGGTAGATCATTAATATAGACTAGAAAGAGGAAAGGACCCAATATCGAGCCTTGTGGTACACCCATCCTTACTTTTAAACCCATTGAATTGACACCATTTATTTGTACTTGCTGATGTCTATCGTTTAAATACGATTTCACTAAACTGAGTGCAAGTTTCCCCAAACCGTAATGCTCAAGTTTAAAGAGTAGGGTTTCGTGGCTTACGCAATCAAATGCTTTCGAGAGGTCACAGAAGATTCCTATGGCATCTTGTGCCTCTTCCCACGCAGTGAATATGTGTTTTAATAATGTGACACCGGCGTCAGTCGTACAACGTCCTTTGGTGAAACCATACTGTTTCTCATGTAAGATCTTATTGGTATTAAAGTGGTTAAGCATCTGATTAAGCATTACCTTTTCAAACACCTTGCTGAAAACCGGCAACACGGATACGGGTCTATAATTATTCGTATCTTTACTGTCCCCGGATTTGAAAAGTGGTATTACCTTGCTGTATTTCATAAGGTCCGGGAAGACTCCTTGGTCTACACACAAATTAAATATTAAGGCTAAGTACGGTGCTATAGTCTCAATAATAGCTTGACAAACTTTAATAGACATTCCCCATAGATCTTCCGTTAATTTGATTTTGATTTCCTTAAAGGCTTTAATGACTGCTATGGGGTTTATATGCTTAAATTGAAACTCAACCGGACAGGCTGAAACGTTCGCTCTTAATAAATCAATAGAAAGCGAGGGTGAGGAATTTAAGGTTTCGGTAATTTTAAGTGGAATACTGGTAAAGAAATCTACAAATTCTTGAGCAACTTCGTTTTTAGAGCTTAGAAGACCACGTGAGGTCTCTAGTGTGATATCATTATTATATTTTTTATTTCTATTAGTTTCACTATTGATAATTTTCCAAAAAAATACTAAAATGTTATACTAAACAAAAAAATAATAATAATAATATCCAAACTTTCTTTATGAATGTACTCTTTTTTAATAACCCGGCGCAAAAAGAAGGGTGTCGGTGCGTGAGTATGTACATATGTGAGTAAAATTTATAATTTTTGAAGTTATTGTTAAATACCCGTGCGAAGCCGGGACGGGCCGTTAGTATTTTATATTTTCAAATGTTTTTTTTTTATTGTTTTATATGTGAATATTTAAAAATGAATAAAATAAGAAAGAAAAATAAATACAGAAAATAATATATGATAATATATAAATGGTCTGGTCTCTAAAATGTACGTTCATGAGTCATAATTTCATAAATCATGTAAATGTTTGCATGTTTGTATAGTAAAATATGGCTTAACTCTGCTATTTATAACAACTGTTATGTAATTTTATTTTTCAAATATGGGTTCATATTTGAAAAATAAAATTCTTTTCTAACCTAACCTTTCCTGTCCTAACTTGCCCTATCCCGTCTTATCCCGTCCTATGCCACCCTATCCCGTCTTATCCCGCCCCATCCCGTTTTATCCCGTTTTATCCCGTTTCATCCCGTTTTATCGCGTCCTATCCCGTTTTATCCCGTTTTATCCCGTATTATCCCGTTTCATCCCGTTTCATCCCGTTTCATCCCGTTTCATCCCGTTTCATCCCGTTTCATCCCGTTTCATCCCGTTTCTTCCCGTTTCTTCCCGTTTCATCCCGTTTCTTCCCGTTTCATCCCGTCCTATCCCGTCCTGTCCCGTCCTGTCCCGTCCTGTCCCGTCCTGTCCCGTCCTGTCCCGTCCTGTCCCGTCCTGTCCCGTCCTGTCCCGTCCTGTCCCGTCCTGTCCCGTCCTGTCCCGTCCTGTCCCGTCCTGTCCCGTCCTGTCCCGTCCTGTCCCGTCCTGTCCCGTCCTGTCCCGTCCTGTCCCGTCCTGTCCCGTCCTGTCCCGTCCTGTCCCGTCCTGTCCCGTCCCGTCCCGTCCCGTCCCGTCCTGTCCCGTCCTGTCCCGTCCTGTCCCGTCCTGTCCCGTCCTGTCCCGTCCTGTCCCGTCCTGTCCCGTCCTGTCCCGTCCTGTCCCGTCCTGTCCCGTCCTGTCCCGTCCTGTCCCGTCCTGTCCCGTCCTGTCCCGTCCTGTCCCGTCCTGTCCCGTCCTGTCCCGTCCTGTCCCGTCCTGTCCCGTCCTGTCCCGTCCTGTCCCGTCCTGTCCCGTCCTGTCCCGTCCTGTCCCGTCCTGTCCCGTCCTGTCCCGTCCTGTCCCGTCCTGTCCCGTCCTGTCCCGTCCTGTCCCGTCCTGTCCCGTCCTGTCCCGTCCTGTCCCGTCCTGTCCCGTCCTGTCCCGTCCTGTCCCGTCCTGTCCCGTCCTGTCCCGTCCTGTCCCGTCCCGCTAAACCCTACCAAGACTAAATACCTGGTGTTTGGCACAAGACAGCAACTAGCTAAACTACCCGCAAAGTTTGGCCTGGAACTGATGGGTGATCCAATTGACAGAGTCTTTGAAGCGCGGAATCTTGGTCTCATTATGGACAATGACCTTCGTTTCGAAAAACATATAGCCGATTCGGTGCGAAACTGCTTTTACCGCCTCAAGGTTCTGTACAAGATGAGGCCTTACTTGTCTGAAGCACTACGGGAGCAACTTGTTGAGACTTTGGTGTTGTCTAGGCTAAACTATGCGGATACAGTATACGGCCCGCGCCTGTTGGCCCGCACAGATCGGCTCATCCAAAGGGTACAAAACGCCTGTGCCCGGTTCTGTTATAAAATCCCCCCCAGGAGTCATGTAACCCCGGTCTTAAATAAACATTACACACTTGAAATGAAATCGAGACGCAAATTGCACTTGGCGTGCCTTCTGTTCGGTGTAATAAAATACCAAAAACCGGACTATCTGTACAATAAGTTGAGTTGGATAGCTAGTACAAGAGAATGCGATAGAAGGCAATGTTCGCAACAGCTTGCGTCTCGGTCTCATCGTACAGCGGCTTTCAGAGGCAGCTTTCGATATGCAGCATCAAAGATTTGGAATAATCTGCCACCACCCATCCGATCATCCAACTCGACCAATATTTTCAGAAGACGCTTACGGCAGTACTTGATTGACGCGCAACGAAAATTGGACATGGTCAATATAAATGTTTCGCTTATCTAATATAGTGCAAATTTCAGTGGAATGTGGTGTATGGTTTAGTGTAGTACGTACAATGTAAAAATATTTAGGATATACATAGCTATAACATGAGGGTGGCACATTCTCTGTGCCAGTTGTATTTCGTGCAGCCTCTCATGTCCATGGCCCGGGGGTTGGGTTGCGGCTGTTGCGTCGTCCGATTCACGTACCTTGTTGCTGGTGGCCTGTGGGAAACAAAGCATCATACCATTAGTATATATTATGCCACCATTTCGTTCACTGCAGCACGTCACTGCGTTTTCTGGCTTTCTCACTCACCCAATGTTGCTGGCCAGCATGCGACGAGGACGTGAAGTATCGGAACACGCCGTTAACCCTTCTTTCAACAAGAACTTGAGTGTAAGCGAACATTTGCAACCTTTTCCACGTGCAACTACAAAAGGAAATACCTTTCTATTATGTCTTGTCAGTCCGATCAAAAAATTAACTCGAATATATACACACTTACCTTCCTTCGCGTTATTTAATTACTATTCATCACTTTGGACGATCTATATTAACTTTTGAAATAATCATGGTCGTTTCTAACTCTCATCATATATATGTACTTATGAAAATACCCACAGCTACAAGCTATTCTTTATTTAAAAATGTGCAACTTAAGCCACCGTTGCCGGTAACTCGTGCGTCACACTCGGCTGCGTGCGGCGCAGTGTGATGCTACGAACTAGCGATGGTGTGTTTAAAAATGGTTGTCACTAGTATATAAATAGTCTTGTAGTTGTTATTCCGCCGTTACCATCATTTTATTTTATTTTTATTTGTTATTATCTTATCTTTCACAATATTTATTTATAATTATTTAAACCTATTGACATCCGCACACTCACCATATAGGTTCAGTTGAAAACCAGCGTCGGGCACTAGTTGTCCGGCATTTTGCTGAACTGGGCCTATTTGGCGCAGCCGTGAGTCACACAATATTTCTTGGTTAGTTTTAAATTTTATTTTATATTTGCTTTTTTTATATTTTGTATTGTGTACTTGTGGCGTGTGCCAATAAACGTTTTTTCTTTCTTTCTTTCTTTCCTGTCCCGTCCTGTCCCGTCCTGTCCCGTCCTGTCCCGTCCTGTCCCGTCCTGTCCCGTCCTGTCCCGTCCTGTCCCGTCCTGTCCCGTCCTGTCCCGTCCTGTCCCGTCCTGTCCCGTCCTGTCCCGTCCTGTCCCGTCCTGTCCCGTCCTGTCCCGTCCTGTCCCGTCCTGTCCCGTCCTGTCCCGTCCTGTCCCGTCCTGTCCCGTCCTGTCCCGTCCTGTCCCGTCCTGTCCCGTCCTGTCCCGTCCTGTCCCGTCCTGTCCCGTCCTGTCCCGTCCTGTCCCGTCCTGTCCCGTCCTATCCCGTCCTATCCCGTCCTATCCCGTCCTATCCCGTCCTATCCCGTTTTATCCCGTCTTATCTCGTTTTATCCCATCCTATTCCGTCCTATCACGTCCTATCCCGTCCTATCCCGTCCTATCCCGTCCTATCCCGTCCTATCCCGTCCTATCCCGTCCCATCCCGTCTCATCTCGTCCCATCCCGTTTTACCCCGTCCTATCCCGTCCTATCCCGTTTTATACCGTTTTATCCCGTTGTATCCCGTTTTATCCCGATTTATCCCGTTTTATCCCGTTTTATCCCGTTTTATCCCGTTTTGTCCCGTTTTATCCCGTTTTATCCCGTGTTATCCCGTTTTATCCCGTTGTATCCCATTTTATCCCGTTTTATCCCGTTTTACCCCGTTTTTTGCCGTTTTATCCCGTTTTATCCCGTTTTATCCCGTTTTATCCCGTTTTAATCCCGTGTTATCCCGTTTTATCCCGTTTTATCCCGTTTTATCCCGTCCTATCCCGTTTTATCCCGTCCTATCCCGCCCTATCCCGTCCTATCCCGTCCTATCCCGTCCTATCCCGTCCTATCCCGTCCTATCCCGTCCTATCCCGTCCTATCCCGTCCTATCCCGTCCTATCCCGTCCTATCCCGTCCTATCCCGTCCTATCCCGTCCTATCTCGTCCTATCCCGTCCTATCTCGTCCTATCCCGTCCTATCCCGTCCTATCCCGTCCTATCCCGTCCTATCCCGTCCTATCCCGTCCTATCCCGTCCTATCCCGTCCTATCCCGTCCTATCCCGTCCTTTCCCGTCCTATCCCGTCCGTTAATTAAATATGACCGTTATTGTTGTTTTTGAAGCTGACTGTCTCCGAAGGTTTAGACTGAAGTGTGTATACGAGTAATATTTCAGTAGTAACACACACATTTCTCCAGTTATATTTTAAGTCCTTTATAATAGAAGAGACGAGCCAAACACAGAATTATGGCTAAATAACAAGTATAAAGTAATTTCAGGTAATATAAAATTAGTGTTCAGTTAATTACCGGTGACCCTAATCTATTACACATATTGTTACGTCCCAGAGAGTTAACTTTAAAACTAACTCGTTTTATACAGATGAGTGTAATTCATCATAATGATAAGTCCCTTTGGAAGAGGTGTTTTAATATTATTTTAACTGTTAATAATAAACACCGGACTGATCCGTTGGTCTTGTAGGCACAATCGCGACTGCTGAGCATGAGGTTTGTTTCTCAGGTCGGCTTATGTGTTATTGTGTTATGGGTTTTTCATCAGAAATTTCTCAGTAGCAGCCACGGAGCCTGGATTTGTGTCCGATTGACGACAATAGGCTCGCCCTCTATTACATGGGACTTAAACATAACTGGCGAAATGTGGGTGTACGGTACACTCATTTCAGCGTGAACGTAAAACAGAAATTATGTTGACGAAGGTCGCGTGTTGTTAAAGTAACTCACGAATAAAATAAAATTACCTAACTAACGTGACATAACATCAGGCCCGCTGTATCCCCTAGGCGGAAGACGGAGCTGTATTTTATTTAATGACTAATAATTATTTATTATTCTAGCTTTGCTCGCCTTAAATATGGTCGGTCATAATCTCATGGATGTCATCGCAAATATTGCCTATGACACTCGGGGATAGTGCAGCTTCCCACTAAATAAAGATTTTTAGAATCGGATGAGTAGTTCAGAAGATTGCTCCCTACATCCAAACTTGACGTTGTTGTAATATTAGTATAGATTTTTAATAAAAATGTTACCTACCAAGTTTTTTATGATTCCTATAGGCACAAAGAATAAACTCGGCCACCAGCAAGTTCAAAAAGCTTAACCTTTTGAACGCCAGTGTCGTCTATACGTGACAAGCAAGCGCTTGCCTTGTACGCCAACGACACAAATATATGACACTAAAACTTTTTCGCAAAAAAAAACCGACAAAAAAGTTTTTATTTTACCCTTTTTAGTTATCGTATCACACACAAATCCTTGTCAAGTATCAATTTCGCAATTTTTTTTACTTGGATGACATTTTTTCCAGCTATTTTGATTTCAAAACCAAACTGCTGAACCGATTTTGATGAAATTTTTATGGGACCAATCGGGAAGTAGGTCCATTCAAATAAAAGAAGAATTTTTCAAATCGGTTCATAAATGACGGAGATATGAGGTAACAAACACAAAAAAAAAAACATACAACCGAATTGAGAACCTCCTCCTTTTTTTTTAAGTCGGTTAAAAATGCGATGCAGTATAACACGAAATAAACAATAAAATCATTACTTGTGTTTTATTTGTATACCTTAAATATTTAAGCTCTTGTCATGTCTCTTTAATAATATTGTTTCTTGATAAACTTTTAGAATCCCTATTCTTTTTGAAGGTATTTTTTTAATGCGGTGAAATTGTGGCTTGGCGTGGAGGACACGCGAGTGCGTTTATGCTCTGGTGTTCAAAAGGTTAAAGAGCTTACTTAAAAGCACTGCACGTGGAGTATGGAAATAACTTCACATCCCGCCTGAAATCCCCGAAGGCATTTGGCAGAGGTGTAGCTAATACTACACCCAAATTTCGCCAATTATGTTTAAGTCCCATGTAATAGGGGGCTACCCTATTGTCATCAACCGGCCACAAATCCAAACTCCTTGGCTGTGACTGAAAAATTCCTGATGGAATAACAAAATAACACTTTGCCCGACCCGGGAATCAGTCGGCGGTCAACGAGGTCGTCACATTATGGAGTTTCATAGAAAGTATCCCGACCGGCTTGAGTGGAAGCGATGATTATCTTATAACTGTGCGTTGACCTTAAACATGAAAAAAATTCTAGCAATGAATTTTATCAAAAAACAATAAAACCAAATCAAACACGGCGTAAATCTGTGTAAACTTCAATTTGTATGAAAACAGATTGGTACCACTTGCTTTACAAATGCAGTGATGGCTTAGAGCCAAGGCTCAGAAAGCTTATAATAAAATATAGTTTAGAAAATTGTCTCGCAAACAAGAAAGCCGGAGGCATTTTGCTTCATAAACAAATAAGTTTTGCCCGCGGCTTCGCTCGCATTATCGTCGGAAATTATTTCACGGGAATTATTGGGTATGATGTGGCTTCCTATTACTGAAAGAATTTTCGGATTTGGATCAGGATTTCCAAAAATTACCCCCTACAAACTTTGACTCTTTCTAACGTTAGTATAGACAATGTCTACATATATAGATAAGATGTGGACCTCGTAAAACATGGAGCCTGGTTTGTTCGCCCCTTTGAACGCTTGAAGTTTTTGAATATACCGCTTCAAAAAAGGTTACGGTTTCATTGAAGTGTGGCACATAAAAATAATATGAACAGTGAAAATTGCATCTAATTTAAATGAATTTTCCTGTTGTTTATTCTTAAGTATTAATATAACTAAAAACGACGAAGAACAACATTTTTGAAAATCATTAAAATCATCTTATTGCATAGCATAATCATCACATATGTGTATCGTTTGCACTGCTGGCCTGTGCTTTACCGGCAGTAGAGACTATCCCTATGTAAGAAAGAAAATGACTGTCTATTTGGCACACGCCACAAGTTGGCCATAATCCCCCAATCAGGTGGGTCACCATGATCTGTTAGTGCAGGAATGTTTTAGGACTATTCCGAAAGTGGGAAAGAGATGGCGATCATGGTAACCCCCCAGGTCAGTAGATGTCCCATAATTTCTTGTCTTTCATATCGTTTCTCACATCACAATCCCTCCAACTGCATTATGCATTTCTCATACTGTGTGAGTGAATGCAGGCAAATAGTTTAGAAGTAAGTAAATCAAAGGACGTAAAATGTACATTGGCCGAGCCAAATTCAAACTTTAAATGGGGTGACCCATTTAAAGTTTGATCAGAACCAAAGCAGCTACTTAATTGATTAACTTGAAGAACTTTGCTGTACCTCAAACTTAATCTTTTATTCATGGTGAGAGACTAAAAAATACGGAATCTCTTGTTTTATTGACTTCCTTTTCCTTTGTAAGCCTTTGTTGTATGCGTTAAGCCCTCTTCGTGACCTCGGGCGATGCAACTTGCGGCGCGACTTGCCTTTAGCAAAACGCGCGAGTCACTTGTTTATTCCGTTTATGTACCGTACTCGCAACAAGCTCTAAAGCTCTATTTGCATTGGTCAAGTGTTTAGCGAAGTAGATAAGTCGTAAATACAGTAGGTACAGACAAATCCACCACCTTCCACAGCCCCACGGACATTATGTCATATGGGCCGAAACATCGAGGAGACGACTGCGGACATAGCCCGCCTAGGTGAACGTGCTATTACCGCAGCCGCTTCTTGACTCCCTGTTACAAGTTCTCCCGGCTAGTCCCTTTTTGTCCCTTTTCCCCATTCTGGGGCGGCACTCTAGCCCGTCTCACACGGTGTGAGCGAACAACACAGAACGGCTTCGCTTACCGTCCTGGTCCTCAGCCTTCTAGCCCGCTCCTAATATCGTGCCACTTGTGAGCGAAGTCCTTGAGCCGTTAGTAGTGGTTAAGGACAGTGGTGTAAACCGATCGAGTCAACAGTCACTGTCTAGGTTTACGCCACTCGCCACTGCACTTGTAGTCGCTTATCGCCACTGTTTTAGATCAATGTAAATCGGGCCTAAGCCATTTCTTTCATTTGTGTTCTCCGTAGACGCTGTTGTGACACGCGTGTCACAGCTTGTGGGCAAGGGGATAGGGATTATTTTACAAAGTTTCTAGTTTTGAATTGTTGAACTTTACAGTTCTCTCCGTTTTGTTCTTGGATCTCTTTACTAAGTTTAACAACTTATTTTTCTTAGCAAAGTTATACAGCTGCTTTTACCTATTTACTTTCGACTGTTTTTAAGTAAATTTAATGGTAATGTTGATACTTATTATTCATAGTTATACAACATTATTTTAGTATAATTATGCGAAACCAGAATATAGTTTGTTCAGAATAAGTAACTGAATCGTTTTCATTAATTTTTATATCATGTTATATTTTGTCCCACAAATATTTAAAAAAAGTTACGAGTTGGATCTATCCGCAATCATAAGCGCACATCAGAGGCATTAGGCGCGGGCGCACAGTGGGGCGCCGCGTGGTGAGTATGTTTTTGTACGGACAACTATGTAACATAACAAGCTTATAACTTTGTGATTCTTCATGATACAGTTTTGAAATTTTGTGCATTCTTGCAGATTCTTTACATAAAAATACTAAACACGTGTTTCAAGTTTCGCATATACTTAAACTAATGTTGTATACTTACTAGCTGTTGCCCGCGACTTTCTTCGCGTGGATCTTTGAAGTGTATGTGTGAGAAAATAAAATAGCCTATATCCTTCTCCACGATATAATATGTCTCCTTGCCAAACTTCATTACGATCCGATCAGCCAGTTAGTCGTGAGAAGGTAACAAACAAACAAACGAGTTAATTTCGCATTTATAATATTCTTATGAATATGAATATTAGTTTACCTATTTTTAGAAAAAGTTTTGCATTCCCATTCAAGTCCACAGTCGAACAAAAGTCCTATTTTAATTTTCAAAGGTGTGTGAATACCTGTTCACAGAAAAATAGCCGAAAGAAAGAAAAACGGTTCCTTTATACTAACAATATATCAAGTGCTGTGTGGTCATTGTTTATACAACAGACACGGAATCCCTTGTGTCTATCGGTCCCTGGTGTCACATGGTCGACTCGTAAACACCCTAAAATCACGACAACTCTTCCTAACACTTTAAAAGAAGGAAAAACACGGTGGTAAATCAAGCCGTTTGTTTGTTTAAAATGACAATAGTAATGAATGATATCATACATTAAAATCACAGTTGAAATATTCTATGAAATGAGAACTTGATTTGTTTTCTTGTTTTTAAAGAATTAAAGCGAGATACGAAATTGTCGTTGAGCTTCCACATAACATGATATAACATCACACCTGTAATCGTCGAAACGGTTAGGCAGAGGTGTACATAATAGTGTACCCACATTTCGCCAGTTACGTTTAAGTCCCATGTAGTGGGGAGCGAACCTATTGCCGTCAACCGGGCACAAATCCAGACTCCGTGGCTGCTACTGAAAAATTCCTGATGGAAAACCCAATAACAATTTGCCCGACCCGGGGATCGAACCCAGGACCTCGTGCTCAGCAGTTGTACATTAGGCTCTGCAATAATTACATTAGGATTTACTTCTACTTGTATCTCACTGTGCCACTTTCAACTTTCTATATTTAAACCATTTGATTTGTAATTTTCAATGAAAACCGCAGTTCCAATAGTTACTTGCGCTAGTCTTGTGAGAAAGGAATGTGTTCGAAAATTGATTAACATTTTCGCTCCTTGATGCTCGTATGATCTCTATGGTGTCATAGAGTTTTATCGTTCACGAACTTATCATATTATTCAATAAAAAACGTTAGCTATATTTCACGTCTCTTTTTTTAAGAATACTGTCTGGCAGTCCTGAAATAAGTCTCTGAACAAATTAAGTCAAAATCAATAAAACTTATTATCCCAAAACAAATTTGTCAGATCATTTGCCCCCGTAAAGCATCAGGGAGAAAATGACACTTTTTTATTACGAGAGGCAGATAAACTTTTGTTACTAGGAGCGGTATTCAGTTTTTGATGAAAAGGGTCAATTTTGCCAGTCGAGCCTTCGTGGACCGGCAGTCCGTCCATTTGAATCACATCAACTTAATGGGGGGAAAATTGCCATGTCAAGTTCCTCTATTAAATGATCAAAGATTTTAGTTGGTTTAACGCGTCAAAAATAGTCATATTTTTGTTTTGTTTAACTGAATAGTATTCACCCACTAACTCACATTTCACCAGTTAGGTATGTTTAAGTCCCGTGTTATAGGGATCGAGCCTGCAAACTCATACTCTCTTCATCTTTCCTCTGATCGTAGATTTAATAAAAGCAATATTTAAATCATGCTGAGCTGCATACCAATGCTCTAGAAAAAAGAAAAAAAAAATGTACTTAAGTGAAAGACAGAACAAGTAGCGACTGATGCAGATAGCTGATGTGGATTAGCCAGTAGTCACCCCTATGTTAGGACTACCCTAACATTATATCGGCCAATCAATTCCTAATTAATTGCCAGGCAAATTGGACGTGAAATTAGAAGGTTTAATCTTTAGATGAGACTGTCTTAGTTAAGACTATAACCGCAAATCAATAACTTAATGACCCAACTGTATTTAGTTAGAATTATCAACCTGGAATTGAGGTTAATTCGAAACTACTTTACTGTGTAGATATTATATATGCAAAACGTTGTGCTCACCATAGTGAACAACTTTTGCTATGGGATCCCTTAAAATACCGGAGACAAATCAGAAAGAATCAGCTGGTTTACTTTTGTTCGTAATTCTCGACGAAATGTTGAAATCGCTGATTTTGTTTAGGGATAATTTATTTTCTTTTGAATACCTTGCATGTACCTAATGGGGCAATGGGCAAAAATAACCACTCAATGGACACCAAACAGCAGGAAACGACAACGCGGCAGGCCCAGAAGGAGATGGCGGGATGAGTTGGACTCATTCTCAAAGGATTGGCCTACAATTGCACTAAATCGCGAAAAGTGGAAGGAGGGCCTTTGCCCTGCAGTGGGATAACACAGGCTTATAATATTAATGTACCTTATTGAAATAACTGACCTACATCGGTTGTGGGATATCAATAATGTATACGAGTAATACTGTATACCTACATTGACATGAAAACTTGCCATAATGGCTAATTTTCCAAATAGCACAGTGTGCATTCGTCTGGATGGATCTACTTATTTTCTGGCATTAAAAAGCCATTGACACGAGGTCAGTGAGTTATTATCGCCAAATAACACGAAATTAGGGCTGGGATGTCGCCAAAAACCGAGTTCAAATAGAATTAATGGTACATTGAAGCGGATATTGTATTTTTCTATCGTTTTATTTTACGGCGACGACCCTAGAAGGACTGACCTTATTGGTTATGTTTTTTAGACAGGTCAAGCGCGTAGTACTTGCAACCGTCATGAGTGTATGACCAGATTATGAACGAGGCCGAAGCAAAAGGAGTATCTAAGAATCGTAGCATGATGCGTTCTGTTGAGTCTGCCTGCCATCTACGAAGAAAAGGCGTATTTTTATTTTACCTTAACAGTCACTGGAGACATTTTAATTATTACATACCTTGATCATCCTTCCCACAGCTGCACACAGGCATTCTTGTTGCAACAGGGACATTCTTTGGGGAGGTGGGGGATTAAATAGATGCAACGTTAAGTGCCTGCCCCTTCCTTAGGGCCATTACTTCAAGACAATCAATTTAGTGATTAAGTCAAATAGGCAGTCACTCCATGACGACTCTTGGGATGTTATCGTTGCCGATATCGCTACTCGAGATATAGAATACTTAATAGATAGGTAAAAGGGTACTTAACACTGATAGTTCCAGCATATTACTTAACTTGTTTGCTTCAGAAATAATTATACTCGTATTATTTGTTAACAAGTGCTTGGAAGCAGCTAGAGTGTCCTATATCAATCCAGAGAACCCGAAAAAGTGAGAATTTACCTGAAATACACATTTGTCTAAAATTTAAGTACTTAGTTCTCAAATTAACTATTTGTGAAATCAAATTGCCAGCCGATTTCCATAACACAACGGCATTATGTTTTTTAGAGAAAAATGTGTTACGCAACAAGCTAGGAGCCGTGTTAAAAAATGGTTATAAGAGATTTCCCGAAGCAAGGGTTAGGCTACATCCATTTGAAGTCGTTATAACAAAGCCTAATTCAAGCTTTATCCACGGAAAAGATCACATGTTCTATTTTAAAAACTATAAACAATAAAAACATACGCAATTTGCTTACTCTGTATCACTTTGTTTCAGATGACTATCCGCTGGGGCATTGTGTCTGCAGGGAAGATTAGCAGCGACTTCGTGAACGCTGTCAACTCTTACCCTGATAAAGGAGATCAAGAGATTGTCGCAGTTGCAGCCAGAGACAAGAATAAGGCTGAGGAGTTTGCAAAACTTCATAACATTAAAAAAGCGTACGGTGGCTATGATGAAATGGCTAAGAGTACAGACATTGGTATGTAAAGAACTGTACTTTGCCGTCTTTGGCACAATCGGTATCATGCGCTACCAGACCTCTCTTCTTCTCCAAAACAGGGTTCGAACCTAAGCGAGCACTTTATTTTGTTGTAATTTATTTCAGTACCTAGGCGACCGAGCTCGGGTGAAAATAGAAAATAGGCATTTTTTCCGGGTATAAGACCTAGCTAAATCGAGTTTTCACCCCCGTAAACTCGAATATTGCAACTTTCATCGAAATCTTTAGAGCCCTTTTCGAAAAAAAAAGAAAATTTGTAAGTCACGTACAAATTTAATAATTTAACATATATTGTTACAACTGCTCTGAAAACGGTGACCGGTCCCACTGCTGGAACACAAGCCTTCTCTCGGTGCGAGGGCGCGGGATGTCATCCGCCACAGGTGCCCTGTCTAAGTCATAAACCGGATTAATTACCTGCAGGCCATACAAATTCCATGCGAGTAGCGCACCCGCCACACGCAGCGCAGCAGCTAATCGCTCAGCCACTGCGCCAACCGTCCCGTCTAAACAAATCTGACAAGGAATAAAAAAATATAGTAAAATATAGTTAACAAGAGGAATATATATATCGCACCTTTAGTAATATAAAGGCTTAAAACAAAAAAGTAGTTTTTTGGGAATACGTGTTTAAAGATTCTGAATTGCAGTAAGAACGGAAGACGAGCGGGGGGAGTGTGAGAGAGATAACCGAGTCGTTAATGTTCTTTTTCTCTCTCTGTTAGCGGTAGCCGGTAGATAATTTCGTTTTGTGCCCGTAGCATTCAAAATCAAATTTTGACTTGAGCCCTTATATTACTAAGGGTGCGATATATAGATCACAACAGGTGGCGTTCACTAGTATCTGCCTAAATTTTTGAGAATATAGTATAATTATATCGGAGTCTATAATATGGCAAGGTCGAGAAGTTATTATCAGTGCTATATTTGTTTCAATGTCAAGCACTAGTACGTTCTTACACTCTACCTTATTTACCCTTACTTCAGTAAATAGCACTTAATGTTATTTTCTGCACCTGTTATAATAATGACTGTTGAAAATTAAATATCCGTCAAACGTCCCGTGTTTTCGCCGTAAACCACTTCAAATAATTGCCGAAGTAACACAATATGTTATTTGGACAACTATATTTATTTTATATAGAATTCAGATTTAATAAAATTACGTAAGATCACCTACAATTTAACAGACATACTTTAAAGGTGTTTGGCGGGAGTTTTCCACCACACTTGTCTGGCATTAGAGGTTAAAGCAATAACATTTTATCCACTTAAAAATTGTCGCAAGCGTGCCTGCTGAGCTTGAGGTATTGGGTTCGAATCCCAGGTCGGGCAACGTGTTAGTAGGTTTTTTCATAGAACTTAAACATTTATTTATTTTGGAACCTTAATATTACTCCTAAAATGTGGGTATAGGTATTTATTAGTATTTACTATTAGGTACATTCGCCTGATCCCCGAAGGGTTCGGCAGACGTGTACAGTCACGGACTGATGAGCCACTTGCCACTATTCGTATTTTAGCCGTGTAATGAAAATCGGTATTAGTCGGTTATATTCGTACATAGTAACCAGTGACTACCCAAAGTCAACTAATTGCAGGTCTAACAACCGTAACCTAGCGACAATTGTTTTAGCGTAGCTATAGTACCGAACGTTACATAACTAAAAAATTGGAAAGTTTGAAAGTGGCTCATCAATTAAGGCCCATGACAGTACACCTCTGCCGAATCCTTCAGGGATCACGCGCGTGTTGTTATGTTAAACTTTATCTTAATATTTTCTGTTTCAGACGTTGTGTATATCGGGGCATTAAATCCATCTCACTACGAACTTGCCGAACTGTACCTTATGCACGGAAAACATGTTCTATGCGAGAAGCCTTTGTGCATGACCTCATACCAGGCCGGTCATCTGGTGAGTCTGGCTAGGCAGAAGAAACTGTTCCTCATGGAAGCCGTATGGTCTCGTTTCTCTCCTGCATACGCAGAAATGGAAAAAGAGATAGAAGATGGAAAAATTGGAGAAGTGAAGTTCTTGGAAGCCAACTTGGGATTTAAGTCTGAGAGTGAAAGGGTTAAGTGAGTGACTTTCTTTAGCAAATCCTTTGTAACTTTTGTTTAAAATTTCGACTCTTATGTGCTCTTCTTCTCTCTGTCTCCCGACTATACGTCGGGAGACAGAGAGAAGACGAGGTTTGTCTAAAGTTTGCTCTCAGCATCATCTGCCTGCCTCTTTCCAACTATGATGGGGTTGGCTTCCAGTCTAACCGGGAGCAGCTGAATACCACCATTTTACATGGAATTGCTGCCTATCTAACCTTCACAACCCATTTAGTACTGGGTAATACGACACCTCTTGGTAAGACTGGTTGCCAGACTTACGGGCTTGTGTACTTGTGACTGTCTATTTGAAGTAAAAGGCGAAATGTTGCCGTAATTTAAAATCTCCGAACCATTTTTTTGAGAAAACGTGTTGATTTTTACTGGCAGGCCTAATGACATTGAAAATTTTTTGAAACAATACTTCGAACGTTAAACATCTCATGCAACTGTTATTATTTACGTACACGTATGCTACGTTGGAAAAAACAGCCCTTAATTTACTATTATTTTCAGTAAAAAAGAATATGGCGGTAGTGCTGTCCTCGACGTTGGGGTATACGTTTTGCAGCTATCACAACTAATATTCAAAGAATTGCCAATCAAAGTGAACGCTTTCGGCAACTTAAACGAAGACGATGTAGACTATACGGCAACGATTATCTTGGAGTATGAGGGTGGTAAGCGGGCTGTCCTCAACACTCACACCCAATTGGAGCTGTGTAACAAAGCGACGATTTACGGGACTAAAGGACGCATTACGGTAAGCCTCATGTGTGTCCTTCAAGGTATTTTTGGGAACAGTTTAGAATTTCACCACTGAAACCATGAATTGTGTCAAAATTCAAAGGCGTGACATCTACCAAGCCGACACCCTTTTAGAAAACAACCGACCCCTCACTCCAACTTTTTAACGAGTGGAAACATTTAAGGTTGATTAATATACGTATTCTTCATTTAAAACATTACTACTTCAACTTTCACAGTATGATTGCATAGACTGTTTAGAGATTCTGTGATAATACGAATACATTTCTGATATTTAAACGATAGTACAGTTGCTTTATTATTACAGAATAGGTTAGCTCTAACAGTTAAAATAAAACTAAGTTTTTAGTTGAAGCCCCCATTTCACTTCCCCGACAAGATGGTTTGCAGTGATGGAAAAATGAAAGAATTCAAGCTACACACGTCGAAGATTCCGTACAATTTTGAAAACAGTGCGGGTTTGGTGTACGAGGCAATCGAGGTTGCTAGATGTATCAGAGAAGGTGAGTATTCTATGATATTCAGGTTCGCATTTGACAAATATTGTGATCTTATGATGTGTGTGCGCCGAGAACAGAAACTAAATATTGAGTAAGTATGTTCATTTCATATGAGGAAAGAAAGTGGAACTTATGACAAAAATGTTGTAAGGACATCGTTTGGCTTGAAATGAGCAATTGGACATAAAGTTTCTTACCTATTGGAAGTTAGTGATGGGTTCGACGATGATAAACGGAGAGGAACTCCCTGGCCTCTATTACTTATCAATATATTTCCGCATTAGATAGAACTCGTTCCAAACATGAAACAAAATATAGATTTTAAAAGAGTTATCGTGGAGTTTCGGCCGGTTCTTCTCCATAGGAAACAAACAATCCGAACCCTGAGCTCCTGATGATTCTAATAATAATTAATAAGCACGACAATCCAAGCTTATAATAATTTGTTTTTATTTTCCAGGTCTGACAGAATCACCACGGATGACCCTCCGTGACAGTTTGACTTTAGCCCAGCTGGAAACCAATATTCGTGGAATGTTGGGAGTGCGTTTTGTTTGTGATGTTGATTCTTAAATGTCAAATGAATTACAAGAAATGTTTTTAAGAATTAAAATTTGGTTCCATTAACACGTTTGTTTAATTTAAACAAGAACCGAATGTCCTCGTATATTATGGCTACGCATTTTGCACGCATTTATATTTTTTCTTGATTACTAGGCATAAGCACAAGGACGTAGCTCACAATGAAAAAAAAAACGATTTGGATTGATTCTTCAATAGAAGAGTTTTATACACACAAATCAGTCCGTCAACTTGCCAACCACGTCAGCTATGTTGGAGCCTGCTGCCAGTCTAGGGAGCGACTAGCCAACTACGTATTTGACCTTCACAACCGTACTAACCAGTACCAGGGCCAGTTTAGTTAGTCTTATTTTAATTTATTCTTAAGTTTACTTTTTTTTAAATCTTGTTTTTTTTGTCAAGTTATCATTTTGTTTTGTCCAGTGCGAGACTTATAAATTCTTTTTCTTTCTTTCTTTCTTTCTTTACTGGGAAATACCTGAGTAACTAACTAAAACCTACTAAAAAAACGGATACCATTTCTATTGAGCAGTCTGCCGGCAGACCTAAGGAGCGAAACGAATAAAAATAGTTTTAAAAATAAAATTCAAAAGATATTATTTAGATATGTGTTAAAATGCTACCTATAAATAGAATTTAGTTTTTAAGTATCTACAAAATTTAAGAATGAGTGTATAGAGACTCACCGACCCCACAGTCAAACCGTTACTAAGGTTTTGTGGGGCTTAGTTAAATGATAAATGATGTTTATTTTGCAAATAGGTTTTTACAAACACTTTTACACGTCTTCTTTTTTTAAAAATAGATGAGGCCGGTGTTTCGTATCTGACTACTCTGAGAAGAAACAACCGAAACAAACTCAGAGGTCATAGTCTCTTTTAAGGTCTAGACATAATCTTGATAAACTCACATGAGGACTATGCAGATGAGTGTCTGAGATGGTCTTTTGAAGAAAGAACCACACAGATTTGAGTGGACCTGTCCAGCCAGTACAAGCATTTGTCAGTTATCATGTAGCTCGACTCATAACTCAAGGAGCTCAACGAAACGACGAACAATACCAAAGAAAGGACATTTGTGTAGGTCGCTTATAGTACTCAAACTGCCAGACAATAGTAAAAACAAACAAAAAACGTAAAAATTACCCACATTGTCCTCACATTCACACTAATCAAATAAAATCAATAATACTTACAAAATAAATGTTCATAAAAATCATTAAATGTCACACATAATAAAAAATAAGAATAAAAAAAGTAAATAAGTATTCAGTTCATAAGTTTACTTACCATTGTGTGAATTTAAATAACATAATAATAGTAACCGACCGGATGCAGCTGAATACGAACATTTTACATGGAACGACTGCCTATCTGACCTCCACAACCCAGTTAGTACTGGGTACAATAAAGTATATTTTATTTATCTATCCATCAGTAAATTGTTGGTGAAACATAAATTTCAAGTGAAACGTTCGTTCAGTATAAATCCTGTCTATCGAATAACTAATCCGGGACAACGCAATATAGCTTGTTGTGGTAAATAACGGAGATTAAGCCCTTTTCAAAATGGGGACGGAGCGGAAGTGAGGCCTGCCTACTGTTAATACCCCAGTTACTCTAACTGATGATATTGGGATAAAATAATATGGGATGCTTAGTGTAATGACTGTATAAAAGCAAATATGTACTACAGCGACTGCCCCGTGAGTCTAATAGTCGTAAGCGTGACTGTTGAGCATGTGGTCCTCGATTCGATGTCTAGGTCGGGCAAAGTGCTTTTGCAATGTCCATCACGAGCTGAAAATACAAAATTTTCGAAATTTGTATGTTTTATTTCTTTCTAATAATCTACTAGGTATACCTCTGCCTAACCTTTGGGGATTACAGGCGTGATGTTAAGGCGCTCCCTCACCGGAGCATTTACCTTTACCTATAAAAATCCAAAATTCCATTTTGTATAGAAAGAAAATGATTGTTACTAATTGTATGATTACAGATTGGCCATTGTAATGCTCGGTTCTCCTCACTCACTTATCCAATGCTCGAATCTGAACTGTTACATTACAGCCGAATGCTCTCAGTTGGGGAGCACTTTTATCTATGTATACCTACCACAGGAGGTTGATAAAAGTTACTTAATCCGTGCTTTAGCTACGTACCCATTGAGAGGTGCCGTGCAACCGTACTAGCGCGACTGCGTAGCGAAGTAGCGAGTTGCCTTGATACTAGCGAAGTGATATAAACGGTTTTACAATTTTCGCAGCAGGCTGCACTGAGCGCTTAGTGCCTTTGCTAGTCACCTACCAGCAATGTGCCCACTGTGTATCCAGTATTAGTTACTAGAAGAACACCAATGTAATGAACTAAAAAAGAGAAAAGTACTTGGCAGAATATGCACTTCATTACACCTACTCCTTATATCTTAAAAAAAATATCAATTGATCAGAAAATAAAGAAAAAAAAAACAGAAGATGAGTACTTTAAATAATATTTTATCTCAACCAATTTACAAGAACTCAATCTTCTCGAAATCAAATAAATTAGGTATCGAATACGATTAGTTCCGAAACATTGAATATAATTCCGCTTTCTTATCAATGGCAATTACGAAGAAAATATTATTAAGGTTCCTGCAATCTGATTGACTGATCAGTGAAGAGCAGCCCTTTACTTAAATTAAATCTGAACAATAAATTATATGTGTACTAGCAACCTGTCCCTGCTTCCCGTGTTTTGTATGACTCGACAATACATTTGTGCTATTTATCTAAATACAAATGTTTTCTTTAAACCATTAAAAAAAACAATGATATTCAAAATCACGTTACAATCTGTTCTGCTGTCAAGAAGAACTAAACGTTCTATCTGTTCAGATTATTATTCAATCTAATTAATAGAGGACTTTAATCATTCACATTTATGATAATATTTTCTATTTTGCCATCTGTGAGATGTTATAACAATCATTACAGACTGCCAGTATCGATTTGATAGAAGAGACTAGCGCCATCTATTGGCTTCGTTCTATTTATTACACTGCGGAACAAAAAAAATAAAAAAATCTGCGGCACTTAATTTGTTAATGGTTTTTGTAAACACTTGTATTAGACATACTAAGTATGTATTTACTTTTTTTAGATTGATTCTGGTTCTTGAGATAAACGAAAGACAAGAAATAAACGAACAAATGACAACTACCCTCCTAAAATGAAATATATTTGTCTACACACTACTAAGTTCTATGATTATTCTTACGTATTTAATTACAACAATTCTACTAATCAATTATTAGACCCTGAAATTATCAGTTCCTGTCTTATTTCAAGTTTATAAGTGCTTTTTGTCTGGAAGAATATGAGTTCTTTACGAAAACCTTGTGTAAATAACCCCAACAGTTTTTGTTATATATGTGGAAAATTTTATACACAAAAACAAAGAAAAAAGATCACTGAATTTGTGATAAAAACCTACGAAGCATGCTTTGGGATAAAACTCGCCCAAAAGAATAAATATTGGGTGCCTAATATCGTATGTAAGTCTTGTGTAGAATCTTTGAGATACTGGAGTCAAGGAGGACGTAAAGGGCTTAAATTAAGAGTGCCGATGATATGGTCTGAGCCTACTAATCACGTCAATGATTGTTACTTTTGTACAGTGAATGTAAAAGGTATCAACCGGTATAAAAATTGCACTTGGGTTTATCCTAATGTAGAATCGGCTAAACCCCCAGTACTGCACAGTGATGATTTGCCGATTCCAGTGTTCTCAGGCCCATCTACTTCAAACTATGATGATATTGAAATGTTAGAGGGATCAGACAATCAGAAGAGCAGCAGTGAAAGTGAGTTCGAAGAAAGTAGTTCTACTAAACTGGGATTTCCTCCTCCTTGGTCCTTAATAAGGGATTGTCCTGAGCAAAATCATAATAGAAAACCGTACAGAAAAAGTTTTTTGTAATATTTTTTAATATTTAATGAACAGAACAATATATATCTTCATTTTTTATATATTTTTATTAAGGTTCTTTATTAACATATTTATTCCATTAATCTTGGTATTTTTCTTTAGATTTTTCCTTTGAAATAGCTAATAGTCTTTATCTCAAAAACAAGAGCCAATTTGACAAATCTAATATTTTTCTAGTATTCAACACACAAGTCTAATACATAATTGACTTTAATCTACTATGCCGCAAAATGACTGTTCCCCAGTGTTATTAAACAAACCTCAAATTGGCCAACTTAATAACAAAAGGACAGTATTTTATATTTGAGACTTCTGGAACCAACCACTCAAAATGGCCAAGATGATCAAATCTATTTTGAAACGGTTTTAAAGACTTATCCCCCAGGATCTAACATACATACATATAGAACGGTATTCCACAGGAGTGACATAACACGACTGTAAAATAAATCTACAGGTGATTGGATTTTGACCTTTTTGGATTCAATTACTTTTTCCAATTGAAAAAACGAGTATTGATGGTTTTAGGGCTCATCTGAAAACGTGACGTTACATCTGAGCGTGATTTATATTTCCGTATTTGTAACAACAGGGTAAGTTTCTTATTTTGTAGGTACAACAATAGAAATGGCAGTTTCTGGCAGGAAAACATTCCACCAAAATTGTCCTTACATTTAAAGTAGCAGTAGAATACTAAAACCTACTTGCAGCATAACAAGAATCTGAGCAATCTACTCGCAGAGAACGCTGCAGTGCGCCTTTTACTGAAATAGCACATTTCCTACTGCAATTTTGGACCGAAAACATAGTCAAATAAAAATGAGATCATAAAAGGAGGCTGTATATACATACCTACATATGTATACCGCAATGAGCACCGCAACCACATTGTATGCGGCAGCAATAAATGAAACCGCATTCGAGTATTCCATACAAAAACGGGAAGCATTTTGCGGGGCTGTGTGTTTTGTTTTATTGCAAATGAGGCTTTTTTATTATTGGTAATTGCCTGATTTAAGTAGGCTCCCATGCGGAATTGCAGATAGAATAGTCTCATACAAATTACAAGTATCAATACAAAGTAGACGTGATACGTGACACGGGGTAATGTTTACTTGGATTCTCTACTCCGTAGTCTCTTGCTGCGCCCACTTTCATACAAATCTGAGGCCCTAGTAAGAGTTTTGACGTGTTTCGTAACGTAAATATGTCAACTTTAAAACTAAAAATATTCGTTTCACATATTTTCATAATTTTAAGAATTAATAAACATCTATGGATGATCGATACTGATCATCCATAGATGTTTATTAATTCTTAAATTGTTTGCAACAAGCACAATCAGTATTGTGCTTGTTGCAAACAATTTAACTAAAGTGCTTTCCATTCAAAAATCTACCTTTTTACGTTTCGAAAACGTCAAAACTCGTGCTAGGGCTTCTGGTCATAATACTAATCATATATATCTGGTCATAATAGTACTGTGACGAAATAACGACTGGCTAATATTACCAACTCAAAACGTGTTAGTCCCCACACATTATCCCAAGTTAATAAAAGCTAAGTAATGAATTTCGAGACAGACGAGAAAAGTCACGTACAAGATATTTGGGTCAAGGCGTCCGTAGCCGATATTATACTGAATATTTTAATGATAAATATTCCCCTTATATTATGTTTAAGAATGAAAGCTAATCGTATGAGATACCTTTTGGCCGCGTCCAGGACCATTTTAGTTTAAGTAAATCTTTATTTTTTGTTGTTATCTTTTATTTAATTTTGTTTTATTGTTTTGTCCTGCAAATAGATACTTTTCTTTCTGTCTTTTGTATTATTAATTCTGTCTCCAAACGTTGTGATATTCATTCATAGGTACATTTTTGTTTTTCATCCTTTTTGCGGATTTCAGCAATAAAACTGAACACCATCAGCATTTCTCTACCTGTCTGTGTCATTATTCCATAGCAATTATTTGATTGAGGAGAGCTCTTGAACGCGGTTTAAATTTTCTGATCGTGCTTACTTTTATTGGTGAAGTTTACCCATGATGAGTGGCATCTCAATTTGAGCATGCAAAAGAAGGCTAGCAGTGGCCAATTTGGAAATCTAATCAACCTGAGCCCGCAGTCACTCAGGTTGGTCGCTGCAAGTCCAATCAGGCCAGAGGCGGTATCATTATCAACCCATACCAAATACTGTAGATAATTGAGGACCCCCTATATCTTCTCCCATGCCCCTCGTGCACAACCACTTGCACCCTCCAGGACTTTATGAATCAAATGACAGTGCTGTCTAAGGCTCTACAAAATATGAGTCATAGACACAAAAAGTAAATAATTCAAGCCTATATGGAGATATACCTACACCAGTTCAAATTGACTAGGTGCGTGTACAAACGCGAACGAAACTCTTTCGTCAGTCAAAAGGATGTGCTTAAACTGATAGTGGTATTTTAATAGTGTACTCGTAATAGTCAATATCTTCGTAAACTTTTATAAGAAGGAAAAATACTGTTTTAAGCTTTCACGGTTTATAACTAAATTTTCACTGTTACTTACAGATATCTTCGGATTATCGGATTTCGGATATCTTCCGAGATCATGGCGCTTGTAACAGCTTCGAAATATCGGGAGCTCAAAATAGACAACAGAAAGACTCACGGAAGATATCCCGTAAGTAACAGTAAAAGTTTACTATAAAATATTTCAATAATACTGTTACTGATAGTTGTAAATAAACGAGGGAATAGTCTTGAAACTTAAAATCTTCCGAAGTAAATCCCAATCCCTTAACCACCCCTTTCTAACGGAATTAGGAAATTCCCAATAAATCGTCCAAATAATACGATAGATTTACTAAAGGAAACTGACGTTATCAATTAATCAAATGCTTCGTTAAACAGAACATTGAAATAGCTAGGATTACAATGTCAAAGCGACTTCGGGAACCCCTAAATACGGCGAAACTCTTCGATGCCGCGACCCTCCCTAGGACCCAGATTGATGAATAGTTCAGCTGAAGTAAGCACGCTAATAATTCAGATCGTCGGAAAAGAGCCGACTTCTAACCGATTTCCAAAAAGGAGGTCATACGAAATGTTTCTTGTACTACTAAATCTATCATTTTTAATCTACTTCAAAGGAGGTGGATATTAAAAACATTTCTTTACAAATAATACAAACGAAATAACTGTACAAGCTACAGTTACTTTGTTTTTTTGTTTGTTACGGAAATTAAAGAAAACAAAGATACCGACTTCCGACTTGGTAGAGTTTAGAAGTTTTTTTGGAACTCGGTTGTGATTTGTATTAAAAGTTTTAAGTCTTACGCTTCTCTTGGACTAGGTATACTATTTATTTGAATCGCCAGCTTCTGTTTTACATAAGGAGGGGGCCTTTGAATATCGTCAATAACCTAACCGTGTAGTTTCAGCCAAGGTAATTTATCTTCCCTCCCAAAACGACAACTACTTTCAAAAGACTATCTTTGTCAGAATGACGAAGCGTTCTCAGTAGTATAAAAGGTGCTTCGCCATTTTCCCTGTCGGCTAGACTTCATTCATTTCCTAGGGTGCTTTTAGAAAATAAAAACCAATGTGAGATGGATTTATGAAGGGGATGGAATAATATATTATTCTCATTAGTTTCTACTTACAAAAATAAAGAGAATTTATTGACTAAAAAAAAACCGTTTTAATCAAACTTAATAAACATAATAGCGGAGTTATTTGTAACAAAATATAAAACATATATCACGTAGCTTTAAAGTTTAGTTCCTTAAGGTGGCTCGCCAGGGGAGCCCGCGAAATTCAAATTTTCGTTACGTTTTTTTGCAATTTACAGGTCATCAGCCTGTATGTATGATAAACAAAATATGATTCGCGACCGTAAAGTAGTTACAGAATTAAGTTTATCTAAGTTCATTTAATCCCATTGAATGACCTTTTCATGAAATCGTTGATATGAATGGGATTAAATGAAATTAGAGGGTTGTATTGATAATTTTAATTATTTATTTAAACTTCATGTACAATAGTGGTACATAGGCGGACTTAATGCCACAAGGCATTCTCTACCAGTCAACCTTTGGGTTAAATTGGACAAAAATTGTGATAGGGTACAAAAAAATAAAATAAAAATACTACCTACTTGTTTTCAAAAATGTAGGTATATACTTATATAGATACTAATACACATATACAATTATTATAATTATACTGTCTTCAACATAGTCCAAGATGAAAAAATACGTAATTCATAAATAAAAATGCGCGTGAATACCAAATGAAAAAAATTAAAATCATCCGTAATGACGAAAAAATAGAACCTCCTTTTTTGAAGACAATTAAAAATATAAAAGACCAATTTCATTCATGAAAACGTTTGCTAAATTTATTTTCAGTGGTTTGATAAGGCAATGCCATATAGTTTAGCTATCCATAACGCGTAAATAGGTACGTGACTTATTCGCAGACTGCAGAATTACGTCAAAATAAAGTTAGAACTAAAATCACGCAAATTTTGGATGGGATTAATTTTGAAACATTGGCCGGCCATTGTCTTCTATAACTTAAAGATAGCACAATATAATGATTAAATAATTCGAGACGTTATTGCATTTAATTAGATCCACTTTTACAACAAATCATTATATCATTTGACTCTGTTAATCTTTTAAAGATGACAAGCACCAAAATTATGTTTTAAATAAGCTTAGCTTTGAGCCGTACGCAATTTACTGGTTTGTAGCGTAAGCGAGCCATAATTTAGATTAATTCTATTTTATTTTTCAGATTTAACAAAACTTCACTACCTTTCAAAATATCGTGATGTTATTAACGAAACTAATTTATTCAACTTTTTTCGTAATCAAAACTTTTACATAGTCAATATTAATACACTCAAATTCCCAAACACGTAATAATCAAAAGATTATACAAACTTTCGGAAACTTTTACTGGAAAGTTTAACTTGATGCATGTCAAATGGAATGAAAAAGTTAAATTGTACTATGGCAATCGGAATGGGTCACGAAATGTGGGATTGGCTATATAATCCAAAAATAATGAACTATTAATTCTGTTGTTATGAGGTATTTATCTACTAGACAATAATCACAATTAAATAACAACCTTTCGTCCGGATAGTTGGCGGAAAAGTCACTATTAGCCCCCACATTGAAGTGTGAAAGAAATATAATATATTACGATCATTATTCCTTTTAATACATAAACTTCCTTTTAGTCTTCTTATTATGGCCAAAACGACGAAGCTTTGAGGTTAGATGGTACTGCCCACGATGGCTACGAGATAGCTGAGGTAATGACGTCATTGCTACGCCGGCTAAGCTGCCGTAGCACCTCTGCTACGGTTGTCACTGATTTTGTCTTGCCCAACATTTTAACCCCCGACGCAAAAACGTCGGGGTTTTATAAGTTTGACGTACCTGTCTGTGTGTGTGTCTGTCTGTGGCATCGTAGCTCCCGAACGCATGAACCGATTTTGGTTTAGTTTTTTTTGTTTGGAAGGTGAATTAGTCGGGGGTTTTTTTAGCTATGATTGATGGAAATCGGTCCAAGATGGCCGCCACCACAAAATGGCAAATAACTTTTTTTAACTAGTTTTTTGGCTTTTTACGACTTTTTACCGTCGGGGATTTTTAAATTTTAATATTAGCCGGTTAGTGAGAAAGAGAATCATCACCATCATCTGCCTAGCCACTGCCCAACTATGTTGGGGTCGCCCTCAAGTCTAGCCAGATTCATCTAAATATCAGTATTTTACATAGAGCGATTGAATAACACAAAAGAGTCAATCAATAATATTTAGGTGTTTGTCAATCGGGATCAACGACAGCAGTTTTGTGTTAAGAGTTGTTTTAATTGGAAAAAACGCTATTCACCTAAATGTAGTCTAGAAATCTTGTATAAAACGTGCTAATGGAAAGCTAAGGTCGGCGTGGGTTCAGGCTTCAGATGTTTTGCGATATAATGAATGTTTTGTGTTCAGGCTGTGGATTAAAACGATTAATCAACCCAATGATTCGACACTTCTCTCTGATTGCGACCAGTGCGTGTGGTTTAAGAGATTCGGATACTAGGTTAACCAAGTAATGCAGGACACCTTATTTAGACCTTATTTTTCTGGTGCCAAGTGATGTTCCCAGTTTCCAATGAGGACGTTGAGACGTTTGGGAGAGCAGAGAGAAGTAAGCAAGCAAAATAATAATAAGTACAGAGGACACGAACTGCTAAGATTTGAATCTTTTGAATAAAAAAATAAAAATTTGAAGATTTTGCATTAGCCTAAAAGATTTTTATTCAGACTCAGAATAAGAGCATAAAAATGCAATCTCATATTAATCTCAATATTTTTCTATACCTGTTTACACTGAAATAATTTGGTAGAGTGGAGGTAGAATGTGCTTTCGCTCGTTCGGTCTAGACCGACCCTGTGGTGTTAATATTGGTTTCGGCGACAGTTGCTTAACTTTGTTCCTAGCAAAATCATCTTTCATGATAACAGCCAGCAACTCACTGCTGAGTATAATTATGAATCCTTCCTATCGTGCTATGCTTCTTTAGACTGTGTGTGTCAACTAGGTGTTTCCCACAATCTGCTGGCGTTGGCCCCTATCTGTTGGCTTTGACGAATTACTTCACTTTCTTGAATGCCAATGAAATGTGGGGGGCATTTGTGCTGCCTCAGTTGAATGACTTCAGGAATATTAAAAAAAAATGTCGCTCCATGATTTTCACTGTGCGGTGTCCCTAATACACGAAACGCGGAGTAATTAATTATACGCTTCGCTTTTCGCTAATGTTCTCAGATGTTTTAGGAAAATTCTATTCAAATTATGTTTGCGAACTTAAACATGCTGTTAAAAAAATTAAGACATGTATTTTGTAAATCGTCTCATACGTTTTGAGGTTTCATGTAGGTCATCCAACGTACAGCATCACCAAAAAAGTTTAAGTAGTTGTAGGTAGTGCAGTGTTTCCCTGCATGAAAGCCTCTGTGCTTGGAACTTTTCACTTCTTCGGTGGCTTGCAATTGAATGTCTTCTCAAAAAAAGTCAAATTTAAAATTTAAATGAAGGAATGAAAAAATTAGTAATTTTTTTTATACGGATTTGACAGTCGCGTTTACAGAGCCATTGGAATGAGTCATTGCTAAAATTATATGGTGAAATAAATCATTTTTAACTAATATGATTTAAATATAAGTCTGTGCTAGTTTCCGGCAAGTGCCGTGGTGATGAAGTGGTTGTTTTTTGCTTTTATGCCATAAATGGTCTCGATTTAATCTCGTAATTAGTAATCTGTAAAAAAAAATATTTAGATTGTAAGTCTAAAAACACTGTGGACGAATTAGGGAGTTGATTCGGTTATTAAATACATATTTCCAAGGACAATGCATGATTGATACACCACTACGAGACTCAATAAATAGGTGGATTAATAAAAAATCGTATTAAAATAATATCAAAATTAAATTGTTAAAGCGCTATGCATCCACATTTGTGCAGACCGACAGTCTGTGGAATTCACTGCCGGCTTCTCTGTTTCCCGATCATTATAATCTAGATCACTTCAAGTAAAAAGGTTTCTTCTAGGCAAGCCTGCTTCACCCCAGGCCGTGTCATCGCTTCACATCTTCTTACCTACAGTCGTAAGTAATGGAAACAATATACATAATTGTATTGAGGACAAACTTAATAATAAAACAAAACGTTCGCTAAGTTTGTTCCGGTTGAAATTGCACATTTGTATGATACAATACAAAGTTTTAAATTGTACTCGATCTGAGTGTACTTTAAACAAGCTTTCAAGCTCGGTTGCCGCTTGAAAAGGCACTTCTAGAATACCTTTTTGTTAGACTATTGTTTTTAAGAACAATAATGTTAAAATGTATTAAACAAAAAAAAATGCTTTAAAACACCCAACCCAGTATATATACGGATATAGGACCGCACAGGAAGGGACAGGACACAACAGTCGTTATAAATAGCAGATTTCAGCCATATTTTACCATTCAAACATTCAAACATTATTTATGACACATGTAGTTACATTTTAGAGACCAGATTCAATTAATAAATTATCATATATTATTTCTTTTATTTATTTTTCTTTCTTATTTTTTACCTTTTTAAATATACACATTCAAAAAAATAAAAAATTTAAAATGTAAAAAACTTACGGCTCGTCTTGGCTTCGCACGGGTATTAAACAAAAGTAAGTTCAAAAATTATAAATTTTAACACATAGACACCCTTCTTTTTGCGCCGGGTTACTAAAAAAAGAGTACATTATAAAGAATGTTTGGAATTATTAGATTTTTTATTTGTATTATTTATATTCGATTATTTTATTTTTATTTCTTAACATTGACTCTCCCGTACCTCAATGACGCCTACATCGCATAGTAAGCCGAGCGGAGTGAGCGGCGACCACGCGACTTTTTTCTAATACTTACATTTTTGAACTCGTGATATCTTTCGAATGGAGTGTCCGTGTCCTGTGTTTCGAATAATTCAAAAAGTTATATAAAGGTATTGAAGCAGTCTTAAGTATGAAGTAATTTATTTTGATAAGAATTACTACCAAGGTACAAATAAAGAGCCTTTTCTAGCGGCGGCATTTCAATAATTTTTTTTTTAAATAAAAGAACAATTATTGTGACACATAAAAGTTAGACATATGTTGTCGCGACACTTTTTGTAGATAATGATGTGTTCTGCAAAGTCGTAGTACATTATTTTGTTACATCATCATCATAGTTTAGCAGTGGACGTAAGGTATTTTGTAGGTCTTGTTTTACACCTTGTTTCGCTCCCATTTAAACCGATATTTAATAGTCACAATTAGTTAGTATTTATACGGATTTTTGTTTGTTATTTGATCTTTGTTAGTCTTATATGTTTTGTTTTCAATTTTTATTTTCTATTTTATTTCTATTTTTAATTTTATATAACTTTATGATGCTTTATTGAGCTTATGAGAATGTTGTGTACACTTGTAATTGGTACCTACAAAACCTTATCCTATACATTTTTATTCTTTAATGTTTGATGTATGTACTGTTGGCGTACCTATTTTAAATAAATAAATAAACTTGTCAAGGTCCTCTAATTCGTCTACGGTAGTCAATCGATAAATCTTGCCAACACTACAACGCATTTTCTAAAGGCCGCGTCTGCACATCACAAACTACGTCACAATTGTTCCACTTCGACGGCCTTATTCCTAATCTTCGATAGTCTTGTTAAACTAGATCAAACTAACACGCCGTTTTTTGCGAGGAACAAAACGCTAAGGTATTTGATCTTAACAGAAGAAAAGGCTGTTTGCATACCTAATTTGCGTGGGCCAACCAGAAATGAGAGCACGTACAAAACGCGATGGAAAAATATTCGCAAATTGAATAAACAATACGAAGGTCGATTCCCTTTGCACAGGATCAAGTGGAAATATTTGATGGATTCGACTTTTTAATTGAGTTATTTACTTTTTATGCGGTCAGCACTGAGGCATTCGTACGCATTCGTACATAGCAAAACATGACGCTTGCATTCTGCCGAGGTATAAAATATGCATAGGTAGAAAAAAAGAAACACATTTCGAGAGTTATGCAATAGGAGACATTATCATACTCGTATGATAGCCTGATATAAAACAAAATGTATAAAAGTAATTGTTCCAGGTGTAAAATGGAGGAGCTCGTGGCTACATAATAACAGCCAATCGGGTCGATCTTCTGGATAAGTTGCTTGCCGAGATTAGCCCGTAGATGCATGACCACCCATTACATACCGACATTCTTCCGTGCCTCGGAAAGCACGTCAAACCGTTGGTCCCGGCTGTAATTTGTAGATCTTTGGCAGTCGTTACAGTTGCCAAAAAGTCCGACAGCCAGTCTTACCAAGGGGTATCGTATTACCCAGTACTTACTGGGTTGTGGAGGTTAAATAGGCAGTGGTCCATGAAAAATTTAATTGTTATTTTTAATTCTAGTTTTGCACTTAAGCGGTTCCTAATTCCTGTGCTTAGTATAAAACAATCTAAAAATTTTAACAAATTGTACCTTGAATTGCTAAATACTTCATAACTATTTCAAATTATTCCTGTACTTATAATTTGCACACCTTACTGACCACTCATGTTGGTGATGCAAATGTTTTTCATTTCATTTGTCCTAATATAAATTTTCTACAAACTATTCTCAATACCTTTGGTTTAATAATGAGGGTGGGCGCTGATACCTATAATTACAAGATATTAAGTTAGCTTAGCTTAGGTATTGGCTGCAACTATAACATTAAACTGTATTAACCTTAAGACCTATTTTTATTGTAAATCAAATTTTATTGTTACTTGAAGGTGCAAATGAACGATTTTTTTTATATTGGTATTCAGCTGCATCTGGTTAGACTGGAAACCGGCCTCAACATGGGTAGGAAAAAGCTAGGCTGATGATAACGATGTTCCTGATATAATATCCAATTACATTGCCCGACCTGGAAACTTAATCTAGTACCTAATGCTCAGCAGAACCGCAGGAAATCATTAAACCAACAACGAGGCAATATTTTCGAATGAAAAGGTGACACATTAAATTAATGACTTCATAAATCATGAAAGTAACCCTGAAAATAAATACGTTTCCCAGCACATTCTCTATAATAACATTGTGGAATGTTTGTCAAAATTAAGCCGCAAAATTAACGTCACTCCCTAAAATGACACTTCGCGTTCTCACGTTGTTCAAGATAATAGGAAAGGCCTATAAAAGCAATTTACTTGCAAGTGGCTATGGAGGCATTTTCGCGTACTAACGGCAAAATTGCTTAGTGTATAGGCAAGAACGGACAACTATTTAACCGTTCAAGTGAATCGGTTACTTATAAGCAATAAAGCTCTATTCGAGTTGCAGCCAAACGCAAACCTATTTACTATTTAAAAAAAACTATCTTTTGCTTTTGCAGTAAACTGTCCAACTGACTATAAGAGTAGGGGAAGACCAAAGAAATCATGGATTAACTATGTGAAGGATGATATGGCTGAAAGGATTAATAACTGCTGAGGTGACGAATAATAGAGAAGTATGGAAAAAGAAGACATGCTGTGCCGGCCCCCAATAAATTAGAATAAGAGGCCGGAGAATTATGATGAACTGTCCAAGTCTAAAATCGTATGACACTTTACTGTTTGGCCAAGTAAAATTGGTATTGACCTGCGATAATAGTGCAAAATAAACCCTGTGATTATTATGTGTTTGTTAAAGATCTACTCACACCAAATTCGCAAAAAAAACACTCTTGGCGGTGCTTTGTTGATTTACTTGATCTTGACTTTATTTGAACGTGTGCAATGTTTATAATTTTGTGTATGACTGTTCTTACTGTGTTGTAATGCAATGCAAACTCTAGGAATAGTTCAAACGATGGTAAAAACATCAACCAGTGATCAAAGTGGCCTCTGGTCTGACAGCTAGTCGTGTCTAAAAGTTCAATAATGCATCGACAATCTTGCCATAGTGCGTTGTGGTGCTTTCGACGTTTGAAGGACAATATCAGGACTGTTGGTAAACCTTTGTAAAATTTTATTTGGAAATTTTATTTTAAAAAGAATATGGCCGCGTTAGTTTCGACTATGGCCACGCGACAAAATAACCATGACACACTCTAGATACTTTAATACATCTAAAAACCATTCACCATTCTAAGCTGGCTACATACTTATCTATCTCTTTTGTCGGCAGTACTCTAAAGAGGTTGACGCCTTATAAAGAGATGACTCGCGGTTAAATATTAGCACAAAGGCGATGCCGATGGCTCTTCGTCCGCCGCAGTTTGCTCACAGCTTAGGTACTTCGATTCGAGAAGAAACGTTCGCAAACAATGAACCATGGGGATTGTATGCGGTCGTTGGCATACTGCTCATAAGAACACCAATTGTTTTTTGATATTTTTGGAAAGATTGCCAGTTCGATTGTTTTGTTTTAGATTTATTTGTTAGATGAAAAAGGATTTCTTTTTTAATGGTATCCATGCAGGTCATCGAACCTCCAGGACATCGAACCTCCAGGACTTGAATGGGGCAAACCATAGAGTTCTTCAGGACGCTGAATACTGGTTGGACAAAACTGAGTCAACGATTCGAGAAGAAGATAAAACTGCGAGATCAAGCTATGACTAACATCCGTATCTATAAACAAGTCAAAGGGTTTTCTTAAGTAAAAGTAATAATTATTATTAGTTAATTATTTATTAGGTAATTTTATTATTTAATATACGATTTTAATTCTGTAGTATAGTAATTGCTTGAAGTTTGAACTGTCAAAAGTGAGAATTCTTAGCTTTGCTTTCTTAACGGTTCTTACTTGGTTCAAATTCTTGTATATTGCATGGAAATTGTTGCATAAGTATTTACTTAAACTCAAGTAATTACTGTAACTTGACTACAGATACTGGTGTTAATCTTGGATGCGTGATCAATTATGACCATTTCATTCGTCTTGCTGTTGAAAGAACAGTATGATGCATGTTAAAGACGGTGATGCTTGCATAACTCTTGGTAACCAAGAAATGCCTGTTTGGTTTTTAATATCTGCATGCAAAGGAATCTCTATGTGAATAGTAAACTACGAATTTGCTTTTTTTTATCCAGCTTAAGCTTTGTAGGAAAATGACTAACAGTGTAGAGTGAGCAATTAATCTTAAGATACAGCAACATGATACAGCAAAGATGGTAAGTTGCAACACGCTAACACACGATACTGCTGACTTTAGAACAGGGGTTGAGCTTAAATAGTTATGTTCGCACGTGGTCCTTATCTATCACTCCTGATACACTTTACACTAAGAGCTGATATGCTTTCTGGACAATACAAAGAGTAACGTCCAGTTGAACACGAAATAACTTTTTTTTAAGTGCATTGAAGTGGCTGCTTTATAGGTCTATAGAAGTTGCATCATTGAACTGTTGTGGATGAGGAGGAAATGAGATCCCTCCCTTTGGACCCGACCTGTTGTACTTCCCATTCATTGCAAGAGAATAACAACGTTCGTCCGAACTTGAACTTCCATTAGACGTTTACGACCATCAGCATCTTCCTGGCCTTGTCCCATGTTACTTGTGGTCAGGCGGTCGGTTTTTTCTTCATTTCTCCCACGTCAATCGGCTTGCTATCATTTGCTCCTATTTCTAGACGTTAACGAGCAGTAGACGCTAAACATACCTAATGCACAACAACGAACTTGGCAAGCTCTTATTTGTTACTAGCCGTGAGCCGCGACTTCGTTCGCATGGAATTTGTGATGTGTGCGAAAAAAAAAAGTATCCTATGCGCTATTTCAGTCTATAATCTGTCTCTGTGTCATTTCATCTAGATCCGTTCAGCAGTTCTGACGTGATTGAGTAACAAACATCCATCCGTCCAAACTTTCGCATTTATAATGTCATGTACTAAGTATTAAGCAATATAGATTGTTGATTGAGTGCGATGATATTATTTATTTCCACTTACTTAAGAGTTTGGACTACCCAATGACCTGTGTTTAACAAATTAGGGCCTCTAATAAGTATCCTGTTTGTATCCGTTTATGAACTAAACGCATGTGAAACGTTACGTTAACGCATATTAGCGCGTTAAACAGAGTGTTAATGATATGGTTGATGACTAATGACGTATTGGTTTAATCCATGGTTGGATCACTTTGACGTGTCTGAGGCCTTCCACGTATCAATTATCAAGATGCGTTTATGGGTACGTGACTGTGGTATTTCCAAATGATCACTCTGTAATGAGGTGTTCTGAATTTCATTATCATAGTAGGTACCAATCACCGCGCCGCGCTTGCCTGGGCTTGTCCGTGGATGGGTGACCACCCATTACATACCGAGTTTCCTCCGTGCCTCGAAAAGCACGTTAAGCCGTTGGTACCGGCTGTCATTTGTAAATCTTTGACAGTCGTTACAGATAGTCAGTAGCCCGAAAGTCTGACAACCAGTCTTATCAAGGGGTATCGTATTACCCAGTACGAACTAGGTTGTGGAGGTCAGATAGGCAGTCGCTCCATGTAAAATACTGGTATTCAGCTGCATCCGGTTAGACTGGAAGCCGACCCCAACATAGTTGGGAAAAGGTTAGGTAGATGATGAGTAGTTACCAATTGACAGGTTGTATGACAGCTGATGGAGGGGAGTAAAAGATTATTTCGTGTTGTGCTCAAGTACCTATTATGGGACAAGGACCAGGAAATGTTGACAAGTAGGAATTAAATGATAAGTATTGAATGATGAGCAAAAGTCTAAAGATTGTACTTCGCTTCTTTTTTTTTAAACGTTGCCCCATACTAGAGATTTCTATTGTATCGTGGGTGCGTTTACAGACATTTAAACTCACGTAAACAAACAGCCAGAGCCGGAACAACTATATCTGTAGGCCATAGAAATATTTGTTCCTTGCGGGGATCGGACCCACGACCCGCAACGCAGCAGTTAATCCCTCATCCACTGCGCCAACCGTTTAGTTGTTTTAGTTTTATGTGTAGTGACTACTTGGCTAAAAATTAATCTTATTTATCATTGAAAGCAAAAAAAAACCTTGAAAGAAAATAGTCTGATACACGTAGACGATGATTCCGTTTCTAATTATTCACTCAAATAAATGTAATTTAGAGCTGAGGGGCCAACAATATATGGGGAAAACAATTTAATAATTTATCACAATACATGGAAGGCGTTGTAAACCTTTTATTAAAATAAAACCATTCAATTTTTGTTTACCGACTGAATAAAATAATAAAGTAGGTGAACGCCCACGGCAACTTAGCGCCGAAACCTGAGGTGTGAAAGCTTTGAATTTCAAACCTACGCCTAAAATCTATACCGCCTGTTTACTTTAATAAAAATATTTTATGTGTTTCCTTTCAAACGGGATTATAAGAAACATGTTAACAAGAAAGAAGAAGAATAAAAAGATGGCGGCGTTAGTTTTGACGAATCATTCCCTCTAGTCGACTCTCTTTGATCTTTGTCATTGTCTTTTGTTTCACTTCGACGTGGCTGTCACTGAGTACAGTCACATTAAAAACGAAATACGAGTACGGCTGTGCTTTTAATTAATAAAGTATGATGATGAATGATTCGTTCTGACTATATCGTTATGTACCCAAATAAGCATGCAGCTCATGCAGTTTTAAGCTTTCACGGTTTATAAATAAACATACAAAAAAAAAAAACAGAAATATTGGGAGCTCACAATAAATAAAAATCACGGAACATATCGGGTAAGTGACAGCAGAAGCATTAGCGTATAATGTAACAATGTATAGGCATGAAAAACATGGTGTAAAGTTCCTCACCCTCCATAGAAAAAGGAGGATCCTCCCACGCGCCGGCTCTGGTGGGCTACAGACTGCCCGCCGGTAGTCGTCAGGTTCTTGTACTTATATATGCTAATCTCCGGATAACTCCCCTTGTGCGATGCAGGATTTTTTAGTTCGTAAATTGCTCGATGGACAGTCACTACAGATGCAAAAACAGTTCATGGCTCCTTGTCTGATGTGATGTCCAGTTCACTTCGCCATTTTATTTTGGACATTTCACAAAATCGTTTAGTCACGAGTTGTTTTAAGGCTTTGGTTTTGCTCATAGCACCTGTGACAGAATGCTTCTAATATTAGGCAAAAACATAACTCTACTAATATTATATCATGTTGAGGACTATCAATGAAACTTACCTTATTAGGTCAGAGATATTAAGACTGTCAATCAAAGGAAACTTGGGGTAATATCTGTTCAGAATCAGCAGCGTGGGTTTCTATGAGATTACATTATATCTATATTTAGAACGGGCCTATCTATTTGATAATATACAGCTAAGTAGATAGAAATCAATAACACAGATAGTATGGCGTATTACTTTATTTTGAAAAGGGGAAACTGTCCTTTGATTCCGGCTTCAAGTAGGACGAGTTTCCGCATAATGTCCTTACCGCTGTCCGGCTGTCCGAAAAACAAGTTTACGCAAACAAATCACACACAAAGCTTTTGACTTATTCACGATTTAAAACTAATCCCGATATCATAAACACTAAAAACGGGATATTTACCATGTTTACTATTCATAATTTTGTTGGAGTTAATGATAGCGTTAGTGAACATGTCAGTTTAATAAAAAAGTTATTACAAAAACAAAAAACCCGACTGCGGTAAAAACTTAAGTTAAAAAAAAAAACACTAAAAAGCTAAGAACAAGCACATTTTAAATTTAAAAAAGTTGGAAGCAGGCGGGAGCCATTCCATTTTTATATTTTCAAACTCAAATGGGTCCCGCCTGCTTCCAACTTTTTAATTTTTTTTAAAACCGTTCAGGCCGCAGAGCGTGCCAAACAATTATAAATACATACATATTTACATACATACTCTCGAAAAACATAACCCTCCTTCTGGCGCAGTCGGGTAATCCTGTTACTTGCTCCATCATCATCAGCCTATTTAGTTCCTACTTGTGTGACACACGCTCTAGAGAGGGAATATGCTTTAATCCACCTCGTAGGTCCAGTGCGGGTCGGTAGATGTCACGTCCTAAAATTTTTATTTCTAAGATATGTCGGTTTCCTTACGATGTTTTCCTTTCTGTTTTGAGAGCAGTCGCGATGAAATAAATTACACAAGGCAGTTCGCCTGCCCGGGTTCGAATCCACGATCAACAACTCCTTAGTCAGGGCCTGCACCATAGGCTGCACCATAAGAAACAATGCATGATTTGCGAAATACAATTTTTAACGGATTAATTATAAACTGAACCAGGCTTGTGGCTTACGTTTTCAGGTCATTTTATGAAATGAAAACACAGCTATAATCTATACTAATATTATAAATGCGAAAGTTTGGATCGATGGATGTTTGTTACGCAATCACGCCAGAACGGCTGAACGGATCTGGATGAAATTTGGCACAGAGATAGATTATAGTTTGGAATAGCCCATGGGTTTTTCATCCCGGTAGGGCGATCCCGTGGGTCGATTATCGATATCCACGCGGGCGAGGCCGCTGGCATAAGCTAGTTACTAAATAAACATTCCAGGACCTACTGGTAGAACATTAATACACTGGTCGCAGATGCAGGCACGGTTTATTCCAAACTTATCCTGAAAACTGTAAAGTCATACTGCATATTATTCCTTTTCCGAAACAATGTGTTTTTAACGAGTTTTCAATATCAGCTTGTTGCCAGAAACGAGAAACTCAGTCACGTTGTTTGCCTGTGCGCGATATAAAAGTTCCAAGTTTGCAGTTAAAAACTAAGTATGAAATTGGTATTTCAGTTTCTATGCGAAAGAATATTGAATTAGGTACTACACTTTGGAACAACACTTTTTGGGCTTGGCTGGGTTGAGAATTCTTGCCGGGTTCGTTTCATTTAGATATATGTACATGCGAAATATGAATACGGATTGAACGGCGATATACTGGTGACTATGTACTCCTAAGCAGTGATAGCCTAGTGGTGTGACCGTCGGACTGCCAACTCATAAGTCTCAAGTTCGAGCCCAAGACACACACCTCTGATTTTGCGGATTCACGTGCCTATTGTATCACTTGTATCACTTGCTTCGGCGAAGGAAAACATCGTGAGGAAACCAGCATGCCTGAGAAATATTTTTCGACGGCATGTAACGCCAAGTCAAAGACCCAACGGCAGCATAATAACTCTGACACCAGGTTAGGCACTAACCACACGAGAAAGTGAAGTATGTACTCCTGTCTACTTCATCAAGGAATAGAGGCATAATGTTATGTTTTGAACTCAAAAGCTTAAAATGTAACACCTACAGTGGCATCATAAGTAAAATTAATAATGAATTTGCTGTTATTATGAAAAATAACACTAAAAGGAATTTAGCTGACGAGATTTCCCTGCCTACGTATTTATTATAGCGGCCTTTCACAGCTAGCGGGAGCTTTAATGAAATAACGTTACGTGAAATACATTCATGAATAATAATTATGGTAGATAAATATTCCAGGATAGGCTGCGTTCAATATTTATGCTATGAGAGCTCGAAAACTAATATTTTGAAAAGAGCCTGAATTTATGTATTGAAGCCCATTAAGTCTGATAACGAATCTTGCCATGGATCTTACCAAAAGTTAGACAGTTGGCTTGTGGAAGTCAGATAGGCAGCTGCTTCCAAAACAAAACATTACATCACACCTGTAATCGCCGAAGGGTTAAGCAGAAAAAGTTTTCAGCTGCCTCCGGTTAGAGCTGGAGGCGTAGTTGGAAAAAAATAAGAATTAAATGCGTAAGGATTTTAGTATCAAAATGCGTTCATTGTGTTTCACATAGTGGGTATTTCCTATCAAACCGGTAGGAACGTACAGTTTGTGGACTAGCTTTGAACACATACATATATGTATGTACATCAGTACGTTATTTATCGGAATACGGACCCGCGTCTGCGGTTTCTCCATAGCGGTTTAATCGAACGTGAATAGGAGAAGGTGGAAGTGCACTATTAAAAGGAACAGTAACGAAGCTTAGTTACTCATAAATCCACCAAAATCATAGCACCAAAATGATAACAGTACAACTCGAGGTCGGGGATACAATTATCATAGATTTGCGAGCAACTGAACACCGTTAAATGTTTATAAACGATTCGATAGAGCGTGATGTTTGGAGAAACAAGACGATTATACAAGAACGTGATCTGAGAGTTATAGTTGTAATCGATTGAATGAATCGATGACGAAAGTCTTACGTATATAGGAACAATGGATAGAGTAAAAATAGCTCTTCTGACCGTTTTCAGGCACGGCTGCAAATCTCAGCGAGAAATTATAGTGCACATGTATGTGCGCACGGGTGCACTCCGGACAACCGGAGAGAGCTCAAGTTCCAGACCAACGCCCCTTGCTTTCCAAAGCACACGGGTGTCTTCCAAACTGTGGATCGTAAAGTTAAATCATCATTTGCCTAGCCTTTTCCCGACTATGTTGGGGTCGGCTTCTAGTCTAACTGGATGCAGCTGAATACCAGTATTTTACATGGAGCGGCTGCCTGTCTGACCTCCCAGTTAGTACTGGGTAATACGATACCCCTTGGTAAGATTGTTTGTCAGACTTTCGGGCCACTGACTACCTGTAACGACTGTCAGAGATGCACAATTGACAGCCGGGACCAACGGCTTCAAGTGTTTTCCGAGGCATGGAGGAAACTCGGTAAGTAATGGGTGGTCACCCATCCACGGACCAACCCAGGCAAGCGCGGCTTAACCTGACGAACGACCCGAGCGGCTTTTATTATTTAGCCACGAGCTCCTCCGTTCCGTGATCGTAAAGCTAAGTATCCTAGAACAATTTGTTGGCCGGAATCGAAACCAAAACCCTACATTCAACAGTCGCGCTAGAAATAGGCAGAGTAAATGATTGGTACCATAGTAATTCTATTCTATAGTTGTAAGTCTTACTAATTAATAATTTTTAAATCATATGAGACTTGAATAAAGATAATTCTATTCTATTCTACAGTAATTATGTTGCAAAGAATGATAATATAGCAAGTCTCGTATAACGCCTCGAACTAATAGTTACGAAATATAGTTATATTTCGCCTGCTTCATCCAAGAATGAAGCAAAAGAAATAGTGAGCAAATTCCCGTAGCTGTGTAGAGTAGGGTTTTATTGCCATATTAAATATTTATACCAATTCAAATAATCGTCATTCTAGAGAAAGGATACGGTTACCTGCCTGTGTATATAACAAGCGATTTGAAACAGTGTTGTCTATGCTAACTTACAATATTATGAATTTATGACGATCTAGACCCCACAATGAACAGTATAATTAAATTGAGGCAGTAGGAACCTAATCGCTGTAATCTTTTATTTAAATTCAGGACATTTCAACTCCTTCAAGACCATTATAATCTGACATCCGTGAGTACTATCAAGGGATCAAAGTTAGGAAAGCTAAAATTTGTGGCCGCCATTTTATTTAAATGGGACGAGTTGAGATTTAGATGGGGCTTTTATGAGCCTAAGATGAGTTCCGCCTGGATGAAAAGAAAGGACTTAAGTTTTACTTATCAGAATAAAATTAAACATTATTTTTTTTCTTTTTTTTTTCTTGACTACCACGTTGGTCTAGCGGTCGCGATTGCGACTGCTGAGCATGAAGTCCTGAGTTTGACTCCCGGGTCGGGCGAATTGTTATTAGGTTTTTCCATCAGGAATTTCTCATTCATCTGGATTTCTGCCCGGTTGATGGTATTAGGCTCGCTCCCTATTACACGGCACTTAAACATAACTGGCGAAACGTGGGTAGTACTATTAGGTACACTTCTGCCTAACCCTTCGGGGATTACAAGCGTGATGTTGTTACATATTTTATTGTTAAATATTTTGCTTCTTCTTGTTCGTGTCAACAGTTTTTAAGATGTGGTTGGCCCTAAACTTCGCCACCATGAAGGCGTCCACGATGACAGCGCAGGCTCACTTTGACTGCAAGTTATAGACCACAGAGAACAAGATATCTAAGAGGAACATAGTTTGTGACACAGTTCCGCATCCACACCCTGTTTCCGGTCCGTCGAGGGAGCCCCACTTCTTAGAGGTTGCAGTTTCATCTTCACATTTAAATATTTTGTACAGTAACGTAAAACAATTGAAAATGGCTTCGTTTCAAAGCCTGAAACATTCCGAAAATAACTCGACAAGTCCATTCTAATTCCTCTTGCGAAAAATAAGACGAAAAGTTTAAAAACCGTGTAATAGACCGTGGTTTTTATTTTTTACGTGAACCAAAGATGATGGCAGCCCACGCAAATTGCTGGATCCAATGACTCTACCAAGCTAGGGTATTCTTTACCTACCTTAAAATGAAGGTGCTTATGATACGTTACATAATATTATTTGCTGTTTAAATTAATACTATATTATTATATTGGACTGATTAAAGTAAATCTAATAATCCCACACAGACTTCCTAATTTTTATCAACGATCAAGTTTCAAATGTTCAATTAAGAAATAATCAGTAAAAAAATTAAATAGTACATTAGTTATACACACCAGAAAGAATACTTAAGGTAATTATTATGTTGGTACGTTGCTCAAAAATGTTGCTAAGGTGAAGTGGGACTGAGCTGACCAGTGGCCACGTCTGTTTTTAACCGACTTCAAAAAAAGGAGGAGGTTCTCAATTCGGTTGTATGTTTCTTTTTTTTCTTTTTTGTGTTTGTTACCTCATATCTTCGTCATTTATGAACCGATTTGAAAAATTCTTCTTTTATCTGAATGGATCTGCTTCCCGATTGGTCCCATAGAAATTTCATCAAAATCGGTTCAGTAGTTTGGTTTTTAAATCAAAATAGCTGGAAAAAATATGTCATCCAAGTAAAAGAAATTGCGAAATTGATACTTGACAAGGATTTGTGTGTGATGCGATAACTAATAAAAAGGGTAAAATAAAAACTTTTTTGCGAAAAAAATAACCGACTCCTTCTTTTTTGGAAGTCGGTTATTTTTTTTGCAAAAACGTTTTTTGTCCATAAAACTGTGAACCGAAATAACCATGTGGCGCCCTGACACATAGAAGACGGCGGGACGAGCTGGACAAAAGCTAATGCCCAATGGCCCACGCTACCTCTGAATCGATAGAACTGAAAATCATAGGCCTTTGCCCAGCAGTGGGTTGATGTAGGCTAATAGTAGCAGTGACCAAAGGTGAAAAAATTGAATAGAATTTAGTTTTTAATCTGTGTAAGTGCGCGAGAAAAAGAGTTCGTGGAAGATATTGGGAGATGCCTTTGCCCAGCCAGTGGGACAGTAACTTAGTAATATTTTTCTTTCTATCTACTTATTTCTAAACAATCTAACGATAACTAAACGATGTGAGCGTTCGATTTCTACCAAGACATAATCGGTTTAGCATTCGTTAAATATAATTTTCAATTTTAGTCCATGAACTTGTCTTATTTTTATCTAAAATTTGGGGAATTTATTTGTAAGCTTTCTTATTTTACTTTTTATTAAAAGAATAGCTTTGCCCAAGTGGATGTCGATAATTGTCCAACAGGAACACTCCTACTTCCGGAATAAAAAATATTCTGTGTCCTAACCGAGGTCACGTTCTACCTAAATGCCTAATTTCGTTGAAATTCGTGCAGCCATTAAAACGGGAAGTGGTAACAGAAAGGCAGAGATAATTTCGCATTTATACACAAGGATTTTAAATAACTTCAAGAATGTTATAAATATAATGTGCAGGTATAAATAGCCTTCCATAGTAAATAGCTGAAAAGCAATAAGAAACTTCTGCAGAAAATGTCAATGAATTAATTCCATAATACGATTATTTAAGTCACTGGGGTTGATTTTGTAATGAAATTACAACCCGGACAGTTAAATGGTTGTATCGACTGAAATGTCGATGATCGGTGACCATTTTTCATTGAAAGTTATTAACCCAAGAGACATGATCAGCCTAGAGTTTCCATTGCTCGGGCAGGCCCAGTGCGGATTGCTGTTCTTATTTTTGAGGGAGAATTACTAACTGTAGGTATTTATGGGAACTCAGTCATCAATGTTGAAAATTGATGTCCATGTTTAATCAAAATGAGCCATTTAAAAGTCCATAAATTAATGTTGCTTTCATACTAAGCTTTCCTGCATCAAAATAAACTTGAGTTATGTCTAGTCACCAACAATTTATGCGAGAACTAAACTGTGATTAGCGTCGTCTCGACAAAAGTTTATGACTGAATACTTAGGCGAATAACTTTTGACGTCTGTGATGCCGTCTGGTTCAAACATAGAGCACGGAGATAAATGCGCGGCCAGTGCTAAAGGCGAAGGTTGTATCACCTTAACTTTTCATACAAACCAAGCGAGTCACCGTCTTATAGCACTACGACACACCAGTATACGACATATTCAGTGATTTCACAATTATATTGTCTTGTGAATGTAGCTTCGTCTATTTCTTTTTAATACCACCCGCCCGCGATCTTGGCGCTTGCAACAGCGTCGAAATATCGGGAGCTCATTATAATTGAAAATCGCGGAAGATATCCCGTAAGTGAGTAAGGAAGTATCAAAATATCTAAACATTCACTATGTTTAGATATTTTGATACTTAGTTCATAAATGTCCGTAACTTGTCGCTGCTTTGATTCGAGTTTTTATTTAACATTAATGACGAATAAAAACTGGCATCTTCGAAGACGGTCCGTGACATGGTCTGCTCAGCGCACTTTCGTTGCCATGAATTGTAAAAGTACTAGCATCTATATAGACGCAACCACAGCCGCGATTCTATGCTCTGTGGGTTGGTTATACGAAACAAAATCCAAAATGGCGCCTACTACTAACCCACGGTTACACTATATGAGAGCAGAAATATCGAGTTTCAGGCTATTAAACGCTTAGGACCGAGTGGCGCCGGATCGCAAGATACGGTTGCAGTTGTTTGTGTTTCTTTGTTTATTGAGATATTTACCTACCTTATAAGCAAGGATTTGGACGGCCAAGCACATGAGTTGCTTTGTATGATATTGTGGTTTAACCATATAAATAAATATATAAAATATATGATATAAATTAAATATTAATATAATAAACAAAATAAATAAAAAGGTTTAACCAATAATATGGTTAAACCTTTTTATTTTATTTTTATAATTTACATATATTATATATAAATTAATAACCATTTGGTAAACTATCGAACCTTCACTGTTTCTGCTGTGTCAGAAAATAGTACCTATGATCAGAATCGAGACAATTACCGAAGTCCACGCGGGCGAAGCCGCGGGTATAATCTACTGACTTCTACGATTTATTATGTTATTAGCTATTCTTTATCGTTCGATTTAATAAGACAAGAGAGTAAAACATCGAATCTGCGCGAGCTACGATCGTGGAACCTGTAGTTTCGGCCATCGAAAGGGTAAGAAAATATAGAATATTTTTATAGACATCCAAATTTAACTAAATAAGATTTGGAAATCTAGTCTGGTTGCTTTAATTAACTAACTTTAATGTCTTCCTGGCACTTTGTCACTTCTTTGTTCAATTTGAAAGTACATTTTGAAACGTTCAGATTTTTGGTATTCTAAAAGAATCTCCGCTCTGTGACAGCTGGTTTGTCTTGAAGTAAGATGAGTGATGTATTGTCGTATACTGATGCTGAGGTGCACCGTGATTTCATGCCACTATTGTATTTCTACAATTTCTTAAAAAGATAATGTTTCTATTATTTTCCCGACAGTTTTCTATGTAGCAATTTACAAAATAATAGACTGAAGAAACACCTGAGCCAATCCAATAGTCTATTAAATAAATCAATAGTTATATAAACACAGAAACTTTTCGAGTGTTTCGTGAGTAACGGCCATCGCTTTTATTTTTTTCCTATCTACCATAAAACTAACTACAAAACTTTAGTCATAAATCCACTAAAGTTGCCACATAAATCTGGCCTCAATCAAACTTAGGTTCTAGTTTAGGCAACTAGTATGAGCTGAGGTTACACTTCCAAATTAAGGAGCGGTAAGTCATATAAAGTCGTGTTTCCTGTGACAACTCCATGTGACATGTCATTGTCAGGTGCTATTCAACTGTTTGCTGATGTGTTCCTTGTTTGATTACATCAAGCCAAGCAATGTTGTTCCGTTTGTTGACAAGCTAAGAACGTTATATTACCAGATTTTATTTATGGTTTTGCAAGATTACCTATTTGTTAGTTTTTAACGTTTTAACTTAAAAATATAAAATGATATTTATGATGGGGCGTTTGCATTATTTTACAGTCATACCTGCGGGGATCCAAATCCTTATTAGATATGTCATAATTCATCGAAAGGTAAAGAGGCATCAAAAATCGAAACTACCTGCTTAATAACAAAACCAACTCAAACAAATAACATCAGTATCAAACAACCTCCAAAGGGACGATAGTCAATCACAATTATTGCGCAGACACTCAAATTGTAAAAACAATCACAAAAAGCCAATCAAAGACCCCCATCAAAAATCCAAAGAAAGGACTCCTCAACGGCCATTTCAATTTAAATGCAAACACCATTATATTAAAATGTCTGGCGAACTAATCATTTAAATTGAAGTACGACTAGATTGTTTAAATGTTTACGTTGCAAATGAACGGACGTACAAACTCAGTGTTCACATAAAAGGCCTCGAGAAGTAGCCGTCTGCCGAATATAAATTAGCTTAACTATCTGCATACATTTTAAAAGCGAACCACGTCGGCGGAACTTGAAATTTCTATGGCTATTCGCCAGAGGAAATGGCGAATACAGTTAGACTAGCAAGATGATTGATTACGTATTGCGAATTATTTATACGTAGCATCATCCACTCATCAATGGTAACATTTGAACTAAAAAATTACTGTCATTGCCACGGAATAAAGGCGTTGTTAATGTCGGATTGGTGACATGGACGTGCAGTTGACTGTATGTTTTTCTATATGTGTATTGTAATTTGATGTCGGGCGGTTGTTGGTCGATAATTTCGGCTAGGTTTGGTAGTGTATGGTTTTAGTTAAGTACCCTTTTACAGGTGTGTGTAGATTGCCTTGAGTATAGTCTCCTGTTTTCGGAGTATCTGATCAGTTTGTATAACCTGTGTACATATAACGCCACATACGGACTACCCATTACACCTGACGTTATGAAAATCCAACTTCCTTCAAGTAGAGCTATTGGTGAGTCAGCGTACGATTTACCTAATGTAGAAACAATTGAAATACAATTCAATAGAATGTTATCTGATTTCAAATTTATGATAATAAAGTAGATAATATATCATTTTCATATCTCTGTGCGTGCTTTGTTAAAAGTTAAAACTGTGTCACCATTGTTGATTGACAGTATTTCTCTTGTATTATTACATGCCTACACTCCACCTACACAAAGTGTACGGTCCAGTTCACTTTTACGTCCAACATGACATTTTCAAGCCTTCCGCATCATATTAACAGAGTAATTTATAATAGCAGTCTACACTGCTATTAAAAGCGTCAATAATCAAATCAACACCTGCGTGGTGATTTGATTATTGACGCTTTTAGGCCCCAACAACGGAAGTTAAATGTTACCTAAGAATCCAAACGAAAAGCTCCAGAATTAGATTTCAAATCAACATCGCCCTGGTTGTCCCACAACGATAGGACACTAAATATAATGTCCTATATGTCCTGTTGTCTGCACGTTACAGGGACTGATAAGAGGACGCCACTGAAGGTACCAAAAACGTTGCCGAATTCCGGGTCAATTCATATTCCTAAGAAGAAGATCTACCAATCAGATAGAGACAGCAAATCCATCGTATAACCGCAAAGGATAAGGGACGAAGCAAGAAAAAAAGATTCCAACGAAATAAAGACGTTTCCATTCCTTTTCCAATCAAAGAAAAGTCAGCGTACTCATCGTAAATAAACTACTTTCTAATTAAAAAGACTAACAATTCAACCCTCTCCTTGAGCACGTTAGAAGTCTTTGAAATAAAGCCGCGTTTGCACAAGGAGAGTCACTCGAACACGAATAGGCGATTTGCGAAGAGAAAATACGAAACTAAGAGGACTCTTTTAAACAGTCCTTGTATCATAAAAACGGCAAAAACACCTGTAATAAAATTATAACGTTATACTTAATCATCAATTTCCTGCTCTTGTCCCATGTAACTTGGGGTTGGCGCAACACGTTCTTTTCTTCCATTCTCCTCTGTGCCGTCACGCTATCATTTACTTCTTTTTTTCATATCTTTCCTCACACAATCCATCTAACCTTTCTTGGTCTTCCTCTACCTCTAGTGTTCTTCTTAATATAAGTCTTAGATACACTGACAGACAACATGCAGCCCCAACAGCTGGGTCTAGAAGCATGAATATCTAGATTCTAGAAGCACGAATGTCAGCACTAAGGTAGGATTTTTATAAATTCATCCTCTCAATGGGAATAAAAATCTGTACGGATTCGTAATTTTTCAAGATGGGAAGAAAGTGGAAACTTTTGAAAAATTTTAATCGTATTTTGAGTTCTCATATCAGTGGTAACCATGACTCATTGGAACCGTGGCTGTAGTAAACAATCGCAGTTCCAGAAAATCGCCTTACGAGTGGACATTATCCTTTTGATTTTAGAGAAACTCTACCCGTGTAAACAGGGCTTTAAGTTCAACTTTCAACTCTCTGTTTGCTTAGTGGTAGACAATAGTATGTAGTCGTCACGTTTCGCTTCGGTTCCTAGTTTTTAATTTAGTTTAACTGTGCCTCAGGGAGACGTTTGCGTTGGGACATCTTTAATTTTTAAATGACGAGTTTAAGTTACAAAATCAAATGGTTTAGATAGCTTTTAAGCAGTGGATTGGTGGGAGGCGGATTAACAAAAGGAACCAGCACCTAAAATTTGCGAAACTAGGTAATATACACAAAAGTCTCAATACCTATAGCAGAATACTATTATGTTTTAAGAAAAATATTTGTAAGTAAAAAAGTCTGTTCTATTTATGATATTATTTTTGCTTTAAAAATAGAAATAATAAGACCAAAACAACAGTGTAGAACAATGGCAATAATAATATTACGTTCTTCCGAATATTTTAATGGCACCTAGGGAAATAAATGGATAGGTACTTATGAAGTCAACCGTGTGTATACTTCCGTATGTTTTATTATATTTTCTGAGAAAGTGACACACGAGAGAAGCATTATTAACAATATTATGGTTGTTAAGTAGGAATTCAACGAATAAAACAAAATTAAGGGTGAATGAATATCGGTCGGATTTGGCTCTTCTCTTTGGTTCAACAGATTTTTTAATTTAACGATATCAATTTTGTGCAGAAGGGTCTTTTATCAATGCAATCCTACAGTCAAGTGAAGGTAATGCGTATCGTACGTTATTTAATTAAATAACTACAAAAAAGTTATAAAATAAAAATGAACTATATACAGTCACGAACACACAATTTATTATATTATGTAAAAGTGATTTTCTCTTAATGCATTGATTAACGTTTTAAAAAACATAGTATCTGGGAAGCCATTCAATTACGAAATAGGCTTTATCTCAAAGTAGCAACTGCTAGTTCACGAGATTTTTTTTAATCTCTCTAATTGCACACATATTAGCGTTCGTGACTGTACATATGTATATGTATTTCTCATAATATTTTATAACTATTAAATTTTAATATGAAAAATTAACAAAAAAAAAATGGGAAATAAGTTTCATTATATCACAAGTACACCTATTGTAACTAAAGCTCGTGACATAGAAACTAGTGAAGAAAATAACAAAAGTATAAAACGACAGGGCGGAAACACGGGTCACAGGCATATTGCCTCAAAACAAAACCATGTCGCCATCGCGTATTTCATTAGTTTTTACTCAACTCTACAGAAAGGGAAGGGTATGAGTTTTACAGCGTACGTGTGTGTAACAATACGAAATGTAATAATTCCAAAGTTGCTTACATTTAAAGTTGTCGTCCACAAGATACAGCGGCATGTGTCTGAGGCTGTAAGGAAAAATTATTTCATCCCACGTGTTGCAGTTCTTTTCTCCTTCCTACATTTTCACATGCTTAAAGTCTAGTTCCACAAATCTTCTTTCGACGACGTACGAGGAGAGCTCCGCACAGAACTGAGTCATCGTCAAATGCATAAAGTTATTCTATACAGAACATTTCTTTGTAAATACATAGATACACTAGCTGATCCGCGCAAATTCATCTGCGTATCATTTTTTATTAATGCTCCGTGATGGTCGCAGCGTGATGTTTTGTTTTTATACTCGATAAATGGGCTATCCAACATTAACATAATTTTTCAATTCGAACCAGTAGTTCCTGAGATTAGGGCGTTCAACTAAACAAACAAACTCTTCAGCTTATAATATTAGTCTCACGCCTTTTTCTCATGGCCATAGGCAGCAACCACTGAACGCCACGTGCTACAACTCTCACATACTCCTTTTGCCTCGTTCACTTTCATACATCTGATCACACACACGCGCGCCCGGTTGCGAGTACCTACGCACCTGATCTGTCTATAGAACCTCACCAATAAGGTCAGTATATGTCCTTCTTAGGTTCTCATTCTAATCATTTTGTTCTCTTGTTAGGGGGTCCTCTCCTTTATTAACATTCATTATGTTTACTGATAAAGGAACCTAAAGTTTTCTAGCATATTTCAAAGTCCGGAAACAACCTCTTTCACACGAATCCGGCTCGAAGTACCAATATCGATCAATATAGCTCGATGTAGACTGAAAAAGTGGGCGTATTATTATGAAATAAGCATTGGCAGTTTGGCACGAACAATAATTTTAGTACCGGGTTCAATTTCCAAATACCTCAAAATTTTCAGTGGTACATATGATAAGTGAAAAATGCAACGTATAAGTCTAAGCTAGTAGTAAATAAGACAAAACTTAAAGCGCGTCCTATTTCATGCCCGTATGACTCTCGTACAGGATCACATTAACATTCCACGAAGTAATTTCGTGTTAACCTAATTTCGAGAAGGTTCCGTCAAGTTTGATACAGTCAGAGTTAACTTTGTTTATTGTGTACTGACATATTTAAGTGTACTGAACTGAGGTGTCTGAGCCACTTGCTTAGTCATTAAACTTTACATTCATAAAACGTTACATAAAATAAGACACACCTTTATTGCAATTCGAATGCCTTAGGCACTTTTGAATATTGTAATGAGTCAAGAAGCGTAGTTCCATGTACTTACCAATTTTAGAATAATATTAAGAAAAAACGAATAAGTGATGTTATAAAGTTCAGTATCAGTGAGGACCTTAAAAGCACGGTCTAGAAACGACATGTAGATAATATTGAAGTAATGTTAAAGTTGTCATTTAAATGCACAATACCAAAAGCGTAAATTAGAAGTCACATTTTAGACGATTCAACATTTAATATGACAGGTTTGTATCAATAAATCCATCCCCCATCTGAACCAGACAAATACCTAACTAAGTACACTATCCTTCCACCCCTATGATCACTGTTTTCAAGAGCTCTGGAGATAAAAGAACGGACAAAAGCTGATCCAGCAACTTCGTCAAAGGTGAAAATTGGCCACGCATGGTACATCATGTTGTTTACGTTGCCATGCGTCCAGTTATCGAAAGGGGAATCTAATCGGAAAGGTAAACTGTCGATTGTCGATATTCCGTTCCGATAGTCACTTGTTTTTGGTTTGAAAAAATACTAGTCGTGATGGAGAGAAGTTTGGTCTCAGTTCATTGACTGGGTTTTTCAATTTTAATTTGATTTTGTATGAGTTCTTTGTTTTGCCATGATTGGTCTCTCAGGATCACATTGATATTTATTTTGTAGTTAGTAAACAAACATCAATATTTACAAATATTTCCACAAAAATAATAATCAGAGCTCAGATATTTTTCTGAAAGCATTTTTTTTTTGGAGCCGACAAAGCGGCGTAACTTACTTCTAGGTAATACAACAAAAAAACATTTGTGATGCAAACCACATAAGATAACTTAAAAGTCCGCAACAATATTACCTTCCTGTCGACCCTTATAATCTTGCCCTTGAATATAAAATGGATCAAGTTAACAAAGTTTTATTACAAGAAAGCAATCAATTGTGTCAAATTAATTCACGATTTTACAAAGGTTCGTTGCTCCAATACCTATCTGCCAAGAGCGAAAACGAAGCCAATCCTAAACAGCCAAAGCTTTATCTAAAAAATCCGCCACCTAATGTATATATATAAGTCTCGCCAAAAGAACTTATTAAACGGTTCTCATTTACATCTCGTTTTTCGTTTATTGTGTCCGGAGATATTAATTTATATGCTTTATGAAGTCCGCTGACGGCATTTATTTAGCAAAATAATTATTATATCTGTGTTAATTTCACATAGTAAAAGTACTTTATTCCATAATTGATTGAAACTATAATTTCAAGGAACAAACAATTTAAACTTTTTCTATACGTACTGGATGCAATTAAAGTTGTCCCTGTAATTGTACCTCCGATCCCTTTGCCCGTATTGAAGGACCGAGAGCACTTAGCGTTGAGACCTCATCCCTCCGGAGTTGATTGACCCCGCGCGAGCCTGCGTTTGATAAAGACGCCGGGGAGGCGCTACCATGTGCTTGTATTTTCAGTGTTACTGAAGGAAAGCGCCAGTCGGCAACGAGCCGTCGGTGACGACGCACGTGTCCACGCGAGTCTCCGAAAGCTCCGCGTCGCGTAAATAACTTCGATACACAATACGAAAAATTCTTTAAGTAACTTTTTTGTTGTTAAAATAATATAAAGTGTAAAAATGTATGATTTAGATTTTGTATTGTTTGAGAAAGTAATGTAACTTTTTGTTTAACTTTCTTCGACTTTAAACTTTTTGTGCGTTTGTTAGGAGACTACAGTTCAGACATTAACGTCGTCTTCGCACCTAATCATCGTTTAAATCCGAACTTGGAATAATACGCAGTGAATTGGACTATACTCTCGGCCGCATCTATAAACGTGCTCGATGAAATGTAAACGATTATGTGAGGACATAATAATGAATGTTTTGTTGATATAGTTTGAAAACAATCGCTCGTCGGTGCGTGTAGTGGTGATTCAATTTAATGCTTTGACTGGCGGTTTCCTGCGACGACATTGAACGGAAGTCGCCGATACGAAGACCGTGCAAGTTGGAAATAGCAGCTTGGTTCATCAACAGAACGGTAACTAATGTTTGTTTTCTCTGAATATGTTTGTTGTGGCAACAACTCCCATTATTATGAATGTATGTACAATGTTTAGAAGCACCTTGCACGCGTAGGGCTGAATCAAAACAAACTTCAATAGCATGTTTGGTGTTTCGATGAAACCAATTTTGACTGTGCATAGGTATTGTTACATCACGGAACTGGACTTAATTGAACCTGGGACGTTGCTACGGACTTGGTACATTAATTGGAATTCCTTTCGCGTCCGCCTCGAGAATTCGATTAGAAATAATATTTTGTCACAAGTTTATGACACGAATGAAAGCGTATCCAACCGTACTTATTCGTTGAATATTTAGAGATAACTCGTGAACGTGACCGGCCTGTTATTATTTTTGATAACGGAAAATTATTAGTTTTATTTAAAAGGATACTCTGTTCACCAACATTTTATGTAACAAATTCGTGCAACAAATTAAAGCGTAACTTTCGTAGTCTCATAAAGAGACTGTAAAATCAGACGGGAAAAAGATCTATCATCAAGCTACTGTACCTACATGTAAACAATGAAAACATAAAAAAATATGGTAGAAAACGAATCTTATATTCGGTATGAGAAATCTATGATAATATTATTTAAAAAAATGCCACTTCATATTATATGACGATAACTTGCTAAAAAAAAATTATGAATCTCCAAGTCTTAAATAGGTCTTTGAAGCAGATTGTATCCCTAGTACATTTTGTGCTATATAGATGTTATAATCATCATTATTATCAATTTTATGGCCATTTTACCGTACTCGCAAACAGGAGTCTATTTTTAGTGGCTATTACATTTTAGGGCAGATCTCATCTCCATCAGTATGATGTTGTTGTATTTATGTTTGATTTCTATCGCTGCCGGCTTTTGTTTCAAGCTTTCTGAGTTTCTCACGTTAATCAGACTCGTGATTAACGCTGATCGTATTGATAACAATGTTTTGTTATTCAGTGAATTTGTAACATGATTAAGAAAGAAAGAAAGAAAAAGTATTTGTTAGTCTCGCACTGGACAAAACAAAGTGGTAACTTGACAATAAAAACAAGATTTAAAAAAAGTAAACTTAAGAACAAATTAAAATAAAACGAACTAAACTGGTCCTGTACGAGGCCAAAAGGCCCCTATCTCAACATGGTACTGTAACATTAAAAAAGTCACAGCGCTGGGTATTAGGTACTTATACCAGTTGAAGATTTTTATTGAAACAAAAATTGACTTCAAAATACATATAAGTAATTGTTATAGTACTTACTTAACTCATACTGACTATAATTTGTGAATATCATAATTGGAGCTTCCGTCACACACTCTTCCGCTTTATTTTTAGTAACATTAAAAGTTTTGAAAACGCTTAATATGACACCTATAACAACTTATATAAACTACACTTTCTCCGAGTGAATAGATACTTGCTTACTTTTCCTAGTACTTGAAGATTTTGCCAATTTAAATATCGTTACTTGAATTTTTGCTAACATTTTTGCTATTTTATTGACCATTATTTGTTGAAATAACAGTTACATAGTCATCATTACACAAATATAACATCAATTTTAGCATGTCTTCTTCCAAATTTCTCTATTTATCGTCATTAGTTGCATTCTCAATACACTGTCAAAATTATGTTTATAGCTTCGTTCTACAAGAACAGATTCAATAATACTTACATTATTGAATATCAAAACAACAAATTCCAAGAATTACTTCTCAAAGTTGTATTATTATACACAATAGTCCACGGACCAAAAGACGTAAGACATGTCTGTTATATTGTTTAAACAAATATAGCGAGTCGATCATCATGTTGGCACATTCATTTGCGTATCATGATCTTTGTCACGCCTACAAATTAGAATACGCGTATTTCGTAATACGGAAGATTTGTGAGTAATAAATATGTCAGGATACTAGGTATTTGCATTATTGTTTATTATATATTATTTTGGAGGCTCCTTTCTCTAAAGTTTTCAATTTTTGCAAATCTCTACCTTAGGTCACCTTTGGTTAGGTAATATTTGTATTGTTTAGATAACTAAACAATACAAATATTACCTTACTTGAGCATAAGCTCAAGTAAGTTTCTTTTGTTTAAAACTAATGCGTGACGTTTCTCAAACTTAGCTTTAAAAATAGAACTGCGATAATAACGACCGACCTCATCTAGTTTTTTAAATATTACCCTCATTGAGGTGTAAAAGTGTTTGTAAAGCCAATTTGCAGAATAAAAAACATTTTTCTTATTAATAAAATGATACTGAAATATTTTTGGAAAAATATAGATAAGGAGTGCGTCAATCTCATAAAATTTGTTTTCTCCATTTTATGAAAACCCGGAAAGACTGTTGAATAAGGGTCAAAGAGTAGAACGTTTTATATTTTAAATATGAGTCCCAACATCCTGTATAAAAGCCTGTCCGTTACGGAGAAGTTTCCTTGGTTAAATTTTAATAATAAACGGACGATTTAAAAGGATCCTACGAGCAAAAAAGTCTACGACCAAGTTATGGCGAAAGATTTTATCCACAGTTTTAATATCGAGATAGAATTACTTTTTCTTTTCATTCTGTTGTATTTTAAGAGGATTTTCGCTGCCGATAGATATTCTAAAAAAAAAATGTTTTTTTTTCTACTTAGCATGCAAATTAACGTGATTATTTTTTTAATTTAATATTTATTTGAGTATTGACACTGTCCAACCGAATACCAAAAACACCATCTCTATTTAACTTACCTAGTTTTATTCAGAAATACGCATTAGTTTTGATACCGGACGTTTAGCGAAATGTTTTATAAACATTTGTATATAATTTATTACTGTAGGTACCAGTATCAAATGTTAAAGGAAAACATGGCACACTATTACGTTTGCAATAAAATGAAATATTTACTACATTTGCTCTACTTGTAAAAATTGCAGTAATTGTAATTTTGCTTCATTTAAAATGACACAAAACAAGACTTAAATTTATTTAATGAATATTGAAATTTAATTTACACATTTGTTTATATTACTTACATTTTGCAATCAAGAATTTAAAATGGAATTTAATTTTAATATTTCATATAATATTGTAATTGCAATCAAGAAATCAATATTGAGATGAAAATATTATGTTAAGAAACTATAAACTTATATGAAATTGAAACAAACAAAAACTTAAATGTAACAACTCTTTTTTGATTATTATTTTGTATTAATTTTAAACACACACATGTATTTTTTTATTTATCTTCATTGCATGATATAAAAGGCTTTTATATTTATTTTATTTATAATGACACAATATTATTTCTACAAATCATACATAGTTTAGGAGACAGGAGCCCATTGTTTGTTCAGCAGCCCGAATTTCAACCAGTTACTTAGTTCTATTAAATTTTCACAGATTTCAATGTTTTTGCAAAAAAAAAAACTTACTAAAATTGTATCTTTTTTATCAATTATCTCTATTTTTAGAAAACGAACAAATCTCTGAATCTATATATAAAAATTCTCAGTATAAATATTTGTAGAAAATTATATATTGGAAATATAACATAAGTAGAGATTTTTTTAATTAACCTCTGCTAAACTTTTCGGAAATTTACAGGCGTAATGTTATGATAAATATATTGATAATCAATTTCAACTCAGAAAAAATATTAAAATTACCTACAGGTAAACAGCTTAGACATCCTAAATCCTATTACAAACAACACCAAAGTCCCACAAGTGTTTACTGAATATTATCAGATAACATTTGGGCCCAAACGAGTCCTCAGAAGCTAAATCCCTAAACATATTTTGTGGTACTTATCCTAACGAGTATGCCCTCATGTCAGGGGTTTGTTTGAGCAAGGGTTTAGACTAATGTATGAGGAAACACAGAATTAATAGTGTGGTAATAAAGCTGATTTTGGAATACCTAACATAATATAATCCCTTAAGTGTTTGGCGGAGGTATACCTAAAGGGTGGCTGTATACTCTCGCCGAGACACTCCGAGTCAGGGGAGTAAAGATTGTGTTTCTTTTTTGTGGAAACTGAATATTTTGCTTTCAAATTATGATCAATAAAGTGACTCTTCAGCCAATTTTGTCTGACAACGCTCGTCAAATATAGGAGGGTCTTGTAACGATAATTATATTAGGAAGAGTACGCTTCTTATTAAAGAAGAAAAAAAAGTATAAAAATTCTAATGCTCGATTTTACTAACACTAAACATATTTAGTGAATACCTGAATATTATTCATCATCATCGATTCTCGGCAACTTTCATCCTTCTCCCATAAGTTTTACTGCAATTTTGGAATTTGAACTTTTATTTAGGCTTTATTGAAAAACAGGCATTAGTATAGTTCAAGGCTGTGGGTATTAAAATAGTGCCTTGTGCAATGAGCACTAAGTTCAGATTTGTTCTTTGTGTATTCAGTAGAACATGACTCAAAAGGACGACTTTTCATCGCCCAAGGCATGACGACCAACTGAAACTTTTAGCCACTGAAGTTATATTTAGCTTCAACCTAATTTACATAGTTTAGAATTATTTATAACTTCCTTTGTAATTAGGGATACTTTTAAAAGTTTTTGTGAGGCTTTATAGTACATTTATTTATACAGAGTGACCCATTTATGCACAGTGGCATGAAGCAAATATAAAGCCTATGAAGCCATGAAAGATGCTTTTATTTTTTATCACAAAGCGTTCATGCAGCAACTGTTCACATAGTGCCGTGTATGATTTTTGTTGGTTAAAAGTTGTGATCACCAAACTATATCCTACTGTTACGGCTAAAAATAAATGCAGTCAGAAACTGCCATGTTCTCCCAAAATTAAAACAGTAGCATATGTAAATAGTCTTAAAACACTCCCATGTATGTATGTTTAGCAACCTATAGTACATTTTGATATATGTAAGTGGGGAAAGTTTGTTATGGAGCCGAGAACTGCAGTAACAAATGCCCACGTGTATCAAACGACGTTTTTTAAGACACTTTTAGTTTATTGGTTTTAGTTTTTAGTCCGAATTTGTTCAAAGTGCAAATTGATTCAAAGGAATAGAAAAAAAATCAAAAAAAAAAAATGGCTGTGGGGGCGAGCAGCCTGGCTGTGGAATTTTCATTTCCGCACTATAGTGCGGGAATATAAGAAGAAAACCACGAGGGTGAAATCCATAGCATGTTGAACCTAATCGTAGTGCGATAAGAGCCAGTTTTCGAGGAAGTGTATTGAAAAAATATTTACAATTTAGGAGCCACAATGAGTTTCTTCTGAGTATATGAATAGTTTTTTCAGATCAAGTAAAAACACAATACTGGGTAGTACTTTGTGTAATAATAATTGACGTAGTTATTTTTCTTGTGATGAGGCAATTATAGAAAATCAATGTTGATTTCGCTGCAGACAAAACAAACTAATTACTGGAGGTAACCATATACCTACCTACTCACATAGTAGTATTGTATGACGTATAAATATATAACGAAACCAGATTTAAACATGACTTGCTTTCTTTTTGTAAGACGTGAATTTTACCGAAATCCGTGGAGTATTTACGAAGCGATCAACAGACATACAGACTGTCGCAATTTATTCCAAACACAAAATCAATGTCATGCATTTAAATGATGGAATACTATGAGAATCATCAAACTGTATTTTTATTTTTTATATTAGTTTCGATGATGGCGCGTAATGTGGTTACTTTCTAACTTCTCAGTATTTTTCTCTAACATGCTTAGGGTGAATTTCACAAATAAATCTGAAGGCGATCGACACAATCATCTAAACCGAGTTCAACAACTGTCAATTTCATTAGTGTTGAGGAATATTGACACTGACATACGAACGTAGAACGTGAACGTGGTTTAGATACTCATATATGCAGATTGCGTTCAATTTCATTGGTGAAATTCGCCCTTAGTAACCAAGGAGTTTAATTCCTTGTTTTTTAACATTATATTTTTCAATTTCTGAAGCTCGTGTAAATTATATCGCATAATTAATGATCAGTCGAAGGAAGCTTCAATTTTTCTTATGAAATTAACTTTGGAATTAAAACTACCAATTTCAGAATTGAGTGCTGAAGAAATGAAACGGGACTTTTTATTTCTTCAGCATACGTTGTTGTATACCTATACAAGGTGTTGCTTTGAATCCTCGTCAAATTCAAGGAGGTAACTATGCTAATGATTCTCGACCCGAATCAATAATAAAATGGGTAGCTAATTTTTTATATTTTTTTCTTAATATCGGAAATCGATAAGTATACACCACCCGTATTAAAACGCGGCCCGCCTAATACTAGCCCTATAACCGGGCTTTTACACACACAAACAAACGCAGACGTTTATTTGATAAACGGGTGATTCTCCTCTTTTGAAAAGGGCTATATTCTGAGATAGTGTCAAATTAAAACAACTAAAACAAGCAGCGTTTTTTATTATTGACCAGGTACCGTAATTTATATAGATTATTAACGTCTTCTATGAGAACCTCCTGAATTTTGACGAGGTTGCAAAACTACACCTTGTATAAGGAATATGGGGAATATGCTTTAGAATTCTCGTAAAAATGTTATTAACAGCGAGCTTCATAAAGTTATTTCATGGTCTCAACAGCATCGTATATTGCTTTGGCAATTTATTTTCCAAAAAATATGAATAACTATCTGTTTTTGAAAAAACATGTGAAGTCCAGTTTGCTCAAAAATTTTTGCCTTTTATTCATTAGTATTTCACTAGTCATTCTGAAATCAATTTAATGTTCACTTGTAAGTTGTTATTTGCAAGTGGAAAAGCATCAATTCAAGGAAAACAACTTCTTAACACGATGAAATGCAGATTTTTATTCTATTTTCTCCATGAGACAGAGTGCCTTGAGTGCTCCGGATGATCTTACGTAAGAATTCAAAGAAGGTTGTTTAAATGCATCCTGGATAAAACTACTGACTCATGCCTTTTTCCCATGGGGGTAAGCAGAAAGCACAGAACGCCACCTGCTATCGTCACGATGCAAAAGAAATACATATGTATCTAAGGATCGCCGTACTTACTACTTTTGCCTCATACACTTACGCCGGTTGCGGGTACTGTACTTACGCTGGTACCTAATGGGTGTAAAAATACCCTTAGCGAAGCCAAAAACTTCTAGTTACATATTGGGGGTCAAAGTCACTTTTACAAGTTTTTCTATATACAAAATTTTTAATGTTAAAACTTCACTTTACATACCTCTATGAACCCTGCACTATTCAATGATCAGCACAATATTTTGATTGCTTTAGTCATGCCATAAAACGTAATTTTTCACCCTTTTGGAAAAGTCGTTTCCCAGCAATAATATTTTTTGCGGGGATTTATTTGGTTTGATGTACAGAATGCTTGGTTAAAGGCTTCGTGAAGGGTCCGTTTACACCTTGTATTTAAAAGTGAACATTCGTAAAAAATACTACCAACCTTTACTACCATTCATTCAAGGCTACCTTTACGGTTACGTGCCGAAAATATTAATACAGCTCACGCCCCCAATCTGTTCCAAGAGACAAGAGCCATTGATCAATAGTCTTTCGGTTCAATCTTAGTTTCATTTCGTCCAGCCCGACGAACATGCCCCAAATATATTTGATTTATCGTTACTATACGGATGTCACAAAACACGATCTATGAGAAAATAAAAATAACCTTCATTGTTCACGTCTTTATTGTTTTGGTTCCGTCATTGTTTATTTTAATTTGTCTTTGAAATATAATGCCGGTCGGTGATGCATTACTTAGCTTGCCCAAATGGCTGTTATAGATATAATAAATAAAATGTGACAGGCTGAAAACTTTCTTTTTTTGGTCCTTTGTTTTCTGGAAATCATTTGGCGATCGTCAATTAAACATATGATAAGAACCTTTGAGTAACGTGTGCGAATACAAAATATTGCAAATTGACATACTACGAGTAACAAATGGTTTATGTTTAGGTAACTTACTTGGGAATCGAAAAAAACTACAGTAAAACGGACTCAATTTCAATTTCGGATACAAAATACTCCACAATATCAGAAAAAATCATTCTACAGATAAAACTAAAGCCTTACTACAAATCCCTTTGAAAGTCACAGAGCGCTTAACAACGAAACGTTACGTAATCGGACTTTTTATCGTAACCGAGTTCCTCGCACGAACACACGATGTAAACGAAGCATAAATTCAAACCATTTATGAAAAGAAAAGACAACTATCGTAAAGCATTGTGGTAAACATTTTTGGTAACAGACACGATGAGCATCATCCATACATGTGGATTAAATCTTAAAACTAAGTAAACATGTGCAAAACGAGTATTTTCAATTTGAAAGTAGTTGAAATTTAGGCTGTTACATTTACTGCGCGCCTTCGTGCTAGGCCTACGGCAAGCACCTGACAGTCTTCTAAAATAAAACGTTTGCACACAAATGTTAACTTGTTTGTACAAGATGGCTCTAACAATATAAGTGTTATACACGAAACTACTTTGTTTTGCTTTGTAAATGTATAATGTTAGATATAATGTTAGATAAAGAAATATTTAGAGTTTCTTTCGTAAGATTCTGGTTGGTCTAAAGTACTTTTCTATTCACGATTTACTCAGACTTCATCACAGAATAGAATTAATGACAGTGTGCCTTCTCGTAATAAAACTCTCGCAGTCATCCTCACTCCCCTGCCCATATCCCATTCTTTTAGACTCAGCGTAGCCTCTCTTCTTATGCCATACCTACTGCTTTATTAGTCGTCCTCTCCTGGGTCACTCATTGACTCCCTCAGACAAAGATAAAAAAAAAAATCTCTTTTTCTCCAGAAACCAATTATTGTTCAGCCTACGTTTCATTCTAGTTAGCGCAAGGTCCAAATCATCCTTTTTAGCAATATCTACCTATGAAACTGAGGGGATCAGTATATAGCTTGTTCATATTCTGTCAGTGTCAATATTCCTTATCAATTATGAGTTGATGACACTCTCGTATTTAGTTTTAAGTCTTAGTTGGACTCTTAGTTGGTCAAAGCATTGTGTCGATCGGTGAGAACAAAGTGCAATGTTGCGTTCCATTTTCCCGTTCAGTAGTTCATCGATTTTTCATTATACATGTTGGTTATAAAAAAACGAATGAGACCTTTTTAATATAAATAGTCTGCTTTGGAAAATCAGCTCTGCATGAAGAAACTTTTACTTTTTTGTGCACCTTTTATAGCAGCCAGTGATATTATCTATATAAATAAATCGTTACGTTGGCTTGGAGGTTCCTATTTAAAGTACTTTGGCATGCAATTCATAAGATTAATTCCAAATGACTAATAATAATCATAAACAGACACAAACTTACCGACTGTCATCTATCACATACAAAAGTTTCAAACTTATGCTTTTTCGAAATGGAGACAAAAACTTTCAAAGAACTCAGCAAAACCATTTCAAACAAAAACTGTCTAAATTAGAGTAATCAGAGATTGCATTGAAGCCAAAATAACTGGAGACAGATGAAGAAAATCGTTCAGCGAAAACTAAACGGTACTAAGTATATTAGTCTGAAAACAGTTTTTGTTAAATTAGGAGTGTCTTTGTAAAGCATCATGCAGCTATTAAAGTTTGCCGAACACTCATTAAAATGTCTGCAGAAGTTGGGGTTGTAACCTCCGAGATATCTTTCGACAAATCGCCTTGCAAACTAGCTGTTTATCTGATTCTAAATGTCTGATTTTATTGAGTTTGTTCTTTGTTAAATACTGGGATTACTTTGCTAATGTATGAGGATCTCGTGGCTAAATAATAACAGCCGCTCGGGTCGATCTTTACGTTAAGCCGTGCTTGCCCAGGTTGCTCTGTGGATGGGTCCACCCATTACATACCGTTGGTCCCGGCTGTCAATGAATAGATCTTTGACAGTCGTTATACCTTAGTCAGCGGCCCAAAAGTCTGACAACCAGTCTTACCAAGAGGTATCATTTACCCAGTACTAACTGGGTTGTGGAGGTCAGATAGGCAGTCGCGCATTTAAAATACTGGTGTTCACCTGCATCTCTCTCATCAGACTGGAAGCCGACCCCAACATAGTTGGGAAAAGGCTAGGCAAATGATGATGATGACTTGCGTAATGTATGATTATACGGTCTGTCAGTGGTACACACAGCGTCAGTATGTGCTAACCCGTCGAGTTTTAAAATGTTACACTGCTACATCATTGAATTCGTTACGAATAATCTAAAGAATATTTCGAAAGAGTTATTTGTTTCGACTTGGATTTGAACCATCACATTACCAAACGTCGTCATACCCATACCGGCAGTTTGACGAACTAGCCAGCGAGCCCATGTGAATTGCGATGAAATTGTTATCTACTAGCGTCCGAGTTACTTTATCTTTAGGTATCTGTCTAATCGATAGGTGTTATAATTTGAGGGTATCCATTAATTTTACTTCAATACGTTGTCTTTATAAAATTAATCCATACCCTCAAGTTATAACTACAACGTTTGATGTAAGGATGTCACTTGTCTGGGGACCCGTTTGTGCCAGTTTGCAGAATACCTATGATACATATATTAAATAATAGCAATAATATATATTATTAAATGATTAGTAAAGTATTTTTTTTATTTTATAAATATTATTAAAATAAAATAGAATAATACTTTATATTGAAAAAATATATAATGCATGTCAAAAAGCCCATTTTATATGACTAGGATTTGAACCTCCAATCTTATGCACGGTAAACGGTCTTTGAAAACTTATTTCTATTTAACTGGGTTAACATTTCAATTTTTTTGAAAAAAAAGACTTAAAAAAAAAATGAAATTCGTTATAATAAAATGTTTATGCAAAATACAAAAACTCACTTGGGCCTATCACGGATTTGAACGCACATGACGTCTTTTGGGGGGTAACCACTTACTGGAGCGGTGTGTACTACCGAGTTCACTTAGGATCGACCTTTTCAACCTTTTGACTTAGGGCATGCGGGTGAAAAGTTGCAGTGGTTGTGGTGGTATGTATAATGGTGTGGTATCGTTTTAATATTTATTATTACGCTAACGTAAGGTTTTTAAGAGGCCTCTCGTCGTCCTTATGTCTTAATGGGATAAGCGTTCACGTCTTCGTTTTCATTGTGTTTCTATTTTCAGCAAATTTATTACTTAGCTCAAATTACATGAACAAGATGAATGCATAAATAAATTTTATGAAGCACTATAAAAACTTCATTTGACTATTTTAAGCTTGAAAATGATTAATGGATTAATCTTTTAGAAATTATGTTGCTTTTCATTTTGTAACTTTCGTATTTGGTAGCAGGCGAAGTCATTTAAATATGAAACTTGGTTTTATTTCGTTATTACATGAATAAACAAGAATATTCATAATGTTACATGAATAATGATAGAAGAAGAGAATAATTATTAAAAATCCAATTTATATAATATCATGAAATACGAAGAATTTTCGGAAAGTCAAAGAAAAATAAGTTTTCGGCATCTTGTGTGAAGTTTTCGTATAATTTTAATAACAATTTTTTTTTAATCATCTAATGAAAAACCCTTGTATTGATCTTTTTTTTACATTTTTAGCGTTTTGTTCCAGTGTGGTTGTTGCTGACATCTGCACTAATATTCTAAAGAGCTAAAGTTTGTAACATTGGATGTGGGGCTTCCACCAATGCGAAGATACACACATTATCCCCAAGTGTAACGAAATCAGAAAAAGATATTCCTAATTATAATATTAATATTTTCAACTGTAATTAAAATTTTCAACCGCATCTCGAGCAAAATAAAATCTCCAATAAAAGACATTGAGTCCGGATTGATTTGCTTTGTTCTGATTGAAAACTGGACGTAAAATTCGTAGAGTTCAGACAGGCAGAATGTTCCTTGACACTTTCCTCAGAAACAATTTAACCCTTTTACCATCATTTTTGATGTTGAAATGTTTTAAGTGACATGAAGTGTGCAGCATACGTTGCTACATATGCTGCTCACTTCATGTCACTTGCCATTATAGAAACGGAAGAAATGAAACTCACATTGACAGATAGTAGTAGGTAATCCTTTCTGTCAGTTTGTATTCCATTTCTTCCGATTTATTCGGTGCCTTATAAACAATAGGAAAAGGGTGTGAGTTTATGAATGTTTAAATAAAAATGATGAAAAGAAATGTCACTTTGTATAGACATCCATTTTTGTCTCCATAATTGTCCTAGAGAGGACCAGATACCGCCAAGTAGACAGAAGTGGTTATGCTTCGCGTGCATGAATACTCATACTCATATGTATTTTTTTAAAGAAAAGAAAATTTTTGGCAGCTAAGTACATAGATGCCGCTTAAAGGACAATTGATACAAATAAAATATATGTATGACTTATCTAACTTCGTTTTGAATGTCCCTATATAATTCTTAGGACCCAAGGCCCGAGGCAAAGAGGCAAAATACAGATCACATCTTTTTTGGAGGAGATAAATCGTTGGATTTATGCTAAAGAAATCCTGAAAAAGAAACCAATATCCCGATCCCGTTAGTATCGTCTACGTAGGCACAGACAAACACTATTACTTTATTCTCAGAAGGGTGCGAAATCATACAAAATACTTTCGCCCCAAAATATTTTTAAACAACTAACAGAAAACGTCGAGAGATTTCGTAGTTATTGAAAAATTCAAAGCTGCAAAAAATAAGTTACGTATTTTTATTTTACTGTACCTAATTTCAGTTATAATGCATGTCTCGATTCTCGAAACTACTCGATTTAATTTAAGTACCTAAATGTTGTTACGAATTCACGAAAAAATTATAAAGTGTTTTGAAGACATAATTAACTACATTCTGATTAGTTCTTCGAAAACATCTTCAACATTTTTTGCTCCAGCCTTGATAGCAAAGAAATGAAAGACATAGTTTTATTACTCGCGAAGTATTAACGAATTCAGATCACACAGGATTGGTCGAACACGACCCACCGTGACCCACTTTCTATCAATTATGTACACGAAACTTTTACAAACTTCTGTAATTACGTTATCTGATGAGCATTATAGATAAAATGTCGGACAACAAAAATCCCTAAGTTTATTATTCTGTTTCGTACAATATTGATGAATCCGTAATCAATTTAGGAATCTTGTTCTATCATAATTTTATTGGAGACAGAAGCTACATTTCGTATACAATTGATTTTATTATTCTTGTGGTTTGTAGTTTGTATTATTCATAATGGTTATTGTATTTTCTTTGTGGACATGAATAGAAAAACAAATATCTACCAATCTTATCTATCAACGGTGCGTCGAGAGCTGATGTTGAACACATTCCGAACAAATTGTTACATCAAAATACTTATTGTTACTTTCATTCGGCTCAGAGGAGAAAAGCAAACTATTTTGGCACAATTCCAACTCAATTAGAGACAAATTAAATATTTTTGTCCCGCATTATCTCTTTTGTCCCGACTCTTATTGGGACATTAGATACACCTCGGATTCTTCCGTATTTTTCCGTGAAAAAAACATCGACGCTTTTTTTTATAAAAATAAACTTAATTGGATTTATAAATTTAGAAAAAAATACGTGAGACAGAAGTCATTTGATTTATTATTTGTCCTGAAAAAGTATTCGTCAAATCGTATTACGTGGAAAATTATTCTGAAGCAACAGCAAAATATTAAAATTCACAAGAAAATGACCTAGAATGTCATGTATTTATAGATTGTCTCTCCTACGGTCTTTCCAATAAGTAGGTATTTCAGTTCATAATTATATACTTCTTAAAAATATTAAAGGACGTTGCCCTCGCCATTTTGTTTTCTGGAATCATCTTGTATTGAGTTACAACCGTAATTTTAATAAGCCCTAAGTCTTGAGACTATGCCAGACAAGTAATTAAGCAAAGGGCAGTATTCACGGTACTAGAAAGATTCGCGTGATTGAATAGTGTCTTTTTAGTTTTTCTTTTTATAAGTGAAAAACTAAGGAGAAAAGCTTCTGTTGTTTGTCAAGCTCGACTTCGCATCAAAGCTGCGACTTTGAAAGAAGAAATCTAAGTTCCTATCTAAGTCCATTCTCTGTTCCCCATACTAAAGTAAAATCTTCTCCTGGAGTCCTCTTCGTAATTATTGCATTCTTTATGTTAAACAACTCATCCTTTTAGATACATAGAATCCAGAGTGGCCCAGGTTTGGTATACATATGCATCGATACCGTGGACCAGCTATTCAGCTTTCAAACAATCTATTCATCTACAATTGAACTGCTTTTTTTCTGAAACCCATCCATCAATTTTCAAATCCTCCTCCTTGTTCAGACTTGCACTTTCGTGGACAGGGAACGTGACGAACCTCAACCTATTTCAGCAAGACCAATGCACAGTTACCTACAAGTTATCATATTCATAATTTCCTGAATGTATTTATTTCCCCTACAGAATTTGGGATACACGCACGTGTACTGGCAAGCTCGTGCTGAAAGCGAAACAAAATTGTATACCCGAACAAGGAAACAGTATCCCTTCTAAATAACTATGATGTTATTTCACTTCACGTGAATGTTCATGTTTGCGTTCACGGTCATAGCTTCTATATAATGAGCTGTTATATGAGAGTCCTATTGTAGTTTCTTACGTATACAGTTTCATCTCTGCGTTCTACGTGGAGAGTTCGTCATGTCTTGCCGCCACAGAGAATATTTTATTAAGACCTACACAGATAAAGATATACCTAGATAACGCAAGACCACCACTTCGCGCCCGGGCTTAAGCATTGTATGCTTAACGTGGCTATTGTCGCAGCAAGCTATTTTGTTTAAAAAACAACGTAACAACGTTACGACTCAAGAACTTATTCCTGTAACTTATTATTGTTTTCCATTTCTTCCGATTGATTCGGTGCCATAAAAACAATAGGAAAAGGGTGTGAGTTTATGAATGTGTAAATAAAAATTATGAAAAGAAATGTCACTTTGTATAGAAATCCATTTGCGTCTTGTCGTAGAGAGGACTAGGTGCATGCATGAATACTTAGTCAATAGTTTTATGTATTTTTTGTAAAAGAAAATCTTTGGCAGCTACATATGTAGGTGCCGCTTAAAGTACAATTGATACAAATAAAATATATGTATTAAAGACTTATCTAACTTTAAAGAACAAACTAAAATTTAAAGAACAAAAAAGTAGTATATTTTGAACAGTAACTAAACAGTGCTTATGACGTCATTGTAGGTAGTCAAAAAATAGCACGCTTGGTTTTCATACGGATCGTGAAACTTGCGTTATCTAGGTATATCTGTATGGTTCAGTCGCAAATCTGTGAGGTACTAGGTTTGCCTACAGAGAATTGAGTTTACTTAGAGTTTATTAGTACGTGTATGAAATAATTTAGGTTAAGTACACGAATAAAGGCAGTAGGGTATGAGAACATGGCGACTCTTGGGATAAGCCTATGTCTAGCAGTGGACGTCGTCTTTCTTCCGATATGCTGAATATTTTAGTGCAGACTCTAAGAAGGAAAGGATGCTTGGTTTAAACGCTGGATCCAGGCCGATTTGCTTCACTGGTTTGGCCAGGTTTTATTGGGTTTTTCATAGAAAACACGGATCTATTTCACATTTCGAGAAAAACAAGCGCCATGTTGTGTAGATGGCCATACCCACTATGTTCAATGTTTCCAATGATAAATTAAGTTTCATTTTGCAAATAGGTTTTTACAAACACTTTTGGACAACTGGAGGAGGCCGGTGTTTAGTACCTAATTACTCTGAGAAGAAACAGCCGAAACAAACTCAGAGGTCTCTTTTAAGGTCCAGACATAATCAGGGTCAACTCACATGAGAACTATGCAGACAAGTGTCGGAGATGCTCTTTTGAAGAAAGAACCACACAGATTTGAGTGGACCTGTCCAGCCAGTACAAGCATTTGTCAGTTGTCGTGTAGTTCGACTTGTAACTCAAGGAGCTCAATGATAACTATTTTTTGATACGTCAGTACTTATCACTGCCTTTTTCTACATAGGGACATTTAATCGCTTGCCTATTGATTGATACTTGTACTGATATATCCCCCCGGGTGTAAACAGAGTTACTCTTCCCTTCCGTGACAACACAAAACATTGTTTTGCCACTCCAATCAATAAACGTTACGTCGTCGAGTTTTTCCCATGGGCTAGGTTATGTTTTCGTGTTTTTTTTTCTGAACACCTTTTTTCGGTACCCCATAAATGTCGGAAGTTTCGCTTTTGAAATTGTATTTTTAGAGTGTGATGATTGGTGTTTACTTGTTGGTAAAAAAGCAGATATGAATAATACATTTTCTACAGCGTCTGGTCTTAATAAATTGAAAGCACGAATACACACGCACGAGTACATTGCAGGTACACCTCTACGTTTGGGGAAACAATCGTGAAGTCATGTTATATGAAATAATATCGTTGTAAGCAAAAGAGTTCTTCCGACAAGAAAAAAACTAATAATTGTCGACAGTTTGTGAAATATCGACTGTTCACTGCAAAATAATGCGTCAAAAATATTGACATGAGTCTGTCTCCTCATAAAACTTCAGTCCATTCATAATTTCCATTCAACCGTCGATCTTTAATTAAACCCATTACTGCCTAAGTGCGTCGAGAGCAGTCACCTAATTAGCAAAGTTTCAAAACCATACGGAATTCCATTACTAAAATTAGTTTTGTTTACACGCAAACTTTTCAATGGGTTGACAAATGACGTGGGCCTACACTCTACAGTACTTTCACAGTTATTTTACCTTAGAAAACTGCAATCCAAAAGCAACCTTATCATTTCGAGTGACTAAAGTTTTAACGTCTTATACAGACACTTGTGACGCCCGCCACAGACCCTTTCCAAGGCCTCGGGTGCTGCGACTAGCGTCAAGAGAAGCGCACTCGTCATTTGTCTCCCTTGCGTGAGTTCCGCCACTCCACAAGTCACACCATAGAAATATATATTCCCATTTGAGCACCGATTTTAAGAGCAATGCTTAGAGCACCAGGGAATATCTTTGGTGTTTGAAGCAATCGGTGCTCAATTGGATTCCCAATTGAGCACCGATTTCAAATATATTTATATACTACTCTAGAAACTTAATTTAATTTGTTTTTATCGTTGTGGCTATGACAGCTTGCAGCTCGCGGTCAAGAAGTTAGAAGTTCTGACAGGAAAATCAACACCAACAAATCAAGTGTCGCGTCAACTCTTGTGATAATTCAACTGAATTGTTAATCGGATTCAACTCCTCCAATTATACTATTATACTTGCATTTAATTTTGACAAGCCTTGCACTTTCCGTTTCTAATACATAAATAGTCAAAGGATAATCTTCAAAGAGTTCGGCAGAGGTGTATGACTTTACAGTATACCCACGTTGTGCCAGTTACTGTTATCATGTAACAGGGGCCAAGCCTATCGCCATCTACCGAGTACACATCCAGACTCTGTGGCTACCGTTGAGAAATTCTTAGTAAAAAATACAAGCACCCTTTGTCCGTCCTAGGAATAGAACCTAGACCCTCATGCTAAACAGTCGCGCTTTCTACCACTAGACCAACAAGGCAGTCAAAAAGTCACAAGCAATAAGACATTCTGGACCACAATACAGTCAGCATGCAAAGTCGTTATCCTTCAGTCACTCCCAAAACCCCGCATCTTTAGAGACTATCATCGCTGTTCCCTCTCTATCATTTAACCACCCGTTTAACTAATGTTTAGTATAAAAACATCACGCTAATAGTTCCTTCGCTCTAGCTATCGGAAGTCTATGGGGATCTTTAAAAATAGCCTCCCCATATTGATACGGCATGGACGTCTATCATAAAACAAACGAAGTTATGGCCCGACCACAAATAGCCCGTCAGAATAGCCCGCGTCCGTTTCAGGGCTAAGTGCGTACGCGCATTAATATTGCCCTATTAAAGGTATTTTTTTTTGAAATTATTTACGTGAAAGATAAGATTTAGTGACCATAGGCTTTGGTGCAGCCACATAGAACTATGGGGATAGTTCTATGTGGCTGCACCAAAGCCAGGTTCCACCTGTTCAAAAGACAATACAGGGGGTTGTATTGCTATATGCAATAAGCGTAATCAGTCTTTAATGATCCCACTACTAATTGTGGCAATAAAATCTTTTGTATGTGAAAAAAAAACTACTGGGACACCCCGGGCCGCCACATTGGAAGAGAATATCTGTAAATATTGATTTTTATATAGTCAAATTGTTTTCTCATAATAAAGTTTTTTTTTTCTTGAATGTATAATACCTTTGTGTATACATACATAGTTTATGTTTTCTCAATTTCGTGATAAAATGGTCACTTAGGATAATCCTGGATCAGATAGAATAAGGAAAATTGAAAAAAGATGGCCGATTATATAAATCGCCAATTAATATTCCGGTAACTTATGCGTTAGTACGTGGATCGAATTAAACGATACGATGTTACATCGATGTTACGTTAAATCGATTTGTAAAGAAGTACCAATATTACGATTACAAACATGTTACATACATAAAATAAAAATCAACATTGTGGTTCACTCTACAAACCACCCGGTTTCAGAATAGCGTATTTTCGGTGCATATATTTGCTGAGCTCGTTCTTGGGCGTGCATGTAGGCACGTATCCGCACACCTTTAGCCACACACGAAACTCCTACGAGCGTCGACGCGCGTGTAATCTCGTACAAGCGCGTGTCGCGACATAAGTCTTTCACTTTTGTTGACAGCTGTCATTTTAAACAAGCAAACTCACCGGAACGCGTTCGATTTTCTGAAGCGTAAGCCAGTACAAAATACGCCAGTCTGAAATTGCTATAAACAAGTCACGTCGCGGTTACTCGTGGCATGCTCAAAGCAATTTCGTTCATTCATTTTCTCCGCAGTCGCTTTAGCAACACGTGTGAGTCGCTTGAGCCTGCAACTCGTAGACAAGAGGTAACTAACTAGCCTCGACCGATTTCTCTATAGCAGTCCGGAGTCTGGATTTGTACCTAGTATATGGCAATAGAATCGCCCCCTATAACATGGGGCTTCAACGTACATAAATGGCGAAATATGGGTTTATTAGGTACACGTCTGCTTAAACCTTCGTTGATTACAGGCATGATGTTATGTAGACTCGAGGTATGTATGCTGTTATATGTATATCAAGTTGGTAAACTGTAGTCTCTCTATGCATATTTCGAATTTACCTTTAACTGACAAAGGTGGTAACTGCATTATATGGTAACAGGAAGCGAGGTGAGTACTTCCTTTAACTATAAAATGAAGTACTGCCTGCTATAAACAACGTGGGTGTTAAACTGACCTTAGGGTATCCTTTAATGTAGCATGTATAAATTGCCTCGTGCATGTTATTTTATTAGTCTTTTAACATAATTATTATCTACAGTTGGACCTTTATTTGAACTGAACACCACAACGCCTATAATTCGAAATATAGAGGTGAACATAATAGTACACCTACATTTCGCCAGTTATGTTTACGTCCAATGTAAGGTCGAGCCTATTCGCAATTCTTGAAGGAAAAGCCCAATATAACTTTGCCCGACCTTCACGCTAGTAATAAATATGACCAACGAGGCAGGCAGTCCACTTTGTAAGTGGTTGAATTTTTTTGCAACAATAAGCACGTTTAAAGAAATTAGCGTTAAGATAAGATCCGCCCAAGAATCGTTTCTGTTCTTCGAGACAAACAATATTATGAACGAAGTCACGGGCACAGACTTGTCGCAATTCCCAGTAATTATTCACGTGTAACACGTAGGTAACTTTGCACCAAACTGTAGTCAGACTTTAAACCGATGAAGTACCACGAAAACTGAACAGATCCGATTAAAACAATCTCTAGATTAATAGCTGAAATTTATTATATCTACAAAATGATATACGACACTAAGGTTTGGTTCCACCACAATTAATGAGCGGCTATCTTTCAACGTTTAAAAGCACTCAACAATCTGAGCAAAGAATGATAAAGAATATCCATTTAAATAGGAATAATCTACTACCAAGGTCCCCATCCCAAACCCTAACGTGTATAATGAAATGACTGAAAAAAAAAACACGGAAACGTTACCCCGCGTCCTAAACAAAACGATTGCCGTCGCGTTAAAATGTCTCTCTTTTGTTCGGAGAACTGGAAGGCCCTGGACTGAAGACCACGTATCGGCTAGCGTAGGGTGAAATGCCCCAGGCTCCCAAAAAGGTAGCTTGCACAGACTGGACTGGATGCGGATGGCAGAAGACAGAGTGTTACAGCGCAGCTTAGGCTTTGAGAGGCCTTTGTGCAACTGTGGACTGCGATAGGCTAAGTTAATTGATTGCCAAATAAAATGAAAACGATGGTCGTGTGACAACCACTTTGGTTAGGACACGGTCTAATGAAATGCTTGAAAAACAACATGAAAAAATACCGAAAAAGCTTTAGGTAGACACTAATTGAACTAAAAAAGTTATACCATAAAGTGCGGAGATGTTACAAAGGTTCATAAACATTTTTACTGTCAGACATTACTTCAGCTATTTCATATCTGTCAGTTCGTATTTTTTTAGCTAGTGTGCCTCTAATATCTTATTACGATGATGATAATGTTTGCTCCAATTTTATTATACGCTAGAAAAACGGTGGTAAACACGACAATGTTGGACTTTACTTTTGCTCAGCGTAGTTGTAGTACGTACATTATATGAGGAAAACAAAACACTATCATGACTTCTAACTTAGCTAATTTGGCATTAACAGAACTCCAGTCTCATTAAACCCAATGCCAGGCTTTGGACCTAAAGACCAAAGACCAAGTTTGGAAATGTTGGTCTTTCTGGTAGTAAGCCTCAAATAGCTCTTAAGTCTTGTCTGACTTGTGCCAGTTTCTCTTTAACTAGAACAAAGTCTTTGCTGTGTTCGTTCCGCCTTTTTACTGTTGTTAGTTTTATGTGCTATATCACTTTTACTATTCACTTTGAATCTGTGTATTTTTTACTGCTTAGATAGTAAAGCTTTGACGTTAGTAAAGCAGATCTTTCTTCTAAGCTTATAGTGTATTTACTGAAGTGTTTTCATTCTTCTTTATCGTGTGGTAAGTGCCTAACCTGGTGTCAGAGTTTTTATGCCGCCCAAGGGCCTCTGACTTGGCTTTTACATGCCGTTGAGAAATATCTCTCAGACATGCTGGTTTCCTCACGATGTTTTCCTTCACCGAAGCAAGTGATAATTATAGGTTACAATACGCACATAATTCCGAAAAATCAGAGGTGCGTGTCTGGGGTTCGAACTCGAGACCTATGACTTGGCAGTCCAACGGTCACACCACTAGACTATCACTGCTCCAGGTGTTTCAGTGTGCTTCAGTGTTTTCATAATTTAGTATCGTAGTAAAAACTCACCTAGGTTTGCCTATCTTTCTCATTCCTATATATTTTTGCAAGAGGACACAAAAACTTTCAAGGACATACTTATATTTATAAATTTTGATCGTTCAACTACATTCACGTACCTATAAACGTGTGAAGCAATAAATTAGGAATTTCCTTCAAATCCTACGGTTTGTGATTGAAAGTGCTTTACGCGATTGGTCTTTTTGGTAATGTCATCAAATAGGTCAGCATTGGTATACATACATACGTCTTCTCCCAATGACTGGCTTGAGCGATTGCAAAATTATAGTGCGAAAATGTCGTTCGCTAAATGTTGCCCAATTTTATTACTTTAACTGAAACTGAATTAATAAATACAAATCACTTAGTTCTTCCTAATCCATCTGGAGCCGAGATTAGCAATAAAATACTAAGAAACAAGGACAGAGTAACGAGTGCTCTTCCCCGTCCAAAGTTTAGACTAAAAGGTTTTTAATTTACTGGCTCTTGGTCGCAGAGATGTAAAAGGTTAAGATCTGTTTTATTTAGCTCATCATCATCTGTATTCTTTAGCTTATTTTCGCTTATGAACGTTTCTTGTTACGCAGCTGTTATTATTATTATTTCCTTATTATGAGCCTCATGTGTCCCACTGCAGGGCAAAGGCCTCCCTTCCCTCTTTCCATTCTTCTCTATCTTGGGCTATTTGGGCCCAATCCAGCGTCCAAGAGTCCAGCTTGTCACGCCATGTCCTTCTGGGCCTACCGCGTCGGCGAGTTCGAGAAGGTTCGTTCGGTTCTTTGTACGCAGCTGTACAAAGGGTTAATACTCGAAAACACTGATTTAAATTTTAATGATTTATAACTCAACTTACACTGTCACTTACAGGATATCTTTGTATCGAGTTAGTAGCGCGCATAGCAAAAGACAACGAAAGAGGGTAGACAGGTGTGTCTGCACCTAACTGTTTATTTACCATCTACCCTCATTCTCCAGTCATCCCGCGATCATGGCGCTTGCAACTGCGTCGAAATATCGAGAGCTCTCAATAATTTACTCGTATAATCACGGAATATATCCCGTAAGTGACAGAGTAATTTAAATATTCGAAATATAAAAAATACATAATATTCCAGTTCGCAGAAGCCAATTTTCTACTCTTACGGATAGATAAGTGAGAAGTACTGCCACAACACAAAAGGCCTATGATATGATTGGTATGATATGGCTGGGGGATGCTTTAACCTAATCACAATCCTTGAACCACGGAAGGGTACCTATTGATGTTATAAGAATGATCAACCTATTTCAGGACAGACCAAGTTATATAGTTAGTCAGATAGTTTTAATAGGAACGTAACCGTTTTAGGCTAATATTGAATTATAATTATCATCTTCTTCAGCTTATGTATAAATAAAATCGATCCACTCGATTATTTTGTAGCCCTTAGCCCATTTTAGAAGATTTTTATTAAAGAGTCTATGTTAAACACGACTCTTACCGATAAGCCAAGGACGGGTCTCGTCTACTCGTATAACCTATAATATTTTATGACTTAGTCTCTATACTGCCATTATTAACTACATTAGTTTTATGGTGTCTGGGCCCGGATTATTTATATTTATAATTATTGGCTGTTACAAGTTGGTAAGGTCCTATGTAACTAGTTTTTTTTTCTCTATGTGAGTTGAGCGAAGTTCTGCAGAAATGTACTAACCCATTTAAAAAAATCTCTCATTTTCGAAGTAATGATTTTGTATAGTAAACACTGATTAATTTGACATCATTTCATTCCATCATGTCATCATTTCATTTTTTTGACATTTAAAAGTGCCTGTAATGGTCTAATAGAAATAAATGGTTTGAGTTTGGTGTATACGAGACTGATTACCGCAATCATTTAGAACATACATAACATTACGCCTGTAAGCCAAAGGGGTGCCTTATATATAGTACACTCACATTTCGCCAGTTATGTTTAAAACCCAAGTAATAGGGAGCGAGTATATTTAAATCAATCGAGCACAAATCCAAAATCCGTGGCTGCTATTGAAAAATCCCAGTTGGAAAAACTCAATAAAATTTTGCCCGACCTGGTAATCGAACCCGGAACCTCATGCTCAAAAGTCACGCTTGTGACTACTAGACCAATGAGGCAGTTAATCATTTATAATGTTGTAATCATTTGACAAATAAAATTAAATTAATCTATACTTCTATACTAATATTATAAATGCGAAAGTTTGGATGGATGTTTGTTACTTAATAACGCCAGAACGGCTGAACGGATCTGGATGAAATTTGGCACACTTTTCATCCCGGTAGCACGATCCCGTGGGTCAATCATCGAACTCCACGCGAGCGAAGCCGCTGGCATAAGCTAGTAATACATAGTTCTCAGACAGAAATAAACCAAATTCCAAAATGAGTAAAACATAAAAGCTGGATGTTTTCTTGAATCAAAAAGTTATGGTCCTTAAGTATTTAAGCTGAAAAATAGGAGTAACTGAGAGCCATTCATTACGAGTCACGACAGAAATTGTGAAAGTTTTCTCATTACTTGTCTACTTATTAGAATATTAAAAGTAGACAAGTAACAACAAAATATCATAACTAAAGTAGATTCACTCCTAGTTTTTGTTGTTATCCTTTATTATGCATCAACATACGATTTAATCATGGCTTGTTTTAAGCTATGATTAAATCGTATGTTTAAATATATTTCTAACGCCAAAGGTCTTCCTGTAAGTACTTTGAATGCCCCTAAATTTGATCAGTGCCTATTGCTATCAGCCGGTCACAAACCCGAACACTGAACTGTGAAATTCCTGATGGCAAAAACCCAAAAATACTTGAATTCGCCCGACCTAGGAATTGAACCCACCTCATTGTTAGCATCAGCACTTGCGACCGCCAAAATAAATATTACAATCGGTGTGTTAAAAAACGAATTGTAGGTAGCGTATACTACCAAAGTCACTGATGGTCGACCACTTCTCAACCTTATTACTCAGGGTGTAAAGGTGAAAAGTGGTCGACCGTCAGTGTCTTCGGTTTCACAAGTAAATGTTTCATTCAGTCAACTGTATCTGTATACAAACAGAATGTAGCAATCACAATGAATCCTACAAAGAGAATACACTCGAATCAGTATTCAAGAAAAGCTGTGGTAATAAAACAGACTAGTCCCCGACCCCCGTCTTCTTACTTACAACCATAAAACTGTTGTTTCTATTTATCGTAACTCGTAAACCCTATCCTTTTTAAAATTTAAATACTAAAGGATCTTCTTGTATTTAGATATTGTATTTCTTAGATTTTTTTCCTTGAAGTTTGTCCTCCATTTACTTATGATCATATTTTTAATAATTAATAACATCAATTTATTTAAAAAAAAATTAAAGGCATAACAATAAATGCAGTTTTTCTTAAATCTATGTCAAGTGCACCTATGATTTATGCCTGAACTAGGTAGTCCTGTGTTTCAGGCGATTAGAGGTATTATTAATTGATTAAATAATCACATAATTATCATTTTATATCTTATAGGTATAAAGGTGTATAAAATATAGTATCTTAACTTAGCTTAACTAATTTAAAAATAACAATAATACGAACAATATTTACTTTAAGCACAAGTAATAACTTCTCTGTATCTTCAACAACCTTTTGTTTATAATTTTTTCCAATATTTTTGACAAAGCAGGCAGTAAAGAAATAGGTCTATAATTTGTCACTTAATCTTTGCTGCCTGATTTATAGACAGGGATAATTACAGCTTTTTTAAGACACTCTGGAAAATGACCTGAAGATAAACAAATACGGAAAATATAAGTCAGTGGTGGTACCAAACTGTCTTTGAATTTTTTAATAATTTTATTCGATATGTTATCCCAGCCAACTGCACTGTCTTTAATTGCTTATAAGGATAGATTTTTTTTTATTAATAAAAGTAATTTTGCATCGAGGCCTAAATATTTAAGGCACTCAGTTAACCAAGCATTGCGTACAACAGTAATATTTTATTGACTAAATTAATCATGCATATCGACGGCGAAGTGCCAATACCTCCTAACTGACATTTTTCTAGAAATTCACCTTCTTATCGTTTTGAATTTAATGGTGTTATTCGCATATTTTCGTGAAATCTCCTAAGTTTATTGGTGTTTTTTTTTAATCCATAATCTTCTAAATATCACAACATTATCACATAAAAAGAATAAGTACAGAATTAATACCTCGCTATCTAAGCGAATACCTACTACACTATCATAAAATATACGAATTTAGCATAATACATAAATCCAACATAATTATTATTCAAAATAAATAAATAAACTAAGAAATTAAGCAGTTTATGTAAAACTTTAACTTTGTCAGTTAGGTGTTATTGCCACTTCGTCGTCAATATATAAAGATACTCTGGTATTATGACTTTTTCCGTTTCCTCAAGTACTAAGAACCCACCTGCCTTAAACAGAATCAGTTTTAGAGATTATCCACTTACGCAAATACAAATTTTATCAAAAAAGTTAATTTTACACACCCAAGAGCCAATCAATAATAAATAATAAATAAATAATAAATATCGCTGGACATTACACACAGCGCCATCTAGTGCCACACTAAGCAACGAGGCTTGTGTCGTGGACACCAGATAGTTGATATATTACATAGATACTTTTTGTTTGTAAATACATACTTATTATACATATTACATCCATGACTCGGAAACAAATGTCTATGCTCATCACACAAACACTTGCTCCTACCGGGATTCGAACCCGGAACCCTATGAACGTAAGGCAGCCTCACTACCGCTGCGCCATTCGGGTCGTCAAAATACCCACATCATGCATGTATCGATGTGTCTGCATCGATCATGGAGAATACTGATCAATTAACAGCGACTAGCTTTAATTTAGAGGCGTTGACACTCACAGACTAGTAATTAAACGCAGCTAACTACATAATTGTGAAGGTACTTGAACCCTGCGATACAACATCAATAGCAATCAGGGATAATTACTCCATCGTGCTAATGATAAGGTAGTGCTCGCCTTGTCATGGTGACTACTCACTATCTAAGCCACCTAATGAGAGGAGATGACTAGAGGTAGGATCTTTGTTGAGGTTCAGAAGAAATGGCGACATTCTCAAAAAACACAACTCAAAGCATAACCTCCTCCTTTTGAGAAATGCTTGGTCTTTTTCTTCTTCGTAATGTCGATAATTTCCATATTCAATTTAAATGAGCTTCGACCATAATTCTGCCACTTCGACAACATTAGCAGAGGCTTCGGACATGTCTCTGAAGTTGTATGAACCAGGTTCAAATATGGTTGGTTTAAGTATGGAACGAGGTGCTATTTTCTCGCCAAGACCGATCTCACGAGACACCTCATTTAATTTTAGGTTTTTGTTTTTCTCCAAATTGTCAGTGACACTGTTAAGTCCTAAATTAATAAAGGGGTTGTCTGAAACTAAAATAGTGAAGAATGGCTGTCTTTGTCTCTTAGTAATTGAAGTACAGAGCAAAACAGAAGCCATAAAAAGGCCTTACCAAAATAACGCTTAAATCACAAAAGAAGAAAATTCGGTGCACTAAACTTTTAAGTAGTACCGTTGAAGCTCCTGCAAAAGATAATGTTTTTACTTTTGTTGCCAGTTAGTTTAAACTCAAAAGGATTCGAGTGAATTGAAATTTTCCTGTAAACAAGTTAATTAAGAACAGTATAAACAATTTTACACGTGTCTTGCATTAACTTGTGGTTTGCTGGTTAAGGATTTATCTACATATTTGGAGATGCGGGTTGCTTTAACTTGCTGATCGTTGCTGTTTATATTTGCGGTTCGTAGACCGTAGTAAAAAATGGTGTCCCACAAGGTTTCACGCTCAGCCCGCATTTGATTTTGTGGTTGAATGAATGTAGCGTTGTACTTAGCCATGGTTGCCAAAACAATTCGTTGACCGATGAGGTAAATCCTGTACCCCATTTGCGTCACACAGATTTTAAGGAAATATGATAATATAATGATAATATTGATTATCCCCATCATTAATTGCTTCATTTGTTTTAAAAATTCGTTTTGTTACCCTGCTGGAAATGTCAACTTATAGAGGTGTTGAATAATGCCTGGAACTTCAAGAGCTGTTAATCCCAGAATTCTAAATGGAAGGTACTTATAAGTACACTTGGAGTCGTGGAAACCTTTCAAGAGTACTTTGTAGTAACAAACGAAATAGAATTGTAAACCATACTCCGTTGTAGGTAGATAAAGTACTTACTGTTCTGTGAAATCTCCCAAATGATTACTAATGAATGTACCTATCGAGTTTCCTGTTGTTTAACTATACATCCCTACAACAATATTGTTCACAGCAGACCGCATAAGTCTATGGTAGACCTCATATCGGTGGTGACACTTTGATCTTGACCTGGCCTAGCGTAATAACGGAAGTGTAAGGAAATTGTAAGTCTAGCTTACACTGGTTTTGTAATTTTATTGCCACTGACATGCAGTCTGCTGTACTGATTTTATTATGTGAAATATTAAATTTCTTAAGTAAAGCCGTGTTGACTCGCAAAATATTGAAATAAAAGAAATATTTCGCACTTTTTCTATTTCGATTTAGGGAGAGAACAAGTGCCTGGAATTTAGATTTAAAGTACCGTTCAAAAAAATAAACAGGCGAAACACCACAATCTCGAGAATATATTACTCGAAATGACGTCATTCACTTAACGACATGCTGCGGTACCAAAACTCAGGCATTTATATTTAAAAAAGAAATGGCGAATGGGCTATAAAATTTGAACGCGACGAACGAAAAATTCTGTACCTTTATTGTGTCTGACAACTGAACGTGAGTTTTTGAAGAAAATATTTCATGACACGCCTAAGTACCTTTGAAGAAATTTTCTTAGCCGTAACTGAATGTATAAAATTCAATTCTTGTGTAAATTCTGTAGACATGAAGATGAAAACGACTTTGACGTAGGTATGTACTTTCTTGATTCGGTTGCCGTATAAAATATTGACCGCCCAATAGTAATTCTGGCCCCCTCAATATTCAATATTTTTTTTATTTACAGAAGTAGAATATTATCTAAGTTTTATTTCTATGTTCCGTTCCCATTATTTTGAGCACCAATTTTAAGAACACCAATGTTTAAAGGACCAAAGGTATTCTCATCAATATTTACCTCGATATTTATTTATCTCAATATTTTACAGTGTAAAATATAGCTTTTTTTTATTGTTTTTTTGATGAGTGCTCAAATTAGAATGTCTTTGGTGCTCTTAAAATCTGTGCTCAAGCGGGAATACACGTCTGACCTATCAAACTTGAAATCCATAAGATAACATTGGTTTCTTTTTGTTTGTGGTTCTTCTGATAGTCGACGGGTCTCGAAAGGTTAGTCCTGCATTAATTTCAAAGCAGTTAGCAAAACTTGTTGCCAAAATTAAGGTAACCTTTCACAGGATATCGACACCTTGAACTTTAAACCAATCGATAACACAAAGTTTCAAATCCGCGGCTGTTTGTATTTGAAAGTTTAGCGTTTAATTTTGCTTGAATCCAATTTCGGATATTGAATAAATCTTACTGGTTTTACTGTTTAATGTTAAATGGAACTTTATTTTTCAAGTGTTGGTATTGACAACTTTGTTGAGATAGGAGATGATTGACATTCAAAATAATACGGTTTGTAAAGTACCTCTTGTATAATTTATCAACCTTAAACAGTCGTTAAGGTACATCTGCTTTCTAAAAATCTGCTACAGTAAGTATGATGGGTTCAAAGTGATAATTATCGTGAAAATAATCGTATATTTATATGGAAATAATTATCTTTATAATTGCGAGGCCTGTTTAAAACACCTACAAACAGAATTTAAGTTGCTTGATTAATTAACGGATTTGAGGCAAACTGATAACTTTGTCCATACAACGTTATCACTTTGCCTCAATCCGTTAATCATTTATTGATAAAAATAAAATAAAAAAATTGTTATCGATTTGACCGAAATGCAGCCTTTTAAAAACTATTCGGTAGCTACAAACAACAACTATTCGGTATGGTATAGGAAAACTCTTTCCCTCGAAGTTAGTTAGTATATATGTAGGTCGGTACACACAGAAAAAGATTTCGTGACCTCAATGCTGAGTCCAAAACCACAAACACACTCACGCATCATAAGTTTTAAGTCGCGTCCGTTTCCCGTACCACATTATTTTAATAAAAACCGTCCAGAAACAAAACATTAAAACAGTACTAACAAATGGCCTAAAATTAACACTACCAACCAGAATAAATGTCGTAATTAAAAATAAACAGGACCTTTATTATCCCTCTATTTATTATGTTAAGGCACCGCAATAGGTCTTGAGGAAATGGCTCGGTTTATCCGGAGGCTATCCGGAACCAAGTTTGGGAGTTAGGACTTCAACCTGACCGCCCGGATTCTCTAGCGGAGTAGTGGTCGGCTAGAAAGCTAATGCTTGCTTAAGTGCTATCGTATAACGAACTGTATTTGTTCTACGGAAGAGGTGACAATGCGACGTCATTGTGGTGTGTGTATGCAGTTAAAATGTGTCAGTATAAATTACTATTATTAAAGTGTTATTTTAAAGTACAACTTCCATAAGAAATTATTAATTCATACTTAAATTATGCTGAATGGGTATTACCTATTAGCATTGTGTAAAGTTAAGATTTAAACCTAAAAAAATGGATAATAAAGCACAAATTAAGTTTTTTTTTACTTATTATTAAATTCAAAGTGACCCAACAATATTTGAAAAAGGCTCTTCTTTATTTGTACGCTATAAAACACACTTTTTTTGTTGAGTTACTAAATACATTATTGCCTTACCCCGTTTTTCTCAAACATGCAAAAGCATTCATAAAACATTTTCCCAATGTTGTCCGTCACGATTGTTTGCGAACAAAACCGCAAGATTATTGCTAGTTTCTGAAATACATACTATTCCAGCTTTGTTTGAGTATAAATTCTTAATTAAAAAACTTGTACAGTTTAAACATTAATTAGAGGGAAAATCGTATTCAAAAAGTTTGAAATACGTGCCTCGATATTGGACTACATTTCAGGATAAAGTTTCCGGAGTGGTTTTACCGGGAAACGTGTTGAAAACTTGGCTAGATTTTAAAATATTTGTATTTTTTTTTCTAGCTCACTGATTGGAACTTTTTCAACAATCGCTATGTTATAGGCAGCAGTGGTGACTTAGTGGAAACGGCGACTGATGAGCTGTAGGTCGTAGATTTGAACCCAAAACTATAGTAGCTACTACGTAAAGTGCCTTGTTCCCGTAGAGAAGCCGGCAGGAATCGGCTTCTTAAATGCCTTCGGGCCTGCCACACAAGCTCTTCACCTTTAGTGGTAAATTATATCATAACTTTCATCATGCTCTCAAAGCGGTGTAGAACAGCGTCGTGTGAAAACCATTTCCTAAAAACTAAAAATTATGGTCCATTCCTTCTTACAGCGAGCAGGCCTGCTTCCCAGCTGTGGGAACATAATATATATATAAACTGTTTTGCTACTATGTTACATGCAAACTATGTATGTTTTCAATTCACACCTGTATTGAAAGATTCGGTTACCAATTCTCAAACACAGTGTTCCAATTTCCTTGCTTACATTTCATTGTTATGTAGATTTAATTTCATAACTGTTTTGTGAAACAGCTGAGGAAACGTTGGCTAAAAATACAATATTAAATATTTGTAAGGCCTACAGGTAGTTGTTCCGGGTCTGGCTGTCTGTGTATGTGAGTTAAAATTTTTGTAAACGCACCAACGATACAGGCGAATTCCTAGTGTGGGGCAACTTGTATAAAAAAATAAAAAATGGTAAGGTTTAGTTTTGCAACCTCGTCAAAATTCAGGAGGTTGTCATAGAAGACGTAAATAATCAATATAAATTACATTACCTGGTCAATAATAATAAACGCTGCTTTTTTTTGTTGTTTTAATTTGACACTATTTCAGAATGAAGCCCTTGACAAAAGAGGAGAATCACCCGTTTATTGAATAAACGTCTGCGTTTGTTTGTGTGTGTGAAAGCGCTGTTATAGGGCTAGTATTAGACGGGCCGCGTTTTAATACGGATGGTGTACACTAATTATCGATTTCCGATATTAAGAAAAAAAATGTACCTACCCATTTTGCTATTGATACGGGTCGAGAATCATTAGCATAGTTACCTCCTTGATTTTGACGAGGATGCAAAGCAACACCTTGTATTTCATGAATTAATTTTTGGCAAGCATTTCTGAATTAGTTAACTGACTCGTTAGCCTAGTGCTACTCTGAACTTGGGGTGTTTTATTCGATTCCCGGGTCGGGCAAATTGTTAATGGGTTTTTCCATCAGGCATTTCTCAGTATCAGCCACGGAGTCTGGATTTGTGATGTGTGTGTGACGGCTCACCCACTATAACATGGGACTTAAACATAACTAGCGAAATGTGGGTGTACTATTAGGTACACCTCCGCCTAACCCTTCGCAGATTACAGGTTTAATGTTATGATGATAATATGTTGTGTATGTTTGGTTATTACAGGTAAAAAATCTCGCGAAATTGTTTTTTTACGTCGTCTAAGAGGCCTAAGTTTATTGTTTAGTACTACTACAAAAAACCCAATTCAAAAACTCTAGAATTCCTTGACATCATTTTCATTTTATTTATTGCCACTAGTCACAAACATTCGGGTTTTAAACCCATTTTTTTCATTTCTCTGTCACCTAAATAATTCATTAAGTAACTAAGTTGTACATGTAACCTAACTTAATCTACACGGCATGTGTTTCCCAATATATTATGTAGAACCTACGCTTAAAAGTTCTATCAATAGTCTCTTAGATTCAATAGATAAACAAACAACTAAGGGGACAACTTTAATGAATTTCTAAAGCCTCTCGACTAGTCCTAGAAACTTTCTGATACCTGTAGCTTAAACATTACCTTCGTCACAAACTAATTTAATTAAAATATTATACCTTACATTATATAACTGCCGACAACGTATCGTAAACTACTTAAAACATTCATAGTTCGTAATTCCGATACATCACTTTTATTACTTTTCGCTTTTGAAATAAACTCCCTATAACGTTCCCAAACCACAATTTATACAAGTTTAACAACTAAACTATACGTTATTAAAACTAATTTTATTTTCATAAGTTGTATGACCTGTTGAGTTCGGATAATCAAAATAAAATTCTTCTTAAAACAGCCCTGATTTTAATGTTCCCATAACTTTCTGAATGGACTAACATCTGGATACTTCGGGAACCACAATAAAAACGAGACTTACCGATCTCACACGAAGTTAACCGATAGGCAGTAAAAGGAACAAAAATAAAGCCCGCCGCAGACGGTATGGAATCGAATAAAACGAATGCACAAGTGCACGTGTGCCGTACCCCGGTCTTAAAATGGACAGCGCAGCGGTGAAAATACATAGGTACATTCGCATATTGGTCTATTTGTACCTTCGATTGTGACGTCTGTGGCAATCCTAAAATTTCATGCATTTCAATACGGGTGTATTATTTTTCGACTTGACGCCATATCCCACTGTGACGTCAATACTTTGATTGGGACGTTGATAAAAGTTGACAGCAAGTTTTAACGAGCGTGTGAAACACAAACCAATTTTTAATATCGTAGAAATATGCCCATTTCTACGATATTAAAAATTGGTTTGTGTTTCATGAAGTTTTTCTTCTTACGAATTTTGAAAGGCTACATTAAATACTATTGGATTCATATTGTAACCGACCAAGAATAAAAGATGTATAGATGACCTTTATAGTCATGCGAAAGTTATTTCAACGAGTCTTATCTAAATGTCAACTCACCAACTGCCGAATTCTGACCTGCTTGAAAACCTTCGAGGTAACTGTTACCAAACATGAAAGTCTAAGGGTCAGATTTCGGATCCAGGTCAATCCGTATACCTATAAAATTGTCTCCGTGTCCTAGTCACGACAAAGTAATTAAAACTGACGATGTTCAGGAGATAACCCACTTTGATTAGTTATTTTTAGGCCATCAAATTAAGCCAAGGTTTAGTACAAACAAACAGTATTAAATTAATGGGCTTAGATGCAATTAATGTTTTATTTCATTACTTACGTAAAATCGGGACAAGTCGTGGGTGTCTTCAGCCTACGGATAATTTAATTATGTCAAATTTTAATTAGCTCTGTGTTAAAATTGTCTATGTTAGGCCTGGAAATCCGTTGCGTTGCGTTGTGCGATCGCGTTATTCATTGTTTTAACTTGCAGACAACTTAATCCGAGCTTACAAATCTGGTGAAATGAGGCTGAACAACATGTTCAATACCCCTTCGGGAAATACAGCCGTATGTTTAACCAAGTAAAACTAAAGAAACATTATTTTGCGATCCCACCGAAGACGTGGGAAGAGGCGAAGTGGAGTTGTAGAATGCTTAAGGAAACCAGTACGAGGAAGATGAATGCAAAGCGAACTCTGTTGTGGGGTGAAGCGGTCAAGTCGAGTCACTTGTTATGTATGCCTTCAAGACTTTGAATCCACTAGGTTTTTTCTACAAGAGCTGCACTGAGGAAGTACAGAAAACGGAAGTATTATTATTGATGGGTATCGCACACTTCGTTCACTTCGTTCGCTCATCAAAGGTGTGAGAAACCTCCAGTTCACGTTGAATATGATAAGTACGAAATAAAAGATACAAACGAGGCTAGATTTTTAGGTATAAAAATTGATAGTAAGCTCACATGGAAACCACATATCGAAGAAATTTGTCTAAAATTAAATAAATCTGCATATGCACTATTTCAGCTTTCAAAAAAAGTTAATACACAAACACTTTTAATAGCGTATCACGGATTGGTTGCATCAGTTCTGAGGTTTGGTGTTATTTTTTGGGGGCAATCTACTGAAAGAGAGACTGTTTTTAAAGCGCAAAAGCGATGTATTCGATCCATGTGTGGCTTAAAAACTACCAAAACTTGTGCACCCCATTTTAAATCTTTAAAATTACTTACTGCGCCAGCTATGTACATCTACGAGACTGCTTTGTTTGTTAAAACTAATTTACACCTTTTTACGAAAATTTCTGATGTAAAAAAAACTCCAATGCGTTCTCAATATGTAAATCAATTGTGCGACATAAAATGTAAAACTGCTTTGATGAAAAAGAGTTTTTTTGGAATGGCTTCAAAAATCTATAATAAAGTACCCTATAGTATAAGAACATTGCCCCTATCAAAATTTAAAAAAGCTCTCTCCTCTCTATTAATAGAAAAATGTTATTATACTGTTCCAGATTTTATAAATGATAATTTTTAATATTTTTAGTTTATGCTTCGTTATTGTTTGTTTTTTTTCTTAGTTTTTTTTTAAGTATTTTTGTTTTTTAATTTCATTTCATTTTATTTAAAATTTGTATGCCCTCGCAGCAAAACATAGCGCTCAAATACCTAAAACCTATCACCTTTATGTAAATACCTATGTTTAACAAATAAAGATTCTGATTCGTATCCTCCCAGATTCCTGTTACAAACGCACTCTTAAAAGAAAAGCTAAGCGAATATAACTCGAAAAAATCTGAATAAACTCGTGCGAGATACGAAAAATATTCGCAATAAACGGATTTTCCGCAAGTTCCTACACTCAATATGGCACATTGCTTCATGATGTTAAGCTGTCTGTAAAGAAACGGAGCTAGCGATCTTTGAATTGAATAGGAAGTGAAAATTCACAGCTTAGTTGACATTGGCAAGATTTAGACACAGATAATCCACTCTATGCATTTGGCGTTGTAATAGTTTCAGACTGTTGCGTTTCTTACTATGAGGCATAAAAAAACATTAGTAAAGTCAATTCAAGGTTGTAAAGTACTTTAAAATCATTCGCGTAGCCTTTCACCAATTATGTCCAGCTTGGAAGCCGAATTTGGGGTCGGATTCCAAGTTAACTGATTGCAGCTGAATACCAGTACTTTACATGGAGCGGCTGTCTATTTCCATTTTTTCTCAAAAATCACAAAACCTCGAGTAAAATAAGAATGTCTTGAAAAAGTAAGACTTAGCAGTATATTTTGCAATGTTTACTTACACACTGTAGCTTCACAAATGTTTACTGGGATGAATTGTTTAGCGTATTTTTCACTTACGTAGCGACTACGTATTATGTACTCAGCACAGTTCTTACCCCGCCAAATGACACGAGCGTACAAATCCGTGATAGGCCCAAGTTGGTTTTTGTATTTTGCAGAAACATTTTATAATTTATGTATTGTTTTAGTGAATAAGTTTAAGTTAGTATTTTTTTTAAAGTCTGTTTTTTTAATATTGTTTTATTCCAATAAAACGTTACTTCTTTTATTATTGCTTATAACGACAAGCAATAATAGGGTTAACATTGACTAATAGTTATTTATCGTTTAAATAGACCGGAGGTTTCAAGACCGCTTGCCGTTCATAAGATTGGAGTTTCAATTCCTAGGCAATGTACTTTTTAAAATGAATTAGTTAATTTGAATATTAAGTATTTTTCTATTTTCTTTTAGTAATATTTGTAAAAAAAAACAAGTCAATAATTGATTATTAAAGTATTAATCAAATACTTTAATAATCATTTAATAATATTCGTTACTGCTATTATATAACAAAACATTGATCTTATTTTACTACAAAGTTTTATATTTTACAATTTGATTTGATAGCTGTAGTCATAACTTGAGGGTATGGATTAATTGTAAAAAGAAAACGTAAGTAAGTAAAATTTATGGATACCCTCAAATTATAATATCTATCAATTAGACAAAGACCTAAAGACAAAGAGACTCGGAAGATAGTACTATAACAATTTCATCGCAATGCATATGGGCTCGCTGGCTAGTTTGTCAAACTGTCGGAATGAGTATGACGCTAATCGATGATGCGACGGTTTGCATTCAAGTCGAAACATTGAATTCTTTCAAGTATTCCTAAGATTATACGTAAGTTTCGTAAAGAATTCAATGTTGTAGCATTTGTGCAACATTTAAAAACTTGAGAGGTTAGCACATACCTCTGCTTAGAGCTACGACACAATTTATTTCCAAGTTCCACCACACTTTTCCAGCAGGTTCTGAGCCTTCTGATCTTATTTGTTTTATGACAGTACGTTAACCTATCCAATTGATATGTGTCAAACATTTATCTTTCATTTAAAAATACGGTTAATCTTTTATTTTATTTTATTGTAATGTAAAAAAGGATTCAGTTACTTGAGAATCTGTTCAAGGAAATCAGTGTTTAAGACCTACATAGATACTAATGGACGCTACTGAAGACGCCAAACTAGTGGCTCAGTTCTGGGCTGACACAATTTAGATTGCCATCGACACGCTAAGAAGAAGAAGAAGAAAAATCATTAAGCACTTAGACTTCTTTGTTACTTCAACACACCGTGGTCTCCCAGTGGCAAGGCGATTCTCACTCAACACCGCTTGTCCGCGCGGTCGGACGGTGAAGTGGATCTAACACAGATATAATAAATACAGGAGATATGGCAAGGAGGCGTGGCGCTTGCGAACGCATCTAGCCGCAAAGAGACTTGTTGCCAGTTTCGGCCATTAGTCGAATGTCAACTTGCGACGTCTTCACTGCTTGTGATTTTTTACAAAATGCCGCGTTGTACAGAGGTTGTTTGCAAAAATAACACCTCTATTGTGAATTATACGAAAGATGGCATCTCATTTCACACGTAAATACTAAAATATGATTGTTTTTCTTATTAAATTCATTAAAACATTACTTCGTGATACTAGAAACACGATAAAGTACCAAAAGCAATTATTTTCATTAGGAACAACAACCATTGTTTGCTTAATACAAATCGATCAATGAATCGGCTGGTCTAATAGTGCAATGGATAAGTGTTTTACTGATACTCTCACTCACACGATAGTTTCGTGAAGCGGGTGTGTTTTAGGTAGATAATTAGAGAGGTGATGTCACTTTTGTGGTTGTCGATATTTTATACGATCCCTTAGTACGAATGATTACACAAGGGTAAAAAATTAGACTATTTTTGTTACATGGAACTTTATAGCTGTTGTTTACTAATGTGAGGTACTTATTTTAACATTTTAGCTATCCGAAGTATCCAAAAATAAAAGAAAAGTGGATAAATGCGACAGGAAAAGGTCCAAACTGGTTTCCCACAAAAAATAACACGATATGTTCGTCTCACTTTGAGCCACCTCGAATTCAGGTGCAAAAATAGTACTATATTTTTATATATAAAAAGGGCCGATTAAAGGTAACTGAATTTCATCGATACTATTTTTTCTACGATTACCTCTTCACATCACTAGTTGCGATGTGTGTTTATTCTGAGTCCGTAGCTATAGGTAGAAGCCCCGCCCTATGTATGCCTGTGTTCTATTAGTGAGTTTATTAGTGTTGCTGTAAGTTTCTTTGTGTGCGGGAGAAATATGAGCTCGTGTGCCGTTCTTATAGTTTTTGCTTTTGTGTTAGTGAATTAAGTGGGGAGAACACGGCGACATCTGAACTCGAATACATTTGTTTACAAATCATATCTCCTGTATTTATTATATCTGTGGGATCTAACGTCGCATAGGCTTGTATGAAATCCATTGATGTCTAACACACGCACCTACGGCCCCGAATTATTTGTCGTAAGTCCGAAGTTCGAACATAGGCAGTTACTTTATCTTGTATATTTTTTTCATCATCACTGCTTGAAAGGAAAACATCGAGACAAAACCGGCACGACCTTTAACCTAAAATTCGAAGACTTGTGCCATCTTAAAATCCACAAACTTCACTATGGCTGATTAAACACTCATCATCATCTGCCTAGCCTTTTCCCAGCTATGTTGGGGTCGGCTTGCAGTCTAACCGGATGCAGCTGAATACCAGTATTTTACATGGAGCGACTGCCTATCTGACCTCCACAACCCAATTAGTACTGGGTAGTACGATACCCCTTGGTAAGACTGGTTGTCAGACTTTCGGGTCACTGTCTACCTGTAACGACTGTCAAAGATCGACAAATGACAGCCAGGTCCAACGGCCTAACATGCCCTCCGAGGCACCGGGGTAACTCGGTGGTGGTCACCCATCGACAGGCCAACCAAGGCAAGCGCGGCTCAACCTGAAGATTGATCCGAGCGGCTGTTATTATTTGGCCGACGAGCTCCTCTGGCTGATTAAACACTTGACTTGTAATTATCATGTTTATATTACGAGGACTATTGACACAATAATTTTAGCGAATATCAGGAACGCATTCCTTTGAAAATAGTTTTTATTTCTTAGTTTATCTCAATAGGCCTAAAACAAAACAGATCAATACTTTGATTTCGTAACCTACATAAACATTTATCAGAAATTCCTCAGTTAAGGTCACATTCACGACATTATTGAAATACAGCAGAAATTGACACGATTTGCTGGTTTTTCTGTCAATAAAGCGGGAGGTTCTTCGAAGAATGTCTATTTTCGTCATTTCTTGGAATTTTTCAATAAAAAGATTATTTTTACGGTAATAAGGAAAATGAAGATGGGAAATTCGATAACGATTTTTCTAAGAATTCAAACAGTACGTAGTATTAGAAATTGACTTATAAATAAGGTAGATTACGGTAAATAACTATAGATAACTTTGAGTAGTCAATGGTCTCTCATTCGTGCGGTCAATTTTACTTATCTTAACCCAACAACAGAAACAAAGAATTTAAAAAGCAACTATTGAACAAATTAAACTTTTGAAAACGCAAATATTTTATCAAATCTATTAAAAATAGCTACATGTCTTTTAGATTCACAACTCCATATTAATGGGCAATTAGTAAATAAGTAATACCTAAGGCCAGGCAGTGTACTTAAAGTAAGTAGGTACTTTTACACTATACCAACTTAAATTGTTTATGAACTATTGGGTAGAGTTGTATGGTTGGTTGGTTGTTTGTAATTAGGCTTTTCTCGCGACATAATAACTGTAGTAAGTACATTTCTAACAAACTGCACTTACATCCGGGTGTTAATGATCAAAGTTTTGCCAAGTACTCGCAAGTTGGTAGCCGCGGCACTACAATGTAGTCCACATCCACGCCGATGTCATTTTGTTTCTAGCAAACCAACTAATTTTACTAATTCAATGATCTTAATACAGTTCTTCTTCTTTACAAGTCGAACGCAACCTATAAATGATTCAGCCCATAACCAAGCCACGAAATTAGCGCTATCACTTGCGTCCCTCAATTCGTGTAATTTGCAGGCATCACGAGGACACGCAGGACACAATATTAGGTGTCCCATTGTTTTTGGAATAGTTGTTACAGTTCTGATACAGAAAGAAACTAGACATTTTTGAGCAAAGTACATGAGGTATTCTTCATTGCTGCTCATGAACTTACCTATTAGGTCCTAAGTAACCCAAATCAATGAACAAAGGTAGGCCTCAATTGAAAATTCTTCATCAAACATAAAATGTTCGTAGAAATAACAATGGTACAGCAGGTGTGATACTAATAACAAGCGGTAATTACGGCCGGGCGTGGGAGCGCTTGAACTGTAGGCTTGAACACAGAAAACTTACAGAAGGTCATTTCCGCAAAACTAACGAAAACGCACGCATACATAGTCACGCTTCCCGTACAGCGAGTGCAGCCGCAGTCATTCATCATCTTACATCTACCTACCCTGCTCCAGTATAACAGGCTGCACAGTCTAATTCCTGGGTAACACGATACCCCATGGCGAGACTGGTTGTTTATCTTACGGGCTTCTGCCAAACTGCAACGATTGTCAAAGAACCACAAATAACAGCCGGGACCAACGTCTCAAAGTGCTTTCAGAGGCACGGATGAATCTCTGTATGTCATGTTATGCATGCTCACCATATATGCTCACACACCCAAAGAGACCATTATGATAGACTGTGATTATGATAGTCTATGTATGCGTCCACCGGTTTTCACTTGTTTTATCGAACTGACCTTTTGTATCTATCTATTATGTGGCTTGAACTTCTGTTCCAGTGATTAGTAAACATATGTTAATTATGAACACTGAATCATTATATTACAATTCACTGTTAATAATTTTGTTTTAATGCTAATTTGAATGTAAATTACTAGTTTGAGTTTGAATGGGATTTTGTTTATTTCTCGGAGCTAGAACTTAAGTTCTGGCTCATTTTAGAAGCAAGCATGGCTACTTGATTATGGGGCCCTAGGTTCAACTCCCTTCGGGCATTCTGAGTTTCTAAAAGTTTGTAAAAGATCCCGGATTCCGGATTTGGCAGTAGCAAGATGGCTGCCCTATGTATATTACCTGAATGGAATTCAAATACGATAAGTGAAATATCTTACATAAAGAATTTCCTTCTATGTACTTACAAGTTGGCAGAAAATTGCAACGAAGGTGTAAACCTTGTCACCATTATTTATGAAAAAAAACTTTTTTGTTTATGTTATCGTATCACACACAAATCCTTGTCAAGTATCAATTTCGCAATTTTTTTTGCTTGGATGACATATTTTTTCCAGCTACATATTTTGATTTAAAAACCAAACTACTGAACCGATTTTGATGAAATTTCTATAGGACCAATCGGAAAGTATATCCTTTCAGATAAAAGAAGATTTTTTCAAATCGGTTCATAAATGACGAAGATATGAGGTAAGAAAAAAAATACTACTGAATTGAGAACCTCCTCCTTTTTTTGAAGTCGGTTAAAAAACAATGCAAATTGGTTTTATTCATAGATCTTGAGCACGCGCTGAAATGGGTGGGAGCTTGAGTTATTTTAAGTAGGACACCGTATAATATAATAGCTTACAGATATTGGCGTGTTTTTAGGGCGTGGGAGGATGGATGTTGAATGAAATGTGAGGGTATCTCCTATGATGAGAAATAAAATGTGTTGGGCGGAAAAGGTTCCTCTTTCTGGTATAATATTTACTAGCCCTTATGAATATTTGTGAAACAATAAGTATGTTCTTTCTTATTTTAGGCAGTATTTTAGTTTTAAACAACAATAGATGATTGTTTAGGTATTCACTTCATGCATAACACATCAAATCACTCCTGTAATTCCCGAAGGGGTTAGAAGGAGGTGTATCTTGAAACCACATTTCGACAGTTATGTTCGTAATAGGGGGCGAACCATTATTATGTGCCTACTATAGTAACAAAATTACAGTTTAGTTTACATAAAACATTTCAAAAATAATTTAGGATGTCCCTAAATTATTTTTGAATTTTATAGCCCAATCGAAATCTACCCACAGAAGGCCCGTGGTTTTCTGGGAGCCTTTTACGATAGCAGTCTTAATTTTATGAACCTCAGATAAAAGATGTTCTTTAATACTCCTTGATTCATGGCCCAGAACTAATTTTGTTTTTCGCCTCGAAAGTAACTAAGGGTATTGCATTAGAATAAATTGCTTTAATAGGATTTTGAGAGGTGTTTTATGATAGGTTGGGCCTATTCACCTTTGAGTTCTTAAGTAATAAAAAGGACGCCCCAATACATATCTGAAATGAGAGACTTATTCTGCTGTTAAAATTTTCGGAACGAAATATTGGAGTTTTCTGTGTTTCAATATGATATTTTTTGCATCAGTCTAATGCAAAAACGTTTGTGCCATAAAAAAGACTCAAGAAAATTGGATATTTGGTACTAAAAAGGTGTAGAAACAGAAACTTTTACTACTACTGTGAAAGTAGGAAAAACTACGATTTCCATTATGGCTGATGGTAGAAAAATATGACACACCTATTAGCTGATTGATTTCTTTTGTCATAAAGGTCATAAAAAAACAAAGGGAAGGATATAAAAAGGTATTTTTGATCTCATTCTCTATTTTCCTTACACTTAAATTCATCGTACTGTGCTCACTGTACTGTGTACACAGACAAACAAAGCCTTACAGATGAACTAAAGCTTAGTTTCTTTAACTAACGCAGTTCCTGAATATAACTTGTTTTTTTTATTATCTTTGCATATAAACCCCCTTTTTTCAGTATATTGTACTGAATTGTTTGAATAAATATATGGTACATATACATAGGTAAGCGGTTAAAGGTTGATGCCCATATTGCGTTTGTGGTTTAAGAACTTTATTATTCCTCATCAAGAATTAACAATAATTCACTTACTGAGAAACTAAATTTAAATAAAATGTTTGTAAGCGTACAGAATCTACGTTCATTGTAAAAATAACAAAATATGAGGGTAAGCGATCACAACAACAAATAACAAATGTATTTAGTAGCTAATCACCAACCAAGCATACACGGATCTAAACTAAAAGTGAGTTGTAGTACTAGATGTGGCAATACATGGCAACGTAATAGTTCTTTATTTTTATTTTATTTTATTTGCTCATTATGTATGACTTCAGCATTTTTTTAAAACAAAACATACTTTTAGCTTCTTTTATAACCATCGGTATTTTATTGTACATGTTAACACCCTCAAATTCAATATTTTTTTTACCGTAATTAACTGTTCTGGGAGGACGCGTTACTAAGTGATTGTGGTTTCGAAGTTTAATTTTTTGTACCTGATATTTTTTGGTGAAATTTAGTGTTGTGTGAATATCTTTATGTAATATTTTACGTATAAGTATACACGTGTAGTACATATATGTTTGTGAAATGTTCATTATTTTTGTGTCTTTATATATTTTCTGAGATGATGTTCTAAAGTTGTAATTAAATAATATTTTAATTAATCTGTTTTGTGATATTTGTAATGTTTCTAAATTAGATTTAGCTGCGGTTCCCCAGATTTCTATTAAGTAGTCTATATGTGGTTTAACTAAAGAATTATAAATGATGTATCGAGCTTTCTGTGGAAGACATTTATTTATGCTGTGAAGGGCGTTTGCATTATCATTCAACCTGAACTTCAGGTGGATCATCATCACCATTCTCCTGCCCATAAGGGATATGCCCATAATAAATTGGGATAACCCAATTTACTTGGGGTCAGCGCAGCATTTCTTCTTCTTCCATACTTCTCTGTTACTTGAGGTGGATATTTTTGCATATTAGTCTATCAGCAACCCACACTGAAACGAACGCGGGTTCAGTCTATAGAGCGTCTACTCTCTATAGAAGAGGCCTGCTTCCCAGCAGAACATTATGGGCTAATTATGCTTATAAGAAAACGAAGAAGAGAAGATTTTTGATTAATACTCCGCTCCTATAGGTCGCAGCGTGATGTTTTGTAGCCTATATATAGCCTTCCTCTATAAATGGGCTATCCAACACTAAAAGATTTTTTCAATTCGAACCAGTAGTTCCTGAGATTAGCTCGTTCAACCAACCAAACAAACTCTTCAGCTTTATAATATTAGTATAGATTATAATATTAGTATAGATTATAATATTAGTATAGATTATAATATTAGTATAGATTATAATATTAGTATAGATTATAATATTAGTATAGATTATGCGTATTCGTCTGTCTAGATACAATACAATTAAATAGGCCAACATACAACAGTAACTGTTAAACAATAAGCAGGTATACAGTTCAAACTGTCCATTCCTGGTTGGATAAAACACTAACAATACGTTCAATGGAATCAATGGGTGCTCATCAAAGTACAACTTAATCAGCACATAATGGAGCTCATTAAATACCTGAACTGAATAATTTGCTACAGAACATCTGATTTCATTATTTAATAAGCCTGAGAGTGTGGATGAGAGCTGCTCTAAAATGCTTAATTAATTAAATGAGTTACAAATGTAAAGTATAATTATGGTGTCTAGAACGTTTTCAAACGTGGTTTGTTATACTGGTTTAATGGAGCATGGATTATATAATTATCACTTGCTTCGGTAAAGGAAAACATCGTGAAGAAACCAGCATGCCTGACAGATATTTCTCGAAGGCATGTAAAGCCAAGTCAGAGGCCCATGGGCAGCATAAAAACTGACACCAGGTTAGGCAGTAACCACACGATGAAGTAAGAAGATTGAAGCGTGGGACATAATTAAGTATGATGGACTGATAGCTATCGCATTTTGTTTTGTTGTTGTTTAGGAAAAGATAAATATCATAATATTTAGAAAAGGGTGTAGAAAAGTAAAAGGAACGTAGTCATGCTGTATCTATATACATCCATACGCACTATGCGTCATACCTGACGTCATGCAAAATCGTCTTTTATGATGAGTCCTAGCCACTTTTTCCACCGCTCTCAGCCTCTTACCTCCTAAATGTAAGTTTCGTGTTATTCGCAGAAGATAATTTATCAAAATAAATTCTCAATTTAAAAACTGGGTCTTTTTTCCTTGTCATGCATTGCAAGCAAAGTCACCTTAGCTACAGGGCGTTTTCATTTATAATGTTGGCAAAACTCAGTCGAGAAACTAGTAAGCTTTCACTTGGAACCAAATTAATAAATCCTGGGCCCAGCAGTAAACGAAATGAAATGTGTATTAAAAAAACCGTTATATTTTTGTAAAGGATATCACAAAATACAGTACCATGTTTCTATCTAGGAAGCGAGAAAAGTTAAATTAAATTATGAAACCAAATAATCGATTAAAACATGCCTGAATTCTTAGTAATCGATAATGAATAAATCGGTAAAATCTCAGAATATGTATGAAAATCGAGTGACAAGTGCTTAGCAATTGTTTCGTGGAGTCGATTCATAGCGAATCGAGTTCTTTTAAGTTTTCTTCAATTGGCAACACTGGTCACCGACTGACAGATGACAGGCAGAAAAAACCGGCACTCGTTCGTTTTCTTTCGTTCTCAGTGCACACGTATTATCCATGTTTTAATGTATTTAAGTGTGCAGGGAGGTAAGCAGCAGCCTTCTTCGACAGCTGTCGGCTACAAATACTTCTTGGTTATTGCGGGGACGTTTACAATCCCGCCATATAAGTTGCAAAACATATTTTGTTTACATTTTAGTTGACAGCTGTCGAAGAGGACGAGATTAAATATTAGGCTATTATTATTTTAGGTAGTAGTATTGTAGGTAGAAGGACTGTAGGCTGCTATGCCCATGTAATGTGCATAATATGGTATCTCAGTTGGGCAAGATACCAAGAAAATATCGAACCTCCTGCACAATTCTTAAATGATATTCTCGAAAGGAGGGTATGCTTGTTAGGTACACCTCTGCCTAACCCTTCGGGGATTACAAAGCGTGATGTTATGTTCTGTGCTCAAAATTACATTCAGTTTCTACACTGCACAGGGTAGCTAACTATTGAACGACCATTTTCACTTTTTGCCGATGGCTTGTTTCGATTACATCGAATGTAAAAGGGTTTAGCCCATGGCTTTTTATTGGGAGTATTGAAGAACCTATCTGAAGAAACCCAGACAATTCCTATGATAGTTTTTCGAATTCGGAGCTACCGTAATGGGTTTTTTCATTACTTACTCGATACGAACTGTTTACTATATCTGTAAGTCCCCAAAGACACTGGATACATAATTACATGGAATATTTTTGTCTTATTCAAATCAAGCTTCTTGGTTCATGAAAGAAATAGATATTTCAGTTTTCTTCCATCCACGTGGGTGCCCTTGGTAGGAAAAATACCTCCGAAATAAAAATATTCCAATATTTTCCAATATTCCAATATTCCTCTGAAATATTCCAATGTTTTGCTTCTCCCGTATATATACGAGTATAATATTTTCCTGCGAGTAAATTATTTATTTATTGTAAACAGGTAACAGGTTAATTCAAATTTTCCTCTGATCTCCTAAACTCGTAAATAAGTTCCTTAACTTCACAATAATGCACTACAAGAGCACATTATAGAGCCTGGACAACACCAAGTCTTAAAATTATACCAGTGATAAGCCGTTTTCATTTGCCTTGGCCCTAAGTATATTCATAGAGTGTACATCGGTCAAGCGGATAAATAATATGCGTACAGAATACATTTTGTTAGTCATCCTCGTCCTATGTCTTACTAGGGCCGCCAATTAAATCCAATACAAATCAAGAAACCTTTAAAAATAACGTGAAACATCATCTCATAAAACTGTCTTCATAATATTTTTTATTACTTCTTTGTTCCCAACGAAAATGTCATCGGCCGAAGCGCATTATGTCATAAGAATCATAAGCTGCACACATGGGCTCTCTGAACAATTAATTGCTTCAGCGACTGTCACTCAACCGTCTAAAATAACATGCCATGGAATAATTATTATGGTTGATGCCTTTCCCTAGCTACCCATAAAACAAATGAAGAAAAGAGTTTTATAGTGTGATGCCAGATGCTGATAAAAAGAAAAAAAAAGTGAGATAAAGTTGGTTCGATCAGCAGGGTTCTAGATTGTAGATCTTGACAATTATAACAGTTGCTATAAGTGAAAAAAAAATCAATTATCAATTTTTAAACACAAGTCTCCCACAAACAATATGGCGGACTTATCCTTCACTGCACTGCCGGCATTCAGCTGGTTCCCGCTACCTTTAATACGTACTTATTCAGACCAATCGACACACCAGTGAAACTAAATAAAAACTGTTTTCCAAAGAAGTGGTACACGTTACTAAGCGATAATATAAAGGGTGCTAAGTGACTATAACGAATAAAACTCGTTTCATTTATTGATACGAAAAGCAAAAAACAACTCTAACATGGTCACCCAAAAACAGTGCGAAGAAAAATAGAGATGTTTTTCGCATAACTCGTTTGAAAAACGTGGTCGTATAAAATTATCATACGTCATATGTTTACAAACAATGTGTAACGGTGAAAAGTTAATGTATACATTGTTCATATCACGACGTATCGTCACGTGTTTTGTACCAGACCAGTGTTGCCCCATTTTTTGGACGTATACAAAAGTAAGGCGCTGCAGCAAACAATAGCATTAAACGTCAGCAATACGTCAAAATTAGAACAGGCCTTTATGTTTAGTTCTCTAATACTAGAAATAAGCTTCATCTAGCCATATCTATGAATAATATCTTCAAACTATAGTACATTTTGATACAAGTGGGGAAGCATTGATATTGCAGCCGAGGCGAGGTTGTTATGGAGCCGAGAACTGCAGTAACAAATGCCCACGTGTATCAAACGACGATTTTCAATACACTTTCGAAGAAATAAAACAATAGAACGAAAAGTATTTTTGTCATTAATTTATTAGGATTGTTTTTTTTTCCGCGCTTTGCTTTCGCAGATTGAAGGAGAAGCAAAGGTATGAAAGGTATGAAAATAGCCTATTGTGAAAAAAAACATATATTTTGGAATTCATAAAGTTATTTTTCTTAAATTATTATGTTTACTTAAGATATTCTTTTTGTAAACACACTGGAAATATTTAAAAAATATTTACGCCGTAAAGGCGCACACATATCTCTTTGCCGAGATTTAAAAAACAAACAATCACCACCGACTATAAGAATTGAACCAATTTGGACTTGTGTTTAAGTATTTAAAACAAATAATAATAAAAAACACTAACCCATGCCATGGTGGGAGCGCGCCACCTGGCTGTGGAATTTTTTATTTCCGAACATGTGAAATACATTACTAATCACAGTTACCAAAAGTCCAGAAGTACTCATTATTTCTTGTGGCTCTTTCACCTTATCATCAGCGCGGATGTACCAGGAGACCATAAATCAAGTACAGCTATTACGAATGCATAACACTAAGCGCCTCTTTGCGCCTCTTGGACGTGACAGCACCGCTAGCCATCGACACTGGCCAGTGAGAATTAATAAACCAACACACTTATCTATGCGGGTGGCCAAATATGGAACTAAACTTGAATATACTGGATTTGACAGCTGCCCTATATGAGCAGCGCCCCCAAGCCATGCACTGATAAATTCGTCGGTCTGGACAAATGATCAGAATTTGTTAGTAGGATAGGGGACTAATGGTACCCTTTATAGTTTGTAAATTAGAGAGGTTGGGCTTCATGCTTAATAATTAAATAGTGATCCAATTCAAGATTTAGTTTATTGATGGTACATAAACCTTCTACATATCTACCTCATTTTTAAAGCAGTGGATGATGGGTACAAAAAATGGCGATCATCATCCTGGGAGTTTTAAATCTGAAAAACTAGCAACAAAAATATTACGTAGCTTTTTTCTCAAGAAAATTGCCTTTAATAGATATTTAACGCAAATATGGCCTCACTTTCACAGTCTGAAAGAAAAATTTCAGAACTAGAAGATATGACTTATAAAATAAACGTAGCTTTAGGTTTTAGTTATGCTAAGAAATGTGGTAGTTCATTCATGTTTAATGAAGATTCAAATCTGCGGGCACTTCAAGTCTTTTGATCAGAATTTCAGTTTATAAAGCTATTCAGATAGTTTTTTACGTGGGTACTTAGGCATTTACCCTACACAAAAGATTTCGTGAATCTTAATATAATTTTTACGATGGTAATTTCCATTGAATAGCTTAAATTTATTACAGTAAAAAAAAGTTTGTGGAAATAAAGCAACAGCCTAAGTAAGCACACGACAACAGAATAATCTCAAATACAGAAAATTTTGCCTCGTTTAGGTACTTTGAAGATAAATCTCCTTACATCTAAAAGAACGTGTTACAAAAGCTTGAAAAAATCGTTTATACAGCCCTCGAGCCTCGGTGCTTTCATTTAAAACTTTGCCGGAAAACTTGCCAAGAAAATGTTCTAATAAAAAATAGAACAACCTATGGGTACGCCGTAAAACAATAAAGGTACTCTTTTCTGTACAATAGAAGTATTAAAAAAGAAGTTAAAGATACTATAAAAAAGTTGTAAAAAATTGACCTATTCTGGATATTTTCTCGTTTCTGTATTCACCTCCATGTAATACTAGTAAACAAGGAAATCTCAAACTGTTTTCACTTTTATACCACCTACGGCGAAATAAATGTACTGTTTTTTACGATGTCTACAATAAATCAGAGTTACAATCCGTCATACACCTCGTAAAATAACCCTCTAAATAAGCAAGACCTAGATTTAAAATTGAATCAGAATCAGAATCATTTATTCGTAGACATAGGTAATAATTACATAAATGATCGTAAAAATTAGGTAGTGCGCTATGTTTTGCCAAATTATTTGATAAATTAGCTTAGTTGTAACATGAGCTATACTAAAACACAGAGGATTATTACCAGACAAGGACAAATTACAGCATATTTACCATAATAATCAGCGGCCAGACAAAAGTTTTTGCAAAGGGAATAAAAAAGACAGAATTCAAGACTACAAAATGAGCTGCGTCTATCTAAATAGTCTCAATCCATCAACTAAAATAACAGAAGAGAATTATTTTCTATTCAAATTAATGAACAAAAACTTTTGTCTTTACTTATACTGACAGAATATATTACCCTGTTACACGAAACGCAACCACCACGCCCAATATTCAACAAAAATCTGCGCTCATAACACCCATGGGCACGCTCAATCAGTGAATGAAAAACCCTTTTCGATAACACATTGTTAACTTCCGAGAATGTCGTATCCGACATTCTCGTGAGCAGTCCCATCGAGCCTGCGGAGTTTTTTGCTCACGAGTATTACGTGAAAAATGGTTCCGGCTGGGAGTGGTGTAGCAGCAAAACCTGCGTTTTGTTATTCGATTCTTTTTATCCGAATCCCTGGGGAACATTGAGGACACGTGTACTATGTATATCAACATACAGAAAAATATGAAATCCTCTCTAAATGTTGCGGTAAAAGTAGGAAACAAAAATATTCATGAACTAATTATAATCTTCTATACTTTGTTTTAAGCTTTCACGGTTTATAACTGATGATTCTCCAGTCATCTCGTGATCATGGCGCTTGCAACAGCGTCGAAATATCGGGAGCTCAATATAAACATTAATCGCGGAAGATATCCCGTAAGTGATAGTGTAAGTTCTTCTTTACTTGTTGTGATACAGGTAAAGTTGTATGTTTACGGCAATCTCTAGAATTACTGTACTCTCAAAAGTTAACAGTAGTACCTGGCGGAAACTTCATGCGAGTGCCTACATATATGTAAAATGAACGAAAGATAAATAAGCTTTCACTATTTACAATATTCAAATTGGTTCAGTAAAATAAGATCCAGATAAAAGAACATATCCGAAATCTCAAGAGGAATCGCAACAAATCAAAGATTAAATCAGACTGACGACACACACAAGCAAATTACATATTTCAGGGTATCTGTATATTCGAAAATATTTACGTCTATTCTATTGTAATATATTTCGTGAAAGCCCCATCTCCGGTCCGATAGTCGATTAATCATATTTCCACACTAATTCATACCCCGCTGCGCTGTCTAAATGTAATGCCGACTCACAGCCTCCCCTTATCTGTTTATTTCTATAGCCGCAGGAGACTACCCTCCATTCGAGAAAAACTGATCTCTATCTCAGTTCCATTGTTGTAATTTTTTTTTCTCGAGATTTCTCGGATTAGGCTTTGGTCCATTGTCGCCGAATTCTTTACTAGATATTACGGCAAAAAATACTTAAAGGACCCAAGAGCACTTTCTTCTCGCCTCGTTTTTATTTAATCATTTTACTTGGGTTTTCTTTTTTTTAATTACAACTGTTGGATTTGTGGTATGCCTTACACAACGCACGAAGTGTGAATTTGTTAAAACTCAACATTGTAGCTTCGTCATCTTGCCTGGGAAATTACACTCGTTGTGCTTATCATTGTACAAAATTACTTTGAGAGACGAACTTCGCTGAGCCTCTGAAAGAAATTGTTTGAAAGTATAATTACAGACATCGCGCTTCCTAAATGGCGTTTAAGCTAAATCATCTACCATATTTCAGCACTGATGAAGGTACCTCCAGTTCTTTAGCAATGGTTTAAATTGTTAGATTTTCCTTGCTGCCCCAAAAATAATTGCATTTCTGTTTCAATTTCGTTGACAACGACTTTTAAATTACTCATACCGAAGATCGTATCTACAAAACACTTTTCACACTTCACAGACTTTTCTCAACTATGAACAGTGACAGCACATCTTTCGATTTAAATATTCGTTCTTCTGTTTATATATTATGTATATATCGCTATCGTCGAAACTAAAACTCATTCTCTCCCGTCACCTTTAAAACCAGCGACCCAGATAATTCAAAACTTATCGGAGTACTCCGTCTACTGAAAATATTACCTACATTCTATTGTGCGATACAACGAAATGAAATTCTTCGCTAATGTATTTCGCTTCAGGTATATTTTATCTACAGGTATCTCTAACATTCTTATAGCAAGATTCACAGACCGCAATTTTACTTTGCTTTGCTAAAATAACCGCCTATACGAATATGAACCTAAATGCTCATTTGGTTCATTTTATCTTAAAAGTAAATTTGAGCAAGCGATAAAAATTTGAACATTAGTCTTGTACCTAAAAATTAAGTTCATTTCGGAACAGCAGTGGAGTATGGTGTGGAACTGTGTCACAAACATGTTCCACCTTGTACCCTGCCCTCTGCGCCCCTAAAAAGGCAGTCAAAGTGACATCTGCTCTATACCACCGCGACGCCTTGGAAGTGGCAAAGTTTTGGGCCAACAGAATATAATATAGTGTCAGGCCAGCTACACGAATAAGAAGGTATTTACGTAGCAAAGTCAAATAGCCGTTTATATTTACCCTTAGAATCATAGATTTAGGTTTCCACGATTAGAATTAATGTTGTATCCATGCTAGAATTTATAACTGAATATTATATTCTCGAAGCTTCTAATTGTTTTATTGTAATGACTATACTAAAGTACGGAATGTGGGACGATATAGTAGCGGAGCGCACGTTTTGAACTTTAAACATTCAAGTTTGAACAACAACATAAGGGAAAGCTCTTTGAACATGCTATGACTCATTACATTAGTCTTATATTAATTATTATAGAAGGAATTTCTATATGAAATGTTTCTCAAATGTTTCTCTTGTTCTGCATTTTGTATTCAATTATAATGCTGAGAATGTGCAGTTATTGATATTTATTTATGCTCATGGATACTTAGGTATTATTAAAGTAACGAAAAGTAATGCGTCCCATGACATCTACAACACACGCTATCGTTAGCAAAAAAATGCCAAAATCTACTTCGTCCAATTTCCCTGTACTCAAGTCTTCATTACAAGTCAAGCCTCTCTCAACTCCAACAAAAGAACAAAATTAAACACTCTTAAGGAAAATTGGACCTTCATACTTTATAACAGGAATCGAAAATTGGAAGATAAAACATCAAATTCAGACCTAATGACCTATAACAGATATACACCCGCCACGTAATTTATTAGGGCAATACATGAAAATGACGAAGGGGCCATAAAAGGCACATTAACGCCGTCGCCTGGACCAGATCTGGAATCTTCTCAATTTCCTAATGGTTTCATAACAAATGTCATCAGGAGATGGCCAGACGGGTTCCGTGCGAGAATGTAACGACTATTAATACAGCCAATGTACTAGATGACAGGGTTCGACCTAGATTTCACGGTGTCTGGACACGCTAACAGTATTTCATATTTTACGAAACTTGACTTTGTGTAAAAAGTCTATTCGATGAGTGTGCTCTTGTAGCTGAGTAGATTATTACTGAGACCTACTTTCGTATTGTATTACGAGTATCTTCTATGTTCGGAGCCAATTCGCTTTTGAGATAAGGGCAATTCGTATTGAAACTTGTAATTTTGAGCTTCTGTGACAGAAAGACAAACAGATGATTATAATAATTAGAAAACTTTTGAAAGCATTGGAAATTTAATACTGATTACCAAATTAGCTTTGTCTAATGGTGATAAAAATAACTGTCTGTAGAAGTAAGACCATGAAAAATTTATTTAACGAGGACTTTTCAACACTGTTTACTTAGGTTTTATAATAATATTATTGAAATAAAATTGTTCAGCTCTGTTTATTGTCCCAAATATTTAAATAAAGAACCAGCCATAACCTTGTGATTAAAAACAACTTGAAAAAAAATTTTGGTAGAAGTAGTATCGTAGTTTTTTTTCTCACTGACAGTGTAATGAATGAAACTCCCACGAGTTAAGAGAATGTAATCACAACGCTTGCCCGCGGAAACATTATTCTCATAAATATGTACTTTTTTAATTTCAACGCGGCAAGCGTGAAATTATGCAAAAACGTCCGTCCTCATTTCTCCCATTCTCTTTTGCAATCAGTGCGATAGAGATCGGAAAAAAAAATAATTTTAGATAATGTCACATTTACAAAGAGGCACATCAAATTGAAATGAGCGTAGGGCGGTAATAAAATTAACATAACCTTTTAGTGCTCGTAAGCAATTTGGCCATTTTCGTAGCATGTTAAAATGTTCCTGTTTTCATTGGAGGGTATAAAATAGGAGTTTAAAACCCTATAAAAGTGACAAGGATTGAGGTCGTGTGTGTAATGTGAGATCGGGAAACAAGGAGGCTTGAGAGACGAAGGCTTCCGGAATTAACCGAATCGTTTCCCGAACATAAATGATTAACAAATGAAAACGATAAGTGCGTCATTGCAATTACGCGGAACAAAAGTCACTTTCGGATTATTGGCAAATCAGGTAGGATTCGGAAGGTTTGTGTTCACGAAGGCTTTAGAAGATTAGTACAAATCAGGAAGGTGTACATACTTTAAGCTTTGAGAATGTAATCCCGATGGTATACATGTATAATCCTGTTTTCGCTGCTACAATTGCTAGGGTTTTCCAACCCATTGAGTGTTTATGGGGATATAGTGTATGCCATTTCCTTGTTTCGGTTAATAGTTCCGCAATTCAGCTTAATGAGTTTTGGATTGGATTCGATTCGGATAGAGAAATACAAATTAATGTTTTGCTAGTTCTGTTACATCTGAAGCGTAGTAAGTAATGTTTTCAGGACAGATCGAAGTTTGTAGATGAACGATAGATAGAATACTCTATACTTGTACAAACAAGTATACATTTTACATAAAGTGATGCATGGATGGTCTTATCGCTAATAGAGATCTTTTCAAGACAACCTTTGTACGGATTTCAGGGAGAAGGTGAGAATTGTCTCACCTTTCACAGACTACCTGTAGTATTGACTACAGGTAGTCTGTGAAATTGCTTGTTTGTTACATTACTTAGCACGAAGACCTATTATTTTGAAAGAGATTAAAAGTTTCCTTTTAGATAAATAAAGCCTTCTAAATTACCTCGCATTTGACAAAATTATACGAAAGCCGCTGGGAAAAACCTGTAACCCTTTCTCGGACAAATCCTTTAACCGTGTAATATATGTAGGAGCATCACAAAAAAATCAAACGGATTGCTCATAAGCCATTACAAGTTAAGGTCAACGAGGATAAATCTCCTAAAGTCGGTACAAGAAGGGTTGTTCTGTAAAAAGGGGGTCAACAAGAAAGAATAATGGGCCAAGGTGACATCGTTAGTTACAGGACTGTTTACCTACTTAAGGGGGATGTAGTGATGTACCTTGTGAAAATATGTTTTTTTTTTACGTTTTTGCTTTTCTTAAAATGCAGCTCGGTATTATGATCGTATATTGATTAAAATGTGCTCTAAGGATATATATATATATATATATTTCGTTGACCAGCAAACATTAAAATCATTGTTTTCCATCAGTAGGACTTCTATGGATCATTAGTTTATCATAATGGTTTTAGCAAGATTATTTTTCTTTATCGTGTGGTTAGTGCCTAACCTGGCTTCAGAGTTTTTATGCCGCACATGGACCTCTTACTTGGCTTACCATGCTGTCGAAAAATATCTTTCAGGCATGCTGGTTTCCTCACGATGTTTTCCTTCACCTAAGCAAGTGATAATTATACAATACGCACATGGATCCCAAAAATCAGACGTGCGAGGTGTTGATGATTGATTGATGAGATTTTTGTTACTCATTTGTACAACTTATGACTTCATACAGTGTAGGAAAGGAAGAATCCTTAAAACATACCCTTAAAGGACTGTTGACTTAACTGATCTAAAGTTTGGACAAATTTCAACCATTTGCCACTGACGTTAACTGACAGTTCAGGGCAATAAAGCCGTTGGCAAACACAGAAGGGACCGACAGCGGTCCAAGTGAATAATGTTTTATGTGACCGTTTATAAGTTGTGTGCTTAGAATGTTTAATTGATTGTCTTTTATGTGTTTGACGTGATTCCGATTCCCTCTTTGATAGTGTTTGCGGATTGCCTATCGGTACATGTCCGTACTTTAGAACGATGCTCGAGTATGATTTAATTAATTGGAATTTATCTTTGATCAACAGTCTTTTTAACCTTTTTAAATTAGTCAAATATTATTAACAAAACTGATGTGTTATTTTATTTGTTACAGATTTGTGCGAACGTCGATTGCGTCTGAAAGTGAGTTTTTTTAATAGTATTATATTAAGTACACACAACACACACACTCACAAACCATTTAATTACAAAATTTGGTATTAAAGATATTGAAATACTGCTTAAACATTACAATACTGCAGGTCACGTAACTGCGTCCAAAAAAATACAATTTCAATCAAAATAATCACGTAGCCGCCGTACCAATGCCAACACTGTCAGCTATATTTGCTTTTAAATGAATTATGTGATACAGCCATAACGAATATTGGCTCCACTTCGACCAACATCGCCCTATTTACATAGCGAACAGCCTCTCAAACTCGCCCTAGATACAGAAGCAATTATGTTTTTACATCGCCATAGTAAATAACAGTTAAAGGAGAAAAGACGGGTAATTATAAGAAGTGGTTGCCATGGTAACCCATGTATAAAGCCGCTGCTAAGCTTTACTTGAGAAGGCATAGAAAGTAATTTACTTCAGTTAAAATATAAACAGGTTTCGTAGTAAATATTGTATAGAAATAAATCTAAAAAACATCAAAGCTGAAAATTGTACAGGTTCATGATAATCTTTAGAAATATGTATCTATTGAATAAAAAAGATGACATGTTAGAAAAATTTTAAAAAAGGTAATTAAAAAAAAGAAACGTAAATTACTGACTCTTCAAAATATATTATTTTTTAATCTACCTTTAATTAACCGTGAAAGAGAACTGTTCTTCCATTAAATGAATATTTACATTACTAACGAAAACGTAAGCTTAATAATGTTTCATGGTTCAACAACTTGAAACGTATAAAATATGATAAGGTAAGAAACATTTAATAACTTTCAATATGTTTATTATTTAATTTTGATAGAAAGGTACAAAATAATTATAAAAACTCTTTGTGTGCACGATTTTATTCCAAGGACCGTCTTTATCCTTTATTCCTTTTGTATCGGTTTATAACGAAGTTACGATCCTAATGGCCGGCGAACCATTTGATAATCAGTTAATATCCACGATAAAATGGGTCAAAACCCACGGGAGATCTTTTTATAGGCAGGTAAGCCGGCCGATATCAAAATTTTCAACGCTTTCATGTCATCCCTTTTTGTGAAAATAAATTATGCCAAAGGGGTAACAAATTTTAGGAGTATTTATTAATTATTAGACTACAAAAGACACAAATAATTGATTTTTAAATATTTTTTTTACAAATCTTCGATACTTTGGTTAACACACAAAACGGGATATTTGCCATGTTTACAATCCTTTTTGAGTTCCCGATTTGCAAGCACCATGGTCACGGATAATCTGAAGTTATTACGGGTGGATGTTTATGAGCAGACAAATCGGTCTACCCTCTTTCTTGTCAAAAATAAAAAACAAAAGAAAATTAAATGAAATCTTTGATAATTAATCCACAGAGTACAGTTGACTCTTTCAAAGACTATCTTCACATCGCAGACCACCGTGACAATTCAGATTACCTACCCGCAAATTCAATTAATAAAACATTCCAGATTCCGTCTACGAAAGTGTTGATAGTTTCAACCACAGCCAAGTTCGAGCATTAAAGTCTTTGATAAAGTACTTAGTTACTTACTAAGTTTAAATTCGCTTCACTTATTTTGGAGTAAGGAGAAACTTTTCTTGAGAAACATCGAATTTTGGACAGTGCCAGTCCAGAGCCGGGGCGTAGTCTTGTCTCGCCTCTGACATAGTTGAATAAAGTTATGCATTTTAATTAGTTGGCGCTATACAAAGGTGCACTTGCCACCTCTATAAAGTTTCTTGCAAATTATTTCAACGTCTTTGCAGTATTACATTATCTCGTTTATATTTTGTAACGTCTGCAGGGTACTTAGAAAAATGGAACGCCATTTTGTTCTTGCATGTCGTCTGCACAAAAATTATTAGACAAACACGACTTTTGTTTTACCACAGGTTTTACATAAGTTAATCTTCTTATTTTCGTGTTTAACATAAGTTTTTCAAAACTTAGATAAGACGCTCGTAGGTTTTCAAGAAATTCTGTGTCATGCATGATTTACACGAAATATAAAAAATCTTTAAGTATACTAAACTTTTCAGTAGGTATTATTTCTTAATGTTTTTTTTTATATATTCCTTTAGTTATAAAGAATTTCATCTGGATGTTATCGCAATGAAATATATACTGGAACTTTTATTTCTACAGACGTATCTTAGTACTCGTTATGATATTTCAGCCGTTCTTTAGTAGTTTTAAAGTTCAATATTGCATAAAATGCTATGAGAATACACAAGATTGAAAATGTAGGAGGAGAAATTACCGGGAAGATTAACATTCATTGCAGTGACTGTTGTATTATAAGTAACTAGCGGATACCCGGCGTGTGTGAGTAAGTGTTGAACATCTTATATAATGAATTATTAAATAGTAATTGTATGTCCCCTTCCTTATTAACTATTGATCTGACTGAAGATTCCCTACTAAAACATAATTATACAGTTAGCAATAAGAAAATAAAAAAATATGCTAAGCTGAATAGAATAATTAAAAAATGTAATCAATTTAAGAAACAACATAAACACTTTTCCAAATATATTCCACTGAGGAAAGAGCGTGTTGATTTAGTTAATAAGTTAAATAATTATCAAATAAAATTAGAAGACAGTATTAAAATTTATGAAATTGATACTCAGCATTTGCAGGCTGAAATACAGGTACTTCAGGACTCACTTAGTTCCCTTTCCAGTAGGTATGTGAGTTCTCAGAACCAAATTAGGGAACACATTCTTGCAGCAAATGAGTTAGTAATGTGTCAATGCAGCTGTCAGTCAGTTAACAACCATGATACTATCTTGCCTGAGGTAATGGAGGACCCATCCCAGGCTGAGAATTTATCTCAGGACTGTGTACTCAACCAAGAAATAGATTATTTACAAGTGGTACAGCCAGAGATATATGATAGTCATAATTGTTCTTGTTCAGTAATGTTCTCAGATAGTATAGGAAGAGGTGTAGGTAAATTAGTTAGTAATAACCTGAGTTTTCCCAATCAAAATCATTGTATGCCAGGGGCAACATACAAACAGATAATGGCATCAGTAATTAGAAATGTTTATAATAGTAATACCGACATAACTATATTTATAGGAAATAGTTTAAAAATTAAAAAAGAAGACATCACAGACAGTGTAACTGAGTTGTTAAAGTTGAAGTGTCGTAAAATAATATTGTGTGCTTTCCCATATTTTGAAAAATTGTCAAACAGAAAAAACAATTATATTCACATGCTGAATAAGCATGTAGATTTCTTAGTAGGTCACTATAGTGACAAACTTGTGTATCTGGATGTCAACAGTTTTGTTGATAAACTTAGGTCGACACGGGGTAATGTGTATCTACCTATTAGTTGTAGACACAAAATAGCTCGGCTATTAGCATATAATATTCACTCAGACATAAGTAGTATGTCTATGTTTAGTTCTATTATTAACACTGCGACTATTAGTAATAATACTAATATTCATTTTTACAATTTTTTTACAAAGGAGGATCCATGTGTAACTGTACAAGATTCTCCAGTAGGGTCCACTAGTAGTAGGGTCTCATTGTCTTGTGAGGGCATAGGAGTCTTGGGGCTCACTCCGGATGCTCATTTAAACTAGTTAGTAAGACAACAGAAGATACCAGTAACATAAATGTTACTCTAACTAACAACACACAGGTACCTTCTTGCTCTCAAATAACTAAATGTAAAAAAGGGGCTAAGCAGAATTCTATGCAATTATTTCACCAAAATATTCAAGGCTTCTCTTCAAAGCAATTAGAAATTGAATTGTTTTTAGAAAAAACAAAGTTTGAAATTGTTTGTTTCACTGAACATTGGTTAAAAGACTTTGAAATGATACTTAATTACGCAAATTACAGTGTGGGCAGTTGCTTTAACCGGAAATCTAAGATGCGTGGGGGTTCATTAATCTTGGTTAAAAATTGTATTAAATTTAAGTCTCGTAACGATATTGTTGATCTATCGGTTGAGCATAATATTGAACTGTCTTGTGTTGAGCTAGATAAGCATGTAATAGTGTGCGTTTACAGACCCCCAAATTATCAGAACTACTCTTTATTTGAGTCAGTAATGGAGGATGCTTTAGCAAAACTTGCAACTAGTAATAAATCACTAGTTATCTGTGGTGACTTTAATATTAATATTTTAGAGAAAAACTCAAATAGCAGTAGATTATTACATCTTTTTAAATCATTTAATTTGTTAAACGTGTTTTCGGAACCAACCCGAATTACTAAAAATACTGCTACATGTATTGATAATGTTTTTTGTTGTTGCGACTACTTAGATAAATCCATTGTAAATTACCTTCCTTCTGATCACAGCGGTCAAACCGTTGTTTTCGAGTCATACACACCACTAAAAAAAATCCAGATAAAATCTAGACAAATAACACCCAGCAATTTGAATAATTTTAATAATAACTTAATTGGTAATTTAGGCATTCCGGGATATATTTTTGAAAATGTAAATAAATTTTATGAGGAATTCTTTTCGGTAGTTTACACAGAGTTTAATAATACAATAAAAATTAAAACTAAATCTATTTGCCCAAAGTTTTTGTTCAGTGACTGCGCAACTAAGGGTATTAGGAAAAGTAGGGAGCGATTGTTCGAGCTGTACGGCCTTAAGCCTTACATCAACTCAGAAACTTTTAATAAATATGTAGCAACATACTCAAAAATTTTTAAAAACACTTGCAAGGTAGCTAAAGCCTTATTCATTAGCAACAAGATTAAATCCGCCGATAATAAAATAAAGACGGTTTGGAAAATTATCAATAGTGAAACTAATAGAAATAAAAAATATAATAATGATATCACACTAGAGACCTCACGTGGTCTTCTAAGCTCTAAAAACGAAGTTGCTCAAGAATTTGTAGATTTCTTTACCAGTATCCCACTTAAAATTACCGAAACCTTAAATTCCTCACCCTCGCTTTCTATTGATTTATTAAGAGCGAACGTTTCAGCCTGCCCGGTTGAGTTTCAATTTAAGCATATAAACCCCATAGCAGTCATTAAAGCCTTTAAGGAAATCAAAATCAAATTAACGGAAGATCTATGGGGAATGTCTATTAAAGTTTGTCAAGCTATTATTGAGACTATAGCACCGTACTTAGCCTTAATATTTAATTTGTGTGTAGACCAAGGAGTCTTCCCGGACCTTATGAAATACAGCAAGGTAATACCACTTTTCAAATCCGGGGACAGTAAAGATACGAATAATTATAGACCCGTATCCGTGTTGCCGGTTTTCAGCAAGGTGTTTGAAAAGGTAATGCTTAATCAGATGCTTAACCACTTTAATACCAATAAGATCTTACATGAGAAACAGTATGGTTTCACCAAAGGACGTTGTACGACTGACGCCGGTGTCACATTATTAAAACACATATTCACTGCGTGGGAAGAGGCACAAGATGCCATAGGAATCTTCTGTGACCTCTCGAAAGCATTTGATTGCGTAAGCCACGAAACCCTACTCTTTAAACTTGAGCATTACGGTTTGGGGAAACTTGCACTCAGTTTAGTGAAATCGTATTTAAACGATAGACATCAGCAAGTACAAATAAATGGTGTCAATTCAATGGGTTTAAAAGTAAGGATGGGTGTACCACAAGGCTCTATATTGGGTCCTTTCCTCTTTCTAGTCTATATTAATGATCTACCCCATTTATTTAAAAACCAACCTCAAATGGTGTTGTTTGCCGACGATACTTCTTTGATATTTAAGATAAACAGACGTGCCACAATTCTTGACGACGTAAATAGCGCCCTACTGCAAGTCCATAATTGGTTTACCGCGAATAATTTAGTATTAAATGGGAAAAAAACTAAGTGCATAAGATTTGCCCTACCAAATGTCAAAACTAGTGATTGTGACATAGTATTGAATCAAGAGAAACTAGAATTCGTCGATGAAACTGTTTTCTTAGGGATCACGCTCGACTCAAGACTACAATGGGGTCCTCATTTAACATCTCTTGCAGGACGGCTGAGTTCAGCAGCATATGCTGTTAGGAAAATCCGTCAATTTACTGATGTAGATACCGCGAGGCTAGTCTATTTTAGTTATTTTCATAGTATTATGTCTTACGGTATTTTATTATGGGGACGGGCTGCAGACATCGAGTCTATATTTATTCTGCAGAAAAGAGCCATCAGGGCCATATATAATCTATTTAGGCGCGATTCTCTAAGAGAACTGTTTAAGGAAATTAACATCATGACAGTACCTTGCCAATACATCTATGAAAACATCATGTACGTTAGGAAAAATCTGCATTTATTTAGTAAAAGAGGCGACAGACACCACTATAATACTAGAACCAGGGACCATCTAGTCCAGCCAGGTTTCAGGCTAGCTAAAGTAGACTCATCTTTCATGGGGTACCTACTGTTTAAAATGTTACAATAAAATTCCTCCCGGCATTCTACAACTGAATGAGACGAAATTTAAATCTTGTATAAAACGCACACTATGTAGGCAAGCATACTATAAGTTGGGAGATTACATTGATGATAAAAATGCTTGGCTCAATGCTGGTCCTGCTCCACAACCATAGGGGCAAACTTATTGGTTACCATGGGAAGTTATTGTGGAAGCTGCAGAAGATTGTAAACATATCTTTGCATTGTATAGATTCAATCTCTTAGTGTTGTATAATTGCATAGCACATGTGTGAGTACTATGTACGCTAAAGCTACCATTTACATCTTTTATTGACTCGCATTTTCCCTGGTGGCTGAGAGAATGTCATGCTCACTCAAATGTCTCGCTGATGGTGGCGCGTGTGTCGGGTCGTTTAGTTCCCTCCAAAATGGTTGAGTTGAATGATGGCTGATCCATGCGTCATGTTCGTGAACGGGCGCTGTCAGTTGTGACTGGTCATCTCGCAGCTGCCATGGATTATTGTATTTTTGAATTGTTATTTTTATGTTTTTATTCTGGACGCTCTTACTCGCACGTCTTTCTACATCGTTCTCACATGTATGTTTAATCTCGACATGAATGATGTAACCGAGACTTTGTAACAACATAATGATTTAAAAGAGTGTCCATGGAGTTTCTTGCCCATTCTTCTCCATAGAGATCTACGCTTTCGAATGGGCAACTACAGTACTTTCACAAGTTATTATGCCCTGTGACTGGGACTGTAGCTTAGTTTATTTTTTGTGTTTTGACATTCAAAAGTGCCTGTAATGGTTTAATTGAAATAAATGCTTTGAGTTTGAGTTTGAGTTTGTGCTACTACGCTTTAGTGCCTAATACATTGTTTTAGTAATCTAAAACCATCTTCGCATGCCTTTCTAATAATACCGGTATTGGGCACATCAGTTGGTTGGTTTCAAAGTCGATATATAAGGTCCAACTATTCATACATGAAATATTTTCTGAGAATCATCTAACAGCTATAACGAAGCCATTTTAATGGAAAAATAAATTATCTAAGAATATTTAAAAAAAAAATTACTTGACCCACCAAATAAGGAGCCAGTCTGGCTCCTTATTTCAACGTCCATTACGCTAGATTAATGGAGCTAGTGTAATGGATGTTGAAAAATAAGGAACCAGTATTTATTTTGTGGGTCAAGTAATTTAAATTTTTAATTTTTTTCATAAAAATTTACTTACATTTTTTTTCCATTGAAATGGCTTCGTTATAGCCGTTATATGATTCTCAGAAAATATTTCGTGTGAGAATAGTTAGACCTTATACATATAGATTAATAAAATAGAACACCATCCAGTAAACTTTATTGATTTAATATATCATTTTATATACTTGAAAAAAACTCTTTCAAAGGTTGTAGCTTGTAAAAATGGGAAATTGCCTTCATCACCGACCACTCCCGACCTGTTACACGAGAGATATTTGAGTGATAAATAAAGTAGTGGAGTGAACCGAATGGCTTTCTGTAACTCACAACACATTAGGTGAACGTTTGTCCATGAGCTTGGTGGTAAGAAACTCCTGAAATACTAATTAGTTACCAATTTCAGGATTGTTTGTTTTTGTTTGTACATATTTATGATAGTAAATACTAGTTTTGGACTCGGAAAAAGCTTTAGGGTTGCGCCTCATATACTTTTCTGTCGTTCAGAACCATCATTTGCTAGAGCGAGAAACAGAGCGAGAATGCTATCGCATGCAGCAAAATCGACAGCAGCTCGCTCTGTTTGCTAGATGAGGCGCAACCTTAAATCCCTAAAATTATTCCTTTTAGATTTCATCCGAGTAAAGGGTAAAACTCTTTTTCATTTTGTACTCTATTCCTAAAACGGCGCCACTATTTACAGTCATAAAAGTAATGTTATACATATCATATACTGAGATGAAATTATCCTAATAAACTCAACTGGACCTATCGCAACCCACTGCTTAGAAACGAGCGTTTGCAAAATGATGCTACAGCCAGTTTTCTGCCTCTCGCATACAGTCTGCCCTACTTTACCCAAACATAGTAAGGACATAAAAATATACTGTAAGCGTTGCAAGTGCTCTTGCTTGTTGTGATTTTCAGCCTAGCTTTTGCTAAATCATGTTGTCTAGTCTAACCACCTGGCTTCTACCATCCAATTTTATCCTACGTACAGTCAAATCTGTCGTCAGACGTTCGGGCTCCTGTCTGGTTTTAACGGCAATAAACGTTTGTAGGATTGACAACGGTATATTGTGTTCTTATTCTGTTTGTATTAAATCTGTGGTCTTACAACAGAACCCAATTTCCGTCACATGGGGCTTGAGGCTTAATACCGTCAGAAATAAGGGTATTATGATAGTACATTTCCGCGTTACCCTTTGGGGGGTTCATGGAAAAGACGGTTATGTAAAGTGAGCCATATATTACAGATATAACAGAAAAAACTTACTTCGGGAATTGTATTTGAACAACTTTGGGACAACTTTTTATGTGAGATGCTAGGGAACTACTAGGGAAAGCCCGAGTTTATTTTCCCCGCAATGGGTAAAGTCTTTACCATACATAGCCGCTTTAGAGACTTACAATGCTTTTTTTTTAAACCTGATACAACAAATATAACAGCTCACAACTCAGGACCCAATAATATTAATATTTATCCGTTGTGCTAGGCAACTGGGCTTATCCCAGTTGTAAACGTACCTTAGTGCCTATTGGTCTTGTTTTGTGCTGTGTCTGTTTAAATTATGTTTTTCCTATTCCTCCGCTATTATTTTCGTTGCGGGATCCAAGACAGTTAAATTGTTTCTCTGGGACTTCGTCGAGCTTCAGTGACTCGGCACTTTTCTGGTGGTCGCCACTGTTGATTCTGGCTTTCAGGAGTTGCAGTGGTTTGAGAAAAATGTGGCGGGCTTGTCCAAATATAAACCTAATACTTGCCTACTTGTGAAAAAATATGCTTTTGCGAGCTATCACAATTCAATTTTGTTCATGGAACTGTGGGTAGATTTTTCCATTAGTACTTCTTTTAATTAAGATTATTATCCAGCCAGATTGGATAGGACTTCAACGGTCTCACATTCCTAATTAAGTTTTGTTCAGCGGCTTTTGTAAGTGTGAGCTAGTCTGTTTCTCGGTTCGTATCAATATTTCTAAGACGATTATGTTCAAAGATGAACAAAAAAATATTGTCCGTTAAAATTGTCCAAAATATACAGGGTGGGTACCCTGTATATTATGAAAATGAGTTTTCTTTTCGTGTCTATCTTGAATTCAGATTCAAATTCAAATCCAAATTCATTTATTTGTCCGAATATGGTACACAACATGGTTTTAAATTAAATAAATGGTTTCATCACATTCTGCCACATGGGGCGCGCAAATATTAGGTACATTGGATAAAATAATTACAAGATAAAAATAATAATAGGTTACTATTTAATTAATAAGTTAATTAATATTGTTACATTACGGGGCTTGCTTCAATATTTCATATAATCGAAGTGTTTACCAAACTATGTAGCTTTTAAAATTGTTTTTCGCTTATCCAAGTTTGTTTATTGACTTTGCCGTATTAAATTATGAAGGGATTCAATACTTTTTGGTAAGTAATTTCGAAAGATAATATTTTGATACTTTGTTTCTCGCGGCCTACTTTTTTATTATCTTTAAGTTAATTTTGCTAATCAATGTATGTCAGTAGGAACCTTTGTTTTCAGTAAACCGGAAAGTAAAATAATGAGTAGCTGAAACTCCAAAAACAAAATTACGAAACGAGTTAAGTAACAAACAACCATTAATAATTTCAAGGCCAAATTACATATTACTTCATTCAATAATTCCTAAATTATGATTCATTCCATTAAAACACATTATCGATACATCAGCGCTACGATTATCGATAGAAGCCACTCAAAATAAATCGATATATCTAAGAACTAAGTGCAAGCGCAGAATGCTAAGTACGAAATTATATTCACTTGCATACGAATGCCTCATCTTTCTGTCACGGAAATGACATCATTCGCATGAGATACGAACGAGTGTTTTATTAAATTGTAAATGTGTTATTAACTTACGATACAAATGCTCGTTTTCACTAACATTAAGCAACACATAAACGAAAGCCCATTGTTGAATTTTCTATACTCGATTCAGCGCTTAGAGGTTAAATTCCAACAATACAATCATATCTAGGCATACATGTAGAAGATTCTTTTATCGTATTAATATTTGCAAACAAATGACAGTTACAAATGTTTATTGTAAGAGAAATCGATTTAGGTTTAAGAAACATTAGGTTTAACAACATTACATTATTCTCACAAAGTCACTTACATAAGAACAGAAAACCTTAAATATGCTAATATTAAAAATAAGTTCGTAACTGCATTGAGCATTGTAGACACCCATCCAATGCTTTCAATATTTTGAGATTAGCGGTTAAATATTAAGCTAATTGAATCTTGAATGCATTGAATGAGTGTAAACTTTTAATACATTTTGTTGTTTAACTGATTTCGGATGTCGTATTGTTATTTATAGATTTAAGATGTCCGTAGTAACTTGTGTGTTGTATATGATGCATGTCCGTAAAAGCGTAACTGATCGTCCGTGAAAACGATGCTGTTGAGCACATGACATAAAGTGTGAGTCATGGTACCATTCTTGGCTTTGGAAAGAAATAACTTAACATTAGGCCGGTTTGTACCCGAAGGGATGGGCAGATGTGTATCTATAGTAAAAAACCCGACTTCCAAAAAAAACACTAAAAAAGTGGAAAATAACTTTACTTTCGGAAGTCGGTGACTATTGTTTGTTTCATTGACTTTTTTGCCACCGACTTCCGAAAGTAAAGTTATTTTCCACTTTTTTAGTGTTTTTTTTGGAAGTCGGTTTTTTTTTTGCAAAAAAGTTTTTATTTTACCCTTTTTAGTTATCGTATCACACACAAATCCTTGTCAAGCATCAATTTCGCAATTTCTTTTACTTGGATGACATATTTTTTCCAGCTATTTTGATTTCAAAACCAAACTGCTGAACCAATTTTGATGAAATTTCTATGGGACCAATCGGTAAGTAGATCCATTCAGATAAAAGAAGAATTATTCAAATCGGTTGATAAAACCAAAAAAAAATACAACCGAATTGATAACCTCCTCCTTTTTTGAAGTCGGTTAATAAAACATATTATGGAACTTAAACATAAATGGCGGAATGTAATACTGTTAAGTACACCTCTGCCTTACTTTACAAGGCATTTGATAACAAGCTGTGATATTACGTCATAGGGGGCAAACCTATTGCCATCAACCGGGCACAAGTCCAGACACCAGACTGCTACCGAGAAATGCTTGATAGAAAAACTCAATAACACATTTAGGTTGTGACAAGAGAGAAGATAATTAACTAGCAATCCGTTACATTACACGAATATAAAATCGTGCTATGTAATGCACAGAATTGTAAAAAATTATTAAGGCAACTGTAATTGCGATCATTTGTGCAGTTGCCCCAAAACCTCTCATTCAATCTCGATAAAGATTTCCGGAAAAGTCCAACAAAATGATTCATCAACATCAGTAAAAAACCATTTATAAAAACTTTGGTTCAATAATTGCCCCGGTACGGTTTCAGTAACTTTAAATTCACTACAAAATAAATTCTTCAAAAAATATCCTTCACACGAAAAATACGTAAATCTACCGTACCGAAATCATGTCCACGTGAGGTTCATACAAATTGCTTTGCCCGTGTAAGCGAAAAAATGTGCGTAAAATAAAGGTTGATTAAAATATCTGGGACATTCGGAATACCATCATTTATTATTATTGAAGGCACGGCTGTGAATACTTACACGACGTAATAACAAAAATTGTGTACATGTATTCATATATATACTCGTATACAGAGTATATGAGTTCAGAGGGAATAAATATTTTTGTTAAACAATATTTTCTTTAGTAATGTTTGTCCGCCGGTTATTGCAGTAGTGTTTTCTCATCATATGTAAGTTATTTTTTTAATGCCGAGAGGGATAACATTCACAAATGAAACTCCTTTAGTGACCAGTCATCCTCGCTGTAGCTGACTTATATTTAGCTCGCTGTAGCTGACAAACACGAAGACAGAAGGTTCATGGTCAAGCATATAATGTATATCGGCATATGATAATTTAGAGTATTGTATTTGTGTCCAGTTGATGGCCATAGGAGAGACTCCTTTTACGTAGATAACTGGCGAAAGCTAGGTCGGTACACCTCTGCCGCATCCTTCGGGGTTTACAGGCGTGATGTACATTACGTCATATGATAGGTATTTTCAGAAGCGAAGGTTAATTCAAATCTATATTAATAGGTAATTTTGAATAACAGATCCACGACCTGCATGACCAAAATTAATGAATGATTATCTTTTTTTTTCTTTTTAAAGTAAAACTCAGTTCTCAGGTCTCACTGCGCCAACCGTGCCGCCAGAGTAGAGTTAATACAATTTACAAAATCCTAATATTCCTGTTTTCCAAATAAACTAAATAAAAAGTACCATTTTATCGCCACAGATGGCGGTGTCAAGCGGAGACCACTAATTACATCATTAGGATTAGAGACAGTCGAGTGCATCTGCAACTTGGGAAACTTAGAGAACCGTAAAATGAGATAGTAATTAGATCTGATCAAAGAAGTGTGCCGAGTTTAGATGGAATAAGTTTCATTAGGTCAAGTAGGAGTTTGTTTTCTGCCAAGTAGTTAGAGTTACCAATAAATTAATTCACTCTTTGACGAACCGCTGACACCAGAAACTTTAAAATTTGTTTTTATGTCAGTTTGCCGATGGGACATTCCATCGAGCATACGGCTTGTAGGATGTAGGTACGGTCATGTGCTATCTCGTGTACATCGGGAAATAGCAGGGTTCGATGTGATAATTATCATCATCGTGATAATTTCGACCCCTGGTAAATACAAACTTTATACGTTTTGTATGAACTAGTCAAAAAAACATGCACTTTAATTTGTTTCAAGTACAACAGTAAGAGACAACATCACAGTATTTTCCTAAACAAGATTACCATGTTTTAATTGTATTGCGCCATTTTGTACACTGAATGAATGACGTAATACTGATATTGTATACCGTTCTTACATGAGAAGCTATAGTTATTTACTGGGACACCATTTCCTCATGTTCATCTACAAAGACCTTTCTTGGAAACTGTAAACGTTTACAAATAGACTTGTTTGATCAGGGCTTTATCAAAAGATTGACGTAGGAGAATTTATCATAAATAAACAATTATTCTATTGTAGCTATACTTAGATTTAGGTATCATCGTTATATAATAACGCTAATATCTTTCAAGGAAAGGCGAATGCCTTTCCAGGAATTTCATTTAAAAAATTTGTTTATTAATCTATCATTGACCATTTAAAACTACGTTGTTGTCATCCATTTTGAATCCATCTAAAGTTCAGATTGAAACCAATACAAAATAAGGTAAAAATGATGGACTTGGCGACTTTCCACATGGCGCCAATATTGGAAAACTCATTTCACAAGCGAAACCATATGTCATCAACCTTTCAAGCCCTATTTTCGAAAGCAATTAATTCTTTAAAACAAAACCCACCTTTCCTCTCACGGGACCACCTCCGTCCTCTATACAGCACCGCATCATGGTTAGACGCTCTCCCACGGTCTACAACTCCGGTTTAGAATTGTAAAAAAACTCTTTTTTTAAACCCTAATTACATTAAGGGTACCTTAATAGAAACAAATTAAGGTACAGTTAGCGTTGAAAGTTCAAAAACAGTTCATGAAAGAAAACTACATAGGGATAATTTTGGGCGATTATAAATGAAGTAGCTAGGAAGTTTTAATAACAGTGTGGACGTTAATTTACTCTTACGACATTGCGCAAATGTTATAAATTGCAGTTCTGTCTGACCGTACCGTCGCTCGACACAAAATTGAACGGCGTTAAGAAACAACGAATCAAGAGGACAACTTAAAATGGAGTTTTGAATGCTAGTCGCATAATTTTAAAGCTCAATTTCCATTTTTATAACATTGTCGCGTGATTCCTTATTTCTTAACGCCATGCAATTATACCTTTACCTAGCGGACGCAAGCGCGACTGCTGAGCATGAAGTCCTGGGTTCGATTCCCGGGTCATGCAAAGTGTTATTGGGTTTTTCCACGAGGAATATCTCAGTAGACAGCCACGGAGTCTCGATTTGTACCCGGTTGATGGCAATAGGTAACCTTCGTTAAATAAGAAAGAAAGAAAGAAAAAACATTTATTGGCACACGCCACAAGTACACAATACAAAAACATAATATATATGGGATACATATGTGGGTGTGGACTATTAAGCTCACCTCTGCCTAACACTTCTTGGGTTATAGGCATGATGTTATGTTACCTACAAACTCTTGGGTACGCTTACCGAATGTGAATGCGTTCATAATTAATCCAGGTCAAAGGTAAAATGTCATGCGAATAATATATTGTAATTTAGTGCCTTAACCAAAGTGAGAAATTACTGAATATTCATTGCCTTATTCGAATTCAGATACCTACCGGCCCTGATCATTAGAAACTAATTTATTACCTAAGGCGCTTAGGAAGCTTGTTGAGACCATTTAGGTCTTTTCATTAAAATAAATGTTTTTTTTTTTTAGTAATTGAAGCAAACAAAAAGTAAGCAGTAAAACACTAACAGCCGTATCTATAAACAAGTCAAACTGTTCACTTGAGTAAATGTCATTATTAAAGATGCGATTTTTACTATGTAGTTTAGTAATTGCTTGATGTTGTCAACTGTAAAAAGTTATAATTCTTAGCTTTGCTTTCTTTGACGGTTCTTACTTCGTTTAAATTCGTGTCTATTGCATAAAACATATTGCTAAGGTAATTACTTAAGCTCAAGTAATTACTTTAACTTGACAGTAGATACGGGTGTTAGATTATATAAGAAGAAATCTTAAAGACAGGACATTTCGTTTCAGTTTCATTAGACAAATTATTTTGGAAAGAATCATTGTAGATGTCCTATTTTTATACTGCTATATATATATAACATTATTATAACAGAGGTGGACCACATATCCACCCACATACCAACAACAAACATAACTGCTATAATATTTACGAGTAGAAAACGTCATGTACTAGCTTACCCATATATTTATGATGCAAACTCTATGTCACGATATCCGATTGTTCGTATCTTCACTTCAAGTTCAAAGTAAACATGCACATTTCCATGCAATAAAACTTTTAATAAACCATAAAATTTCCAAAACAAAACAAAATAAAAACACACATAGCATGTCCTCATTTTATAGTCGCTATTATACCGCGACGGAAGATTTCAAGCTTATCAAAGTACAGTCATGAGCGCTAATATGTTAAACACTTAGCAAAGGGCTTTGAATTATTTGGCCTGCCTAACTTCCGCCATTTTATTTTACTTTCGAAATAGCGACCACGCATAAAACCTGTAGCTGGCATCAATACAAACAAGCTTTGTATGAGACCAAATCTTGTAAAGTGTTACGTTTCCGTGATCTCGTGGTGTCCCTGCGGATTTCACAAAATTCTTGGCTACCTCATACATACATATTAGCGCTCGTGACTGTACATAGCCGTTCAATATGCTCGACATATGATGGCTGGTAAAAAGAACAAAAGAGCTGTCCCTTTGGAAGAACACGTGTGGTTAACGTGGCGACGACGCTGAGAAACGATCCCGCCACTACCAATTAGGTACATGTGAGGGTTGTCACGCAATTTAGACAGGGATTATGAGAAAGTTCATTGAAGTTATTATTGACTACCAACATGAACTGTTCGTATTTTCAAATCACTGTTACTGTATCAAGTTGACATAGAGTGTCGATTTGCCAAATAATTAATTTCCACGATTATACAATATGACGTGATTATGAATTAATTGTTCTGTAAAATTACTTGACTCTATCGACTATAAATAACATTTCTCAGCTAAAAATAGATACCATTAGTTAATGATTCCTACACGGTCACCTTCTACACGTAATGCCGAAAAAAATATTTTTAACATGAGTACAAAAACAATGTAATGTCTTCGTATTGAGTATGAGGAGAAGAATTTACAAGTTACATAAGTCAGTTCATGCTTATACATATTTTAAAACATGAATAACTCTACAACTTTACGTTTATTTTCCGAGTGCTTTTGTTCAAATCCATGATTTACTAAGCCGGGCCTCAGTCAACCGTCATCAGACCAACAAAAACCGCGGAGAAAATATTTCGTCAGTAAGAAAAGGCAGCGATAAATCGCTGGCCGTATTATGTAAAATTTCATTAGGCCTTACCATTGTAGCATTTCAATGAGAAATCGAGTTAGGACTTGTTCCATCGCCGACGATTAGCATGAAGCAAGTATAGGTAGCAACTAGTAACGAGGAGCGAGTGTGCAGTTCGGATAGTTCTTACGCAGGGCTTTATGCAAGTGCACACTCACTTGCTTTTACGCGTACGGTATTAACACAAAGTACAAAACTGTTTTATGTCCGTCACATCACTATCTCAGGTACAGTTGAAAGCCAGCGTTGGGCACTAGCTGCTCCGCAGTTTGAGACACACAGTATTATCTTTTTTTTTATTAAGATTAAACTAATTTAGTTCATATTTTGTGTGCACTTGTGGCATGTGCCAAATAAACATATTTTCTTTCTATACGAGAGACTTTTAGCGGATGTTCTGCCCGCTTAGTGGGCTTCGTTAATGGCTCTTGCCATTGTGAAAAACTAATAACGAGAGAGTTCTCGCCGGCACAAGGGATCAACAGCTTGCACGTTTCTTAAGCGAGATAATGGTCGACAGGTAATCGCTTCCTCGTCGCCGGCTGTGGAACACGTACCTTACTATTGTAGCATTATTTTCAATGAGAGATCGAGTCGGCAACGTGACACCCCTGACAAAAGGAAGTGAGAAACTGTTTGGCTCAGAGCCTGCGACAGTAGTTATACGACAGATTTCTGATAATAAAATCACAGAATTTCAGCTTACTAGAGAATATCTTACTAATTCAGAATTTGGATATATTGAGATTGAAACCATAGTTGTATCATGTATTTCAGTAATCTGGTTTTATCGTAGCAGTTTAAACGATATAGGCGGATTATGCTATCTTATGCAGTTTTCTGGACGTTGGTGTCCAATGCTGCAAATAGGTTTATTTTCGTGTTTCTTTAATTTAAAAAATCGGTATTCCTATTAATAACAGATATAAACAATTAGGATCAAATGTCTATTTTTCATAACAATGTTGATTACTAGTGAGTAATTAGATGAATAATAAAATAAACAGTGAGTTATTTCCGTAGCTCTAAACACCCTCCTTATTATAAACCGCTTAGCTAACCGCTAACCTCCCCACAAACTTTTGCAAGAACATTAAGGTACAACGTGACTATAAATCACAAACAAACTCGGAGTATTTGCCGAACTAAATAGAAAACAGATTAAAGCAACATCTGTCATCGATATACGTCTCAATTATACCGGATATTGCAAACTATATCTTCAACTATATTACGCTAGAAATTGCGATGTATAATTTATTTCAGGCGTCAAAGGAAATTTTACATCACAAAACCAAATGGACAGAAGCAATTTCCTCCGATATGGTCACATAATACTTTGGCCAAAGAACAAAAGCTATTCATTACGGCATTCTTCCATGCAACATGATATATCTGACTTAATATTGTATACTGAGATTGCTCGTAAACTGGTCTAAAGCATTGTTCGTTTGACCCATATAGCGCAAGACAAACTGCCCCCTCATTTCTTTACGATGTTAATGTGACGAGAGGCCAGGTTACACTGGCGGCTCTCTCCATCATGTGGGTGCCAATGACCGCTCCAGTTCGCCGCCATGTATCAGGAATTAGACACATGTAACATTTTTAAATACTCGCTCTTAATTAACCGGAGCGCAAAGCTTAGGTAAATAGGTTGCACGAAAATAACACATGACTTCGATTTACAGATGTGTAATATTCCTTTATTTTTTATTGCTCCGAATGTAAACAGGTGTCGAAACGATTCGACGATTGATCTTGTTTAAATTTTTGGTATTAATAAAACTGTAGGCGGGATTTTACGTTCATATGCGATATA